>OY987322.1:12086462-12686462 GCA_963920655.1 Geranium rotundifolium | reverse complement strand
GTATATTCTTAATACTCAAAACATCGACACAAGATCTATATATACCATAAATAATAAAAGGCTTAAATCCGATGATTTAAACAAAACTGTGATATGACATTGTCATTTAGGACACATAGGCCAAAAACGCATCTCAACACTTCACAAGTGTGGACTTTTAAGTCTATTTGAATTCACTTCAATCGAGAGATGCGAGTCATGCCTAATGGGTAAGATGACAAAGGCACCTTTCACCGGTTTAGGTGAGAGGGCAAGTGACTTGTTAGGTCTCATACATTTCGATGTGTGTGGACCTATGAGCACTCAGGCCAGAAGGGGTTTTCACTACTTCGTCACATTTACTAATGACTTCAGTAGATATGAGTATGTCTATTTAATGAGACATAAGTCGGAAACTTTTGACAAGTTCAAAGAGTTCCAGAATGAAGTACAAAACCAGCTTGAAAAAAGTATAAAGACGCTTCAATCTGACCGAGGCGGTGAGTAAGTGGACCAAGAGTTTAACAGTCATTTAAGGGAGTGTAGGATCCTCTCTAAATTGACTCCGCCAGGAACACCTCAATTGAATGGTGTGTCTGAGCGGAGAAACCGAACCTTGCTTGACATGGTTCGGTAAATGATGAGTCAGGCTGACCTCTCTATCTCCTTCTGGAGTTATGCCCTAGAAACGGCCGCATTCATTTTGAATCGGGCGCCTACAAAAGTAGTGGAAAGCACTCCATACGAAGTGTGGAACGGGAAGAAACCCTTATTAGCTTTCCTTAAGATTTGAGGATGCGAGGCTTATGTCTTGCTAGGCGATAAGCTCGAACCCATATCAGATATATGTGTCTTTGTAGAGTACCCCACGGAAACAAGGGGGTACTATTTCTACAAACCCAGTGAGAACAAGGTTTTGGTTGCTCGATGAGGGGTATTTATGGAAAAAGAATTTATTTCCAAAACAGCTAGTGGGAGTCCCGTGCATCTCGAAGAAATTCAAGATGATACGGAACAACCTGCTATGCAAGATGTAGAAATGCAGGAGCCTGAAGTGGTCGTAGATCAAGAACCAATCCTTACACCAATTCCAGAGGGTCCAAGGAGGTCTGAAAGATCTCGTCAAGCTCCCATCAAATATGGCTTTCTAGCCACTGAGGAAACTGACTTGATATTAGTGGATCAGGATGATCCATAAACTTTCAGACAAGCCTTGGCCAGTTCCGACTCCGATAAATGGCAGAATGCCATGAATGAGGAAATGAAATCCATGTATGACAACCAAGTATGGAGCTTGGTGGATCAAACCCCTGGGATAAAACCCATCGGTTGTAAATGGGTCTATAAGCTCAAGACCGACATGGATGGAAAACCTTCTCACCAATAGCCATGGTCAAATCTATTTGGATTATTCTAGCCATAGCAACATACTACGACTGTGAGATATGGCAGATGGATGTCAAAACAACCTTCCTTAACGGGAACTTAAAAGAGGATGTGTATATGACACAGCCTGAGGGTTTTGTTGATCCAGAGAATCCCGGAAAGATATGTAAGCTGCTTAGATCCATTTATGGATTGAAGCAAACTTCACGGAGTTGGAACCTTCGTTTTGATAAAGCTGTAAGAGAATTCGGCTTTCATCAAGAATGAAAGTGAGTCTTGCGTTTATAAGAAAGCGAGTGGGAATAACATTGTATTCCTAGTGCTATATGTCGATGACATACTGATCATCGGGAATGACATCTCAACCTTGCTTGAGGTCAAAGCTTGGTTAGGGAAGTGCTTCTCAATGAAGAACTTAGGTGATGCTACTTTTATTTTGGGTATCAAGACCTACAGAGATCGTCCCAAAAGGATTCCGAGCCTAAGTCAGAGCACTTACATTGATAAAGTGTTGAGAAGATTCGCAATGCTTGTTTCTATAAAAGAATACATACCCATGCGTCATGGCATTAAGCTCAGCAAGCAACATAGTCCTAGTACTCCTGATGAGCTGAGGAGGATGAGTAAGATCCCATATGCTTCGGCTGTGGGATCCATCATGTATGCCATGATTTGCACGAGACCAGATGTCTCGTTCGCGCTAAGCTGTGCCAACATATTTCAATCTAACCCAGGTCAGGAACACTGGACTGCTGTTAAGGGAGGACTAAGGACGGATTCCTAGTGTATGGCGGGAAAGATGGAGAACTAGCAGTCAAGGGATATGTTGACGCTAGTTTTCAGACAGATCCTGATGACTTCAAATCTCAGGCAGGATTTGTGTTTGTGTTAAACGGTGGAGCATTCAGCTGGAAGAGCTTCAAGGAAGCCACGACTGTCGATTCTACAACAGAGGCTAAATATATAGCTGTAGCAGAAGCAACTAAAGAGGTCGTATGGGATAGAAGCTTTCTAACCGGGTTAGATGTAATGTCGCGAGCGTCTGATCCGGTAAGCTTGTTGTGTGACAACACGGGGGCCATAGGGCTTGCTCAAGAGCCTAGATTCCACAACAGTTGCAAATGCATACATATAAAGTATCACATTATTAGGGAGTATGTAGATAATGGTGACGTGGAGATTACTTATGTACCGACTGATGATAACATTGCTGATCCCCTGACGAAGGCTCTACCGCAGCCTAAGCACGAGGCACATGTGAAGTCTGTGGGAGTAGATTGGAACTTAGGTTGGGACTAGGGGCAAGTGGGAGATTGTTTGGAATGTGCCCTAGTCCAATGTAATAAGTTAATCTACATTATAATGTTTTATCGTTTATCGAATTAATAAAACAGCCTCATATTACTAATGTGTTATAGTAATATATTAGACTTAATTTGATCCATATCATTATATGTGTCATCACTAATAGTAGAACTGTAGATCAGAAAGAATTACATTTAATGCGTCCCTGATCAGTAAAGCTTCATTAAGAAGCGATCAGTGTGAGGCTAACTCTTTATGATCACGCTCTACTGATCATGGCAAGGCAGTGCCAGAGTTAGATCATAGGTATCATCAGGGAGATGGTATTGGACGACCAGATGGTGAGTATGCAGCATAGATACTATCATGAGCATACTCAAATATCATAGCTTGTCATTATATCCCAATACCAAGGAGTCTTTGTGATCACTGTATGACGAATCTCTAAGTTTGACCTAATCTAACGATACCTGTAAAAGGGTAGCCATAAGGGCTGTTATTGACTTAGTTATGAATTACAAGAGTGAACTTGAAAGACGGCTGAGGGATTTATCACTCATACTCCGGTATGGGAAAGATATCTGTTTAGCCAACTCGATGAGTATGACTGAAGAAATAGCATGGCCATGCAAGAGATACTTAGTATCAGTTTTCAGTCATCTCAGATATCAAGAAACAGTGATTGATACATTAGGATGACGGTTCTATGCCTTTTGATCAATCTAGATATTGGTATGATAAAAGGATAGTGACATGTACGATAAGAGGTTAAATCGAATCATCGATATTCATGGACGTTGGGTAATCATAATGTCTTGCTAGAGGTCACTAGTGATGGAAAGGGCAAAATGGTAATTTTGCCAGTCTACCAACGGGTCGTGAGCCTAGAGGGTCACACACTTTAAGTAAGGTACATAGCAAAAGAGACCTGGATATAAGATTGAGAGAATTCTCCTTTCAATTTAGTTAAATTGAAAGCGAACCGGTTGATTTCCGGCCTAGGTTTATAAACCGGATGGTTGAGGAAATCAAATTAAAGGAATTGAATCGGTTTAGCTAAACCGTTTAATTATAAATCGATTTAAATGGGTTTAATTAAACATTAGCTAAGTGGGCTCCAAGCCCAGTCTTAATATTAATTGAATTTATTGTTGTATTGAGATAAGTGGGCCTCCAGCCCATTCTTGATATAATTATAATTCCTAATTATATTAAGATCTGGAAAAGGATAATTACAAGTAATTAGAAATAAGGAAAGTCAAATATATGATTTGATTTTCAGATTTTAATAACACACGTAATTTTTTCTTTTGAACTAGACTTGGCTGATTCCTATCCCTACCCTACATGCTCCTCTCTCTTCCTCCATAGCTAGGGTTTGCTTCTTCTACTCTCAAAACTAGCATAGTTGAGTATAGGATCCTAAACGTATTTAGGTGTCTTGCTTGTGTGGACGATGTAGAGAACACATATATTTGTGTTTGAGCGAATCGAAAAGGTATTTTTGAAATTTAATTTTCATGTTTATGTGCTGGAATTTTCATGTTTATGTGCATCATCATTCTTGGTGGGACGGACAAAACCAGCATGTAGGAGGGATTAGTGTTGGCGGTGCGAGCCGATTGCCCGCTCCCCTCAGCCGGGACGGGCACAGGGATATCTTCCACCGGGTTGTCGTCCATGGTTGAGGGGTGAGATGGTGATGCCTGGTGTGCATGTGGGAAGATGCCATTGTTGTTGGTTTCGATAGTGTGATGAAATGTTGTACTGATAGATTGAACATAGTTAGAGATTTAATATAGAGTTAGGATGGGGAAGATCAACAGTCTGTAACTGCAATGATGACATGCATGGGTAAAACAATAGTCAAATACATAAACTTTTCATCTCAAAGGATTGAGTTGAAATAAAAAAAATTATGGCACTATTTACATGTAGACTGATTAGTGTCCATCAACGAAATGAACTGGCCATCTATAACGAGACAAAATACTTAAAAAAAACAAACATTATTGTTGGGCTGCGAAATATTCAATAAAAAAAAAGAGAAAAATAATAAAAAATGTGAAAAAATGTTACAAACATAAACACCATTATCATATATTGTGACATAGTTTAGATTTACTTTAGCTTAAACAACAAGTATATGTCTGATACAGTGGAGTGGCTGGTGAAAACACATGCACGTTTGAAAGGATTCACAGCTGAAGTCCAAATGTCCATAAATGCATGTTTGAGAATGGCCATTGGCGTGGTAGTCTATCCGGCTGAAATGATATATGGCCGAGATGAATGATAGGAAAGTCCATGATAATCTACCTAAATTATAATAAATACATATCTGTCCAATGGATCAAAATTATAATTGTTTCCTCAATTAAGTGTGGCCATTGCAACCAACGAAACTGCGGGAAATATTATGGTGTTCAGTTGTTGTTGTTGATTAGTATAATTGCACATGTTAATATAGAAAAGTGCTAAATGTGCCCGACCATCCATTAGAAATGCATGTATGGCCAGTATGAGTAATAGTAAAAAGTGGCTAGCAGTATTAACAAGTGGCCAATAAAATTGTAGATATAAAAATTGCACATATTTCTATATAACATGTATATAAATCCATGCGATAGCAAAGCACGGTACTTAAAAATGGCCAATTAAGTTGGAAACATTGTTCAACATGGAATTCTATATTAGAATTTAGGACAGATGTCGTATTGCAAAGGTTAAAATATGAAAAACCCAAAATGTGACTGACTATCCATTAAGAATACATGTATGGCCAATATGATTAACAGTGTACAGTGACCAGTGACCAGCAGTATTACAGAGTGGCCAAGAACTATACAAAATGATTTCCTAAACAAACGTGCACGACATTACTCATATATCCCCATCAGATGTTACAGTACCTGGAACATGGTCCATGACAAAAATGTAATGATATAAACCAACCCGTATGAACGAAAATAATATAGGAACATCTATAAACACAAAAAACAACTCATCAAGATAGCAAATGTTTGTGCATCACACAAAAAAGGTCCAAAATTAAACGAAAATAAAACCAACTCTAAAAATAAAGTAGCTAAAATTATGAGTTTGAGCAACAAGCACGATCACTCGTACGCATCAACATCAATTTTGAACGGCGCTGGAGATTTGCGAGTACGATAATGAGCCTTCACACGATGTATGATAGCATCTCGCGACTTGTTCTTGTCTCATAGCACCATCCTAATAAAGTACCTAACTCGTAAAGTCGTAATCATATTTTCCTTATGCATCAAAATACAAAGAAACAGTAAGAAACAGTTAGCATTATGCAGAATATGATGTTACACTAACCATAAGAAATTGGGTTTACCTGGGGGCCCTTAGGAAGCAACCTCCCAGACCAATGGTGTTGACCCATATAGTTCTCCATTGCTAACACAGTAATATACCACAATATAGTTCTGCACCACGGTCCATATCACCAACAGAGGTATTAACCATATTGTCAAAGATAACAATCTCCTTATATCGCACATCGAAACACATTACCAATAGTGGTTGTTAAAGACCATGGGAACTATTATCTGTAAGAGCTTGTGCCCTAGTCCAAGTCTTTGCTTTGTAGTCTTCTGTTTAGAAATGAATGACATTTACATTATTATTATGTTATGATAATGTGTCAAGCGATAACTTAATCTAAAGTCATTAGTGTTTACACAAGAACATCAGAACCTTTAGATATAATGAAGTTATGCTTGACGTATCCCTAGTCGAGTACTTATCTATAAGTGACTAGTGTGATGATGACTTAAGATCAAATCCTGCTGACCAAGGTGGTGGGACTACCAAATTCATATCATAGATATCATCTGGAGGATGATACTGGATGACCCGAGGTGGAGTATGGCGCATAGATCAATTCACCAACGCATACTCCGTCGTCGTGTGATCACTGCCTTAATACCTTGGAGCGAGTGGCTCACATGCATGTCACTCCATTGGTTTGACATGTCCTAACGCTGCATGTAACAGGGTAGCCATAACGGACATCGTTGGCCATTGGACGGACTGTAGTGGGAGCGCACGTTGCGTTCAAAGGGATTTGTTTTCCCATGGTGAGACGTGGTGAACGGTATGGTTCAAGGCCCCTTGATGAGTGTGACTGCTGAAGTGTGCAGCCGCACCAATATGTATTAGTCAACTAGGAATTCAAGGAACTAGATCGAATACATGAGGATGACATCCTATGCCTTATACGATCTCATACGCCTTAAAGCAAACAAAGGGTTAGTAATACAGATGACAGATAGGAGATATCGAACCAATCGATACACTCGTGGACATTGGGTAATCACAACGTCTCACTAGAGGCCACTGGTGATGGATCGAGTGAGATGGATTCTCACGCCGATCTGCCAATGGGTCATGGGCCTACAAGGTCACACACCAAGAGCAAGACCGAAGCGACTCGAAGGGACTCAAGAGGTCCAAAGTAAGGGGTGTCGGAATGATTGCAGTGGGGTGTCGGTCGCCACCTTGGAGGTGTCGATCGACACAGTCACGTGAAGGTGTCGATCGACACTCAGATTTGGCACCAAAAGGGGGGTGTCGATCGACACCTATGCCAGATGCTGAAAACCTAGAGGCCCTCCCCAAAGCCTATAAAAGGAGGCTTTGGGTGAGAGCCTCTCTCTAAGGCTCTTGAGCAATATTAGCTACGCCACAAAAGAAATTCTCTACTTCTTGCATTGGGAGCTAGAGAAATCGAGTGATTGAGTGCTGCCAGAGTCTAGTAGTTCTGGTGAGGATTCAAGCTTCACAAGGTCGAGCTCACTGTGTGTACTCGTAGAGAACGAGTCCAAGGAGTCGTTTCAAGATCGGATTCGTGAGTTTTCGCTAGACTACGAGAGGTAAAAGTCCGATCTTTATTCTTGATTATGATTCATCTAGTTTTGGCAAGGATTTGGTGTAAGGGTTTTGGGTCGATTTTATGTTTTCCGCTGCGCTACACCAGCTAATAACCCCAACAGTGGTATCAGAGGCAGGTTGCTCTCTAGATGAATCATACATGCATGATTTCGTGGTAAAATTGATTGATTGATCATATGTGATTGTTGCCATGATTGATTGATGCATGAATCTCTACTTAGTTATCTTGGTTTGGCCAAAGGAACGATAAAAATCTATTCTTTGATCGTTTTACGGATAAATGTTGGATTTTTATTTGTGTCCGGGTGTTACTTTGGCTCGGGATTCGTGCAATATATGTAGTGGATCATTCTCGGGAGTCGGGTCTCAAACCGAGTGAAATCGGGTCAAGAATCGCTCTTGGGAAAAGCAAAAAAAGGATCAGGTCGAGGAGGGTGTCGATCGGCACCCCTAGGTGAAAGAGATCACCAAGGGTTCCAAACGATGAATATCATGCAGCGGACTTTATGTAACCGTGGTGATCGTAAAAAGCTAAGATCTTAATGCCATTTGAACATGTTATATACATAAATATAAAACTGATATTTACCTCTTGTAATCGACAAAAACACAAGTGTAGTGTTCTCTCTATCAAGTCCACACAAGCACCACAACCGAAATGATTTTTCACTCAATATTTTGCTAGAAATTTTGAGAGAAAACAAGACAACAATGGAGGAAGAGAGGGAGCTGAAAATCAGTAATGAGGGAGAGAGAAAGGAGGGAGAAGTTGCTGAAAAATTCAAGAGATAATTGAATAGATATTATGTGATTTTAATTTGAAATTAAATTGAATTTCAAAATTAAAATTACATTATCTATCCCTTTATTCTTTCTTATTTGCATTTGTTCCCTCTCTTATCTTAAATCCCTAAATGGGCTTTAAGCCCGTTTAACTAAAACCCAAATTAAACCCATTAACTTGAGTTCTAATTTCGGTTTAGTCAAAACGGCTCAATTTCCTCGAATTGATTTCTTCAACCGTCTGGTTAAAACCTTAGGCCAGAAAACTACTGAATTGTTCTCAATTCTCATCCATAATTGTTGTCATGTATCGTGCTTAATTAGTGTGACCCTCTAGGCTCACGAGTAATTGGCAGATTGGTAAAATTACTATTTTACCCTTTCCATCATAAGTGGCCTCTAGCAAGACATTATGATTATCCAATATTCGTGATTATCGATTATTCGACTTAACCTGTTATCGTACATGTCACTGTCCTTTTATCAAACCGATATCCAGATTGATCAATAGGCATAGAATGGTCATCCTAATTTATCAGTCACTGTTTCTTGATATCTGAGATGACTGAAAACTGATACTAAGGTATCACCTGCTGGCCATGCTCTTTCTGCAGTTATACTCATCAAGTGGCCTAAACGGATAAGTATGAGTGATAAATCCCTCAGACGCCTTTCGAGTTCACTAGTGCAATAAATGCCAAAGCCAATCGAAGCCGTTATAGCTACCCTTTTACAGGTAACGTTAGACTAGGTCAAACTTAGGTATTTGTTACATAGTGTACACAAAGACTCCTTGGTCTTAGGATATAATGACAAGTTACGATATGTGAGTATCTCATGACTGGATCTATGCAGCATACTCACAATCGGGATGTCCGATATCATCGACCTGATGATATCTATGATATAACTCCGGCACATACTTTGCCATGATCAGTAGAGCGTGATCACAAGGAGTTGGTCTCATACTGATCGCTTCATAAAGAAGCTTAGCTTATCAGGGACTCATCAAATGTAATTCTTTCTGATCTACAGTTCTACTATTAGTACACACGTAATGACATAGATCAAATTACATTCGATATATTACTACAACACATTAGTAATATATGTCGATTTATTTATTCGGAAAGATGATAAAACATTACATCTGTAGATCACTTTTATATCGGACTGGGGCATAACTCTAACAATCTCCCACTTGCCCCTAGTTCCAATTTAAGTTCTGATCTACTCCCATAAACCCTGCATGTTACTCATGCCTAGGCTGGGGCTGACCCTTTGTCAAGGGATCGGCCATATTATCATCAGTCGAATAGTGTTTAATCTCCATATCACCTCTTTATGTGATAAATCTCACGAGGTGATTCCTGCTGAGTATATGTTTGGATCTGTTGTGGAATCTGGGCTCTTGAGCAATAGCAACGGCACCTGTGTTGTCCCACAACAAGCTTATCGAATAAGACGCTCGCGGCGTTGCATCTAATCCGATCAGAAAGCTTCTAATCCATATGACCTCTTTAGCTGCTTTTGTTGCAGCTATATACTCAGCCTTCATTGTAGAGCTGGCAATTTTGGCTTGCTTAAAGCTTATCCAGCTGAAAGCGCCACCACTCAACACAAAATAAGTCCTGACTGAATTTTAAAGTCATCTGGATATGTCTGAAAACTAGCATCGACTTGTCCTTTGACTGCTAGTTCTCTATCTTCATCCCCATAAACCAAAATGCATCCTCGATCCTCCTCAAATATTTGAGGATGGCCCTTGTCAGCAATCTAGTGTAATTGGTCGGGGTTAGATTGGAATCTGCTGGTACAGCTTAGTGCAAACGAGACTTCCAGTGTCGTGCACATCCTGGCATACATGATGGATCCCACAACCGAAGCATAAGGGATCTTACTCATCCTGCTCAGCTTATCAGGAGTACTAGGACTATGTAGCTTGCTGAGCTTAATGCCATGACGCATGGGTATGTATCCTTTCTTAGAATCAAGCATTGAGATCTTCTCAACACTTTACCTATGTACATGTTCTTACTTAGCAACATGTTCTGACTTAGGCCCAAAATCCTTTTGGAATGATCTGTAGAGATCCTGATGCCTAAATATCAAGAATACAATATTACTCCCACTCGCTTTCTTATGTACGCAAGGCTCACTTTTGTTTTTGATGAAACCGAGTTCCCTTACAACTTTATCAAAATGACGGTTCCAGCTCCCTGAAGCTTGCTTAAATCCATAAATGGATCTTTGTGGCTTCCATATCTTTCCGGGATTCTTTGGATCTACAAAACCCACAAGTCGTGTAATATACACGCCCTCTTGTAAGTTCCTGCTAAGGAAGGAGTTTTGACATCCATTTGCCATAGTTATGGCTAATAATAATCCGGATTAAACTGACCATTGCTACTGGTGAAAAGATGTCATCATAATCCATGTATTGAATCTGACGATAACCTTTTACAACCATCCTAGCCATATTGGTCTGAGAACTTCCATCCATGTCGGTCTTGATCCTATAGACCCACTCAGAACCGATGGGTTTTATCCCAGAGGTTTGATCCACCAAGCACCCGACTTGGTTTTCATACATGGATTTCATTTCCTCACTCATGGCATTCTACCATTTTTCGAAGTCTGGACTGGTTAAAGCTTGTCTGCAGGTTTCTGGATAATCCTGATCCACCAACATCACGTCATTTCCCTCAGTGGCTGTGAAGCCATATCTTTCTGGAACATGACGAGATCTTTCAGACCTCCTTAGACCATTTGGAATTTCTGTAGGGATTGATTCTTCATCGACGACCATCTGAGGCTCCAGTACTTCTACATCTTGCATAGCAGGCTCCTGAATTGCTTCAGGTTGTTCCGTATCCTCTCGAATTTCTTCGAGATGCACGAGACTCCCACTAGCTATTTTGGAAGTAAAATATTTCTCCAAAAATACCCCTCCTCGAGCAACAAAGACTTTGTACTCGCTGGGTATGTAGAAGTTCTATCTCTTAGTTTCTTAAGGATACCTTACGAAGACACATTTGTCTGATTTGGATGCTTGCATCTCTGCTACCCAAATCTTTCAGGAAAAACATACTAAACTGTTTCCCACACCATATATGACTATAGTCCATTTCTTATTTGGCTACTACGCGAAGGCGCACGCATCCAAATAGAACTGACCATCTCATCCCGCTCCCATCCCAATGAATACTACGCGGAGGCGCACGCATCCACAGTAACGGGAGACGTAATGAGTGTCATGTGGTGTACCTTCTGTGACTCTGGCCCAACTCTTATTTGGCTACTACGCGGAGGCGCACACATCCAAATAGAATTGATTACCTTATTCAGCTCACATCCCAATGAATGCTACGCGGAGGCGCACGCATCCACAGTAATGGGAGACAGAATGACTGTCACCAGGTGTACTATCATTGTCTTCATCGGAGCCCGATTCAAAATGAATGCGGCCGTTTCCAGAGTCAAGTATTAGTTCAACTCTCTTCTGGCCTGAGTACTCATAGGTCCACATACGTCGGAATGTATTAGACTTAATAAGTCACTCGCCTTTCACATAAACCTGTGAAAGGTACCTTTGTCATTTTGCCCATTAGGCGAGACTTGCATCTTTCAGTTTGAGTGAATTCAAACGGACTTAAAAATCCACACTTGTGAAGTGTTGAAATGCGTTTCTCGCTCATTAGGCAAGACTTGCATCTTTCAGTTTGAGTGAATTCAAACGGACTAAAAAAGTCCACACTTGTGAAGTGTTGAAATGCGTTTCTCGCTCATTAGGCAAGACTTGAATCTTTCAGTTTGAGTGAATCCAAACGGACTTAAAGTCCACACTTGTGAAGTGTTGAAGTGCGTTTCTCGCTTATGTGCCTTAAATGACAATGCCAGATTATAACTTGATTTAAATCATTAGATCTAAGCCTTTTCTTATTTACGTTATAGCGATTAAGCTTACCAACGTAAATATCTGATCCTGAAGACGTGGATACCCACTCTTCTTCACATGATCCTTGTATTGCTTACAATCCCTTATTCCCGTATCCTGGCTCATTGCAGTGATAGCATATCTCCTCCAATTTGTCCTTAGAATTCACAGCAGTTTTGGGAGCTGCTTGAACCTTTGGACGCTTGGGGTGTCTGATCTGCCCTGCAAGGTGCCCAGGAGCCTTACCCTTACCCAGATCAGCTTTCTTGAAGTTGATCTTCTTGTTGACCAGAAAGACCTCCTTGGTCTTGCCCTTGAGGTTCTTTTCAGTGGTCACAAGTATCCCGTGAAGCTCTGTTAAGGACTTGTCCATGTCATGCATATTGTAATTTACTATAAAATCACTATATGTATCTGGAAGTGACTGCAACATAAGATTTGCAGCCATTTCAACCTGATCATCAAAACCGAGTCTGGTTAGATGTTACTGAAGACATTAAATCTTCGTGACATGGGGATTAACAGGGCTCCAGCCTTAAGTTTGCAGGAGTTAAGTTCTATGAAAGTATCATATCTTTTGACACGAGCTTTCTCCTTGAACATTTCCTTGACTTCTGCCTTACAGGTATGAGGGTCATCTGAAACGTTCCTGAACTGCTTCTGCAACTCTGGCATCCTATTGCCCGCCATAATGCATGACTCATCGATTTGGTTACTAAGGAACTTTGATAAGTATCCTTAGTGCCCTAGCGGCGTTCAGCGGTGGCTCAGCAGGAGGTTCCTTGGTAAGGATATACTACTTGCGTTCATGCTTGAGTACAAGCCTCAAGTTTCTATTCCAATCTGAGTAATTCACGCTCTTGAGTCTGTCCTCAATCTGGACTCTCAGTGCACTATTACTCCTTTGTGTTGTGTATGCCTTTTAGTTCTACATGGTAAAATTAATTAAGATTTAAGTTGGAGATTAAGTTATAAAACACTTGTCTGATTATAACATTAGAATCTGAACCAGGATCCTATCATACCCTCAATTGAAGTGAACGGAGGCTCACTGCTCCAATTGAGTGCATCAAGGTAGGAGTGAATCCATCTACAAAACCATGTAGTTCTTGGCTAGGGTCTGTACTTGTTAGTACGTGGCATGCCCTATACTGATACCCTAGGTCAGCCCTAGCTGACAATCGTAGACAAGTCTACCAAGCTTGAACTATGGATAGAACTAATGTGGCTACTACGCGGAGGCGCACGCACCCACACAGAACTACCCATCTCATCCAAACCTTTTCTCTATGAATGTTATGCGCAGGCGTACCGACATCCATAGGGTCAAAGCCCTTTTGAGTGCCCAAACTTGGATGGTATCATGCTTGACTTGTAATTATTTGCGTTTAAGTGAATTATAAAAGTCTGATTGTATATCGATACAATCTTAATCTGGAATCATCAATTGCAAATCCATGCAAAGATGATCCCTTTAGCAGGTTACATGCGAGTCTGATTAAATTCCGATTTTAATCTTTGCATGTGGGTGATAGCAAATCATACATAAACTTGTATATTTAAACTATCATACATTCATACATTCAAACATACAAATGTAACGATAAAATATGCATAGCTAAGCCCATCTTAAGTTCTTAAGAATCTAGCAAAACTGATCCTAAAGACATGGTCTTCAAGATCCAAACTTGCTCCATTCTCGTGAACTCCCACTGGCTTCGAGCCTCCTCCAATCCGAGTCTCCCTCTTGACTTGATTCTTGTGTCGGTCTTCGTGATTACAAATTAAAATAAATAAAATGAAATACACATCACGACACGCAGGCCGTATTTACTACAACCCAAAATTAAGCAACACGCAGGTTGCAAAACCGAAATTAAAATGCAAATCTAATGGGCTTAGCTAGCATTATGTGGAAAACATCATGTGATCAAAGATCATATTATCAATCAACATGCTGATCAAAAAAATAAATTTTCCAAATTTTATCTTTCTTAAGTGTGGAAAAATTTTGGTTTATCGAAACCGGACGGTTTAATCGATTAATTGAATTTTGGACCGGTTCTCGCTGATTTATCGAAACCGAACCAAATCTGAAAATTAAATTATTTTAGAGTTTCCAAATATCCTTGCGAACCAATCGGTTCAGCTCGAATCTGGTCGAGCCGAACCGGCTCAACCGAAGATCGCCCGCGGAGGCAACCACGGTGGCCCGTGAGGGCTGCCGAGGTCGCCCGCGGGGCTGACCGTGGTCGGCCACGGGAACGACCATGGTAGCCCGCGAGGGAAGCCATGGTCGCCCCTAGGGCAGACCCTGGTCGCCCGCGAGGCAACCATGGTGGCCCTCACGGGCTGCCATGGTCGCCCGCAAGGGCAGACCGTGTCGCCCGCGGCAGCGACCATGGCCGCCCGCGAGGGCTGCCATGGTCTCCCGTAGGCGACCCTCGTCGGCCCATGGTGCTGACCATGGTCTGCCCTAGGGCATTCCATGGTCCACCAAGGGACTCGACCTGGTCGGCCATAGCTAAGCCATGGCTAACCCGAAAAACCCCAAAAAAATTATTTTTTTCCAATTTCCAAAATCAATCAAATCAGAAATTTTTTTTCAATTTACATGCATGCTAATGATGAAGAACACATATAAACATAAAAAATATCAGATTTAAACATATACAAATAAACATATCAACCATGGCTCTGATACCACTGAAAGAGATCACCACGGGTTCCAAACGATGAATATCATGCAACGGACTTTATGTAACCGTGGTGATCGTAAAAAGCTAAGATCTTAATGCCATTTGAACATGTTATATACATAAATATAAAACTGATATTTACCTCTTATAATCGACAAAAACACAAGTGTAGTGTTCTCTCTATCAAGTCCACACAAGCACCACAACCGAAATGATTTTTCACTCAATATTTTGCTAGAAATTTTGAGAGAAAACAAGACAACAATGGAGGAAGAGAGGGATCTGAAAATCAGCAATGAGGGAGAGAGAAAGGAGGGAGAAGTTGCTGAAAAATTCAAGAGATAATTGAATAGATATTATGTGATTTTAATTTGAAATTAAATTGAATTTCAAAATTAAAATTACATTATCTATCCCTTTATTCTTTCTTATTTGAATTTGTTCCCTCTCTTATCTTAAATCCCTAAATGGGCTTTAAGCCCGTTTAACTAAAACCCAAATTAAACCCATTAACTTGAGTTCTAATTTCGGTTTAGTCAAAACGGCTCAATTTCCTCGAATTGATTTCTTCAACCGTCTGGTTAAAACCTTAGGCCAGAAAACTACTGAATTGTTCTCAATTCTCATCCATAATTGTTGTCATGTATCGTGCTTAATTAGTGTGACCCTCTAGGCTCACGAGTAATTGGCAGATTGGTAAAATTGCTATTTTACCCTTTCCATCATAAGTGGCCTCTAGCAAGACATTATGATTATCCAATATTCGTGATTATCGATTATTCGACTTAACCTGTTATCGTACATGTCACTGTCCTTTTATCAAACCGATATCCAGATTGATCAATAGGCATAGAATGGTCATCCTAATTTATCAGTCACTGTTTCTTGATATCTAAGATGACTGAAAACTGATACTAAGGTATCACCTGCATGGCCATGCTCTTTCTTCAGTCATACTCATCAAGTGGCCTAAACGGATATCTTTCTCATACCGAAGTATGAGTGATAAATCCCTCAGACGCCTTTCGAGTTCACTAGTGCAATAAATGCCAAAGCCAATCGAAGCCGTTATAGCTACCCTTTTACAGGTAACGTTAGACTAGGTCAAACTTAGGTATTTGTTACATAGTATACACAAATGACAAGTTACGATATGTGAGTATCTCATGACTGGATCTATGCAGCATACTCACAATCGGGATGTCCAATATCATCGACCTGATGATATCTATGATATAACTCTGGCACATACTTTGCCATGATCAGTGGAGCGTGATCACAAGGAGTTGGTCTCATACTGATCGCTTCATAAAGAAGCTTAGCTGATCAGGGACTCATCAAATGTAATTCTTTCTGATCTACAGTTCTACTATTAGTGGTTACACACGTAATGACATAGATCAAATTACATTCGATATATTACTACAACACATTAGTAATATATGCCGATTTATTTATTCGGAAAGATGATAAGACATTACATCTGTAGATCACTTTTATATTGGACTGGGGCATAACTCTAACACTAGAGTGGCAATCGACACCACCCCTCACCTCAGTTTTTCCGCCATAGAGGTAGTGTCGATCGACACTCCTTGGACGCCTGAGGTGGCGATCCACACCTTACTGTCGATCGACACCTCTCGGTCCTTAAAAGGTGGCGATTGACACCTACAGTCAGTGGGGAATTTTCGTGCCGAATCGAAATTTCGACCTAAGGTGAATCAAGATTTCGAGTGGGATTATTTTATTTTTTTTATGCCATGAATGTACCCAATACTCAATATGGTTAAATTGGTTTTCATCGAGTATATAAAATATCGAAAAACTATTTTTCCAACGAGACAAAGTATGTTCTCGAGTTTCCACGGGATTGATAACCCGATTAACTTGTAGGACTGCAGAGTTGTGTCATTCGACGTACTTCGGTACGTTGTTGGCACATTATATTGAACTTTTGTATCTCCCAACGACCTATTAAGGTTTTTCTTGATACACTAGAGTTTCAACATACCGGTTGATGAAGTGATTGCATCGACCGACGGCGGGGTCAGGTTCTTGCGATTAGATCGAAGGACCGATTCCCGGCTTTTATGAGGAAAACGCAAAAGTCTCGGTTTAGGATTTCGAGATCGGGACTTTCGAGTTCCAAGTGAGATCGATACGTTAAAATCATAAAGGTTAAAATATGATTTAATGTGATTGATAACATGCATTGTGTGACAACATATATGTTTGATAACATTATATGGTTGCAACATGCGTAAGTTAGATCACATGATGTATAGGTAAATCCCATCAAGACAAGACCGTTTATATTGCATTTTCTTTGTAAATATAAAATGGCGGTTTGTGCCACCTTAAGATTTGGGTTATATAATTTGCGAAGAAATGCGTCGTAGTTTACATGTATTATATTTATACCTTGCCCACGAGCCTTTGATATTTTATGTAAACACACTTCCCGGAGATGGCACGTTGGGAGTCTTGGAGCTGGCGTTGAGTCGTGGAGACGTCAAGGAGCCAGTGGGAGTGTCGCCAATGATGAACTTAGGATGTGACCCCAATCTTTATGGACAGGCCCCATAAAGATCGAACTTAGATATGGGCTTAGGTTATACATGTTTAAATTGAGCTTTTTAGAATTGCATGATTAGTAATGTATATTTATTTTATATGCATGAGATCATGATAAGTTTAAACATACATATGTTTGCATGTCCGAAATTGGTTAAATAATGTAAACTTGGCCATACAAAACTAAGTGAAGCATGAAACATATCATCGTACCCGGTACGGATGAACAATTGTCATGTAGAGAATGTACTATGTACATGTAACTTGATCATATCACAACGAAATTGAGTTATGCGATGATACTATCCGATTTTGACACTCTACGAAATTGCGTGACCACGAACGTCGTGTGCGTTAGCAGAGCGTTCGTGGAAGCAAAGCTCGTAGATGTGGACAGTTTTGTTCGGGGTGTAGATGCATTAGCTCTCTCCAGTTCAAGTTCTGGTCCACAAGTCGTTAATTGGTTGACTCAACTAAGCCATGAACGTCTTCTGCGTTAGCAGAGCATTCATGGAAGCATTGATAGAGAATGCAGAGAGATTTGGTTAGGGTGTAGATGCATTAGCTCTCTCCAATCAAGATCTTGGTCCACATATCTATTAATGCGCCGACCTAGAGCATTAGACAGAACAATGCCTATGTACTTAGTGCATATGTTCTAGCCAAGTTCACACCAAGAGGATGATCCTTATGATCCAACACACTTACCCTACTAGAACTAATGTGTGAAGAACAAGAGAGCAAAGAGAGGAGAGAGGAGATTGTGGCCGGCCAAGTGAAGTGAGTGAGAGAGTGAGTGAATTAATTTGATCTTTGTCTACTTCTTCAACTCATAGAGCATGATTGATTAAAGTAAAAAATGATGAAGGCATGGGTTAAAGGCAAGTCATCACCTAATCCCCTTAAATCACTCTCCTCTTAATCAACAACACCAACTAAGCATAGTGTGTGGCCCCCACACTTGGACCCACCAATGTGGCCAGCCATAAGAGGCTTATTGGGCTTTGTTGGGGCGGCTTGGTGACCTCATGGGCCGAGCCCAATGGGCTCGCCCATGCGGTCGCGTGTCGTGTCCAAAAATTATCTGACCCTTTTGTCGTCACTTATCAAACAAAGTCCGACGCGACATCGACGAAAAACTCAGTTTTCTCGATTCGCTAATCATTCTCACAAAACCGAACCCATGGCCTAAAATCCTCAGTTTTGGCCATGTCTTGCTCCTCAAGAAACGCCAATGGTTCCTTGTCTCAAGTTATCCATATTGTATATGTGTGACCCTCCAGGCTCATGCCACCATTGGCAGATCGGCGCAAGAGATCTCTCTTGCCCGATCCATCATAAGTGGTCTCTAGTAAGACATTATGATTACCCAAGGTGCATGATGATCGATGATTCGATTTAACCTTATGCGTACAAGTCACTATCCTATTAGCTCTAGACATCCCGATTGATCACAAGGCATAGAGTCGTCATCCTTGTTTAATCAATCATTGTTATTTGATATGCGAGACGACTGAGAACTAATAACTCATATCACTGGCACGGCCATGCTCTTTTTCTCAGTCACTCCCGATCAAGCGGCCTAAACGGATATCTTTCCCATACCGTAGTACGACGTCTTTCGTGTCACTCATGCAATCCGTTCCGCCACCCAAGTCAAAGCCGTACGTCGATCGCATAGCGATCACAAAGAATCTTTGGTCTAAGGATATTGTGACAAGCTATCGCATTTGAATATGTTCATGGCTTAATCTATGAAACACTATTAAAAGCGGGTCGTCTGATATCAATCACCTCATGATATCTATGATATGATTCTGGGATCCCACATCCCTATGATAAGCATAACTACATCATTAAGAATCATCCTCATACTGGTCGCTTCAATTTGAAGCGTATATTGACTAGGGACTTGTTAAGTGTGATCCGTACAGATTTATGGTTCTACTACTTTAGTGGTCATAAATCAGATCACGCTCAACATATTACTTCAACACATAAGTAATACAAAGCTGTTTTATTTATTACAAACGATGATTAATATACATAGACATTTATAGACTACTAGCAATTAGACTATGGCACAAAAATGCTATCAAGGATTGCATGAGTGACACGAAAGACGGCTAAGAGTTTTATCCCTCATACTGCGGTATGGGAAAGATATCCGTTTAGGCCACTTGATCGAGAGTGACTGAGATGAAGTGCATGGCCATGCCATTGATACGAGTTATCAGTTCTCAGTCATCTCACATATCAAAAAACAATGATTGATCAAACAAGGATGACGACTCTATGCCTTGTGATCAATCAGGATGTCTAGAGATAATAGGATAGTGACTTGTACGCTCGAGGTTAAATCGAATCATTGATCATCATGCACCTTGGGTAATCATAATGTCTTACTGGAGGCCACTTATGATGGATCGGGCAAGAGAGATCTTTTACGCCGATCTGCCAACGGAGGCATGAGCCTAGAGGGTCACACACATACAATATGGGGAACATGAGATAAGGAAAGGTTGGCGTTTCTTGAGGAGCGAGACATGGCCAAAACTGGGGGTTTTGGGCCATGAGCTCGGATTTGTGAGAATGATTAGCGAATCGAGAAAAATGAGTTTGTCGTCGATATCGCGTCGGAATTTGTTTGATAAGTGCCGACAAGGGTCGGATAATTTTTGGACTCGGTGTAAGGACCTCTCCCGGGCAGTTAGACTAAAATCTGGGAAAATTCAAAATTTTTGAATAGTGACCAGATCGAGTCTGAACCTGACCCCGAGAGTTGTTTTAGACATAAGATGACGTTATTTTCGACCAAGCTAAGTTCAGGGCGACTAAAGACCACTTCGTAATCCATTCGGGAAAAGTTGACTTAGGTTGACTTTTTGCTGGAAAAGTCAACCGAGGACGTTTTGGGCGATTCTGGACTCGTTGAGTCCCGAATCGCAAAATGGTCGATGCAGTATTCTTAGTTAGCCCATTTTAAGTCACTCGGGAGATTTTGCTGAAATCTCGATAAAAGTGCCCGTTCGGGGTCCGAAACGTCCGATTTTGGGAAATCTGATCCGTTTTCGGTTGGTGGAAAAGGTGACCGATGTGATTGATGGGTTAGGTATCAAGGGGACAAGGAAGTGACTTGTTGTGTGTGGGGTTTGGTGATGTTGGGAAAGAGGAAAAATGGTTGATTTTTGGGTTTTCATTTTATTTAATTAAGTAATTAATTAAATAAAATGTGTTGTTATAAGGAGGGGGAGCTCCCATTTCATCCGAGAACAACCAAGAGAAAGAGAGGGAGAAGAGAAGAAAGTAGGAGAGAGAAAGAGAAAGAGAAAGAGGGAAGGAGAAAGAGGGTCCGGCCAAGCAAGGAGGATTTCCCGTCAATCCGTCCGTCGTTTCTTCGAGATTTCTTCGTATTCGGAATCCCGGCATCGAGGACTACAAGAGGTATGGTTCTCTTTTCGATTTGGAGTAGTTTGGTTCGTGGGTTTTAAGTAGAACTGTGTTGTTTTAAGTTTAGTTAGACACTAGAGATGATTAGGCATGTTTTAAGACAAATTTGAACAAATTCCGGTGACCGGAGGGTCGCCGGAGCTCCGGCCACGTTGGTGGCTCATTCCGGTGGCCATGGAACGCTGACTCGAAGTGCTTCAACCTTCATCTTGTGAGTTTTTCCAAAGGAGCAACGGTTTGGGAGCTAGAAGCCCGGGAAGTGACTGAACCGCTGAATCTGTCCAGCCGGATGGACAATCTGTTTTGCTACGGACGGAGCCGTTCCCATTCGAACTTGGTTCCGAGCAAAACATGAAGTTTGTAGAGGACTGGCAGAGCTTCAACTTTCATGTTTACGTGTTTTCCAGACGAGCTACGGATTTGGAGCTGCAAGTCCGGGAAGTGGACTGTTCTGCCGAATCTGTCTCTGGACAGATTCGAAGTAAATCCCGTAGCTCGATTTTGTTTCCCGAGAATTAATGTGGTGGCTTGTGTGGGGCCCACGAGCCCGGGGCTCGGGTTTTGTGAGTTCGGGTGGTCCCGGGTGACCCCCGAGTCGATAACTTGCGTATTTGATGATTTCCGGATTTAAATTGTGAAAGACGGTTTTTCCACCAATAACTTTAATTGAAGTATTTTAACGCTCGGGTGTCGGAATTCGATTCCGTTAATTGCATTGGTCTTAGAATATTAAATGAGGAGTTTAGAAACAATTTTCGTAATTTTCGGAGTCCCGAGGGTCAAAAACTTGTTTCCGGGCAGATTGGGTGTTTCGGGGAAAATGGGTCATTCCGGACCCATTTTGGCTACTTTGATTAATTTGAAGTGTGTCCAAGTGTTAGGCACTTGTTGGAGTACACTTGTAAATTTATTGCATTCGTTTCGGAGTCTGTTTGAGTTTTTAATTATTGAATATAATTATTAGTTGATATTGACGCTCGCGGGAAAGGCAAGGCGTGAATAGCTCGAGCGGGAGGCTAGGAGCGTACGTGGAGCTTTCCTAAGGTAGGGGGACATAGCTACCTAGACTATATGGCTTGATGCCTTTGTTTGATTATATATGTGTGTATATATACGTGTGAGCATGATTTGGCACTATGGTAGTGGCGTGAATATGCTTGGTGTGATTATATGTGAATAGTGAAATTTGCATGATAATGTTGGGTGAATTAGTTTAGTATAACTCTGAACTGATTGTATGCACGGGATTGTGCCAGGTTTTATATTATTTGCTTTTCAGACGATGATTTATTCCGTCTTGCACCTAGTATATTTTCTGCATGAGTATGGTGTGATACTTGTGTTACAGGTGGTGTGTAGGTAAACCGAGTTGAGGGTGGATTCCCTTGATCGAGATCGGTTACCTTTATTTGTGGTAAGGGTCAACCGAGCTGAGGGTGGACTCCCTTAGTTGTGATCGGTTACCTTTATTTAGGTGTAAGGTAAACCGAGTTGAGGGTGGATTCCCTTGATCGAGATCGGTTACCTTTATCTTTGTGGGAAAGGTCAACCGAGCTAAGGGTGGACTCCCTTAGTTGTGATCGGTTGCCTTTATTTAGGTGTAAGGTGAATCGAGTTGAGGGTGGACGCCCTTGATCGAGATCGGTTACCTTTACCTAAGGGAGGGTGAACCGAGGCAAGGGTGGATTCCCTGGGCTGAAATCGGTTACCCGAGGGTGTAGTTAATTATGTTATACAACTACTTTTGCATTGTTATCATCTTGTGTATGTGCGATGTTTGGAGTCTTGGAGGTAGCGTGTTCACCCCTACAACTTGTGCAGGTTATGGATGCGTTTAGATCTTTTGACTGGGAGCTTGGGGGCGTGTCGTGTCGACGTGTCTATGCCAGTGGTGTTTGGTCGGCTGTTGTAGACTCTGTTGAGTCGTAACCTGTTTTGTTACTGCTTTTCATTATCCGGTTTATTACTTTATTTTGTAAAACACTCGGTGAGGTGGCGTTATGCCTCACCATTATGGTATTTATTTATGAGTTACTTGCTTCATTTTCAAAGGATGTTTTGATGGAATTGTTTTAGAACTGTTTTACTTACTTGTGCAATCACCTTTAAGTTAGGGACGCCTAAACTAAAGGTGTTGACTTTGTGCGAGTATAGTTATGATACACTCGAGGACGCTCGAGGTGTTTCATAACTATTTCGTATATGTATCTTCGTATATGTATTATCGATACTTTTATTTTATCACGTGACGACTAAGATTCGGAGAACCGGATCTTGGGGCGTTACACTCGGCACGCGACCACATAGGCCAGCCCATTGGGCTCGGCCCATGAGGCCATAAGGCCGGTCCATAAAAGGCCCAATTGGCCATTGTATGGCCGACCCACATGTGGGGCCACACACCATGCTTAGTTGGTGTTGTTGATTTGGATGAAGAGCAAATTCTGGGATTAGGTGATGGAATGACTCAAGCCCATGCCTTCATCATTTGTTGATTTACCAAATCAACATATAATATATCATTTTGGGTTCTCACAAAATATCACAATTTTTGTGCTCTCACTCCCTCTCTCCTCACAACTGGCCGAAACCCTCTCTCCTTCTCCTTCCCTTGCTCTCTTGTTCTTCACACTCAAGTTCTACTAGGATAAGTGTGTTGGATCAAAAGGATCATCCTATTGGTGTGGACTTGCTCTAGAGAAGGAGATCATCTTGTTCTTCTTTCTTGATTCAACAAAACCAAAGGTAGATTCTTTTGAAATTGTTTTTTCCTTGAGATTAATGGTTTATGTTCTTGGACAGATTTTCGAGTTTATATTGTTGTTGCTTCCGCTATTGTGTTCATCTTGATAGCTCCAAATGCCTACAGTGGTATCAGAGCGTGGTTGACCCTCTTAATCTTTTTTTTTGTTGAATTTATTTCGGTTTTATGATGATTAACATGCCATATTTGTTGATAACATGATTTTAATGCTTTTATGGGTTAATTTCATGAAATATGTTAATTTTGAAATATATATTGAATTTGGAATTTTTGAAATTTTATTGGATTTGTCGGGTCCGAGACGGGACTCTCGGGGAGCCGAATTGGAGGTACCGGACGGAGGTCACCAAAGGCCGGCGTTGGCCGGGCCCGTCCCTGCCCTGGCCGAGGCCGAGGGTGGCGGCAAGCTCGATTTGGGTTTTCCAAACCCTAAACCGGGCCATGAGATTGGGCTCGGCCCAAATGGGCTTTGGCCCAATAGGTTTGTGCACGGTGTTTGATCCGTGGCACGAACCCGCAATCCAACATTTCGAAAATTTTCAAATTTGATCGGTTTCGATAAACCGTTTTTCGAAAGGGTCTAGTTTCTATAAACCCGACCAAGCAACTTGGCAAAGTTAAAACCAGAAAATTGCATCTTGTTTGATAACATGTTTGTGTGATAACATGCTGGATGATGTGATGATATGTATGATGCATTAGCAGCCCATAAGAATTTTATCGCTTTCACGGTTTGCACATCGTTAATGTTAGCGTGTAATTATTCTTTTATTCAAACTGTTAAAAGTGTAACTAATTTTTTTATCAAACTGTAACTAATTCAGCTGGAAAAGCAAGAAGCACGATACCATTGCCGACTCTACGACCGAAGCTGAGTACATTGCCGCACCTGAAGCGGCAAAAGAGGCTGTATGGATCAGGAGTTTCATGGCTGGGTTAGGTGTAATTAAAAACCCGTCTAACCCAGTAGACTTATATTGTGACAACATCGGGGCCATTGCGCAAGCTAAGGAACCCAGGGCACATAACAGATCCAAACATGTACTCAAAAAGTATCACATCATCCGCGACATAGTTGCTAGAGGTGACGTGAAGATCCACTACGTTGCAACTGATGATAACACAGCCGACCCCTTGACCAAGGCTCTTCCTCAAGCAAAACATGATAAACATGTTAGGTCAATGGGTATAGACTGGGACTTAGATTGGAACTAAGGGCAAGTGGGAGATTGATAGCATTTGTGCCCTAGTCCAATTGCTATTAGCCTGTAAACGTCTATGTTCAATATCATCGTTTGTAATATAAATATAAAACGACTTTATATTACTTATGTGTTAAAGTAATATGTTAAGCATAATCTGATTTGTGACCACTAAAGTAGTAGAACCATAAATCTGTACGGATCACACTTAACGAGTCCCTGGTCAACCTATGCTTCCTTAAAGCGACAAGTATGAGGATGGTTCTTAATGACGTAGTTCTACTTGTCATAGGGATGAGGGATCCTGGAATCATATCATAGATATCATGAGGTGATTGATATCGGACGACCCGCTTTGAATAGTGTTTTCATAGATTAAGCCATAAACATATTCAAATGCGATAGCTTGTCACGACATCCTTAGACCAAGGAGTCTTTGTGATCACTATGCAATGAACGTACGGCTTCAACTTGCGCCAAACGCTTTCTGTAAAAGGATTGCTATAAAGGGCATGATTGGGTGGCGGAACGGGTTGCATGAGTGACACGAAAGACGGCTAAGGGATTTATCCCTCATACTACGGTATGGGAAAGATATCCGTTAAAAGGGCCTCTTGATGGAGACTGACTGAGAGTAAGAGCATGGCCATGCCAATAATACGGGTTATCAGTTCTCAGCCATCTCGCATATCAAGTAATAATGATTGATTAAACAAGGGTGACGACTCTATGCCTTGTGATCAATCGGGATATCTAGAGATAATAGGATAGTGACTTGTACGCACAAGGTTAAGTCGAATCATCGATCGTCATGCACCTTGGGTAATCATAATGTCTTACTAGAGACCACTTATGATGGATCAGGCAAGAGCGATCTTTTGCGCCGATCTGCCAACGGTGGCATGAGCCTAGAGGGTCACACACATTCAAGACGGATAACTTGAGACAAGGAAACATTGATGTTTCTTGAGGAGTAATATATGGACAAAACTGGAAGTTTTGTGCCATAGGTTCGGTTTGAGAGAATAATTAGCGAATCGAGAAAAATTGAGTTTTTCGTCGATATCGCGTCGGACTTTGTTTGATAAGTGACGACAA
The DNA here is from genome assembly GCA_963920655.1 of Geranium rotundifolium. Taxonomy (NCBI): domain Eukaryota; kingdom Viridiplantae; phylum Streptophyta; class Magnoliopsida; order Geraniales; family Geraniaceae; genus Geranium; species Geranium rotundifolium. The sequence continues at coordinate 12,660,356 of OY987322.1, read as the reverse complement.
AAGGGTCGGACGACTTTTGGACACGGCATGAGACAACACGGGAGGGCCCATTGGGCTCGGCCCATGAAGCCTAATGGCCGGCCCATTAAGGGCCCAACAAGACCTCTTGGCCGGCCCACATGGTGGGTCCATGTGTGGGGGCCACACAACACCATGCTTAGTTGGTGATTGTGGATTAAGAGGTGAGTGATTTAAGGGGTACGGGTTAAAACACTTTTAAGCCCATACCAATCACTTTTAACCCATGCTTGTGAGATTGGATGATGAATTGAAATACAAGACTTTTATTTATTATTCATTTAATCACAAAAACTCACAATCTCTCTCTCTCTTCTAGCTTGGCCGGCCACCTCTCTCCCTCCTCTTGTTCTTGCTCTCTTGCTCTCTTGTTCTTCATTTAATTGTTCTAGTAGGCAATTAAGTGAGGGATCATCAAGATCATCCCCTTGGTGTGGACTTGCTTTAGAGAAGAAGATCCGAACGTTCTTCTTTATCGATTCATACAAGACTTAAAGGTAAATATCTTGTGGAATAGATTTTGCTTTGGGATTTAATGGTTTATGTTCTTGGACAAGGTTTGGAGTAGATTTTCTTATAATGCTTCCGCTATCTCGACGATCTAGAACGCTCCAAAACCCTATAGTGGTATCAGAGGGTTGGTTACCCTCTAATCTTTGTCTTGTTGAATTTATTTCGGTTTTGTGATTATTTGCATGCCAAATTGTTGATAATATGATTTTAATGCTTTTTGGGATATTTGCATGAAATATGTTATTTTTGAAAATATATTGTATTTGGAATTTTTCGGAAATTATTGGATTTGTCGGGTCCGAGAAGGGACTCTCGGGGAGCCGGATTGGAGGTACCGAACGGAGGTCACCGGAGGTCACCGGAGGCCAGGGAGGCCGGCGGTGACCGAGCCCGTTCCCACTCTCGGGCGAGGCCGAGAGTAGCGGCAAGGCCGGTTTAGGCCTTCCAAGGCCCAAAACCGGGCCGTGTAAAGTTGGGCTTGGCCCGACTTGGTTCGTGCGTGGTGTTTGATCCGTGTCACGAACCCGCGATCCAATATTTCGAAAACTTTCAAAATTTAATCGGTTTCGATAAACCGTTTTTCGAAAAGGTCTAGTTTCGATAAACCCGACCAAGCAACTTGGCAAAATTAAAACCGGAATTATTGCATATTATTTGATAACATGTTTGTGTGATAACATGTTGGATGATGTGATGAGATGTATGATGCATTAGTAGCCCATTAGATTTTATCGCTTTCACGGTTTGCATACCGTTAGTATTAGCGTGTAATTATTCTTTTATTCGAGCCCATAAAGTGTAATTATTTTTTTATCCGGTCTACGAACCGAGTATTAATTGTAATTATTACTCAAAGACGAGAAGGATGGGAAATCGAGCACAATGACGGTCTTGGAGGAAGTCTAAGAGCTAGTGGGAGCCCGAATGACAAAGACGAGAATAAGTGAAGACTCGTAGAATCCTAAGTTTAGGATGGGCTATAAAATGCATATTTAACGCTTTATGAATGCTTGCTTGAATTATTTAATTAATAACATGATTGCATGATTAGCTTATAAGTTTATAAGCCATCACCTCACATGCAAAGATTAAAATAAACTTTAATTGTTTGCATGTTTAAAGCGTTGTGAAATATCATCGCACGGGTTGTGATGGATGAGTTCAAATTTGAAATGTGTTTGCACGGGTTGCAAATGACGGATTCAAATGAAGATAGTATGTGATACAATTAGAAACGTCACAACACGGGTTGTTGATGATGGGTTCGTAATTGTACCAAATACTTTCGAATTATTAAACACAACCAAATTACAAACTAATTTGAGTCAAGTGAGATGCCACCCAAATTCACACCCATGTAGAAACATTTTATCGGTGTCGTGCGCCTTAGCGGAGCATCGATCGAATGGGTTCTAGATGGGAATGGTAAACTTTGTGGGATGTCGTGCGCCTTAGCGGAGCATCTGCACAAAGTTAACTCGTTAGTGAAAGTTGGTTGACTCAACCACGATTCTTGGCCTGAGGTCGAGCTGGGGCATCGGAAGGGTAAGCCGTGTGTTTTTGCACATACCCTGACTAAGAGTTACACGGGTTGTAATTGGACGGACGTCCTACCTAAATAAGTCAATTGGAGCGGTGCGCCTTAGCGTACTTCAAATGACGAATAAGGGATCTTGGTTTAAATATTCTAAATCTTAGAATCTTATGGTTGGTGTTTAATTCGGATCTTCGTAAATTTATTCAACCATTCTGATTAAATTTACTTTCTTCGTGTAGAAATGGCTAGTAATTCAACAAACTCGTCTAATTTGTCATTGAGGACTATACTTGAAACTCAATGGAACAAATTATCTGGACTGGGACAGAAATTTACGACTTGTGTTAAAATTGGAACGCAGGGAGTACGTCCTTGATAAGTCTATCCCTGAGGAGCCAGCTGCCAACGCAACGAGGGTCGTTAAGGATGCATACCAGAAACACCTTAGCGACTCTATCGACGTTGCGTGTGTCATGCTGGGCTGCATAGAGGCGGACCTCCAGAAGCAGTTTATGGAGCTATCCCATGATCCGTTTGCAATGTTTGCACAGATCAAGGATATGTTCAAGGAGAAAGTACGTATTGAAAAATACACTGTTCTCCGAGAACTCATTGCCTGCAAGATGTCAGCAGGCAGCTACGTAGGTCCTCACGTCCTACAAATGAAGGGGCATTTTGACCATATGACTAGTATCGGTATGTCTATGGAAAAGGAAATGGCTGTGGATTTTATTCTACAATCCCTTCCTCATGCATATGGTGGGTTCGTCATGAACTATCACATGCATGATATGGACAAGACCGCGTCGGAGTTGCACAGCATGCTAGTGACTGCCGAGAAGAGCATAAGGGGCAGTTCGTCCAAAAATGTCTTTATGGTCAAGAAGGGACCCAGCTTCAAAGCTGGTGGTGGCAAGGGTAAAGGCCCAAGGCACCTGACAGGGAAGAACAGACGACCATTTATTCCTAGACCTCCCATGCCCGTACAAGGCAAAGGGAAGGCAAAGGAGTCGGTCTGTTACTACTGTCAAAAGCCTGGTCATTGGAGGAAAGACTGTCAGCAGATGAAGGAGGACCAGAAGAAGTGCGGTGGGGCCGCTGCTTCATCAAGTATTCCATTAGAGCTCTATCTTTCTACAATTAATACCTGGGTACTAGACACTGGAGCTGAGTCTCATGTCTGTGCGGATGTGCAGGTGTTACACAGTAGAAGAGATATGGGGGAAAGTGAGGTGGACCTAAGAGTTGGGAACAATACCAGAGTTGTCGCAACTGCCGTGGGTTCTGTGAACCTTGTTTTGCCCAGTGGGCTTGTAATTGAACTTAATGATGTGCTTTGCGTACCTGCTTTCAGCATGAATATTATCTCAATTTCTCTTCTTGAAAAAGAGGGTTATTATTTTAATATTAAGAACGGGTTTTTTGATATTATGCGCAACAACATGTATTATGGAAATGCTCACACTGTTGGAGGTTTATACATATTAAATATGCAAAACTCGAGATCCAACATGCTCTATAATGTAAATGCTAAGAGGTTTAAAGCTAATGATTTAGACCAAACTTTTATCTGGCATTGTCGTCTAGGTCACATAAATGAGAAACGCATCTCAGCGCTTCATAAGCGCGGACTTCTAAGTCAATTCGAATTCCAAACGATTGATAGATGCGAAGCTTGTTTAATGGGCAAGATGACTAAAGCGCCCTTCACTGGTTTAGGTGAGAGGGCAGGTGACCTATTGGGTCTGATACATTCAGACGTATGTGGACCAATGAGTACACAAGCCAGAGGTGGTTTAGGCTACTTTATCACATTTACTGACGATTTCAGTAGATATGGTTATGTCTATCTCATGAGACATAAGTCTGAAGCTTTTGATAAATTCAAAGAGTTTAGGACTGAAGTAGAAAACCAACTCGAAAAAAGTATCAAGGCACTCCGTTCTGATCGGGGTGGAGAATACTTATCCGAGGAGTTTCTTAGTTATCTTACTGAAGGTGGAATACTATCTCAGTGGACTCCGCCAGGAACACCGCAACTTAATGGTGTGTCCGAGCGGAAGAATCGAAAATTGTTAGATATGGTTGATCAATGTTAAGTCTCACTGATCTCCCGATCTCCTTCTGGGGTTATGCTCTGCAAACGGATGCTTTCATAATAAACAGGGCTCCGTCGAAAGCAGTGGAAGGGACATCATTCGAAAAATGGTAGGGAAAGGAACTCATTTTGTCCTTCCTAAAAATCTGGGGTTGCGAGGCTTATGTTAAAAGGTTGCTTGCAACCAAGCTCGAACCGAGGTCAGATAAGTGCACTTTCGTCGGATATCCAAAAGAAACAAAAGGATACTACTTCTACAAACCGAGCGAAAATAAAGTTTTTGTCGCTCGAGGTGGGACATTCTTGGAAAAAGAGTTCATTTCCAAGACAGTCAGTGGGAGGGTTGTTCATCTTGATGAATTTCTAGATGAGATGGTCACTCGGGAACCACGAGAAGACCCACTAGAAGAGGTAGAGCCAGAAGTGGTCATTGAGCAAGAACCAATAACTACAGTTAATGAGGATGGTCCGAGGCGATCTGAAAGGATAAGTCATGCACCTGTCAGATACGGTTTCTTAGTAACTGAAGGTGATGGTTTAGTACTAGTGGACAATGATCCAGCTACCTTTCGAGAGGCTTTGGACGGAACCGACTCTGAGAAATGGCTGGAAGCCATGAGGGAAGAAATGCAATCCATGTCAGATAATCAAGTGTGGAACTTGGTGGATCATACCCCTGACGTAAAAGTCATAGGGTGTAATTGGATCTTTAAAATAAAGATGGACATGGATGGCAAACCTCAGACCTATAAAGCAAGACTGGTAGCAAAAGGTTATAGACAAATCTACGGAATTGACTATGAAGAGACCTTTTCTCCAGTAGCTATGGTCAAATCTATCCGCATTCTACTTGCCGTAGCAGCGTATCACAACTATGAGATATGGCAAATGGATGTCAAAACCGCCTTCCTCAACGGGAGGTTAGTTGAGGACGTTTATATGTCCCAGCCTGAGGGTTTTGAGGATCCAAAGGATAAGGGAAAGATTTGCAAGTTGCTCAAATCAATCTATGGTTTGAAGCAAGCATCTCGGAGTTGGAATCAGCGTTTTGATGAAGTAGTGAAACAGTTTGGCTTCGTCAAAAACGATGATGAACCTTGCGTGTATAAAAAGGCAAATGGGAGCAATATAATCTTCTTGGTGCTTTATGTTGATGACATACTGCTCATTGGAAACGATGTCCCTACCTTGCTCTTAACAAAGACTTGGTTAGGTGAGTGTTTCGCAATGAAGGACTTAGGTGAGGCCTCTTACATCTTGGGGATCAAGATATATAGAGACCGTGCCAAGCGGGTCTTGGGCTTAAGTCAAAGCACTTACATAGACAGAGTGTTTAGACGATTCCCAATGCAAGATTCAAAGAAAGGATTGCTGCCCATGCGTCATGGCATAAAGCTTAGCAAGAAGCAGTGTGCTCAGACACCTGCACAGCTAGCAAGAATGAATGAGATCCCATATGCTTCGGCTATAGGGTCTATAATGTATGCCATGATATGTACGAGACCGGATGTCTCGTTTGCCCTAAGCTGTACCAGTAGACATCAATCCAAACCCGGTGAGGCACACTGGATGGCTGTCAAGGCAATTCTCAAATATTTGAGAAAAACCAAAGACGCTTTTCTTGTACACGGGGGCAGAAATGATGATCTCGTCGTCAAAGGATATGTCGACGCTAGTTTCCAGACAGACCCCGATGACTTTAAGAGTCAGTTGGGATATGTGTTTACGTTGAACGGTGGAGCATTCAGCTGGAAAAGCAAGAAGCAGGATACCATTGCCGACTCTACGACCGAAGCTGAGTACATTGCCGCATCTGAAGCGGCAGAAGAGGCTGTATGGATCAGGAGTTTCATGGCTGGGTTAGGTGTAATTAAAAACCCGTCTAACCCAGTAGACTTATATTGTGACAACATCGTGGCCATTGCGCAAGCTAAGGAACCCAGGGCACATAACAGATCCAAACATGTACTCAGAAAGTATCACATCATCCGCGACATAGTTGCTAGAGGTGACGTGAAGATCCGATACGTTGCAACTGATGATAACACAGCCGACCCCTTGACCAAGGCTCTTCCTCAAGCAAAACATGACAAACATGTTAGGTCAATGGGTATAGACTGGGACTTAGATTGGAACTAAGGGCAAGTGCAAGATTGATAGCATTTGTGCCCTAGTTCAATTGCTACTAGCCTGTAAACGTCTATGTACAATATCATCGTTTGTAATATATATATATATATATATATATATATATATATATATATATATAACGGCTTTATATTACTTATGTGTTGAAGTAATATGTTAAGCATGATCTGATTTGTGACCACTAAAGTAGTAGAACCATAAATCTGTACGGATCACACTTAACGAGTCCCTGGTCAACCTATGCTTCCTTAAAGCGACCAGTATGAGGATGGTTCTTAATGACGTAGTTCTACTTGTCATAGGGATGAGGGATCCTAGAATCATATCATAGATATCATGAGGTGATTGATATCGGACGACCCGCTTTGAATAGTGTTTTCATAGATTAAACCATAAACATATTCAAATGCGATACCTTGTCACGACATCCTTAGACCAAGGAGTCTCTGTGATCACTATGCAATGAACGTACGGCATTAACTTGCGCCAAACGCTTTCTATAAAAGGATTGCTATAAAGGGCATGATTGGGTGGCGGAACGGGTTGCATGAGTGACACGAAAGACGGCTAAGGGATTTATCCCTCATACTACGGTATGGGACAGATATCCATTAAAAGGGCCTATTGATGGAGACTGACTGAGAGTAAGAACATGGCCATGCCAATGATACGGGTTATCAGTTCTCAGCCATCTCGCATATCAAGTAACAATGATTGATTAAACAAGGGTGACGACTCTATGCCTTGTGATCAATCGGGATATCTAGAGATAATAGGATAGTGACTTGTACGCACAAGGTTAAGTCGAATCATCGATCGTCATGCACCTTGGGTAATCATAATGTCTTACTAGTGACCACTTATGATGGATCGGGCAAGAGCGATCTTTTGCGCCGATCTGCCAACGGTGGCATGAGCCTAGAGGGTCACATACATTCAAGACGGATAACTTGAGACAAGGAAACATTGATGTTTCTTGAGGAGTAATATATGGACAAAACTGGAAGTTTTGTGCCATAGGTTCGGTTTGAGAGAATAATTAGCGAATCGAGAAAAATTGAGTTTTTCGTCGATATCGCGTCGGACTTTGTTTGATAAGTGACGACAAAAGGGTCGGGCGACTTTTGGACACGGCATGAGAGAACACAGGAGGGCCCATTGGGCTCGGCCCATGAAGCCTCATGGCCGGCACATTAAGGGCCCAACAAGACCTCTTGGCCGGCCCACATGGTGGGTCCATGTGTGGGGGCCACACAACACCATGCTTAGTTGGTGATTGTGGATTAAGAGGTGAGTGATTTAAGGGGTATGGGTTAAAGCACTTTTAAGCCCATACCAATCACTTTTAACCCATGCTTGTGAGATTGAATGATGAATTGAAATACAAGACTTTTATTTATTATTCATTTAATCACAAAAACTCACAATCTCTCTCTCTCTCTTCTAGCTTGGCTGGCCACCTCTCTCCCTCCTCTTGTTCTTGCTCTCTTATTCTTCATTTAATTGTTCTAGTAGGCAATTAAGTGAGGGATCATCAAGATCATCCCCTTGGTGTGGACTTGCTTTAGAGAAGAAGATCTGAACGTTCTTCTTTATCGATTCATACAAGACTTAAAGGTAAATATCTTGTGGAATAGATTTTGCTTTGGGATTTAATGGTTTATGTTCTTGGACAAGGTTTGGAGTAGATTTTCTTATAATGCTTCCGCTATCTCGACGATCTAGAACGCCCCAAAACCCTACAAAGATCTGATAAATGTATCTTCATAAGGTATCGAAAGAGACTGTTGGGTACTACTTCTACAAACCCGAAGAGAACAAAGTATTTGGTTCTTGGAAAGGTGTCTTTTAGGAGACGGAATTCCTCTCCAAATAGCCAGTGGAAGAAATGTGCATCTGGAAGAAATCCGAGATGGCACGAGTACTAAGAATCCTAAAGAATTTCGGGATCCCCACTTAGACAATGTAGAGGTAGAGCCTGAGCTGGAACAAGAGGCACATGCAGTGCCCAACATAGTTCCTAAAGCCCCACAGCGTTCTAAAAGGACTCGTCAGGCACCCGTCAGATACGGATTTATGGTAACTGAGGGTGGTGACTTGGAAATTATGGATTCTATTGATCCGACATCCTATCAAGAACCCATGGGGAGTTCTGATTCCGAGAAATGGTTAAGCGCCATGAAGGAGGAGATGAAATCCATGCATGACAACTAAGTATTGAACTTGGTGGATCCAACCCCTGGTGTTCAGACCATCAGTTGCAAATAGATCTTTAAGATCAAACATGACATGGATGGAGTTCCTCAGACCTAAAAGGCCCAACTGGTTGCGAGAGGTTTTAGGCAAATCCATGGAGTTGATTATGATGAAACTTTTTCGCCAGTGGCCATGGTCAAATCGATCCGGATTCTATTTGCATTAGCTGCATATCACAACTACGAGATATGGCATATGGATGTCAAGAATGCGTTCCTCAATGGGAAGCTAACTAAGGACGTGTATATGAAAAAACCTCAGGGTTTTGTCGATCCAAAGAATGCCGGAAAGATTTGTAAGGTGCAGAGGTCCATTTATGGATTGAAGCAAGCTTCTCGGAGTTGGAATCGTCGTTTTGATGAAGTCATAAAAGAATTTGGTTTCATGCAAAATGAAGACGAGCCTTGCGTGTATAAGAGGGCAAATGGGAGTGCAGTCGTGTTCTTAATGATGTATGTAGATGACATACTCCTTATCAGAAACGACATCCCCACCATGCAAGCCACTAAAGCTTGGTTGGGGAAGTGTTTCGAGATGAAGGATTTAGGTGAAGCCGCATATATCCTGGGGATCAAGATTTATCGAGATCGCCCGAGGAGGATCCTTGGGCTTAGCCAGAGCACTTATATAGAGAAGATCTTGAAAAGGTTTTTGATGCACGAATCCAAGAAGGGATTCCTTCCCATGAGACATGGAGTGAAGCTCAGCAAGACTCAGTGTCCCACAACACTTGATGAGCTGAAGCGCATGAGTGGAATCCGCTATGCATCAGCGGTAGGATCCATCATGTACGACATGATCTGCACAAGGCCTGATGTCTCTTATGCCATGTCCAATGTAAGCAGATTCCAGTCAAACCCCGGAGAGAACCATTGGACAACAGTGAAGACGATCCTGAAGTACCTCAAGAGGACAAAGGATGCCTCCTTGGTCTTTGTGGGAAGAGATGAGGAGCTAGAGGTGACGGGATACGTCGACGCCAGTTTCCAGACTGACTCGGACGACTCACGACACAGTCTGGATACGTGTTCATACTGAACGGTAGGGCTTTCAGCTGGAAGAGCTTCAAGCAGCCGACCATTGCAGATTCTACCACAGAAGCCGAGTACATAGCTACTGGAGAAGCGGCAAAAGAGGATGTATAGAACTAGAAGTTCATGGCAGGATTGGACGTAATGAAGAATTTATCCGATCCGGTGCACTTTTACTGCGACAACACTGGCGCCATAGCAAAGGATAAGGAGCCCAGAGCGTATGCCAGATCCAAACGTGTACAGAGGCGATTTCACTTGATTCGAGAATACATCGAACAAGGTGATGTGAAGATTTGTAAGATTGCGACAGAAGATAATGCAACCGACCCATTGACAAAGGCTATCTCACAGCCTAAACATGAAGGTCATGTAAGGTCAATGGGTCTAGATTGGGATTTAGATTGGAGCTAGGAGCAAGTGGGAGATTGTAAGACCTTATGCCCTAGTCCGAGTCTTTTCTTTGTAACCTTCTATTTAGTAATGAATGTCATTTACATTATTATTGTGTTATGATAATGTGTCAAGCGATAACTTTATCTAAAGTCGTTAGTGTTTACACAAGAACAACAGAACCTTTAGATATAATGAAGTTATGCTTGACGTATCCCTAGTCGGTACTTATCCATAAGTGACTAGTGTGATAATGACTTAAGATCAATTCCTGCTGATCAAGGTGGTGGGACTACTAAAGTCTTATCACATATATCATCTGGAGGATGATATTGGATGACCTGAGGTGGAGTATGGCGTATAGATCAAGTCACCAACGCATACTCCGTCGTCGTGTGATCACTGCCTTAATACCTTGGAGCGAGTGGCTCACATGCATGTTACTCCATTAGTTTGACATGTCCTAACGCTGCCTGTAACAGGGCAGCCATAACGGACATCGTTGGCCATTGGACAGACTCACATGCATACTCCGTCGTCGTGTGATCACTGCCTTAATACCTTGGAGCGAGTGGCTCACATGCATGTTACTCCATTAGTTTGACATGTCCTAACGCTGCCTGTAACAGGGCAGCCATAACGGACATCGTTGGCCATTGGACAGACTGTAGTGGGAGCGCACGTTGCATCCAAAGGGATTTGTTTCCCCACGGTGAGACGTGGTGAAGGGTATGGTTTAGGGCCCCTTGATGAGTATGACTGATGAAGTGTGCGGCCGCACCAATACGTATCAGTCAACTCAGATTTCGAGGAACTAGATTGAATACATGAGGATGACATCATATGCCTCATACGATCTCCTATGCCTTAAATCAAACATAGGGTTAGTGATACATATGAGAGACAGGAGATATCGAACTGATCGATATACTCATGGACATTGGGTAATCACTACGTCCTACTAGAGGCCACTAGTGATGGATCGGGTGAGATGGATACATATGAGAGACAGGAGATATCGAACTGATCGATATACTCATGGACATTGGGTAATCACTACGTCCTACTAGAGGCCACTAGTGATGGATCGGGTGAGATGGTGATATCGAACTGATCGATATACTCATGGACATTGGGTAATCACTACGTCCTACTAGAGGCCACTAGTGATAGATCGGGTGAGATGGATTCTCACGCTGATCTGTCAATGTGTCACGGGCCTACAGGGTCACACGCTAAGAGCAAGGCCGAAGCGACTTAAAAGGTCCAAAGTAAGTGGTGTAGGAATGATTGCAGTGGGGTGTTGATCGCCATCTTTGAGGTGTCAATCGACACGGTCACATAGAGGTGTCGATCGCCACCTGGGAGGTGTCGATCGACACTCAGATCTGGCATTGAAAGGGGGGTGTCGATCGACACCTTCCACGCGGGAAGGGTGTCGATCAACACCTATGCCGGATGCTGAAAACCTAGAGGCCCTCTCCAAAGCCTATAAAAGGAGGCTTTGGGTGAGAGCCTCTCTCTAAGACTCTTGAGCAATATTAACTTCACCACAAAAGAAATTTTCTAGTTCTTGCATTGGGAGCTAGAGAAATGGAGTGATTGAGTTCTAACGGAATCTAGTAGTTCCGGTGAGGATTCAAGCTTCACAAGGTCGAGCATGGTATGTGTGTACTCGTAGAGAACGAGTTTAAGGATTCGTTTCGAGATCGGATTCGTGAGTATTCGCTAGAGTACGAGAGGTAAAAATCCGATCTTCACTCTTGATTATGATTCATCTAGTTGTTGGCAAAGATCCGGTGTAAGGGGTTCGGGTCGATTTTATGTTTTCCGCTGCGCTAGACCCGCTAAGAATCCCAAAATTATCTACATATAGCACATCATGAGTATGAACATAAACAAGCTGAAAAAATAAAGGGCATGTGAAAATACCAAATCAGCGTCACCAACACGGCCTCCGCAATGTTCAACCTCGTGCTAGAGCCCCTCTGACAGTGCAAGCTCTTGAAACTCCCCACGGTTCAGTGTAGCCTACATAAAATACAACAAAAAATTTAGTGTGTCCAATAGGGCATTTGCTAAAATTAGAATATGTTTATTGCATACAGCAGGTAGTGGCCCAAAGAAGACTCTGTATGGCCCTTTCGGATCGCGTCTGGCTTCCATATGATTGAAAAACCTAGACCATACATGCAAAACATTGCACTCGATCCATGTTTTGGCCATCAGAGATTTTGCATCCGGGGAATCCACTTGGAACGTATCAGAGTAGTCAACGATAACCCGACTAAACAAAAAAATTATTAAAAACACACTGTACACACAACGAAATTTACATTCGAAAACACTGAAATTTGAACTCACGAATCATCCGATTTGTTTAGTTTCTTGTGCATGTACCACTCATACAATTGTACTTCCTCCATTGTCATATCAGACCTGAAGTCGGTGCGTCTGTTATTCAAATGTGAGAACAAAAAATTGGGCCCAAAAACAACTCGCTTACGAGTTGCTACTCTATCTTCCATAACAGGATTATTAAACTCAGGCGCTTCCTTATCACCAATATCACCGGGTCCATTACATGTATTCTGACCAACACGAACCACATCTTCCATCAGAATATCAAACAAAACACCTTGGCTAGGTTGTGAAGCAGGTTTAAGAAAGGAATTATGTGTATCAAATGCATCATATTTCTGCAAGGGTGGTGTCTCAGGACCGCCATTACGATGAATCCCATTCAATGCCTGAGCAGCTTCCTCATCTTCACACAATTGAGTAAGTCCAATGCTGAACGACGGTATGTCCCCAACTGTTTGTTTATGGGAATTCTGACCTCCATGTCCGGTAAAATTGCAATCACATGTGCTGGCCTTATCACCACCTTCGACACCAACACCTCCCGCAGCAGCTGCCTTATCCTTAGCCACAGCAGCATCAACAACAGCCTCCTCAGCTTGTTTCTTAATCCATATAGCAACCAACTCATCCATCATATCAAGATTAACCTGCTTTTCCCAGTACCGATCATCAAAAGGTGAGCCAAGCGGTGCATCACAGTGCTCCTCACGCATCATCTGCAACATCTTTCTTAGACATTTGTGTATGCACCTCGGAACTCGCCAATGAGTCTGACCATATCATTATAAACCTGGCGCATTCTTTTCATGCCCTGATATTCAAACAGACAACAAATGCACATTATCAAGAACATAAAACAGTAATGAAACAATGTCTCATACACATGGACCATGAAAATGTACTCAAGTACCTTCCCACGAGGAGTCAGTGGCTCATGTTCGTCTTCGTTGTGATGTTCAGCCATACCCCCAGGTTCATGATGATGCGGAATTCCTTGGCCCTCCAACGGATCATCAACTGGTCCACCTAATGGCGGTCTACCTTCAACAATACGGCCATGCCCAAACCGATTGGTTTTAGCCTCTGCTGCGAACCTCAGCTTCACTATCTTATCAGTCCAACCAATGAGTGAAGACCGTCGACGCACTGTCAAATAATATGACTGAAAGTTGACCTAATCAAGGTAAAACAACTGCAAAAACAAGGAGTGTCAATATAAAACATAAGAACAAGTAACCCAAACTAATACACATTGAGCACACCATCAAGAAAGGCAATGATCCACTGAATGCATGCCCAGGGGACTACTTCTCCTTCGCTTTCACAAGACCTAAAAGCACAGGAGAGCAACAATCGAACTGCCTAGCATCATCCATATTCTCTATCGCGTGGAACAATGACTGATTGACCCAACACGTTGTCCAATAGTACACACATACAGTTGAAATAAGAACCACAAAGTCTTGCAAAAACAGTCTCCCACCTTGCACCTGCATACCTATCTCAGCGCACAACTCAGTCACTCCGATCTTGAAATCGGTCCTCCCATTGAATTGCCGCCTCCACTCAAGTAAGGCTGGAGATGTAGGGACATGAGTTCTAATAGGTATCTCATCCGGCCCCAAAGGCAACCCCAATGTGCAATGAACATCTTCTGGATCAATTTTCAACTCATGATTCCCTGCCAGTTTGAGGGTGATTGTAGCATCTTGGAAAGTGTTAGCTAGCCACGATGCAGCTGCCGGTGGAACGGTGCTGACCTACAGCTCCAGAACACTTCCAAACCCAATACGGCGGACTTATTCTTTCTGCACATCCAATAAAAATCGAATGCATTGGACCATGCTATTAGTAGTAGCTCAAGAATTAAAAGACTCGGGCTTCTTCCTCTCCTTCCTCTTGCCACCAACTTGTTGATTGCTCTACTTCGTCATATAGGCTGCATCCTCCTCACACGTCCCTCCCCTTGCCTGGTGCTCCTCAAAAGTTCTCTGTCTCCGGTAGTCCAATGAACCCGCATCCTCTTGTGGGACCACGAAGTCACTGTCACTGCCCTCATCGGGAACTTGTTGCTTACCCCGACTACCTTTCCCCACTGCAAACATTCACCATACAACATGAAATTAAATAATTGTTCAAACACAGGACACATGCAACTCCAAACGTACAATCGCGAAAAACACAACATGCATTGTGACAAAAAAATTTCAATAATTAAAAAAAAGGCTTGGCTACAACATGTAATTAAATAATTGTTCAAACACATGACACATGCAACTCTTAACGAACATTCGCTAAAAACACACCGTGCATTATGAAAAAAATTACAATAATTTAAAAAAAGGCTTGGACCACTTCATAATGACATATCATAACACAACAACTCAACTCAAATTGTTAAACTACTTCCACCACGGGCAATCGACATAAGAACACCATGCAATGTGAAATAATCAATCCAAAAAGTAAGACATATTCATGGATCCCTACATAATGACCGGCCACAACACAACTCTGCTCCCAATAAATCACTCACCATTAGATTTTGGCGGCCTGCGACCAACAGTTCCACCCATCCACCCAACCATAATATCGTCGATTAAATATGTACATGCATAAACAGCAAAGCCACACTTAGAAACCCTAAATCAATTTTAGTACATTGCCATATAAACCCTAAAATTATTGAAAAATGACAGACAAAATATTCAACGGTACGGATCAGAAAAGTCGCGATCCATACTAAGAACAACCTGAAAATGACGCTTACCAAATAAAATCCACACAAACCGTCTTGTCGGCAATATTGTGAAGACGGAGACTCGACGATTACGGCTGGACCTTCAACTACAAGACAAATAACGCAACCGTCATCTGATATAATAACCGTCCCAATGACATTTTTGTCCGTCAATCTATTAACGCACGTGGACGGATAAAACCTCACTGCTCTCTCACAGTTATCATAAGACCACGCGCACGTGACATCCCCGTGCTCCAACCATCAAGATCAGACAGATCACATCTATTCCCACGTTCTAACGTTGATTGACAGTTCTTACCTAATCTATATACATATATATATATATATATACACACACACACGCTTCTCATACCTAGACCTTCATCCATGAGAAATGCAACTGGTGATGGATTGCACATGTAAGAGGGTTCAATTCATATGTAGCCCAGACCCGACGTGAGCTCTTGTCGTTTGTGGAACTACCGCCACGCTTCATATATATATATATATATACACACACACACACGCTTCTCATACCTAGACCTTCATCCATGAGAAATGCAACTGGTGATGGATTGCACATGTAAGAGGGTTCAATTCATATGTAGCCCAGACCCGACGTGAGCTCTTGTCGTTTGTGGAACTACCGCCATACTCCAAATCTACTAAGTCACGTGTAGATGACCACCATATGCCTGTAAGAGCTGCCGCATGAATTGAATGAATTTCCTCCACCATGAATATGCACAATGATTATGTTATTTCCTTACTGACTTGAAATTTTATACTCTGTTGCCCTCCAAATTAGATGGAATTAGCTCTTTCTTTGATAAGATTGATTGCTACAAAGGACGATATACTATTCGTTTTTGTAATTTGTAGTTATGAAATTTTGTTTATTACAAAAGGTAGATATTGATGTCATTTTCTTGCAAAATAGATTCATTTAAAAAATGGTTATGGAATTAAATTTAAAAAACTAATATTAAATTTGTAAGAATTTTTATGAGAATTTCGCCATAAAAAGTTATATTTTTTCTGTATGGTGAGCCAAAGAACATAAAAATTGTCCAATTCGAGTTAGATTTTTTTATAATTTTTTTAATTCTTATACAATTTTCATAATATTTAAAAATTTGAAGTGTTGTACTAAAAATGATAAGGTCACATCTATCTTTTATAATAAACAAAGTTCATATCTACCAATTGCAAAAACATGATAGTACACCACCACATTTTATAATTAACCTTCTTTGTGAAATCATACATATTTGCCCTTTGCGTACTATATCTCTTTTACAATTTACATTGGTATATTATTAAATAGACAATTTTACATCTATAAACTTTAAGGTTGAAAAATACCTAATACAATTTAAGTTGTAGTGAAAAGACTTAGGAACATTGTGATTTAATAAACTCATTTAGTAGTTAAATGAACTCAACCACACAAACGTGTAAACACTTCATAAAATAGAAATTTTGTATCATATTAAAGGGAAAAGACAATTAACCTTGGTGAGGATTCAAACGCGTGAAGTGAGTATTATCATTTAATAACTAGACGAAATATAAGACGAAGCTTTAAACACTAGATACTAAAGGAACATATATAGTGAGAACGGTTGCGGTTTGAAAGAATTACTCCGAATTTCTTATGAATAATTTAAAAATCGTCCTAAAATCTTTTGGATTTAAAATTTTCAATTTGTGTCTTATCAAATTGGAAAGAATTACTGAATAAAGTCATCGTCCTAATTATTTTCTCTCTCCCATTGCCCTAATATAGCATCACAATTTTTATTAAATTGTATACTAGTTTGTAAAGTATTATATATAATAGATAAGGTCGATCTTAATAATTTGATAAATATATGTCATTTGTAATATTTTTGAGAATTAATAAAGCAAGTATTTTAATATAAAGTATTTTTCATCTCTTCCCTTTGGGTAAGAACACATGTTATATGTTCTTTTAAAGAAATTACACATATAAGCGTGATTGAATTTACTTAATTGTTACATGAGTTTATTAAATCTTACGGTTATTAAAATCTTTTTACTATAACTGGTGTCAGGTGTTTTTCAGCCTTAAAATTGTTTGAAATGTAAAATTGTCCACTTAATAATATACCGATATAAACAGTAAAAGAAGTATAATACAAGGATGCAAACTGAAATTTCCCCTAAAATTAATACGAAAAAATACAATACAATGTCATTTCGTGACATAAAAACATACACATTTAATGCTTATATTGTTCTCAAAATATACTGTGCGACAAAAGTTGCAACTACCCAGCTCCCAACCATTCCCTACTTTTTGGGACAGCAACAGACATGAAACTGTAACAAATCATTTATTGATGCAATGATGATTTTATTGCTGGTTCAAAGGTTTACACGATGAAAGAAAATTAAGTAAATGTTCTTGTTAGCACACCAGAAAAGAAAAGGCTGCACCATCACTAGTGCATGTCTAACAATTAGAAATCTATTATGTGCATGCATAAAGATACAAAGATAAGAGGTTGCAGCTTGTTAACCTCTCTCTCTTAGCTCTGCTATAGGTACATAAACTATGGATTGTTCACACAGTTTTTTGGACTTGTTGCCGCTGTTGATGTTGAATCTTAGTAATTTTTGCCTCATATTTTCTAACCTACTCTTTGCTCTACACAGTCTTTCCATTTCATATTCCACCTTCTGTGAGCAGGCCACCATGAAGTTGACCCTCCTTTTCTTTTCTTTAGTTTTTCCTTTCAGAAGCTTTAATTGCTTCTTCAAGCTAATGTCATCGCTAAACTCCAAAATGACCTGAAATGCACAAAATCCTAACATAAATATGGAGAATTAGAGTTATGGTTACATCACATGAATCTTTGGTGTTGTTACACAAGACTCTAACAAAATTCTCAACCTTCCCTGAACTTGTTTACATTACGCCTGCAAATGGGAAATGCCTTAAACAAAGTTTAGCCATTAAGATATTTCTCCTGTCATTACAAATGATTTCATTTTGCAGAAATCATATTTGACAGTGACTTCCAATAAAATTTGATTGTTTAGCTAACTGTTCTCAGAAGCATCATTATTGCTTCCATCATAACAGATAGAAGCAAGGACTCCAAACAATGCATATATCTTATTGCTATTGGCTGGTGAAGGTTTATGCGGCTTTCTATATAAATGACTGACTAAAAAGTTCTTCCTTTGGCGGAGTATCTTTTCAAAATTCAGTGAAGTCAATGGACAACAATCTTCGTTGAGGCGACCTTAGAAAACTCTGAATCAATCCCTTTATTATTCTGAATCTCAAATGTGGAAAAATTTCTAGGACTATTATTATTGCGGTGTTGGTTTGTGTTTTTACTGCCGGTCTGTTCAGGGAAATTCATGAAATAAGAGTTCTAAAAATGTAGGATCACAAAATTCTTGTGAATAAAACAGCCCTAGGGATTTGTATCAAACAAAAATCTGTTTGAAGAATAGAGATCTTGTTTCTACATATTGTTGAATAGACTGAGAACTACAAACTTAGCTCTGAAATTTAGGGAAAATGAAAGTTTACTATAACTAACTAATCAATTCTCACTTAACTTTTTTTTTTTTGGTACCATAACTTCCTTTTTATCCCATTTCGTTAGTGTCGTTAAATCATACCTTTAAAATCAAATAAAATTACAATTTTTCATTCAATTTGTAAATCTATACTATCAAGACAAGTGGTTGTCTCCGGTGATGCACTTTGGCAAGACTCCCTCTTTACTATTGTTATCGATTTGTTTCTCAAAATAAAAAACAAACCATAATGTTAAAACCAAAACTCTCAAATCCAAAAACAAACCATAATTTTTTAAAATCAAAACCAAAACAAACGAACAATAATTGGAGAGATGTATAAACGCAAATAGGAAGCCTCGCCAAAATGCATCACCGGAGACAACCCACTTGCTCTAATGGGATAACTTATAAATTTAATGAAAATTTCGAAGTAAATAGGAAAAAAGGGAAGTTAAGGTACCAAAAAAAGAAAAAAATAGTTATGGTAGTGCCAATCTCAAGCTTTATTGATGAATATTGTTGTTCATAATACAATGAGGGCATCCCTTTATATAGGAAATATGTAGGAAATGTGCCCTAAGTCAATCTCAGTTTATGTGTATTTGTTACATCATCATTGCAATCATAAAACGGCATTTTATTATCATTGTATTGAGGTAATATGTTGAGTGTGATTTGATTTATGTCATCGAGTGTGTCATCACTATAGTTGAACCACAGGTCCGCACGGATTACACTTAACGGGTCCATGGTCAGACACGCTTCAAGGAAGCAACCAGTATGAGGATTACTGATCATTGGTAATGGGATTACCGGAGTTAGATCATAGATATCATTTGGAAAATGATACTAGATGACCCGACCTGAGTATGTAACATAGATGTTGTCATGAGCATACTCAGTTGAAGTAGTATAACGTTGAATCCTTAACTAGCGAGGAGTCTATGTCATTGCTATGCAGTCACTTCTTAAGTTTGACGTACGCCCAACGCTATCTGTGACGGGATAGACATAACGGATATGATTGGCTTGGGAACGGACTGCATGAGTAATGCAAAGGACGGCTAAGGGATTTGTCCCTCATACTGAGGTATGGGAACGATATCTGTTTAGGCCACTTGATGAGAACGACTGAGAGGAAATTGCATGACCATGCTGCTGATACGGGGTATCATTCTCAGTCATCTCCAGATCAAGAAACAGTGATTGAATATACAAGTATGACAACTCTATGTCTTATGTTCAATCTGTATATCTAGCGACAAAGGGATAATGTTATATACGACATGAGGTTAAATCGAATCATCGATATTCATGTACATTGCATAATCATAATGTTTTACTAGATGTCATTTATGATGGATATGGTGAAATGGGATTTCACGCAGATCTGTCAATGGGACATGAGCCTATAGGGTGACACATAAAGGACAAGCATGGAGCAGTGGGAGAGAGAATGAGAAGATTAAAGCAATAGTAGATTGGCCACGGACCGTGACTGAACTAAGGGTTTGGCCATGGGACCGGGACAAATCAAAGGGGTCATGGACCATGACCAAACCTAGGGTTTTGGTCACGGATCCTATGCAAAAGGGTTGGTCGCGGGTGGCGCACCTCTTACACCACGGGACCGTGACGGGGTCCGTGGCGACCTAGGGTTTGGTCACGGGGGCGCCACGGGACCGTGACGAGGTCCGTGGCGACCTAGGGTTTGGTCACGGGGGTGCCACGGGACTGTGACGAGGTCCGTGGCGACGCGCCAGTAGCCTTTTCACAAACCTATAAATAGGACCCTTTGGTGAATGAAAAGGCTAATGGAAAATCAATGAGAATCAATTTCTCTCAAAGTGTTCTTCATATCTTCTCACTCCCATATCCTAGGCTATAGTGATTCTAGTAAATCACCTAGAGTTGATTTTGAATCTACTTGTTTGTGTGGATGCCTCGGGAGAGTAGACCGATACGGGATACTCCTTATTCGATATTGAGGTAAAAATCTTCAAATCCCTAACTTGATTAATCTAGCATTTTGCATAAGATCCTTGGAAGGGAATTGTAGTTCATGCTTATTATTATTGCTTCCGATGCTATGAAATGGATCATATGTTCCCCAACAGAATACACACACATTACAAATAGAAAAGTATCTACTAATTCAAATTAGAAAACCCTAAATAGGAAACCTTAGTAACCCATATTGACACCCCCTCAAATTGATGTGGGTCGACCAACATCAATTTGACTATATAACAACTGATGTCGTGGCGGCACTTGACGGCTATGTCGGTGGAATGACGTTGA
Organism: Geranium rotundifolium; assembly: GCA_963920655.1. NCBI lineage: Eukaryota > Viridiplantae > Streptophyta > Magnoliopsida > Geraniales > Geraniaceae > Geranium > Geranium rotundifolium. Next base: position 12,639,390 of record OY987322.1, on the reverse strand, counting down.
TTTGTGTTTGAACTCGGATCTCGGAGAACTTGAAAACTTTGGGACTTCGAAAACTTATAACTCGGAGATGGAGAAAGGAGATTTGCCTCTGATACCATGCAAATCTCAAGTTTTATTGATTAATACTTGTTGTTCATAATACAGTGAAGGCATCCCTTTATATAGGGAATACACATTACAAATAGGAAAGTATTTACTAATTGAAATTAGGAAAACCTAAATAAAAAATCTTAATAACCCTAACTAACAGGTAGTAAAATGAGAATTGACTATAGTTAGGTATAGTAAACTATCTTTTTCTCTAAAATTTATGATGTGTGAAGGAAACCGTAGAAAGTACATTTGAAAAGAATATGAAGAAGCATCTCACCTTTCTGCTTTTAAGGGACATGTACCGTGCATTCTTGAACCATTTGTTAACCTATAAAAGTTAGAAGGTAAAGGTAAGAAACAAAAAAGTAGAATAGTTATTAACACAAAAGTAGTTTGCATGGATACATTATTATTCCTCAACTATATTTCCTACCAAACTCCACCTTAATTTACTTCACTTCATTCGGATGCAGTGACGGAGCACTGATGCCAACCAAAATAAGGTAAGATGATAACTAGGGGCTCATGCTTCTTTAAATTTTTTTATATACACACTAGGAATATAGATTCTAGGAAGAAAGTGATTTTATTTTATTGATATTGTTAAACCCCAATCCAACTAAAAGCTCAATTTACTAAGTGGAGATCACAAGATGTTTATTAATAAGCGACGTGGTCCACACCTTTTCGACATGTGACTCTAGCATCCCACCTCTCAATAATCTACATTGTGTGACTCTACATATGGGATCTACATAATGAGGACCCTATAGTAGGACGTTGGCTTGTGGGAATGTAGATCCCTAACCAGATACCATGTTAAAACCCAACTCACCTAAAAACTCAAGCGAATAGTGGAGTCCCGTATCAAGCAGTGATCTATGTCTTTTCAATGCGGAACTCTACATATGAAAGCTAAATGCAAAATTAGACAGTGAACAAGAAACATATGAGAACGGTTTTCAGATGATTATAACTATCTTAGGAAAAATGCTTCGCAGGTGGATAATGTTTTTATACTTAGTACTGACAATTTAAGCTACCTTCTCAAAGTCAAGACCCAACTCCTTTGAAAGATTCTCCTTGATAGCTTTGGAGGGAAGTTCATTGTCGGCAAACACCTGGCGCAGCTTCTGATATAGTACACAAAAGTATAAGGAAATATAAGCAAACCAATAAAAAAGTTAGACCCGATGATATGCTCTGATTTCAGTTTTACGTAAAGGAAATATTTGCAATCACCTCTACTGCATCGGTAGGAATCCTGAATAATGGCCTTCTATTTTGTCGGCCTGATGGAGGCTTCTTATCCGCTTCTATGACTTCCACATTTGCACAATTTTTCTCGCTTTCATAGAGAGTCATAAGGGTGCTGGCAGCATCAGATTCTTTCTCTTTGCGCCTTCTTTTAGCTGGACCCCAGTCCTCATCTTCACTAACTTGTTCATATGCGGGAGCATCCTTTCCAAACATTTCCTGTTAGGAAAAATAATACAATGACATGAAGTTACAAAATGAACAGCTGAACTGATTTCAAACTTTGATTAAGACTCTTGACTTCACCCCATATGGTACCCATATGCCAACAAGGCACTGGTGAGGTTATGACTGCTGGACACTCTAAACATGAAAAAATCATCGTAATGGAAGTCTTAACACGGCTCACACATCCATACCCTAAACAAAGCATCCAGAGGAAAAAACCCCAATGCTTCACCTAAGCCTTCATGCTACAATGCCTTTATCTGAAGCTTTTGAACCATTAAAGATTAATAGCATAATATGCATGGAAATTCTAATTCATCAGCTCTACCATGTAAAAACACCAAATGGGTTGCTATACTGCAGTAGTCATGCAATCATGACCTTGCAAACAGTGAACTAGAAAACTTTCAATCGAGAGAGAACCCAGTACAACTGATTTCAGGCACATCAGGCAGTACAATTTAATCTTTACCAACTTTTGATCGTTAATATATTTTTTCTGTTTTTGCTCTTTCATTGGAAACAAGGAGCAACTCTAGAGGTGGAGCTCTTTAAGCGTCCTAGGTCACATGTGTATAACTAAACTTCTACCTATTTGCCTTCAATGGCCTCTGGTATAGGCACCCAGAAATCATTCAAATGGCTACGCGTAATTAATCATCCTCAAGATTTCTTTGCTTCCATATCTAGCCACCGCAAACTATTTCCTTTCAGGTTCCCAGCAGAAGTTAACCAACATTTTAAATTTTAAGAATTTAGGGATACTCACATCATACAACTTCTTGTAATCAACAGCACTTCGTCGTCTGCTGCCAGTTATAATTTCCCCAGAAGCAGGATCATCAGAATCCACATTCCTATCAACCAAATGGTTATTAGAGTTCACACCCTCCTCCAACCATCCGGATCCTGAAATTTCAGCATCTAAAGACCAACTTAAGCTGGTGGATCTGCTTGTATCCTCTAATGCATTATCATTGTCACCTTCCTGACTGGTGCCGCAGCTGTTTTCCCTCCCTTCAGGATTATAATCGTCATCTTCTGAATCATCAGAAGGCCATAGTTCCTCTGAATTTAGTAATCCACTCCCACCATCCGGAAAAGCAGCTTCTTCTCTAAAAATATCCTGTTCCATGAAGATATAAATATTGGATTGATAAAGCAGGTAAGCAGCAAATCAGCATAAGAGCTCTATTAGGTTTCTACTATAACAAACCTGCCAATTACTTTCCACAGAAAAGTGGGTGCCAAGATGCGCATTCATTGCTTCCAGTATTTCCATCTTACAGTCACAAAATTTACAAAACCAGCCCTCGTCCTCTGGAGGAACTATAAAAAATATTGATTCGAATTTAGGCATTCTAATGAAGAAACTATTTCACTTAACTCAGTAATAACTAAAGAGAAAATTGTAAAAACATGCCCTATACTATCACACTTTTGCAAGAACATGCCTTGTACTTTGGTAATGGCAAAAAAGTGATGTGAACTTTGATTTTTATGTGTATAAATGACAAAATTACCCTTAATAATTAAGAATTATTTTTAAACAAAAATAAATATTTTTAAAAATTTTTCTGAAAATATCTTTTGACTAAAATTTATACAATCAAAACTTGTAATTTCATTTTTTAGTTAAATTACTTTTAAGTTAAAAATTATTTTTTAAAGTACTTTCAAATAAATATAATTCTTAATATCATAGGCAACTTCGTCATTTTTGTACAAATACATACAGTTTGCAAAAAAATATCAAAGTTCACAACACTTTTGCCATCAACAAAGTCCAGGGCATGTTCTTGCAAAAGTGTGATAGTATAGGGCATGTTTCTGCAATTTTCCCATAACTAAATAAGCAAGGAAATATGATGAAACTTACTATTTTCAGTTTCCAAAGGAGGATCAAGACATTTTTGGTGGAAAGCACAATTGCAAGTTCCATCACATAGAATGATATCGTTATCTGGGAAAGCTTCACGGAGCTTGCATTTTGCACAGAATATCTAATATAAGGTCATATAACAATTGAAATAGATTAGGAAGCCCTTGAACTTTCATATTTCTCACATTAGTAAGATAACTGCACAATTTGTCACAGCCACAAAGTTTCCCAGCAAAACAAAAATGGTTTCTACTAGATTGTACTGAACTATGAAAGCAATTGTGCCTCCCTAAACTTTCAAATCATCCTTCACTTCTTATTCATAGAATCATTTGAAAGGCTATCACAAGTTTAGGAACTAATATAGGCCACTCAAATACCTATATATCTAGCATATGTTGTAATGGTATAGTATCTTACATGTTCATGGTAAACAGATCCATCTGGAGCGATAACATTTTCTTCAATGCATCCTACTGAGCTGAGCAAATTCAGCTGGCGAATTGCATCACGAAGTCCAAGTTTACACTTCAAAATCTGCTTGTTGGCTCTCTGCAGTTCCCTTACTGGTCTAATCTTTTCTCGACTGTAAGCGAAATTGCGCACAAAACCATTTCGATAAACTTATCATTTTATTATAGAAAAGGTTCTATATAACACGAAGAGACTGATGTCATTACTCATACGAACTAGGAGCTATCAGCAGGACAGCACCCGACAAACATTTGCCACTAGTCACATGTATAAGTCATTTAATTTTTCAACTTTTAAATGCACTGATGCACATTAATCAACAAATATTTTACTTCTGACAAACAAGGGACTCAAATCTAGGGCTTCAGAGAATAAGACCTAGAGACTCCACCTAACTTCACATGCATGATGCATCAGGAATTTATTTTATAGCTATTTGTAACAGATCTAGAAAGTTGGGAAGCATAAACTGAAAATAATGCAAAGGGTAGTAACTTCGCACTCACAAAAAAGAAGATATTAGTAGACATGTAATATATTGACGATAATTTGTCGAGTGTAGACTGTAGAGAAATAATATTCTAAGAATTCATACCTCTGACCTTTCCAACCTTCACCAGAATAAGCATCAATGAGGTTCTGCTCCAGCTTCATTTTGATCATGAGATACCTTGCCCTCCTTTGCAAGCGAGAAGGTTCGTCCAGCTCCACATTAATCTTGTGTTTTTTCTTCACCTTCCTTCTTGTACGCTTCCTAAACTGGCCATCTCCGTCAGTGCCCTTTGCATTAAGGCTAATAGATGAAGGCTTTTCACATTGAAATTTCCACATCAAGGTAGAAGATGACTTCTTCTCAAGTGCTTTACTGAAAATTCTTTTACTCCCCGCCTCTCGGTTCTTCGACAAGGCTGAACTCACATGAGATTTTAATTTTGGCTTGCCTTTTAAATTAGACTTCTTATCCAGGGCTCTTTTTAATTGTGATGCTGCGAGGTCAGACTCAGTTTTGGTCTTAGAAGTAGATCCACCGGGATCTTCGTGGATTAGTTTCTCTCCATCACCGGGCATTTTGATCTCTGTGTCAGAACTAAAATATGACATACAATGGATCAGTAATGACTTTAAAACATACATAATAATCAAGAATTAGTATGGATTTTAATTTGGCACATATATAGCTATAATATTTACCAAGCAAAAGAATCTGTTTGTCCTTTTCAAGCTATTAAGGTCAGACTTAGAGAACATGTAGCATTTCATCATGAGATCAGGATAAAGTAGAGTACGAGAATTAGCTAAAGGTTACTATTACTCACATAAGAAGTCAAATAGTAAGGATTTTCCCTTTTCATCTTCTTGCTGTAAGAAAATGCCATATTTGTTTATGTAAACTTTCTTATGCTATGTTACAATCTCGTGACACCTTGTGGATATCTTTTACCAAACTGATTGATTAATTAATTGACTTCTTGATTTGTCCTTCTCTTGTACATGGGCTAGTCTCTAAATACAAGTTTCTCCACTAATATATGAGCTAAAAGCATAGGAAGTGACCTAAATAATAGTAATGGGGAAATCATCTGTCCACTAATCAAAGTCGTATTACCAATACCATAGTAACAAGTAATGGGTAAATTATTTTAATCCAAGTTTGTCCACTAATCAGAGTTGTATTACCGATACCATAATATCATTATAAAAGAAAAAGAAACTAAAACTCATTGTACAAACTATCTTATGCGTCACAAACATATAAAAAAGCAGCAGCATCTTTTTCTAGAAAAGACATAAGTTTCTATCGATTTGAAAAAATGTGTGGATTCCTGGTAAGAGCCTTGTAAAATTCACTGAAGGTGACAAGATATAACACAGGGAGCAGACGAGTTAAATCTGATTAGAAAATCCATAGTTTAAGTAACTAAGATTTGATGAGGGCTACCTTAAAATTAAATAACCAATAACTTGTTCTAATGTATTGGAATTGCATGAGTCATATACAATCTTGTTGGTATATTTCAGAAGTTAAATAGCCATACATCATATCACAGGCACAGTCCCTTTGTGGCACACTGGGTTTCAGTTGTTTAGGATCATAATTCACACAGAGCACAAGAAGAAGGACATCGACTTTGAATCCACGTGGGAGTTGAACAAATACCATAAACCTCCCATGCATCTCCAACACTTGTTGCAATTAAATAATGACCTGATCCTACATCACTGACCGAGCACACATTATGCAGGGTGCCAACCAACAATTTGCACTTCTATCAATACAATGCAATATGCCAATCAATGCCAACAATTAGTACTTGTATCAATACAGCACAGTATGAAAATCAAACCTCAATCTACCAATACAAAGCTGCATAAGAAACCAAGAGCCCAACCCAAATGAAAACATAAGCTTTCCATGAAATGTGCTGGTTAGACGGGCAATACAAAACTACAAATTCCTAGCAGGCAGACAACGACTGATAAGATCCAGACTGGTTTCTCATAAAACACCAACCAATTTACTTCAACAGTTTAGAAAACCAAACACTCAACTGGGATAAGTAACAGTGGTATCCATCCACTATAAACCTACTTGAGGAATTAATGTTGAAATGATCAACATATATACTCAATTGTACAAAACAAAAATTGGTAACAACAACAGCTGAGAGAGCGTTATTCATTCTTCAAACCAAATTAGGTAAAGCACAAAACTTAACCATAGCCCCTTATTGGTGAACCATAATACCAAATACCCATCATCCAAACAGGCTGAATGGTTACAGTTGGAGGCCTCTGATCGACAAGAAAGAAATTCCAGCACAAACCAAGAAGACTATGGTGACCAAATTCCACAAAAAAGAAAAAAAAAACAAGTAGCTTGAAATCTATACAGAGATGTGCAGAAGAAGCAGCGAAAAGAGTAGAGATGCAAGGAAATGTAGAGAAATCACCTAAAAGAGTACTAAGATCTCCAGAAAGGATCTCGAAAGTGAGAGGTCAATGGTCGCATTCTCGTATCCGACGATTTCGATCATTGAAATCTGGAATATAACCCTCTTGATTGGCCCTCTACTCTTCCCGACGGCCAGTCACCGTTCATTCACTCCTCTCTTTCTCCGTCTCCTCAAAATTTCCGCTGCTAGTATTCTTGACATCATTAGCTTCGGTTGTTCTTTTAATTGGTTGCCCAAACAGGAAAGAATTTAGTTACCAATCGGAATATGAGAGATTTATAAATTAAAAAAATCAATAGTATTATTAGTGCACTTCCACCCAAAATTATTGGTAAAGTTATTTGAGTTGTTTGGTAATGATTTGGTTAGAGCAATATGCATTCTTGTATCACTTATTTTTTAATTGAAAACGAGTTTATTTGTAACTAACTATGATTTCAGAAAAGTCATGTTAAACCGAAAACTATGCATAAATAAACTATGATTTGTATTACATAATTTGGCACTTTTGACTGTACAACTCTAAAACCATGTACTCCTTGCTTTATGTTAATCATCTCGTACAAAACCTTTGGATCTTTTTTTACCAGTAAAAAAATATATAAATGACGAGAGAAAAAAGTACAAGTGCAAGATTGAAATGCTCAAAAAGAAATACAATACGAAGCAAGAATGTAAATCAAAAGCGAACTCATAACCCCCCTCGGGTTTGCGCATCAAGTAGGTAGCTCGCGGTCCCCCGTCAAAGACTGAATCTCGTGTCCCTCGTCCGCTTGCATCAACATGTAAGAGCGCATCTACAACGATCTGAGCACCTCCCTCAGAGTCTTCTCCTCCCTCCTAACTCTTGAAGCGTGAATTTGTTGGGGTTCCTGGCGGGTCAAGTGCAGCGGAAACAAGAAATTGACCCGAACCCCTCGAGGATTGTGTGCATAACCCTAGATGAATCATGAGAAGGCAAGCTAGCTAGAGAGTATACCTCTTGTAGTCTCTACATTTAACTCATGAATCCGGTCTTGAAGCGTGTTCTCGAACCCGCTCTCCACGGATGCACACACGCTTGGGCTTAAAGTCCCCGACGCCAAGACCCTCCCGGTGACTACGAGATCGACGTAGGATCTCTCTCTCGATGCCCTAGCTCTCTAATGCAAGAGCTAGAACTTTCTAGGTGTATTGGCTAATGGTGCCTTTTGACTTGGGGAGGCTCTCACCCCAAGACCTCCTTTTATAGGCTTGGGTGAGAGCCTAGGTTAATCCCGTCAGACATGGGTGTCGATCGACACCCTTCCGGAATTGAAGGTGTCGATCGACACCACCTATGTGTCGAGGCACCGATCGACACTACACACGCGATGTGTGTCGATCGAGACCACACCTGTCATGTCTCCGCCATTTCCATACTTAACCTATTTTGGACCTCTTGAGTCGCATCGATTTGTTCGGTTCTTGCCACTGGCGTGTGACCCATTAGGCCCGTGACCCATTGGCAGATTGGGGTGAAATACCATTTCACCTTATCCATCATCAGTGGCCTCTAGTAAGACATAATGATTACCCAATGTCCGCGAGGTATCGATCGGTTCGATATCTCCTCTCTGCCATCTGTATCACTAACCCTTTGTTTGCTTTAATGTGTATGAGATCGAATGAGGCATAGAGCCGTCATCCTCATGTATTCGATCTAGTTCCTTGAATTCCGAGATGACTGATATGTATTGGTGCGGCCGCACACTTCATCAGTCATGCTCATTGAGGGGCCCAGAACTATACCCTTCACCACGTCTCACCGTGGGGAAACAAATCCCTTCAGATGCAATGTGGGCTCCCACTACAGTCCGTCCAATAGTCAACGATACTCTGTTGACTACCCTGTTACAGGCAGCGTTGGAGCATGTCAAACTACTAGAGTGACGTGCATGTGAGCCACTCGCTCTAAGGTCTTAAGGCAGTGATAACACAACGACGAAGTATGCGTTGGTGACTTAATCTATGCGCCATACAAGTCGGGTCATCCAATATCATCTCCCAGATGATATCCATGATATGACTTTGGCAATCCCATTACCTAGATCAACAGAACTTGATCTTAAGGCATCCTCACGCTAGTCACTTATGAATAAGTATTTGACTATGACTCGTCAAGCATAATTTCATGGTATCTAAAGGTTCTACTATTAGTGATGACACACTCAATAACTTTAGATGAAATTTTCGTTTGACTCATCATTACAACACAATAATAATGAAAATGTCTTTTATTTCTAAACAGAAGATTACATAGAAAAGACTTGAACTAGGGCACAAGCTCTTACTGAATCGATATGAATCGAAGACGCGTCCTCGGACCCATCCTCTACGAGCACACACACGCGGGAGCTTGAAGGCAAAGCTTAAATCCTCTTGGTGGCTACTAGACCGCCGAAGAACCCTTCCTCTCTCTCGATTTCTCTAGCCCTCAATGGAACAACTAGAGAGAATATAGTGAATATCTAATGTTGCCTTTTGGCTTGAGAGGCTCTTACCCAAATGCCTATATTTATAGGCTTTGGGTGAGGCCTAGGGCTTTGAGCCCGTCAGACACAGGCGTCGATCGACACCACCAAGGTGTCGATCGACACCATTCGTGTCTTCGTGCCGATCGACACCACCAAGGTGTCGTCGACACCCCACATGTGATGTGTGTCGATCGACACCCCACACGTGGACAACATTCATATTCCATCCATATCCCTTGGACCTCTTGAGTCCCATCGAGTTGCTTCGGTTCTTGCTCATGGCGTGTGACCCTGTAGGCCCGTGATCCATTGGCAGATCGGCGTGAAATACCATTTCACCTGATCCATCACTAGTGGCCTCTAACAAGACGTAGTGATTACCCAATATGAAAGAGATCACCACAGGTTCCAAACGATGAATATCATGCAGCGGACTTTATGTAACCGTGGTGATCGAAACTTGCTACGATCTTAATGCAATTTCAACATGTTATAAACATAAATATAAATCTTATATTTACCTATCTTAATCGATGAAAACACAAGTGTAGTGTTTCTCTATCAAGTCCACACAAGCACCACAACCGAAGAGATTTTTCACTCACAAATTTGCTAGAATTTTTTAGAGAAAACAAGACAACAATGGTGGATGAGAGGGAGAGGATTTTCGGCAATGAGGGGGAGAGAATGAGGGAGGAAGTTGCTGAAAAATAATTGAGGATAAAAGGAAGATATTATGTGATTTTAATTTGAAATTAAATTGAATTTCAAAATTAAAATTGCATTATCTATCCCTTATACTCTCTTATTTGCATTTGTTCCCACTCATATCTTAAATCCCTAAATGGGCTTTAAGCCCGTTTAACTAAAACCCAAATTAAACCCATTAACTTGAGTTCTAATTTCGGTTTAGACAAAACGGCTCAATTTCCTCGAAGTGATTTCTTCAACCGTCTGGTTAAAACCTTAGGCCAGAAAACTACTGAATTGTTCTCAATTCTCATCCATAATTGTTGTCATGTATCGTGCTTAATGCGTGTGACCCTCTAGGCTCACGAATAATTGGTAGACTGGTAAAATTACTATTTTACCCTTTCCATCATAAGTGGCCTCTAGCAAGACATTATGATTATCCAATATTCGTGATTATCGATTATTCGACTTAACCTGTTATCGTACATGTCACTGTCCTTTTATCAAACCGATATCCAGATTGATCAATAGACATAGAATGGTCATCCTAATCTATCAATCACTGTTTCTTGATATCTGAGATGACTGAAAACTGATACTAAGGTATCACCTGCATGGTCATGCTCTTTCTTCAGTCATACTCATCAAGTGGCCTAAACGGATATCTTTCTCATACCGAAGTATGAGTGATAAATCCCTCAGACGCCTTTCGAGTTCACTAGTGCAATAAATGCCAAAGCCAATCGAAGCCGTTATAGTTACCCTTTTACAGATAACGTTAGACTAGGTCAAACTTAGGTATTCGTTACATAGTGTACAGAAAGACTCCTTGGTCTTAGGATATAATGACAAGCTACGATATGTGAGTATCTCATGACTGGATCTATGCAGCATACTCACAATCGGGTTGTCCGATATCATCGACCTGATGGTATCTATGATATAACTCCGGCACACACTTTGCCATGATCAGTAGAGCATGATCACAAGGAGTTAGTCTCATACTGATCGCTTCAAAAGAAGCTTAGCTGATCAGGGACTTTATCGAATGCAATTCTTTATGATCTATAGTTCTACTATAAGTGATGACACACATTAATACATAGATCAAATTACATTCGATCTATTACTACAACACATTAGTAATATATGCCGATTTTATTTATTCGGAAAGATAATAAAACATTACATATGTAGATCACTTATATATTGGACTGGGGCATAACTCTAACACAATGTCCACGAGGTATCGATCGATTCAATATCTCCTCTCTGTCATCTGTGTCACTAACCCTTTGTTTACTTTAAGGCGTATACGATTAAGATGAGACATAGAGCCGTCATCCTCATCGACTCGATCGAGTTCCTTGATCTAGAGGTGACTGAGACGTATCTGGTGCAGCCGCACACTTCCTCAGTCATGTTCATCAAGGGGCCCATAACTATACCCTTCACCACGTCTCACCGTGGGGAAACAAATCCCTTCGGACACAATGTGCGCTCCCACTATAGTTCGTCCAAGAGCTAACGATACCCATTATGACTACCCTGTTATAGGCAGCGGTAGGACATGTCAAACTAATGGAATGACGTGTATGTGAGTCACTCGCTCCAACGTCTTAATTTTAAATCATCCTCACGCTAGTCACTTATGGATAAGTATACGACTAGGGATTCGTCAATCATAATTTCACAGTATCTAAAGGTTCCACTATTAGTGATGACACACTCAATGACTTTAGATGAAACTATCGCTTGACTCATTATTACAACACAATAATAATGAAAATGTATTTCATTACTTAATAGAAGAAGATTACATAGAAAAGATTTATCCCTCACCATTCTCTCTTTTTTAATTCTTTTCTTTTTTTGGTCCTTTTTTTTCTGTTGATCTCTGCATGTTTCCTCTTTCTCTTTTTACTTTGAATAATCTTCATTATTTCATTTCTAATGTTGTGTTCCTTGTCTTTTGTTTAACTTATTTGTAAGTTTGTGTGATGCTGTTTATAAATTTCATTTTTTATTTTAAAAATTTGGAGATATTTAGCTTCAAGTTTTCATCATATCATTTTGCTCTTGTGCTATTCTATGTCAGTTTTTTGTTTAGGAGGTTCTCAGATATTCCACAAGATTCAACTACTGTGTTATTGGAGAAGATTTCTTTCTTTTAAACAAGAAAGATTCAATTTTTATCTATTAGTTTTTCGTATCAAATTTTTAGTATTTTCAGAGATACTTTACTGTTTTTGTATATGTTTATCTCGATTTTTTATTTTTTTCATATATCCCTTCTCTTGTAATTCTCTTCATTTTTTTGTTTATTCACTTTAAAATTCATGTTTTGTATTGATAATATCTCAATCCTTACATTAAATTGTGTTAATAAAAAATGATACCCAAGAATCTTCAACTGGTGTGGAGTTTTGTTATCAGATAATGGAGCATCAGAACATGGACTATAATTTTAACTTACTATTGGACTATAATTTTAACATAGAGCTTTAAAGGAAACAAGTAAAAGTATGGGATTAAATTGTAAGTTAAATGATGGGCTTAAATAGAAAAGAAGTAAAATTCTTGGCGTAAATTGTCGGTTCTGCGGGTTTTAACTGATCCGCCCCCAGACCTGCATGGGTGAAATATTTTTCTAATTTTGAACCATGGGCGGATGACAGTTCTCTCATTATTGAACCCGCATAGCGAGCGGGTTGAAAAGAGTGCGGGTGGGTCGGCTTTCCACCCGTGCCCACCCCTACTCGTAAATATTCTCCCGTTTCTGGTAACCCATATGTATCAAAGCTCATAGTGACCAGTCTGCTCCAAGCTTTTCTCACCCTTTTCTCCGATATTTGAAGATCCACCTCATGAATAACTCGTGAATTGTCTACGAGCTGATGTATAACACTCCTCACCAGCTGTGGACCGCCCACCAGAACCTCTCCATCCACCTGCATGAAAGCATGAGGTGCTCACAAGACTCTTCCCTCTTGTTGCAAAGAGCGCAGAGCTGGTGGCAAATAAGGATAACCCCTCTGAAAGCTAAAAGACCCCTCGTCGGGAGCCCTTCCTAGAGGACAAGTCAACCAAAACTCCTGAAGTTCTGAGGAACCGGCATATCCCGGAGTCTATTCAGCCAGTCAACCGGGTATATGGAGTCATCCTCCAAAAGAATGGGAAAGCCCCTCCTCGCCGAGTAGCCCTTCCTGTCATGACCCAATAAATGTAGTCCTGACTGTTGAGGAACGCGAGATCTTATACACCCAACGGAAGCAAATAAATAAATTTAACCGCGTTTTCCGTCATTAGGATCTATAACAAATTTAGGATTAATTGATGAAAGTGATTGAATCAATTTACCTCTTATAGATCCGGCTTTAACCAACCTTTGAGTGATGAACATATTCTTCATAAATCCAGACTTGAGCCCAAATCCTACTTGGGCGGCTTATGTACCCTCTTTTTACAAGAGTCGAAGTCCATGTAGTTCGCTTGAAAACGTCTCCAACGAGATGCGCTCTCTACCAGTATCCACACGAACAAGTATTGATCGAAGCACGACGAAGATCAACCTACTAAAATTAATCTTCTCCTATAGATCTAATCAACTTCTTGGATCAGATTCAGAATTTATGTGAAAGTATAACGTTAGAATACCGCATTAGGGTTTTAAGTAAATCGTTGCTCATATTTATATACTTAGGTGTAGTGATTTCATTCTCAATAAAATACTACTTTATTCTGAATTCCTAATTCAGAAAATACCCCAAAATTCGAATTCATAATTTTTTAAACCGTTTCAGATTCATAATCGGAAATTGGAAAGGAGTCTGGGTCGTCGTCACAGACCCGCCACGGGACCGTGGCCAACTCTTTGGTCACGGACTGTGGCCACTTTTGTCACCCCATGCCCACTTGGGCACTATGTGGCCAACTTTTGGTCACAGGCCTGTGGCCCATGTGGTCCCGCGTCTTTTCACTTAATCTTCTAATGGGCTCCGTAAGCCCACATTGCTTTGGGCTTGCTCTTTGTGTGTGATCATGTAGACTCGTGAATCATTGGTAATGGCTTTGAATTCCTATTCTATCCATTCATCATAAGTGGCCTATAGTAACAAATTATGAAGAACCCAATAATCATGATGATTGATGATTGATGATTCGACTTAGCCTTTTTGTTGTAACTATCATTATCCCTTTGTCACTAAATATCTTGATTGAACATAAGGCATAAAGTCGTCACCCTTATATACTCAATCATATTCCTTAATCTTGAGATGACTGAGAATGATAACTCTTTATCAATAGTATGGTCATACATTCCCTCTCAATCATACTCATCAAGAGGCCTTAAACAAATATCGTTCCCACAAGTATATAAGGGAAAAATCCCTTGATTGTCCTTCGTATCCCTCATACAACCCGTCGCACAGCCAATCATACCATTTTATTTTCCATTTACAGACAAAGTATGTGAGCATGTAAAACTATTAAAGTAGTTATACAGGAATCAACTGATTCGATCGCGCCACGTTTACATTTCGGATAACATTTCCCTTACTAGTTGAAAAGTGATATAGTTTGGTGTAGCCATCTGTCATTATCCCTAATTATAAAAATGGGAATCACATTACCATATCACTGATTTTATTTGAAAAGGGAAATTAATTACGCTAGTTAAAACACGACTGACAATCATCATAACTAGTGGAGGCTACTCATGAAAACTTATTATTTTGGTGCAAATTGTGAAATAACGTTGATACAATAGCGTTAAAATAAATTTAATACATTTCACCATAAACCAAAGTACCTGTGAAATAAGGTTGGTACAATAGCGTAAAAATATTGTTCTATCGTCTGCACGGTGAAATCTTAGAACGTAAATATGTCGCCAACCAACTTGATCCCCTGAGGATCGCTACTTACGACCATACCTACCTCGTCTTAAGGTAATTGCTTTCATAGAGCTAATTTCTTAACTGCAAATAAAATTAGACTTCACAAATCATGTTCCACTATGTTCGATATCTAACCCCACTTACCTACTTTTCGTTTTAGAGACAAAATAATTGTATCGAAGCCACGATATTTTCCTTAGAACCTCTTCGATTTTCTGACTTTAAAATTTAAATTTCTCTTCACTACTTATTGCAAGGGTTTAAAAAATTAATATTCCTTACAACTGGCACAACTTATAAAATGATATAATTCTATTAAGGAAAAACTATTAGCTAGTCATCAAATATGTTATGAAAAAGGTGGTCAGATTCTCCGTATAAGGAATTAATCAAATTGTACCATGCTCATCCATTATGTAAAATATTTCTTATCTGAATGTAATCAAGTAGAAACGACCTAATAATTATTTCATTATAACTCATTAACATTTTACAAACATCCTCTATTCAATAAATAGGTTATAAAAATTTATCTTCAAGTTAACATGAACATCCCAAATGAAAAATTTTGACCAGAAAAATGGTAGGATCGAGTTTAATCAAACCCTCAATACTAGCCCTACTATTTGAATTCCTCCCATCCAAGTACATTAGATTTAGAAGGAGCTACCATGAGTTCAGAGGTGTGTTCAAGCTACCAGGGGCAGTGAACATCACCACAAAATGTATGGTGGAAGATGGGTAAGAGAACAAGTCAAGACTACACAAACAATCATGTGCATAGTTGACATATGTTGTGGTAAAATAGACTCTTGATGTCCTCGTAATTGAATAAAATTTAGGGGTAATTACATATCAGTTCACCCACTGAAACCTCATTTCATAATCAGTCACCCAAGTTTGAAAACTTTTTTCTCGGTCCCCCAAATTTTCTTTCGTTACACTTCACTCTATTATGTGATGACCAGAATGCCCCTCGTTGTATAAATTTCAGATGGTATAATTATTATTAAATGTAAAAAGACTATTTTACCCTCACTTAAATGATAAACTAACCTTATGATCCAAAGGTATAATAGTCTTTTCAAGTAATACATTAAACAAAAAATAAAAAATGGCCTGTAAAATGACAAATATGTCCTTTTCTTCAACCTCTCTCTCTCGCTTCCTCTCCTCCATTTCAAATCAAAGTTCTGCAAATCTCATATAGGACTTGGGGTCAGAGTTGGGTGGTGGGAGATGGGGTGTGGTAAGGAGAATAGATAAGGACAGAACCACCCACTTTTTGGGTGTTTGTTTTATGGAATCTGATTAGCTATTATCGAATCTGATTTTTTCTCAAAAATTCTTACAAACGATCTTCTGGACGGAGCTGGGTGGTCAGAGATGGGTGTGGTAAGGAAAATAGAAGATAATGTCATACCTACTTTTAGGTGTTGGTTTATGGAACCAGATTTATGGCTTAACGCCTTTCAGGTCGAATCCGGCGACGATTGGCGGCGCCAACGACTCTATCTAGGCGGAGGCTCGTCTGAAAGGGCCAATTCGGGGAATCAGCTTGATGAAGTCGCCGACGGAGATGACGATGGCGGGGAAGGTCCCGATTCCGGTGGCCTTGAAAATTGCGAGACCGGCGTGCTCGAGGACCCACCAGATGGTCTCGCCATCGGTCTTGTGGTCGAGCTCTACATTCGTGTGTCGTTCCTTCCCCGACCTCGCCATCTTTAAGATTCAATATTTTTAATTTTTTTTGGTAATCAAATAGGATTGTATGTATCTATGAACTAGGTTTTGCAATTGCAACATTTGGGCAGTGATTGCAAATTTCCAAGCAACTTAAGATTGTAGGGAATATGAAATCTGTGCTGTGGAAAGTCAATTTTGATCTAAAATTAGGTTCAATTTGCTTGTTTCTAAAATGGGTGAGAGGGAGGAGATTGAAGACGTGGGCAAAAATGTAATTTCACAATTTTTTTTCAGTTTTCTTAGCCTTAGTATATTTTGTTATTTGAAATGACTGATTTGCCCTCACAACTTAAGTTTGATTTGTTATTCATTTGAGGGTAAATTGGTTTTTTATATTTATCAAAGTATTATTTGAAATTTGTACATGAAGGACATTTTTGACTTTTTACAAACCACAGCATTTAAATCTAGTAGAATTTGACTTAAGTGTTAACATTTTAAACTTGGAGTACCGAGAAAATTATTTTACAAACTTGGGTGACTGATCTTGGAATGAGGTTTCCGTAGGTGTACTGTTTTGTAATTACCCCTAAAATTTACATGTAATTCCATTTACTTTAAATTTGGTTCATAAATTGCTTCAATTTAAAATCAATATTAAAATTAGTTAGATTAACAATATTCAAGAACAATTCAGTTGGAAACAAAGCAACCAACACTTGCAAGAATTTTTTTAACTACAGTTAGAACGACTTCCTTTTCTCTCTCTAAACGCAGAAGCCAAAACTCTCAGCCCTTTGTTTTCTTTGGCCGCCGGCGGTGCCGCTGGGCTCTAGTGCAGCGTGCCAGCGGCCATCCTTATTCTACTGCAACTTCGAACGCGGGTCTTGTGGAGATGGGGCCAAGCTCGGGCAAGGAGCTGGTCCCAGATATGATTTTTCCAGATCAAGGACGGTGATCGGCGTCGGGGCTGGCGCGGTGGATGCTTGGCGACGGTGCTAGCTCGAACAAAGCAGGAGGCTCGCCGGCGGCCAGGGCAGGTGGCCTGTCGGCTGCTGGTTTTCTTGGAGGGTTTTCGCCGGAGGCCGGGAGGTCTCGTCCGAGACTTTTTGGCGGGTGGCCACCTCCGGTCCTTTTTTGTTTGAACCAGTCTTCTAGACGGATTGTTTTGGTCCATCGATTTTGTTACGAGATCGGTAGATCGAAGATGTTTTGATCTGGTGGTTTCGACCCCATACTTGTTTTCCTCTCCAAAACTGAAATGTTTTTAGAATTTCTCGGTGTGCGTGTTTTGGCCGCCGTTTTGCCGGGCTCAAGTGGATATTCCCTCAGGTAATACCAAGACCAGCCGTTGCTATGAGGTTTCTATGAACTGGAACACGCCGAGAAACCCAAGTTTTGGGTGATTATCAAATACCCCCGTGGGAGATGCGGAGTAGTGCTCGCTGAGGTGAATGGGCTCAGATGAGAGGATGTCCCCATGAGGAAGGTAGATTGGTGGTTTTTTTTTTTTCATGTTTGCTCGTTTTTTTGTTTGTGTTGTAAGTCTCATTTTTTTTAGTGGATGTCGGAGTATCCGACATGTTTAGTTGGTTTAGTGTGTTTTGATTTCCGTTGTCGGTTTGTCCGACGTGGTTGCCTGGAGGTGTCCAGAGAGGTAGGGTGTATTAAAGCTGTCTTTTACTGTTTACTCGTAAACTGTACACGACCGATGCTCGACTTACGGATGTGGAGCTTATTCTCGCTCGTGATATTATATGAACCATTGGTTTGCTCTAAAAAACAATATTCAAGAACCGAAAATATAGAGAAGTTTCTACGAAAAATATTCCACAACCCACGTTAATATGAATATTGTAACAAATATATTCAAGCTGAGATGACTATCCACTTTAAAAACAAATTGAATGTAGAAAATTCTTTGATTGGCGTTGGTTTCAATTCAAATGACACATGATTTTTAATTTTAATGAAAACTCAATATGGCCATCTAAATCTTAATTCATTGAGATTTAACAATCTTAAATTCAGGTAGAATTTTCTCGTGTAATAGCTCATTATAACTTTGATTTATATACTGAGTACAAAATAACTATATATAAATTTTGGAAAATGGTAAAAAGTCTCTTTCTACTGTATTTTTTTTTTCACACTCTCCCTTACTATATTTTTGCAAAAACTCTCCATTATTCATGTTCAAATTTGCATTGTCAATGCGAATATGCGAAAATTAACAGAAATGTCATTTAATTGTTGAACGTTTAAGGGTGGTCATGGGTCAAAAATCGGGCCAAACCGGACCAGACTCAACGGTTCTCCATTTTAAAAACTAGAATCGGAATCGTTACACACGGATCCCGGAATTCTGGTCCTGGTTCCAGTTCGTCTGGATGCTGTCTCCGGTTCCGTTGCCAAAGTTCCTCCCCCCTAAGCACGTTTGAGTTAACACTTAAGCGACACTTCCATTAATTTTCACGGATTTGCATAGACGATACAAAAATAAACATGAATAAGGGAGAGTTTTTGCAAAAATGAAAATGAGTGAAAAAAAGTTTTTGCAAAAATACATTGAAATGAGAGATTATGCGAAAAAAACACAGTGAAAGTAGACATTTTGCAATTTCCCTACAAATTAGTGTGACTATATAAAAATTAAAACACGTTAAATATCTAACTTTTGTACAAAATAATTATATACAACATTTACAGGCCCGACCCGTCCATAAGGCTGGTAAAGCAGCCGCTTTAGGCCCGGAAAGAATAAGCCCAATTATACGTTTTTAATACAAATACATTAGACCCATTTTTTAAAACAAAAAGGCCCAAATTTTGACAACCCTCAATTCATCATAGCTAACCGAACCTAACTCTCAATACTTCTTATCTTTTCTACGCTTTTCCCATTCTGAAAAGTTGTCGATGCCGATTCATATTCTCCTAAATTAATAAAAAAATACTCGTCCGTTCATTCGATTTTGGATATACTTCCCAACCGATTTCGTATCAATTTCCAACAACGATTCTTGTTCTCTTTCTAACGAATTTAATACCTTTTTCTTCATCTACCTCTAAAGCTTGAACTTGAAGATGAATCGGCGTAGGAGGCGCCTCGATTTCTTATTTAACCAGCGAGTAATCCATTGAATTATGCCTCCTGGATCCATAAATTCCAAAATCTAGACGACATTATCTCAAGTTCATCTAATACTCATCTATAATTCGCAACTACGAATTGAATCCGCGATCATGAATCAGATCGAATCTATTCAGTAATTAAGATAATCTCTTGTCATACTCATCTAATTCATGTTGTGGACAATTTTTTGAGAGGATTTCGTACTATTGGTGAAACTATTGATTTATCAATTAAGCTTTATGACCAAATAAGATCATTTCATAATATTAATTGATATCATGTTTTAGTTGTTTTTAAATGGGATAATGACACTTTGATACACGTAACTATAGTGAAATGACACTTTCATACCCTAACTATTTTTCTCTCTTTTTTAGTATTCTGACAATTTTTTGTGACAACCTACCTCTAAACTGTCTAAAATACCTAAACTACCCTTGGTGTAAAAAACTATAAATTGAATTAGTTCAATTTTTGTTGTCTCTGGTTCAATTTGATTTGTACTTAAGATGCAAATACAATTATGCCCAGAAATATAAAATTAAATTTGAACCATTTCGAATGTAGTTTGATAAATCATATTGGACTAGTTTTATTTTGATTTCTTAAATCAGGGATATTTTAGTCATTTTAGCATAGATTGTCACAAAAAGTTTATTAGGGTACTAAAAAAGAGACAAAAATAGTTAGGGTATGAAAGTGTCATTTCGCTATAGTTAAGTGTAACAAAATGTCATTATCCCTTTTTAAATTAATCTTGTCGAGGTTATAGAATTACAACCACTTTAATATAGTCATAGCCTTATAATTAGTGTATTTGTTTTGCTCTTCAATTTGTTGAGAACTGCTTTCTGTATCATCACCAAAAAGATTTTGCTGCTTATTAATTTCATTGTATTAGATCATACACTGCATTTCTAGTTAACTTAATACTAATGGTTTTGTGTATTTTTTACTTTATTCATCTGGAGTTGTCGGTAATTGTTATTGTCATTGTATTTGTTATAAAGTATTGTTAAGTTTTTTCTTATATATGCCGGTGAATTAGAAGTTATAGCTAGCTATACCTTTTACCCGGAATTGCCCATGAGTCTTGTAGAGATTTGAGATATGGTATTCTATTTTTGTAATCTAATATTTGTGTTTGTGCGTTGTAGTCATTCATGCTATTGTGAGTTCTTTATTTTGTTTGAACATATTCGTGTTGTATAGTGTTTTCAATTTTTGTATATATAAAGCAGATTATGTACTTACATTGATTGGGTAAAGCTCATTATGCCACCCAATTTATATATTTTTACTTGTGAAAATTTTTTTTGAAATATATCCTTTTCATACGAAAGAAAAGCCTCATATGATATGTTCGCTTTAGGCCCCAATAATTGTGGAGCCGACCCTGAACATTTATATGATATACTCTATGAAAAATAAATTCATATGTATTTATATCATTTTTTATTTCTTTGTATTGAATATCAGAATATACATAAAAAATTATACATGAATTAAATGGTTTATTATTATAAAATAAAAACATGTCATAACATCTCATATAAGACTATCTCCATTGACATGTGAATCAAATTAGCGAGTCACTCTTTTCGCAGCTGTTCTATTAGTTTAGTTTTAATGATGAGTTCATTGGATCAAAGTTTTGTCCAATTCAAGTACGATATATTAAAGTTGAGAAAACTATCCATGTTAAAAATAATTGAATTGAGAAATTTATTTGATTGAAGTTTGGTCCGTTTCCAATGACATGTTAATTTTAGGAATAATTACAGGTCGGTATACTCGTTCAAACTCTATTCTAAGATCACTATACTCAAACTTTCAAACTCTTTTTCTCGATACCTCAAGAATGTTTTAGTTACAGTTATGATAATTTATGTTAAATATAACGGAAGTGGATTGTAAAAAGTCTAAATTGTCCTCACTGTTAAATTTAAGAAATGATACTGAAATTCTAGTTAGTCGCAAGATGTCGCTCACAATGTTAAGACTTAGTAATAGACACTTGCGGATGCACAGATTAAAATAACACACATAATATAAATTTAAATGACACGAGATATGGCTACCTAGTTCGGTGCAACGTCACCTACGTCTAGGGGCACTCTGCCAGTGGAAATGTTTCACTATATCGTAGTCAATCAGAACATACAAGTTTCTATGATCTTAACACAAATCATTAACTTTATGTTATTGTTACAAGTGATAACCTATCTCAGGGTCTCCCCCTAAATCTGAGATCCTCTCTCAATTCCACTCTTCGAGCAACGCCTCTGCTCGGATTAGTTTCTATTCTTCAACGGATGCACGAGACTAAAATCGCGCGAACACAACCCAAATCAGTCAAGCACTCATTCTTCTTGAACAGTGATTGATCACGCAATGTCGATCTTTGTCAAAACATTCAGTCTCCCAACACGCTTGTCCTACACGCTTAGGAGCTCTGAATATCCAGCACAAAGATGAACGAAAATCACAAAAAAGTGAAGGAATTATTTGAGGGTTCCAGACAATTAATTTCATGCCCATACAAGAAATTAACCTCAAAGTTCCATGTTTTAATACGGATCTTGCATGATCATGAATTGATCATGAGATCTAGACTAGAATAAATTCAATAAATTACCTTGAATCAAAATCTCCTTGTTACTAAATAGGATTTAGTAACCTCTAAAGATCGTCCACACAGGTAGAGCAATCCGGGGATACTCACAACGATCCTTACTAGAAGATCGAAGCAAGCAAAACGGACGGAGCGGGGAATGAGGGAGCTGGCCGAAAATTGCCAAGGAGAAAGAGAGGGTGACGGCTAGGGTTTTTAGAAATCAATCACTTAATTTTTAGATCTGAAAATTTCCCTTTTATAACCCTTATTTGGACTTTAATTAATTAAATGCCTTAATGGGCTTAAAGCCCAAAGCTTTTAATTAATTGTGTAGAGAAGCCTATCATGGCTTAGCCCATTCTGGCCAGGCCCAGTTTAGCTAATTTAATTAAATCTATTTAATTAGATTATAATTAATTAGTCATGCTAAACCGTTCTTGATTCCGGTTTAATCCTAAACCAAAATCGGTCTAATCCGGTTTAATCCAAAACCGAATTTTGTCTCTCTCATGATTCCTCCATATGATTCCATCCGTTTTACTCAACCTTTAGTGTGTGACCCTCTAGGCTCACGACACGTCGGCGGACTGGTAAAATTACCATTTTACCCTTTCCATCATGAGTGGCCTCTAGCAAGACATCATGATTACCCAACGCTTGTGATTATCGAGATTTCGACTTAACCTTGTCGTACATGAATCTATCCTTTTATCCTCTTGATATCTTTGACAACCACGAGGCATAGACAAGTCATCCTCGTTCTATTGTCCTGTTTCTTGATTCTAAGTTAACTGAATTATAACTGATACTACATATCGACTGCATGGCCATACTATTGTATTTCTGTTGTACTCATCAAGTGGCCTAAACTGATATCTGCTCACACGTCCGCATGAGGGATAAATCCTTCAGCGATCCATTGAGTCAACTTATGTAACTTGTGATAGAGCCAATCACAGCCGTTATTGTAACCCTTTTACATGAGACGTTAGACTGAGTCAAACTCGTCACTCATTACATATTGACCTCAATGGTCCTTCGGTCTGAGGATGTGATTTCATGCGCCGACTTATGAGTATGTTCATGACTGTGTCTATGTAACATACTCATGATTGGGTCGTCCTATATCACCCCTGACTGGTGATACTTTGACCTAACTCTGGCCCCCTTCTGGCCATGATCAGTAGAGCATGATCATTTAGAGTTAGCCTCATACCGATCGCTTCTTATGAAGCTATTCTGATCGGGGACAGCTTAAGTAAGATTTTATCTGATCTGTAGATCTACTATTATGTGTTGACACATCAATGATACAAATCAAATCATACTTAAGATATTACTACAACACTTAGTAATATGAATACCGATTTTTATTCAACTAATAATCTTTATTACATGATTAGATTGAAAATACATTGTGCTAGGGAACAAAACCCAACAAAAGGGGGAAGAACCAAACTGCTAATGGAGCGCTCTCCGGCTTTTATAGCAGCTGCCTCGTCTCTACATGATCTCTAGGGTTTCCTTAACCCTTTAGAACATATCCCCAATGAATCTGAAGTTTTCATATTCTTCTACACGTCTGAATCGTACAGAATCACGCTCAATATAGAATACCTCTTAAACCCGAAAACTTACCAAAATTATCGTCTCGAAAGTTGTCTTGCCAAGATGCTGCAACATGCGAACATGTTGGGATTCGGGAGATCCAAATCGGATTGCGCAACGGAAATAAAACAATTAAAATAACCCCGAACCTGTCAGGATCTAATCTACGTGATAGATCTACAAGTTACGAAATCATGCACCTTTTCGGGTTTGCAGATCAGTCAGGTTGCGGGCTAGATAGCGCCCAAACCTGTCTTCTAATGGAAAAAGATATTTCACAAGAAATTGAAGAATTTTGAATTTCCTGGGTGATATGCATCTCGCAAGTTTCGTCGCCAGATCTGAAAAAACAACAACTTTGATTAGAAAACAAAATATTACTCGAGATTTGAATCGGATCAGCCACTGGAAATCTCGAATCGGTCTTTCCCTCTATTAAGCACACACGTATGCACAAGACCACCAGATCTAAACTCAGATTCTCTACTAGAAAGAAAATAAATTCAGTTAGTAAATCCGGCAGAGTAACGATATCGAAAAATCAAGTTAGTAAATCCGGCAGACTTATGTCTCATTAGATGGACATAATCATATCTATTAAAATAATCAGTAAATATGATGAAGTACCCAAACCCCCTTCTGGCATAAATGCTTATTGGTCCACACACATCGGAGTGCATTAGACCTAATAAGTCATCCGCTCTTACATCACTACCTGTGAAGGGCGCCTTTTTCATTCTGCCCATCCACCAAGCTTTGCATTTTTCAATCGAACTGAATTCGAACGGACTCAAAAGTCCACACTTGTTTCGTTGATGTGGCCTAAACCACTAGATTCAAACAATTCTCTATTTATGTTACAGACTGACCTTTTGTTAGTACCATCTATGTCCAATGCATAGTGACTACTAATTTTTGAAGTTCTTTGCATAATAAATGTCATTTCGGTAGATATCACGAATGTCATTGTGAAATGGCAAGATATCTTTCTTGTCCCTCAAGAAACCGAAATCATATTCCTGCTAAAATTAGATATATCTTTAACATTTATCAAATGCCGAAACTAAGCCCATTGGGCATAGTTAGTTCGATGATTACTACAACAACTACCACGTCCATTGTGATGTTGCTTACCCGTAGACTCATCTCTCCTTTGGTCAAATCTTCTACTTTTGAGATCCTACACACTTAATTTGTAATCCAGTATTCAATACTTGGGATTCAGAAGTAGATGGATCTGTGACATAAGTTCTTGAAGATGTGGATCCTCCACATCCTTCTTCAACTCATCTTGGTATCTCATCCAGTCCCTTTGCTATGACCAACCTGATCGAAGAAATACAATTGTCACCCTTGCGTTTTGAATTAGCCTTGGTCTTATGGACCATGGGTGACTCAAATTCTTTCAATCTAATTAAGGGTCCCGCCCTTGTTAACACCAACTTTCGAAAAAGCTTATCCCTTTGTTGACCATCAAAACATCCTTAGTTTAACTATTGATGTTCATTTCATCAGTGTGACGCATCCCGCACAACTTTGAAATGGTCCTATACATGTTATGTATGTTACAGTTTGCTATAAACTCATCATACACATCCGTTTCCTTTTGAAGACTATGTCTTCTTGCAACCCAACATCTATCTAACCCACATCCGTAGAGTGTTAGAGTGCTTTACGAATGCATCTCTAAGAGCTCTAATGGCATTAGAAGCTGGTTCCTTAGGGATTGTGTTGGTCAAGAAAAATTCCTTCTTGATTTATTTTGTACCAGTAAAGAGACATCATCCTTTCCAAGGAAATATCTCAGTGAATAAATGTGTTTTGATTTGCATTACGAAAAACAAATTTAATCAGTTTTAATTAAATTTAAGTTGCAGATCATAATTAAACCACAACCGTTCGATTCTATACTTAAAATCTAAACCAAGATCTCTGATTTACTCGATTGAAGTGAATAGAGGCTCACCGCTCCAATCGAGCTATGTAGATAGGACATCAAGTCCAATTACAACCGCTGTAACTCTTGGCTAGGGAATGTACATAAATGTACACGACATTCCCAATTCAATACCTTAGGTCAACCCTAGCTGACAGTCGTAGTCTAGTCCACCAAATTCAACTATGGTTCAGTACATATGTGGATACTACGCGGAGGCGCACGCACCTACATATGACTAATCAACTCATATAGCCTGCATCCCAATGAATGCTACGGGGAGGCGCACCCATCCATAGGGCTGGGAGCTAGTCTGAGTGTTCAGATTTGGGTGGTATCTCACATGACTTGAACTAAATAGTGAATCGGTTGTGTTTAACTTCCTTAATTTTAAATTCTTACAATCTTATTTGAAAACATCAAGTCCATGATGCTTCAATTACCAATTACATGCAAAGTCTGATTAATTTCAATTTTAATCCTTTACATGTTGGTGATGTTCTACCATACATTTCTTAACGTCAAAACATCCATTCATAAATTCATACTCATGCATATCTAGTATACACTAAAGCGCAAATAAATGTACGAAACTAAAGCCCATTCCTAATTCTTAACTAAGAAATAGAAAACCCTAGAGACTTTCTCTTCCGGTTCTTCTAGACCGCCTTCAATTGAGGACTCCCACTAGCTCCGGACATCTTCAACTCTGGTTGAATCTCCGTACACCATAAGCCGCCTTTCCAGTTCACCATTCTTCTTGATCCAATTACAAGATGTACACGGTTCGCAGACCGGAAAATTAAATAACATAATTGAAATTTAAAGCGGCTACGCTGACCGCAAAATTAATTACATCCTTTAACCCGCGGTTCGCATATCACAAAATTAAACTAATTAAATTGAACGGTCTAGGGCTTTAACTTCTACCAAACAAAACATGTTATCAATCAATTGACATGTTATCACACAAACATGTTATCGATCAATATGCATATCAACCGGTTTTAATCTTGCCTACATTTTGATCCAACTTATCAAAATTGAACCGGTTTTAAAAACGGTTTATCGAAACCGATTAAATCTGAAAAATTCTAAA
Source organism: Geranium rotundifolium (assembly GCA_963920655.1). NCBI lineage: Eukaryota > Viridiplantae > Streptophyta > Magnoliopsida > Geraniales > Geraniaceae > Geranium > Geranium rotundifolium. The sequence continues at coordinate 12,612,331 of OY987322.1, read as the reverse complement.
ATAATTGGATTTATAGAGTTTAGGGTTTGCTGCCACGATCTCGGATAGCAACCCAAAACCCTAATGGGTTAGGGCACAATGGGCCGAAACCCTAATCGGCCGCGCCTATGGTTTGGAAAACCCTAGGAGCCGCCACCTCCTCCACCGCACCGCCACGCCGGGCCATATTGGGGACAGGGTTTCCATGGCCCCCTGGCTAACCCGCAGCCACGGCCATGGTCGGCGCCGCTCGTCTGGTCAACGGCCCGACGGCCCGAGACCCTGGTCCGGTGACCAAGAAAATCCAAAAATTCTAAAAAAATTTATATCTATTATTTTTCATAGAAAATCAGTTTTGATACAGATCTTAATCCAAAAAAGATGAAATTAAATCAGAAAAATATTATGGCAAGAAAACATACCGAAATCATGTATATTCAATAAAAAATTGCATATTTAAGGGAATAGACATGCTCTGATACCACTGTTGGGATTCAGGGGATCCAAATCGAATTGCGCAGCGGAAATAAAACAATTAAAATAACCCCGAACCCGTCAGGATCTTATCTACACGATAAATCTACAAGTTACGAAATCATGTACATTTTCGGTTTTGCAGATCAGTTAGGTTTCAGGCCAGATAGCGCCCAAACCTGTTCTCTAATGGAAAATGCTATTTCATAAGAAAACGGAGAGCTTTGAATTTCCTTTAATATGGAGCTGATTTTGAGGAAATCAGACATTACAACTGGGAGACATGGATCTCGCAAGTTTCATCGCTAGATATGGAAAAACAACAACTTTGATTAGAAAACAAAATATTACACGAGATGTGAACCGGATCAGCTACTGGAATGCCCAAGTCAGTCTTTCCCTCTATTAAGCACACAAGAATGCACAAGACCACCAGATCTAAATTCAGATTCCCCTACTAGAAAGAAAATAGGTTTAGTTAGTAAATCTGGCAGAGAAACGTTATGGAAAAATCAAGTTATTATTTTCAGCTCATGAAGCCTCTATTTATAGAGATTGGCTAGGGTTTTGGGAGCATGAACTAGCCCATAAAATGGGCTAGTTTCGGCTCCTTCCAAACCCTAGCCGCCGGCCATCTTGGGCGGTTTAGGCCTCATGGGCTGAACCCATTAGGGTTTCGGCAATTAGGCCTTGGCCTTGCCAAATTTGGAAGCCATGAGGTATTCCAACCTCATGGGTTTCACCCCCATTCCTCATCGTGGCCGGTGCCCAAAACCCTAGGGTTTTGATCCGGTCCATGACACTTGAGCTGACGGGCCCGTGGCCCAAAACCGAAGAGTTTCGTCCATGACCCGATTTAATCAATCCATAAATATTTATGCTCGGATTTTCTAAGATGTGCATCCTTTGCGTGTGACCCTCTAGGTTCATGTCCTGTTGGCAGATCGACATAAAATTACTATTTTACCCTTTCCATCATAAGTGGCCTCTAGTAAGGCATTATGATTACCCAAATTTCATGATTATCGGTGATCCGATTTAACCTCATGTCGTCCATGTCACTATCCTTTTATCCCTAGGTACCTTGATTAATCATAAGGCATATAGTCGTCATCCTTATTTAATTAATCATTGTTTCTTGATAACCGAGATGTCTGAAAATGATACTATGTATCATCTGCATGGTCATGTGTTTCCTTTCAGTCATTCTCATCAAGTGGCCCAAACCGATACCTATCTCATACCGTAGTATGAGGGATAAATCCCTTAGACATCTCTCGTATCACATATATAACCCATCCCCGAGTCAATCACAATTGTTATGGTTACCCTTTCACAGATAACGTTAGGTTTGAGTCAAACTCGAATATTGACTATATTGTGATCAAAAAGACTCTTTGGTCTAAGGATACGATGACAAGTTGATGATGAAGAGCGTGATCATAAAGAGTCGTCTTTATACTAGTCGCTTCTAATGAAGCTTGACTGACCAGGGACCCGTTAAGTATAAATCATACAGATCTATAGTTCTACTACTAGTGATGACACACTCAATGATATAGATTGATGTATACTTAACATATTACTACATCACAATAGTAATATAATGCCGATTTTATTTCGTTACATACAATGATGAAACTATTACAGACTTACTTCGTATTGGACTAGGGCATAAATGCTACAGAACAAACATCTTTCTGTTCGCTAAAACTGTAGCCAACAAACATGTGAATATACATCTTTCTGTCCACTAAAAATATAGCCAATCTAAATGTAACAACAATCTCCCATTTGGCTATTTTTTAGGCAAGCACTTCTATGCTTCTATGATCGATATCAACCAAATATCAGGACACAGAAAGATGTCCAAACATGTCTTCAGACATGTCACTCTTCTTCTCTCCCTGATTGCCTTAAAAACATGCCAAAGGTACCAACCATTCAACCAGGCAATAAAAAGTCAACAAGCATACCATTTTAATCACCAGAGCAAATTAAAGACATGGAGTAGAGGAGACATCACAAAAAGTTAACTCGGACAACCATGTCTTTCTTACGTCACCTGAGATTTTCTTGGCGATGGTATGAAGGGAGGGAACGCGGTCCACAGAAGTAGGCGTCTCTCTTACAAGGAAGTTGATAATAATCTCAGCAGGGAACTTAAAACAATGACCTCTTACAAAGATTTCTCTAAACTCTATGTTGATGATGGTTCGAATGAGCCCACCATTTAAGAATTTCAACCTCCTGATGAAATGATACATTATCTACCAAACATCTAGACATTGATACAGATTTCTTATGCTTTTTCTTACAGTGAACATATGAGTTTTCTTTGCTTTTCTTCTGGTCGTCGTTTCTGACCAAAAGTTTGCTAAGAACTTCATCAGTTTGGTGAATATCTTCTCCACCACCTTCACTTTCACCAACATGCACCTGAATATATGATGTTATAACATCTTCTTCGACATCCTCCTGTACGTCCTCATTGACATCTTTGTCGACAATCTCTTTAGCCGCTTCATCATATCTTCTTCAACCTCCACTTCTGCAACCTGGTTTAGACCATAATCTTTTTCCATGGTTTCTACTTGAGAAATATCATCATGATCAGGAGATGATGGAATATCAATACATACATCTTGACCCAGAACGGAGTCTACTTCCATCTCCTTACCGACGGGAGGGAGAGAGAGAGAGAGAGAGAGAGAGAGAGAGAGAGAGAGAGAGAGAGATAATAAGAATAACGAGTCGTAGTTTCCAAATCAAAACTCTTGATCTTCACATTTTTGCCTTTTTCATGGGTAATGATCACATGTCAGAGATATTTCAAAATAAAGTTGTTATCTTATCAGTAGATGGGCCTCGAATGAGTTCAGGCTCACATTGTTTTTGTTAGATCAGCGAATGGGCCAGAAAAAAACACATACTCCCCTTCTAGAATTCGTGGGTCCTTTATTGTTCAATAAGGTAGAGTCTTAAAGAGGACTTGAGATTCTCAAATTTGTTAGCATCCAATGGTTTTGTGAAGATATCAGCTGGTTGCTTCTCCGTGGGAATGTACCCAAGCTGGATTTTCTTGTCTTCCGCCAGATCTCGTATAAAATGATGTCTGATATCAATGTGCTTGGTCGTACTGTGTTGCACTGAATTTTTAGAGATATTTATGGCACTGTTGTTGTCACAGAACAATGTCATGACATCTTGACTGACACTGCATTCGGCAAACATTTGCTTCATCCATAGGAGTTGAGTGCAACTGCTACCAGCAGCAATGTATTCAGACTCAGCTGTTGAGAGAGTGATGCAGTTTTGTTTCTTGTTGAACCATGAAATTAGATTATTCCCTAAATAAAAACAACCTCCCGATATGCTTCTTCTATCTGTTGTGCTCCCAGCCCAATCAACATCACAATATCCAACCAGAGTAGATGATATATCAAATGAATATAGAAGATCAAGGTTAGAAGTTCCCGATATGTACCTCAGAATGCGCTCGACTTGAGAAAGGTGACTTACTTTGGGATTAGATTGATATCTAGCACAGACACCAACAGAGAATGTTGTATCAGGTCGACTTGTAGTGAGATATAGAAGGCTCCCGATGATGCTTCCGTATAAAATTTGGTCTACTGATTCACCCTGTTCGTCATTGGTAAGCTTGGTGTGCGTGGCTACAGGAGCTCTCGTGTGGGATGCCTTTTCTTGGCCAAACTTCTTTACTATGTTCTTTGCATACTTGCTCTGAGAAATGATATCACATCCTCCATTTGCTTGATTTGAAACCCCAGGAAATAATTTAATTCTCCCACCATACTCATCTCAAACTGCATTTGTCTCACAAAATGTTGCACCATCTTGTTTGACATTCCTCCAAACACGATAACATCTTCATAGATTTGTGAAATCATGATGTTTCGGCCTTCTTTCCTTATAAACAATGTTCGATCCACTCGTCCCCTGGTATAGCCATTCTGCATAAGAAATTGAGTTAATCGTTCATACCATGCACGTGGAGCTTGTTTAATTCCGTATAAGGATTTCCTGAGCTTATAAACAAGATGAGGTGAGCTAGGATCGACAAATCTTTTTGGTTGAGCTACATACACTTCTTCATTTAGGTATCCGTTGAGGAATGCACTCTTCACGTCCATCTGAAAAAACTTGAACTGGAGATGACATGCAATGCCCAAGAGTAATCTTATTGCTTCAAGCCTTGCCACTAGAGCAAATGTTTCTTCAAAGTCTAGCCCCTCGACTTTAGTATACCCTTGAGCTACAAGTCTTTCCTTGTTTCGAGAGATGTTCCCATGCTCATCAGTTTCGAGAGATGTTCCCATGCTCATCAGTTTTCCCATGTTCCAATGATATTGACATTGTCCGGTTTAGGCACTAGTTCCCAAACATCATTTCTTTCAAACTGACCAAGTTCTTCTTGCATGACATTGACCCAATATTCGTCATCAATGTCTTCTTGCACATTTTCGGGCTCAATTTTTGAACAAAACACAGATTGCCAATCATCTCTCTGTAGTTCACTGGTACTTTAGGTTGAGTACAAATCTTATCTTCAATGTTTCCAATTACTTTATGCAGTGGATGGTCTTTCTGAATTTTCCTCGAAGGAATTCTTCATTCTGGGACGATTGGGGGTTCTGTGTCAGGAACACTGTCACTGTCTGGAACATTGTCACTCACAATGTCTAGCCATGTATCCTTAACATCTGTCCTGACATTCGGGACAACGTCCGGATATCTGGAGTACTTGTGACATATGGAGTAACTTCATCTTCATCATTAATCTTGTCATAAATATCGTTAGCATCGTTTATGACCACGTTTATGGACTCCATCACGAACCTTGTGCATTTGTTAAAGACCTGAAAAGCACGACTGTTCCTAGAATACCCGAGACATATCCCCTTATCACTTTTGGGATCAAACTTGTATCGAGGATTCCTATCGGCTAGTATGTCGCATACCGAGCCAAAGATGTGAAAATATTTGGCATTTGGTTTCCTCCCCCTCCATATTTCATAAGAAGTAGTATTAGTACTTGGACGAAGACTAGCTCTGTTGTGAGTATGACAAGCCGTGTTGAGAGCTTCAGCCCAGAAGTGGGCAGGTATGTCTTTGGCGAGCATCATCACTCTAGCCATCTCCTGGAGAGTTCGATTTTTTCTTTCTACGATTCCATTCTGTTAAGCAGTTATGGGTGCGGAGAATTCATGAGCTATACCCTCCGAATCACAGAAACTGGCGAAGCTACTATTTTCGAACTCCTTCCCGTGGTCTCTTCGAGGTCTGACAATTTTCCCAATGATATCACCTTTTCCCTTTGTATTTTGTTGCACGGAGCTTTAAAGACTGAAAAGGTGTCAGATTTTTCATGAATAAAGTCTACCCAAGTGTACCTGGAAAAGTCATCGACACACACTAAAACATATTTCTTTCCTCCGAGACTTTCAACTTGCATCAGTCCCATCAGGTCCACGTGCAGTAGCTCTAGTACTCTCGAAGTAGTAAGATGTTACACCTTCTTGTGTGACATCTTGACTTGTTTCCCAATTTGGCAGTCATTGCATATTCTTCCTTCATCAATCCTAAGGTTTGAGACGCCAATTATAGCTCTTTTAGAGATCACCTTCTGCATGCTTTTGAGGTTCATATGTCCCAGCCTTTGGTGCCACAGTTTGGCCTCATCTGATTTGGAGAAAAGACATTTGGACACTGGAGAGTAGGTTGGAGACCAAAGGTAGCAATTACCTCTGGATCTGGTTCCCTTCATGAACTTGACTTGTTTATTCTTTCGCACAACACATCTGTCACGATCAAAGTTTACAACTAGATCAAGATCGCACAATTGAATGATGCTAATCAAGTTAGCAGTGAGTCCTTCTACCATCAATACTTCGGTTAGGTAGGGGAAGTCCGAAAAGTTTAGTTGCCCTTTCCCAATCACTTTGGCTCTGATTCCGTCCCCAAATGTAACAAAACAGTTGAAACATGGCCTTATGTTGGTTAAAAGATTGTGATTACCAATCATGTGGCGAGAGCATCCACTGTCAAAATACCAATCCTTACCGGTGAAAGTCATAAGTGTTGTGTATGCAATGTTGGCATGGTAGGTTCCATTCTTTCCGAGGAGAGGCCTTCTGACGAGACGACACATGCTTGTGAGATGATTGATGTCAAATATGATTTCTCTCGTATAGATGATAGCAAAAAGGACGCATGTGCCCCGTATGTCCACAGTAGTGACAGACCCACCGTGGTCTGTTAAGAAAGCCATAAAGATGTTGTTGATGATGTTTCAGAACTTGATTTGTACCAGATGTCTTCGACATCTTGCTAGACGTATGGTTCTCATCTTTTTGAGGGACAAACAGAGTCTGAGACGTGGAAGACTCGTGAGTGTACCCTATTCCTTTCTTGTTCTTGGCTGGTTTTCCAATGGTCAAGAGTTTGTCTAAAGTGTCGGTAGTGCAGTTCATCATCCTGATTGTTTTTGGTCATCTGATCTAGTTCCCTATTCAGGCGACTGGTTTATTGCTTTAGGTTGACAATAGTTTCTAGGAGTCTCGTCTTATCTTCAGTAAGAGAGAGAATGAGATACCTCTGTTTCTCTAGAATTTTATACTCTTCCACCCATTTAGTATATAACATTTTATAGGCATCATTCATGACATCTTCTAACAGTAGTTCAGTAGAGTTATAAGCTTCCAAGATCCTATTTGTTTCATAAATATGTTCAGTATTATAAGATGAAGACGGAGCTGTGAATGCAACAAAATTACTTATTTGTTCAGAGTCACTGTCTTTTTCTTCCTCATCAGATAGTGTGACATTGTATCCTTTCTTTTGTTTCTTCAAGAAATTTGGACATTCCCTCTGGATGTGACCGAAACCTTCACATTCATGGCACTGAACGCTCTTCCCTTTTTCAGCACGATCCATACCTCTTACGTATTTAGAGTATTCTCAAATTTCCGATCCTTTTGTTGCAGGTTGTCTTTGACATCTTGAGAGACATTCTTCCCAGTTAGTTGGTTGAACTGTTTCATGACCCTGCCATAATTTTTAGCTAATATTGCAATTGTTTCATCAATCTCATCATCAGAGTCAGAATGCACCTGTTCCTTTAGACTATGTGAAGAGCTCTTTAGTGTCAACTCTTTGTGCTTCTTATCCGTGCTCGGAAGAGACATCTCGAATGTCATGAGTGAACCCATGAGTTCATCAAATTTAAGAGTCTTAAGATCATGGACTTCTTCAATAGCTGTGCTCTTCATTTTGAACCTTTGACTCAAGGCTCTTAAAGTCTTCCTGATCAGATCCTTATCCGTTATATTGAACTCAGCGATGGTCTCACATTCTTTCATGAATAAAGCTTCAAAGTTGGTGGTGAGATATTGAAGTTTTTGCTCTCGAACTTTGGTAGTCCCCTCATAAGTAGTGGTGAGAATTTTCCAGGCTTCCTTTGCACATTTATATCAACACCATTAAATATAGCATTTAAACCGCGTGAGTTACCCAAGGCCGACTCTTCTTTTGCAAGACTACAGTCCTTTTCGAGTTTGGGATATGTCATGTTTCCTTGGGCATCTACACACTGAGGAGCTTCCCACCCATGAATCACTGCCTTCCAGGTTTTAATGTCAAGTAATTTCATGAATGCACTCATTCAGGCTTTCCAGTAGCCAAAGTTCGTCCCATCAAGTACATGAGGCCTATTGACCAAACCTCCTTCTCTTGAACTATCCATACCTGGTGCCCATTATGTGCCCCCTTTGATACCAATTGAAATTCTGGTTAGTCGCAAGATGTCGCTCACAATGTTAAGACTTAGTAATATACACTTGCGGATGCACAAATTAAAATAACACAGAATAGAAATTTAAATGACACGAGATATGGTTACCCAGTTCGGTGCAACGTCACCTACGTCTGGGGACACTCTGCCAGTGGAAAGGTTTCACTATATCGTAACCAATCAGAACATACAAGTTTCTATTATCATCACACAAATCATTAAATTTATGCTATTGTTACAAGTGATAACCTATCTCAGGGTCTCCCCCTGAATCTGAGATCCTCTCTCAATTCCACTCTTTGAGCAGCGCCTCTGCTCGGATTAGTTTATGTTCTTCAACGGATGCACGAGACTTCAATCGCGCGAACACAACCCAAATCAGTCAAGCACTCATTATTCTCGAACAGTGATTGATCACACAATGTCGATATTTGTCAAAACATTCAGCCTCCTAACACGCTTGTCCTACACGCTTAAGAGCTCTGAATATAAAGCACAAAGACGAACTACAATCACAAAAAGGGGGAAGAACCAAACTGATAAACTAACGCTCTCCGGCTTTTATAGCAGCTACCTCGTCTCTACATGATATCTAGGGTTTCCTTAACCCTTTAGAACATATCCCCATCGAATTTGAAGTTTTCATATGCTTCTACACGCCTGAATCGTACAGAATCACGCTCAATATAGAATATCTCTTAAACCCGGAAACTTACCAAAATTATCGTCTCGGAAGATGTCTTGCCAAGATGTTGCAACATGCGAACAGACATCTTTCTGTTCGCTAAAATTGTAGTCAACAAACATGTGAACAGACATTTTTCTGTCCACTAAAAATATAGCCAATCTAAACGTAACAACAGATACAATTATTTGGTAAATTGAAATGCTATTTTACCCTTATTTGTATAATAATTTAAACTTATAGGTTAATGTCAGATTTGTATTTTCATATAAATAAATTTAAAAAATTATATGAAACACAGGAAATAATCCTTACAAATTTTATTAAAAGTGTATATTTTAACACTATTTTGGGTTGAGAATGAAGAACGGGGATTCTCAGCCCCCTTAGAAATAGGGCGGGGACAAGGACCCCCAAATCTGCCTCGAACCTGCACCAGTGTCATCTCTAATTGTGTGCATTTACGATTCACCGTAATTAAGAAAGATTCTACCGAAGCTCAGTAATCTAATTTTCTTAAGATTATTATTTTGTAGGGACTATCGTCTCCCATATTACAACTGTAAATGTTAGTCGAACTCGAATGAGCTTGCCTTTTATATCTCGTGTTTGTTTCTTTTGAAGAGAGTTGAGACCCTGATTCTAAAGAGAAAATGCATCATAGAAAATTTCGAAGTCTAAGGACCAGAGATCTTGTTTAGTCAAAAAATTAAATTAAATTAACGAAGTCATTCCCATACTATGGTATAGGAATGATACCCGTTCAGACCACTTGATCGAGAGTGACTGAAAGTAACGCATGGCCATGCACTTGATACTAGGTATCAAATTTCATTCATCTCACATATCAAGGAACAGTGATTGAGAATAATAAGGATGACGGCTCTGTGCCTTATCTCAATAAGTATTTCTAGCGATAAAAGGATAATGACATAAACGACATAAATTTTAAATCGACAAGGGTCGATTTATCATGCACGGTCAGACGATTCTAGAGTCTCGATAATCGCCACTTATGTAGGGTCGGGTAAAATAAGATTTTACGCCGATGTACTGACGCGCATGAGCCAAAAAGAGTCACACCGGAAGAAAAACTCGAAGAATGATATGGAGAAGATCGGTATAGGAAGAATGACACGAGACATGACCAAAACGGGGTTTTGGGTCATGGGCCCGTAAGGGATGAGAAGACGGGATGAGAGAGCGTGGGCATCGACGGGCACGACACGGGACCTCGTGGGCATGGCCAAGTGCCACGGCCCACAAGGCCCATGGTCGGCCCAAGTCACCACCGGCCCAAGGAGACCATCCGGTCATGGCATGACTAAGTGGTTCTACTTAGTTAGATTAGTTCGTTGATTAGCGATAAGATTGGGCCCACACCTTTCACATCTCACCAACTAATCCACTAACTCTATTCATCCTCATCCATAAGATAAGATTATTATATTATGTTAATGAGATTAATATATTAATTCAATCTTATCATTTTCATTCAATCCAACACAAGAAAGAAAAGTGAAGAGCTCTCTCTCTTTTCCTTTTGCTCTCTCTCGGCCGATCACCCCCTTCCTCCTCCTCCATTGGTCTCTTGAGTTCTCAACACAAGAACTACGTGGCTTTGATTCCTAGTGCAGGATACGTAGGCGTCTTGGAGACTCAAGTCGATACAAATCATCATAGTATTCTTTGAACGGTAAGATATCGGGACTTTGGTTTTGCCTTGTGAATGTAATCGTGGCAGTGTTCCTTGTGTAGTCTCGGGAATTATGTTTTGCTTCCGCTATGCTTGTTTTTTCTTCCCTCACCGAGACCCAACAGTTGGAAGGCTGGAAAACTAAGGTTTATGGTGCTATTTTGCGGGTTTGTGGCGTTTGTTGCTTGCTCAAAATGATGTCATTTTTAATGGGGTAATGGTGTGTTGCCAGGAGGAGGTGGTTGGTCAAGTTCAGATGCAAACTTTTTCTTCCTTTGCTTAATGCTCTGTTTGGCAGCAAGACTCAGCTGGAAGTGAAAAGTCTGATTTGCCCTCAATTTATTAGTTAAATTGGGTATTCAATTAGGGGTAAAATAGTCATTTCATAATCATATCAATTGAACCAATCAGACCAATTTAACATACATAAACTATTGAGGGCATTTTAGACTTTTTGACAAAACAAATCAGTTAGATTTAACAGATGTTGGGCTAACTGTCGCTTATTTAATCGTAGGGTATCCCAAATGAAAATTTGGAAGTTGGAGTATTAAATTTGAAACGTGACATAGTTGGGTGTAGTCAACTGTCATTACCCCTATTTTGTTAACAAAAAATTAAATTGAGATTACTATATAATTCATTGTTTGATAACATGATGATATTAATCGATGTGTGATGAATGTCATTGCATGGTGCAAAGCATAACCCATTACGACCTATGTGAATGTTTATCGTTTTATTTTACTGATGACTTCAGTAGATATGGTTATGTTTACTTGATGAAATATAAATCAGAAGCTTTTGAATACTTCAAAGAATTCAAGAATGAAATACAAAATCAACTTGGGATAAGTATTAAAGCACTAAGATCTGATCGAGGTGGCGAAAACCTTACCCAAGACTTTATCAATCATCTTAGATATAATGGGATCATTTCATAATAGACTCTTTCTGGAACGCCATAGTTAAAAGGAGTGTCCGAACAAGGAAATCAAACCTTATTGGATATGGTTCGATCCATGATGAGTCAAGTTGATATCAATCTTGTTTTAGGATTATGCTCTAGAAACAATTGCATTCTTATTGAATATGGCTCTAACGAAGGTAGTGGAAAGTAAGCTATATGAGATATGATATGAGAAACGTCCCAATCTATCTTTCCTAAAGATTTAGGGATGCGAGACTTATGTGAAGCGTCTGATTTTAGAAAAACTTGCACCCAAATCTGAAAAATGTCTTTTCGTAGGGTATCCTAAGGAAACAAGAGGATACTACTTCTACAAACCTAACGAGAACAATGTGTTTGTTGCTCGGAATGATGTCTTTTTGGAAAGGGAATTTATTTTCAAAGGAAGTAGTGTGAGTACTTTACATCTTGAAGAAATTCAAGAAAGTACAATACAACATGAAGAAGACCCCACTCAAAAATTGTAGAAGTAATAGAACCTGAGCTGAATGAAGAAATAGTTCTAGTTCCTGAAGAAATTCCACAATGCCCAAGGAGGTCAGAAAGACATGTCAAGTACCCGTCAGATAGAGATTTGTAGTCTATGCATGATCCCTGGGATTCCACACACTCCGATCACTTCTCCTATTTGACACACACCATCATTTACAAAAAAATTTATGCTTTGCCTTATATGTACTTTTACAACCACACCCAATTGCATGAAACACCAAACTCGAAAGACTTTACATGTTACTAGCGCCCGCAACCCTCATGCACTGAACCATATTTTCCTCGTGGGATCGATATTCGGGGCTTCATAGAACGCCATTACTTGACGACCGATGCACTTGCCTTGTGTTTAGGAGTGGGTGACTTGTGTTTGGGAGTGGGTGAGATTCTGCTTCCCGTTTTATTGCTAGCAGATGATGTAACGTTTTCACATAATTGTGATTGATCTAAGGCATATTTCCTTCACCGCCCCCTTCCCAAACTGCACTTAAAATATTTGACAATTGAGATGGAATGTTGATGAAAACTCATTTTTCATAGTTAGAGAGAAAATAGATCTAGGGTTAGTATAGAAGAGGGCTCCTATATCACTAACGATGAAAAATGAAAAGGTGGTATTGTTATTCAGTGTTGTAAATGGTGGCCGCCGTGGTGAATCCTTGGTGCCAGAAACCACACTTGCGCAACGAATTTCCTTGGCTTGGCGTTTAGTCCGAATTGAGCCGGTTTTGAACTGATTCGGTCTTGTTTTGAATTGATTTGGGCCGATTCTATCTGGTTCGGACAAAACTAATTAAAAAAATTTTTAAAATAAAATATTATAACTTGTTAAGTATATAAATATACTTACGAAACTTATAGGGATCATGTTCTTGACTTGTTAATTTAATTTATCAATTTTGCCTCGTTAATTTAGTTTATCAATTTTGACTTGTTAATTGACTATGAGTTTTGGTAATTACTATATGATTTTTGTTGCTTTTGAAAAAGATTTTGAAGAAATATTAAGGGTTAATCTCAAAAAAGTATAGTTAAGTTGACACGTTTCTCACACAAATACATATAATTTTATAAGTTTAATTCTAAGTACGGTGATGTATGATTTTGTATCAGGTTGGGAAATGAGGTTAAGTGCTAGTCAGTTTTCGGCGTGAAATGTCAAAAATACACCTCAATGTCATTCAAATTTTCAAAAATATGCTATTGGAAACTTTTTTTCATTTTTTTTCTCCCGTCACCTCCTCACCAAATCTCTCCCTTTCCTCTGCTCTTCTCTCTCCTTCTTCTTCGCATATCTACTTTCAATTCCATTTCCAATTCATTTTTCTTATACTATTCGGTTTCCAATTTCCTGTGATTTACAGGCAATCATGGTTGAGGCTATTGAAGCAGAGACCGCCATTTCCCTGAAGCTCAACGATACCGATATCCTGTTGGCAGACTTTGATCTAATGGTCGTGGAGGCAGAGTCGGTTCCTCCCGTCGCGACCAACAATGATATCGAAGAAGACGAAGAGGAGCGCAGCAGGGCGGAGAAGAAGAAGATCTACAGAGAAATGGTGATGGGGAGGACCGTGCACACCACGTTCCTCGCCATCACAGAGCCGGAGGCCAACGGCGAGTTCACGGGGAATAAGGACGCTTACATGGCCGGCATGCTGACTTGTTACAAAAAGAACTTGCTTGAACGCACCAAGGACCATTTAGGTATAGCCAGTCTCCTTTTTATTTTGGATAATTTAGCAAAATTAGCGATGAATTTGGTGAGCTACAGATTGTATTGCTTGATCAGTGAATTTAGAACATCTTTTGCTGTTTTTGTTACTAATATGTTGATTAATGTTTTTGATGTTCTTGCAAGATTCAAATGCTTGCTTTACTTGTATTGTTATAAACCCTGAATTATTTTCTTGGTTTCATTGGTATATAGTATTCTCTTGGTTTGCCAATTTACTGGAAATTGAAAAAAATGAGTACCGGTGAAGAATAAGAATGGGAGGGAAGTGCAGGAGGAGGGTGAAAAAAGAAAATGGAAAAAAGTTTTCAATGACACTTTCTTAAAAATTTGAATGGCAATTATGGTTATTTTTGTTATTTCACACTGAAAACTAACTGACAATTAAATCCGTTTTAAATTGAGAACGTGCCAACTTAAGGGTATTTTTTTATGATTAACCCAAATATCAAAAGATCTTAAATATTATTTATCTTTTTATACACCATAATACATATTTTTATTGAATAAGTATATTAATTTGTATTAAAAATATGAAAATGAAAATCCGCCGTTACCCCAAATATTATCGTTATCGAAGAAATCTAAATGGGGGGATCTACAATATTGTCGCTATTGAAGAAATCTTAGCCAATATTGTCTCAAAGAAGTTTAAGGCCAATATTTTTGTTATTGAAGAAATCTATTCCGATACACAAAAGCATAGAGTGATATCTACAATATTATCGAAGAAATCTAAGGCCAAGTTCGTGCAAAAAAAATTTAAGTTAAGAAAAGAAAAGTAAAGACAAAGAAGAGAAGGGAAGGAAGAAAATTTTGGATCGTGACTTGAAGTAGATATTTGGGGAAAACGGGGTTTTTAAAAAAAATAGATATTTGGGTAAAATTTTATTTTTCTTCTTGTCGAACTGTCTCAAACCTCTTCATCTTCTTCGTTGGATCACCATGATGTTCTTTTATTTTGAATGCGATCAATTTTATAAGAGAGGTTTTGTTTTGATGATATTAACAAGTTCAATAGAGGCATATCAATCTTTTAAGACAATTAAATATAGTTTTCACCGTGTAAAAAAATATTCATTTGAATAAACATGCTTAAGATTTTAAAGATTTGGTAATTATGTTGCTGATAGTTATGAGTAATCTTTTTGCAAATTTTCCTTTGCTAAATGAAGTTATCCACATAAAAGTGTACCACTCTTAATATTTTTCAAAATCACTAGACTACTCAATAATCATTCTTTTTTTGAGGGAGTCAATAATCGTTCTTAATCTGTCAACTAATAGACAATTAAATTAGTACATATATTTAGATATTACAGAAATGTTTATGTTTTTTTGTCTCCCCATGCATGTGTGCAAATACATAATAGTACATAGGTACTAAGTACGTACATACTTCACCGAATAATGTATTTGTGCCCATGTTCCGTAGGACATGTGCTGATTAAAACCCACATAATAACTATTTGTACTGTCAGAAATTAATCATTCAAATAATTAAGTGTTCAAAATTAATTACTAATGGCTATATTAAAATGAATTTGATAATTGAACACGACGGAAGTTTTCATGTAATACCCCCAAATCATGTGCAAGTGTGTGGGTGTGATTTGCCTCCACCTTCAAAGAAACATAAACCGAGAAAAGAGGGGATGGACAGGTTGGTATGTTTTGGCCATTTTGCTTTTGGAAGAAAGTGAGGTGTTGTGTTGGGAACTTTCTCATACAAAGCAATCCCTGCATTTACTTATTATTATTATTTAGATTCCACTCTCCTAAACATCTCATTTCTTTCTCTTCTCCTTATTATATTAATCATGTGATTAGCTGCTTTTAGTATGTATATATTTATACAATGATGTATGTTTATGCCAAAACTTTAAGCTGTAATGATAAGCATAAATGGCTTTTCAAAGACTTTTATAGGCAGGCCTTATTGTAACTCTCAGGGCTCCTTTTAGTGTGTTTGAGCCAATTTGTCAAAAATTTCTCCATTTTGTCTAAACTACTTATATCTAGAAGGTTACAGTTTAACCTTAGAACGAAAAAAAAAAGGTTAGTGCATAAGAGAAAATACTTTATCATTAGTTATAAATGGTATATTTGTAAGAAGTTGGATTACGTTCTTCCAGCAGATTTAACACGTAAAAGGTAACTCGAATTTATCCAAAAGAGAGAAGAAAAAAAATTGTTTGTTTTTACACGGGCAATCATCTATGTACATTAAGGGAGCATTTGATAAAACATATAAATTTGAGTATTTAGATGTACCACAATATATAAGTTTGTTCTTTTACACGAAAATCTATGGGTCAATGAACATTCTTTTGATATTTGTGAATATTTTTCTAGTCCACATAAGTGTTATAGTTTTAGGTCTTCACCGCTCAAGATCCCATCTCTCCCCATATGTGGATCTCAATATGATATTCATGTACGCATCAATGCTAAAGTCTTATATAGGAAGAAAAATGTAGATTCAGTTATGACTTAATAAACTTTTAGATGGATCACTTCATAACTGTTAAGATATCATATCCAAAAGACATGAAATTATTCATTGCTTAATAATATTTTAAAATATCCACTTGCAACTTTGAAATTTTTTCATGACATGATGTTTAACATTGTTAAAGTAAATAAAAAATTAAAGTTTTTTTGTTTTATCTTGACACTCGCCCCTAATCTAAAATCTTATTGCAAAATAAGGATCACAATAGTTTTCGAACTCAACATGACATATTATCACCAATAAGATGGAACAATGTACATAAATTACTAAACTCGGTTTGTTGTCATCTGTATAAAGAGAAATTTAGGAATGGAGTAATACAAATGGGGGGACCCGAAGTCCCTGGCCTGACCGAGCAAAAAATATTTGGGGTTTAGACGGATTTGGGAAAAGAGTATAAATTTTCGCTGGGACGGGGCGACCACCCCGTATTTGTTAAATATGAATCAATCCATTAACGCATCTAAAATCTAGCATAACAATAAAGTCTCGTCCTACAATTTTATATCTTTAATCTATCTCGAGCATTTGAGGCCTAAAAAAGTTCAATCACTTTAAACTCAAAACTGAATTTTAAAATCAATTTTATCACACAATCCAGCTCAAATCCACACAACCTAATGTCATCATATCTACCTCTTTGTCCCACTCACTATTAAACCAAATACCATTGTCAATGTTCTAGTCGGTTCATCTTGCATACCCTCTCCTTCCCTCGTTTCAATTTTATAATTTTACGAATGAATTTTCTTAATCTCTTGGTCAAATCTTATAGATTTGTGAATGAATTTATAGCAAGCATTGCCAATGATGTAGCGGTGTCTCGCCAATTTTCTTGTTGGCGTATCTTGCATAGATTAACGACGAGCCAGTCATTTAAAAGTTGTAGCTTTTAGTTTGATCCAAAATAAATTCAACAAAATCAAGGTGAGCTCGAGAATTCCCCATCCTATTGAAGCATGGAAAAGTAAGGAACATGGAAGGGACAATGTCAAAGGTCTAGATTCAGGATGGAGCTGGTATATTAAATTTATTCTAAACCGGAAAGTGAATCAGTACCCTTGAATCGATGGTATATGGGACGGGTATCATTAAACTCGCCCCCTAGCCGGTCATGCTGCCATCCTGTGGCAAAGGGATATTATGACAATTTTAATGTGCAGGAAAATATGAAATGTTTGTTTCTGTACTTTGAGAAATAAAATCAGGGGACTTAATTAACAGTAGACAGGACATGGATGTATTTAGTACGGAAAAAGAATATTTATGAGTGGGCATCAGCGAAAACTAATATCCATTAGTATAATAGGCATTAATTAGTTGAATTATAAAATATAAAATAAAAAAGTTGGTGGGAAAGACAAGAAGCATCACAACCACCAGAGCAGAGCGGAATAGCTGATATCCATCATCCATTCATATCTTGAATGTTTAAGATTGTGTCGCTGTTGCTGTTGCTCCATCTCCATGTGTAAATGAACCTCAGTGACTTTGATTTTATCGTACAAGAACTGCAATACATACTAAATATATTTACGTACGTTCCTCGTTAAAGTGATTCCCGCCAAGCAAGCTTTCTTGATGTCCCTCCACAGAAAATAAAACAACACATATCAACATATATATAGAATACAATAATAAAAATAACTTCTCTCTCTCTCTAGCGAGCACACATGACAAAATACCTCTCTCTCTCTCTATATATATATATATATATATTAAAATTGCACACAAAACACAGAGCTGCTCCAGCTTTTTCCTCCTATAATCCACAGCCTGTCATGCTTGAATTATTAAACAGTATATATTACAATAGTGATTATTATCATGCTCATGCCTTTGCTTTGTTTTTTCTCCAACTCCAAGCAAATTCAAGCTGATACTCTCTCCCGGCCCCAATAGATTTGGTTCTTAGATCGATTGGTAGTTGCTTATGGATGAAACAAGGATTGTTATGAAGGAGAAACATGTTCGATGAGCCTTTCCGGAGAGGATTGCCATCTGCTTCTCAGGTAGTTATGTTAATCAATCACCTTTGTTGATGACTTTAATTGTCTTTGGAACAAGATTCAATCTTTTTGAGTTGTGGGGGATGAGAATTAAGAATAAACATCATTTTGTTGAACAACCAGCTTTCTGTTTTC
This sequence comes from Geranium rotundifolium, assembly GCA_963920655.1. NCBI lineage: Eukaryota > Viridiplantae > Streptophyta > Magnoliopsida > Geraniales > Geraniaceae > Geranium > Geranium rotundifolium. The sequence continues at coordinate 12,593,825 of OY987322.1, read as the reverse complement.
AGATCTCATCTCCCAATACCCTTATCTGAGCTCCTAAAAAGGCCTTGTTTTAGCATCTTGTTCATTTAATTACTTATGTGATCAGAAGAAGATCTGTTTGATTTTGTGGTGATGGGAACCAAATTTGAATACACTAATATAAATATAAACCCATTGGCAGCAAATAGCTTCCAGGGGAGTGGAGAGTTTTAAGGAGATGGATAAGAAGTTGGTTGAGAAACACAATCTAGAGTCCATCAGAAGGACAATGCAGATGCAAGAGGAGACATTCAAAAACCAGGTACCTGATTAATGAAGGCTTACATATGTGATGTGAGGCAATATTGGATTGTGATGGATTGGAAGTTGCAGGTGAGGGAATTGCACAGGGTGTACAGTGTGCAAAGGATGCTGATGAGTGACCAAGGATTGAGTACAGGGAGCTGCTCAGGGGACAACATGAAGCACAAGCACAAGCTGGTTGAGGAGGACATGTCAAGTGCGAGGAATAAGGTAGTACACGATGAAAGCGATGTTGAGCTCACACTTAGCATTGGATCAGGCAACATATCCACCCATGAAAAGGAAGCAAGAGAGCTCCACTCTTCTGCGTCATTCAAGGCCGATCGAGGAGGAGACTGCACTCATCCTATCCCCACCTCATCAAAGAGACCACATTGGCTCTTCCAAGGCTTGACCCTCAACTCTGGATCATGACTACTTTCATCACTAACTCCAATAAATTGATATTGTGAATAGGAAAGGAGGACATTAATTTACAATTTTTCTTGTGTTTAATAATTTTCATTTCTTTGCATTTGAGCAAATTTGTCTGGTTTTTTAAACACAATGTAAATTGTATGACATAAATAAGAAAGAAATACGAGTGCTGAGAACCATTTAAGTATTTGTAATGGCTTGAGACTTAAGAAACTTCATTGGTCTCATCAAACTGCAGTGTTATTATTCCTCAAGAAAATGATGTGCTACTTAAATGAATAACATACAAGAGCAAGAATGTAAATGAAATGAAATGAAATCATCCATTTCTAGTTGACGCGATCACAAACACGCCGAATCTCTCCTTGATTCCCAGTCTTGACTCCAACTCTGCCAAGCTTAGTGATGGCATCGACAAAGGCCTTGTCGAAAGCTGCCTTGTTTGATGCAAAGAGGTTCACAGTGCCCCTTGACCTCCTATCAGTGAACAATGTCTGGTCAGAGCTGAACAACCCTTTTCCCTGCTGAAGGTTCTGGTAGTAAGCATTGTCAAACTTGTGCGGCGTGGAAGGGTCCATGTTGATGGCAATTCTGGGGTCAACATTAACAGGACACATCTGCCTGAGAGATAGAGCATAGCTTGGATTCAAGGTAGGGTCGATCCTGTTTCGGGGGCTGAAGCTGTAGATCCTTTTGCTGAACTTGGAGCAGTGAGAGAAGCCCAGTGTGTGCGCGCCTGAAAGTGCAATCATGTCGGTCTGGGAGAGGGCGTGCTTGTTGAACATGGAGTTGAGCTGGTCTAGATTGAAGTCAGGGTGAGGAAGGCTGTGCTGGACACTGGCTTTCGTGGAAATCCGACCATCTCGCCTTCCCAATTCAACTTCATACCATGGCCCTCCAGCCAAACGGACAACATCTCTGGTGGCGAGGGCGAGAATGTCAGCACATGAAACCTTGTTCCTGCATTTAGGGTCTCTGTCCACAGCAGCCTTTGCTTTGACCACAGTGTCAAACCCGTCTCCCGCCAGAGAAATGTCATCTGAGTGATCCTTCTCTGAGGGGGACGCCAGCAGAACCGAAGCATCACATCCCTAATCAATCCACAATCAGTAAATCAACAATGAAATGCAAGATTTGTATATTATTAGTATTAGTATTGTTACCCGGACAAAGCAGTCGTGGAAGAAGAGGCGAAGAGTGGCGGGAGCGGTGACAAAGGTCTGCTGGAACTTGTTGGTCACTGCAGAGGTGACAAGTGACTCCACATTGGGGCATGACTTGCTGTAGAAGTTCTTGCTCAGCTGCGCCAAGGAGCAGTTCAGGAATGAACACAAAACAATGGATACCACAACAATCTGCCGACCTTCCATGGTTTCTTCGATTTACAATATTGTCTTGTTGGGGATCAATATTTATAGCAAATGTGAAAACAAGTTGAATGATATATATATATATATTAGACCGAATTTCGCAGCTTAAGGATAACAATTATAATATATAAAAGAAATGAATATTTATAGAATTAATTAATGGATAGTTTTGTATCATTGGAGTTGCAGATAATGTATAGACTATACAAGGAAAGATATATGCAGAGCTGCTGCTAATGAATTTCTATTTTGTGAATGTTGATTTGTTATATGAATAAAAAGATAAGGGTATATTTTTGTATTGGAATCATTGTGATGTTGCTTCTCTTCTCTGCCAACTCAAATTTGCACATTTGCATGTTACTAATCACCAACCCCAAACTACCTCAGCCTCCACCCTTTAATCAACTACAAACAAGTAATCTTCCACAAACATAATGGTCGGATGTCCAAAATGCCCATTGACTCATATTCTCTTACTTTGCAACACAAGAATACCTTACAACTAATTTCAAAACAACTATGCACGTAACTGAGTTATTTAAGTGAAAACAGCATTTTAATGTCTAAAATAAGAACTCCTCTCAGTTGGTCAATTTATAAAATAAATAGCGGACATTAAAACACATCATTAATAATAAAATAAATTTGATTCACATTTACCAAAGTTATATATTTTTCTCACTTGAAGTTTAAGTTACGCCATTATTTTATTAACGGCTTAGTTCCTGACTTGCACCATAAGAATGATTTCTGTTGTCTATTAAAATAATTTTTCAATTTGTTACACATCTTTGAGTATACAAACTCAATTTTCCCTCTTAGAAATTAATTAGGATAGAATTTAGTTAAAGGGCAGTTGATATCATATTAATGAAGAGCATCACTAGTTGAGCATGATTCCACTAGCTAGGAGAAGTGTCATTATTCAATGACAGAATGGGATAAGTGCCAAAAGTTGCTGACTTGTCCTTAGTTTAAGAAATCAATCATTAACTAGTTAGTTACTATGAGTTTGGTATAACATGTCACATGGACTGCTCAATGTCAACCTTTTTGGAATAGGGGAATTTTATGATATTCCCCTCCATTAACAATAATAGAGGTATTCTGTCAACTCTTTATTGAATAAGGTACTTTGTGTTTGTGCAACATAAAAAATATAGTATATGATCATGTCATTATTTTTTTAGTGAAATTGATTATTTGAACAAGAGAGATCATTTATATTTCATCCATATATGTGTACATAATGAATTTGTTTCAGATTAAGTGTTTTTGTGTGTGGATCAAATAGTATTATAGGATTAGAAAGTTGTTATGATAAAGGTAGGAATTGAATCTCAGTATTACCTTCCCTGGATTGAGATATCTTCTAAATGCTTTGTTGTCAATCAAATCGATGTGCGCAACAAACATAACTGCACCTTAAATCAATAAACCCATCTACTATTCTCTTGTTTTCAAGTACAGACAGTCTCTTCTCTTTGGTCATTTTGGGAAGCAATTATAAATTACCATTTATATATTATAAATTCCTTTTTCGAACTAGTAACATGTGCAAGTCTGTGGTGTGATTTGCTAGGACCTCATGGGAAACAAACCCCAGAAAAAGTCAAGGATGTTACAACTTATTTGATTTAGAGTACTTATCCTAAATACTAAGCGAGTTGCCAGAGAGACAATAGATGAATCATTAAAACGGGAGGTGCGTGTTAAGTCTTGATAAAACAAAATTATCAAGTTAACACTCGATTTATTTATAAATTTTGATGAACAGATGATTTGAATATTTTTATGTGAGAGTTTAATATTCACAAGACTTATATGGGATAAGCAATGAGCGATATGTATGGCCTCCGCCTAATAAATATGAGAGCCTAAATGACTAAACCGACAAATGTTTTTAGGGACTAAAAAGTTGTATTTTTAAAAAATTAGTATTTTGATAATTTTATTAGAGGAAAATGTTAGATGACTATACTAGAATGAGGTGATTTGCACATTTTCAAAAAGTTGGATTCGGGAACTTTCTCCTAAGAAAATCTGCTGACTTATGTTCTGGTTGAAAACATAGATTTCAAAGACTTATCTGGAACTGCTATTGCTCTCCTGATCCTGATTGATCATACATGGATATGTTTTTACTTGAAAGATACCCATATATTGCAAAAATTTCACTTTTACTAATTTTGTTAAGGGGTAATTCCATGTCAGTATCCTAACTTTGCCTCATTTTCAAATCAGTACTCTAAGTTTGAAAAGTTTTTTGTCGGTACCTCAAGTTTAATTAGTTGCAGATAAGTACCGAATCTGTTAAATCTAACAGAATTGAGATATGAAAAGACCAAAATGCCCCTAATGCTTATAATAATTAATATTATATTGAAACTTTCGAATGAAATAACTCTCTCATACGACCTTCGTTTCGTGCTCATAAAATATCAAATCGAAGAAAATCGGAAGATAAAAAACTTTGAAGAATAATATTAATAATTAAATAAAAATAAAAATTAATATTATTTAATTATTAATTATTAATATTATTTAATTATTAATTATTAATATTATTTAATTATTAATAATTAATAAATTTTTATTTAACTATTAATATTCTTCAAAGTTGTCTATCTTCCTATTTTCTTCGATTTGATATACATGAGCCCGAAACGGATGTCGTTTGAGAGAGTTATTAAATTCGAAAGTTTCAATGTAATATTAATTATTATAAGCATTAGGGGCATTTTGGTATTTTCACGTCTCAATTATGTTAGATGTAACATATTAGGTACTTATCTGCAACTAATTAAACTTGGGGTACCGAAAAAAAACTTTTCAAACTTAAGGTACTAATTTGAAAATAAGGCAAAGTTGGGGTACTGACATAGAATTACCCCTTTTGTTAACTTCTATTAACATTTGATGTCAAAAATCTAAATTGCCTCTATATGTATTTTAAAAAAATTAAATGTACCCTATGACTGTTTTTCTCCTTCCTCCCTATCTCTCTTTCCTCTATTTTCCAACCTTCCCTTCTTTCACACCTTTACTTCTCACACAACTCACTAAGGAAACTGAAATCATTTTCAAAATTAAAATTTGAAAACACAACAAAATGAAGACCTTTCAGAGAGAACAACCCTCCACCGCCGCCATTAGCCCAAATCATCCTCATATCTACAAGTTTAGGTAAAAACCCACTTCCTAAAACCACCCACAAGGGTGTCGGAGAAATCCCCTTTAGCCCTAGCTGAAATCTTCAAGCAGAATTCTGACCCGGGCAAGCCTAGCCTCCGCTTCGTGGCCTCCGATGATTATGATGAGTATAACTCGAGCCACATGCATATTGTCGTTGTTGACAGAATCGGGAGCTTCACCACCGTCTCTAACGCTGCCAATTTAGTGTTGTATAATAGTTATGATCGAATTTTCATTTTTTTTCAAAGAAGAGTTTATGAAGAAAACATTAAGATTCGAACCGAAAAGACCAACATCGTCCTGCTCGGAGACGCCAGTGACCTTACTGTCGTCACCTGATCTATAATCGTCGGCAGTAACTTACTCATTTTCCCTTTATTTTACTTTTAATTTCAATGACCTAGCTCGAGCCTTTTGAAGCGCACATGCCCTGGACGCAACAATTTTGGTGGGAGATTCCTAATTGCTGGGGAGGCACTTTCACTCACTCAGAGAAGATCCACGTGCTCTTCACAGGGTGGAATTCAAGTCACGGAGAGGGTGGCGCAAATATGAAATATCATGGGGCAAACTGGTGACCTTGGGTTTCTAATACATCTGGATTGTTGGGTTTTTGTGCTCTAGCACAATGTATTTTCAATCTAAGCATGTAATAAAGATTATTAGTTGAAATAAAATCGGCATTCATATTACTAAATGTTGTAGTAATATCTTAAGTATGATTTGATTTGTATCATTGATGTGTCAACACATAATAGTAGATCTACATATCAGATAAAATCTTACTTAAGCAGTCCCCGATCAAAATAGCTTCATAAGAAGCGATCGGTATGAGGCTAACTCTAAATGATCACGCTCTACTGATCATGGCCAAAAAGGGGGCTAGAGTTAGGTCATACTAGTCAGGGGTGATATAGGACGACCCGATCGTGAGTATGTTACACAGACACAGTCATGAACATACTCATATGTCGGTGCATGAAATCACATCCTCATACAGAAGGACCATTGAGGTCAATATGTAATGAGTGACGAGTTTGACTCAGTCTAACGTCTCATGTAAAAGGGTTACAATAACGACTGTGATTGGCTCGATCACAAGTTACATAAGTTGACTCAATGGATCGCTGAAGAATTTATCCATCATACGGACGTGTGAGCAGATATCAGTTTAGGCCACTTGATGAGTACAACTGAAATACAATAGCATAGCCATGCAGTCGATACGTAGTATCAGTTATAATTCAGTTAACTCAGAATCAAGAAACAGGACAATAGAACGAGGATGACTTGTCTATGCCTCGATGTTGTCAAAGATATCAAGAAAATAAAAGGATAGATTCATGTACGACAAGGTTAAGTCGAAATCTCGATAATCACAAACGTTAGGTAATCATGATGTCTTGCTAGAGGCCACTCATGATGGAAAAGGTAAAATGGTAATTTTACCAGTCCGCCAATGTGTCGTGAGCCTAGAGGGTCACACACTAAAGGTTGAGTAAAACGGATGGAATCATATGCAGGAATCATGAGAGAGACAAAATCCGGTTTTGGATTAAACTGGATTAGACCGATTTCGGTTTAGGACTAAACCGGAATTCAAGAACGGTTTAGCAGGACTAATTAATTATAATCTAATTAAATAGATTTAATTAAATTAGCTAAACTGGGCTTAGCCAGAATGGACTTTTCTACATAATTAATTAAAAGCTTTGGCTTTAAGCCCATTAAGGATTTTAATTAATTAAAGTCCAAATAAGGGTTATAAAAGGGTAATTTTCAGATCTTAAAATTAAGGGAATTATTTTTCCAAAACCCTACCCGTCACTCTCTCTCTCTCTCTCTCTCCTAGCCGATTTCGGCCACCCTCATCCCCCTCGCTCCGTCCGTTTTGCTTGCTTCGATCTTCTAGCAAGGGTCGTCGTGATTATCCCCGGATTGCTCTTCCTGTGTGGACGTTCTTTAGAGGTTACTAAATATTATTTAGTAACAGAGAGATTTTGAATCAAGGTAAACTTAAAGTTTTATTCTAGTCTAAGATCTCGTGATCAATTCATGATCATGCATGATCCAATTTAATTCGGAAATTTGAGATTAATTTCTTGTATAGGCATGAAATTATATGATTGAAACCCTCCAATAATTCCTTTAGTGATATCAGAGCCTTGGTTACGCATGATTTTGTATTCGAGCATGATAGGCTAGATTTAATTTTGCAATTTAATTCGGTATTGTGAATTGGAAAATTGCAAATTCTATGTTGTTGGTTAGTGAATAAATTGTTGAAATTTTTTTAATGTTGCTGAAAATATTAATTGATCAAGTTAGATTAGGATCGAGACCCGTGGGAGGCCGAGGCTAGCCGAGAGGCTAACCCCAGCCGCGCCACGGGCCGATCGGCCGGAACAGGAAGGCCGACCAGATCTGCCCGTGGCAGATCTGGCCGAGCCTTTCGGCTCCGACCAGGGGAGGGCTTCGGCCCGACCAGATCCGGCCAGGCGGCCCGCCTCGGCCAGCCCTCACGGGCTAGTCGGCCACGGCGAGGAACAACCCTGGCGGCTAGGGTTTTGGCCGAACCCTAATTGGCCCTCGGGTGAACTTTGATTCAGTCAAACCAATTGGATTCGGGTTAGATCGGACCCAGAAAAATCCAGAATTTTTCAGCAATTATTAATTAAAATTTCAGACCGGTTCAGTTTCGATAAACCAGTGCGTGAACCGATTTAATTTAGAAATTAACTAGTTCAAGAAAACGGTTTCGATAAACCGTATGTTATGATTTAAATCAAGATAAAATTGGAATTAATATGTTTGCTTGATAACATGCTTGTTTGATAACATGATTGTTTGATAACACGGTGTTTGCAACATGATTGCTAAGTTAGCCCGAATTTAGAATTTAAATATCGGTTTGCAACCTGCGAGTTGCTTATGGGTTGTAATTTATTAGTGACATGCGTGTCACAGCATTTATTTTATTTAAATTAAATGTAATTACAAAGTCCCAAGACAAGAAGAGCCGAAGAGAAGGACGGTAATCCCGAGGAGGCGTGGAGCCAGTGGGAGTCCAGGAGAATGAGGAAAGACAAGACCTAGTATATGTTCTATTTTAATCCAGTAGGGTTAGCGGGCTAGCTAAAGCAAATTTACATTTATGTTTATGAATGTATGAATTAATTTTCATAAGTTCATGTTAATTAGATCATCACCCACATGTGTAAAGGTTAATAATAATAAGTTAATCACGCACATGTAAACCAGAATTGAAATTATCTTTACATGGATTTGTAGATGATAAATTCAAATTAAGATCAAATTATGATCAGTGATAATGAATATTTAAAAGGCAAATAATTTCAAGTCAAGCTAGATACCGCCCACTTTTCATCACTTCGATTAGTTCTCGGACTCATGGGTGGATACGATTGATGTGGATCCATGAGAATGGGTTCTAATAGAAGATGGACCAGTTTGAATGGGTACGTGCGGATTAACGTAGTAACCATGCAGATTGGACCATGCGTTGAAAATTGGTTGACTTGGTTGCGATTCTCAGATGATCTAAGGCAGGGTATCAGATATATGGCAATCTCGTATACACACAGTGTATAAGCCCTAGCCAAGAATCACATGGAATTGTGAAAGGACTAGACTATCCTACTCCAATGTCCAAAACTGGGGCGATGAGATTAACTCACTTCAGTTTTGGGTATGTGGAGATATTGGTTTAGATTCAGACACAAGAATCAGAAATGTTCATAATCAAGTATCTCTCACTTCAACTTAATAAAGAATCTGACCGAATTTATTTTCATGTATAGATTAATGGCACAATCGCAACCCAAATCAACACGTTCTGGCAGTGAAGCCTTAAAGTCTCTTCTGTCGAATGACAGGCTGACGGGGACCAACTTCCTGGTTTGGGAGAGTCCCCTGAAGCTTGCCCTTCAGTATGACAGACAGGAGTATATCCTTACAGACAAGCCTTTAAAGGAGCCCGCAGATGATGCCAGTAAGGTCGATAAGAACGCTTATGACAAGTACATAAGTGATCGACAAGATGATGGCATCCTCATGGTCGGGTCCATGGAAAATGACACCCAGGACCAGTTCATGCATCTCATGGGAGATCCCCAAGAGATGATGGAGGAAATTAAAATAAACTACCAGAAGAATGCTCGTGTCGAAAGATACGACACTCTTAGGGAGTTGTTTTATAGCATGTTGAATGTTGGTGAGGCAGTGAGCCCACATGTCCTTAAGATGAAGCGGCTCTTTGATCGCTTGGCCAGTCTATGTCATAAATTCACAGAGCAGCTGAAATCAGACATAGTCCTGATGTCGCTTCCAAAGGTTTATGTAGATGTGATCACAAATTACAATCTCCATAATATGGAAAAGACTATCAAGGAACTGCATGAAATGTTGGTGACATCAGAGAAAAATCTTAAGGGCAAGACCCCTGAGGTTCTGATGGTCAATAAGGGTGTTAGCTTCAAAAGAGCTGGCAAACCTATTGGCAAGTCACCAGGACACTCCAACAAGGGCAAGGCACCAGCAGTGTCAGGTAAGGGTAAGGCGTCAATGCACCTAGCTGGGCAAATAAGGGCACCTAGAGGTCCGAGAATCCAAGCGGTTCCTAGAACCGAATGGAGCACTTCGACCTCAGAGGTAGTCTGTTACTACTGCCAGCAGCCAGGTCATTGGAAGAAGGATTGCAGGCAGCACAAGGATTATGTGAAGAGCTTGCAGAAGGGATGACACCCTTCAGGACCTGGATCAGGTATTTACGTTGTTGAGTATAATCTCAACGTTACTTTCTCAGATACATAGGTAGTTGATACCGGAGCAGAAACTCACATTTGTGTTAATCTGCAGGATCTGGAAAGTAAGAAACTCCTTGGGAAAGGCGAGCGGGATCTGAGAGTTGGAGACAACAGTTCGGTGTCAACGACGGATGTTGGTTCTGTTAGTCTTAGGATGCCCACAGGGCTTATTTTAGCTTTGGATGATGTATTATGTGTATCTACATTTAGTAGGAATATTATTTCAGTGTCCAGTTTGGACAAACTTGGTTTTGTATTTGCCATAGACAAAGGCTTATTTACTTTATCAAGAAATAATATCATTTATGGCAATGCATCTATGGTTGGTGGATTATGTATTTTAAATATTGATAACACTAACTACAGTTCAAACTATAACGTAAATAAGAGATTGAAGTCGGATGACTTAAATCAGACAGTGATGTGGCACTGTCGTCTAGGCCACACAGGCGAGAAACGCGTCTCGACACTTCATAAGTGTGGGCTATTAAGCCCGTTTGAATTCACACCAATCGAGAGATGCGAATCTTGCATTATGAGAAAGATGACAAAGGCGTCTTTTGGCGGCTTAGGTGAAAGGGCGAGTGACCTCCTGGGCCTAATACATTCAGACGTATATGGGCCCATGAGTACACAAGCCATGAGAGGTTTTAGATACTTCATAACCTTTACCGACGATTTCAGTAGGTATGTGTATGTCTATTTAATGAGACATAAGTCGGAATCCTTTGATAAATTCAAGGAACTCCAGAATGAAGTACAGAACCAGCTTGGTAAAAGTATAAAGGCACTTCGTTCCGATCAAGGTGGCGAGTACGTAGATAAGGAATTTCTCAGTCGCCTAAGGGATAACGGTATACTCTCAGAATTAACTCCGCCAGGAACCCTTCAGCTGAATGGTGTTTCCGAATGGAGGAACAGAGCCCTGCTTGACATGATTCGTTCCATGATGAGTCACGCCGACCTTCCAGTATCGTTCTAGGGCCATGCCCTAGAAACGGCCACATTCATTTTGAATCGGGCACCTACAAAGGCAGTGGAGACCACTCCATTTGAGGTTTGGCAAGGGAAAGCTCCCAAGTTGTCTTTCCTCAAGATCTGGGGGTGCGATGTTTACGCCAAGCGGTTGCTTGGTGATAAACTCGAACCTAAGGTAGGTAAGTGTGTCTTTGTAGGGTACCCCAAAGGAACCATGGGGTACTACTTCTACAAACCCGAAGAGAACAAAGTCTTTGTTTCTCAAGGTGGGGTTTTCTTGGAAAGAGAATTCTTATTCAAGAAACCTAGTGGGAGTCACGTGCTTCTTGAAGAAATTCGAGAAGACACGGAACAACCTACAAAGGATATAGAGGTACCCGCTGAAGTAAATGATCCAAGTCCTATTCCAACGGAAACTCCTGTAAGACCAAGAAAGTCTGAAAGATCTCGTCAAAATCCAGTCAGATATGGCTTCTTAGCCACAGAGGGTAATGACTTGATAGTTGTAGATCAGGATGATCCTGCAACAGTTCATCAAGCCTTGGCCAGTCCTAACTCAAAAGAATGACAGAATGCCATGGATGAGGAAATGAAGTCCATGAAAGACAATCAGGTCTGGAACTTAGTAGACAGCACACCTGGGATAAAACTCATAGGTTGCAAGTGGATATTTAAGTTAAAGACAGATATGGACAGAAAGCCTCAGACTTACAAAGCAAGACTAGTTGCAAAAGGTTATCGTCAAATCCAAGGCATGGACTATGATGAGACTTTTTCGCCAGTAGCTATGATTAAGTCAATTCGGATGATGTTAGCCATTGCAGCATATTTCGATTACGAGATATGGCAAATGGACGTCAAAATCGCATTCCTTAACGGGAATTTGCATGAGGATGTCTATATGACCCAGCCATAAGGTTTTGTCGATCTAGAACATCCCGAAAAGGTGTGTAAGTTGCAACGATCCATTTATGGGTTAAAGAAATCTTCCAGAAGTTGGAACTTACGGTTCGATAAAGTCGTAAAAGAGTTCGAGTTCATCAGAAATCCAGATGAACCCTGTATCTACAAGAAGAGCAGTGGGAGTAACATAGTGTTCCTGGTGCTGTATGTCGACGATATACTGATCATGGGAAATAACGTCCCAACCTTGCTTGAGACCAAAGCTTGGTTAGGGAAGTGTTTCTCCATGAAGGACTTAGGAGAGGTCGCTTACATTCTGGGGATCAGGATCTACAGAGATTGATCCAAGAGAGTTTTAGGTCTAAGTCAGAGCACCTATATAGATAAAGTGTTGAGAAGATTCTCAATGCTTGACTCTAAGAAAGGGAACCTCCCGGTAAGACATGACATCAAGCTCAACAATAATCAGTGTCCTAAAACACCTGATGAGCTTAAGAAGATGGAGGGAATCTCATATGCTTCGGCAGTAGGATCCATCATGTATGCCATGATCTGTACGAGGCCTGACGTATCGTTTGTCCACAGCTGTGCCAGCAGATTTCAGTCTAACCCAGGCCAAGATCACTGGAATGCCCTCAAGTGTATCCTCAAGTATCTGAGGAGAACAAATGACGCCTTTTTAGTGTATGGCGGGATAGAATGATGTGGGTCAGGAGCTTCTTGAGTGGATTAGATGTACTGCCGCAAACGTCTGATCCCGGGAACTTAAGGTGTGACAACACGGGGGCCGTAGCACTTGCTAGAGAGCCCAGATTTCACAACCGGACCAAGCACGTCGAGAGAAAGTATCACATCATCAGAGAGATGGTTGATAAAGGCGAAGTAGAGATAACCTACGTTTCAACGCATGATAATCTAGCTGACCCCTTAACTAAGGCACTACCGCAGCCTAAGCATGGGGAACATGTAAGGGGAATGGGTTTAGATTGGAATACAAATTGGGTCTAGGGAAAGTGGGAGACTGTTGGGTTTTTGTGCCCTAGCACAATGTATTTTCAATCTAAGCATGTAATAAAGATTATTAGTTGAAATAAAATCGGCATTCATATTACTAAGTGTTGTAGTAATATCTTAAGTATGATTTGATTTGTATCATTGATGTGTCAACACATAATAGTAGATCTACAGATCAGATAAAATCTTACTTAAGCAGTCCCCGATCAGAATAGCTTCAAAAGAAGCGATCGGTATGAGGCTAACTCTAAATGATCCCGCTCTACTAATCATGGCTAGAATGGGGCCAGAGTTAGGTCATAGTATCACCAGTCAGGGGTGATATAGGACGACCCGATCGTGAGTTTGTTTCATAGACACAATCATGAACATACTCATATGTCGGTGCATGAAATCACATCCTCAGACAGAAGGACCATTGAGGTCAATATGTAATGAGTGACGAGTTTGACTCAGTCTAACGTCTCATGTAAAAGGGTTACAATAACGACTGTGATTGGCTCGATCACAAGTTAAATAAGTTGACTCAATGGATCGCTGAAGGATTTATCCCTCATACATACGTGTGAGCAGATATCAGTGTAGGCCACTTGATGAGTACAACTGAAATATAACAGCATGGCCATGTAGTCGATACGTAGTATCAGTTATAATTCAGTTATCTCATAATCAAGAAACAGGACAATAGAACGAGGATGACTTCTCTATGCCTCGTGGTTTTCAAAGATATCAATAGGATAAAAGGATAGATTCATGTACGACAAGGTTAAGTCGAAATCTCGATAATCACAAGCGTTGGGTAATCATGATGTCTTGCTAGAGGCCACTCATGATGGAAAGGGTAAAATGGTAATTTTATCAGTCCGCCGACGTGTCGTGAGCCTAGAGGGTCACACATTAAAGGTTGAGTAAAACGGATGGAATCATATGGAGGAATCATGAGAGAGACAAAATCTGGTTTTGGATTAAACCGATTTCGGTTTAGGACTAAACCGGAAATCAAGAACGGTTTAGCAGGACTAATTAACTATAATCTAATTAAACAGATTTAATTAAATTAGCTAAACTGGGCCTAGCCAGAATGAGCTTCTCTACATAATTAATTAAAAGCTTTGGGCTTTAAGCCCATTAAGGCCTTTAATTAATTAAAGTCCAAATAAGGGTTATAAAAGGGTAATTTTCAGATCTTAAATCAAGGAAATTATTTTTCCAAAACCCTATCCGTCACTCTCTCTCTCTCTCCTAGCCGATTTCGGCCACCCTCCTCCCCCTCGCTCCGTCCGTTTTGCTTGCTTCGATCTTCTAGCAAGGGTCGCCATGAGTATCCCCGGATTGCTCTTCCTGTGTGGACGTTCTTTAGAGGTTACTGAATATTATTTAGTAACAGAGAGATTTTGAATTAAGGTAAACTTAAAGTTTTATTCTAGTCTAAGATCTCGTGATCAATTTATGATCATGCAAAATCAAATTTAATTCGGAAATTTGAGGTTAATTTCTTGTATGCGCATGAAATTATATGATTGGAACCCTCAAATAATTCCTTCATGGATGAACATAAATGATCGAGTGTTCGAGTGGAGTGAGAAGACACTCAGGGAACTGCTCAGGTTTTTCGCAATTATGCTCTTACATGTTGAAGCCTGCAGACGAGGGATATGATCTGAGTTCTTGGGCGGGGGAGCGTACTTTCCCTCTTTGGTGTGTAAACTCACGCGTGGTTTTGCGCGCTATCTGATTTTTTATTTTCCATAATTTATGCATTTGTAACTTTTTCATAGTATTTATAAAATTCTTTCTTGTTGATAAAAAAAGAACAAAATGAAATCATCCAAATTGCTAGAAATCAAATCACTATTAATTAGTTAAAGCAGCTTGCTCAGAGAAGATTTGTTCCTTGATGATTTAAATCGGGAGCCTAATGAATCATTTGGTAATCGATCTATGTACGAACTCGATTGAATCTTGACTTGCAAAACGGTGTCCTCTTTTTCTTCATCGTGTTGTTCTTTTTCTATTCTTCATCGTGGTGTTCTTATAATATTGTATAAATTATAAAATTAAGGAGGAGAGGATGACAAATGGTATACAAAAAATATATTTAATCTTATCAAAACTCCTTATAAACAAAATACATAAATAACGTTTACTAAGTTGGGGCCTAAATTGTTCTCTATTTCTACGGAAGCACCACTCTAAGTATTCCTTGAGCTCTAGCCATATTGCTCATGTTGTAATGTGTGTGTGTGTTTTTTATAGGAAGATTGATGCAGCGCGGTTGAAGAAGTCGGTATGCATAAGTTTGAACACCCGAAGTTATCGCGAAAATGTCATATTTGAACAAAAGATTAGTGTGATCCGGGCAGAAGCGGCGGTCTAAATCAAAGTCATGGCTATTCCATGAGATACGACGGATTTTGATAAATGTTGGTTTGTGGATCAGTACAAAACACTATTTCTGTGGTCTCACTATCTGATACCAACTGATACAGCCTACGGGGATAGAAAGAATTCTTTATCAAGTTCATTGATTCACAAAAATACCGAAGATGATAGATATTGAGAAAATCCTCGAATTTTATAAATTCTTAATAAAAAATAACTTCAATGACAAGAACGTATGAGAGTGTTTAAATAATGAAACACAAATTGCAGAAAAGAAAATCCCTAATTTGCTAGAAAGGAAAAAAAGAAAAAAAGCTAGAAAAAAAGGAAAAATGCTAGAAAGAAAAAAAGGAAAAGAAAGAAACAACTATTAAAAATTATAAAAACGGCCCGAAACTTGTAAAACGCGATTTTCATCCTCCAGATGATCTCTGATGGCCGAAATTTGTATCACATAACATAGCCATGATTTTGACTCATACCGTCGTTTTTGCCCAGAAAACACTAATCTTTTGTCCAAATCTGACACTTTCGCAATAATTTTGAGTGTTCTAGCTTTTGCATACTGACTTCTTCAACCGCACCGCATCATTCTCTCCTGGATGGAGAAGATTCGACCTCGAATCTGGACCCGCAACATCCTCAGAAGAAGAATAATCACCCCGGGATCCTATATCTTTGTAGCACTTCCTACCGAATTTTCAGTTGTATCAAACACTCCCACATTTCTCACAAGCTGGATCGTAAATGTGTAGCACTTCATCTCGGGTTCCATGTTAAATTTATGGACTTTCCTCATCAAAATACACGTTCCTTGATCGATTACCCAACCTTGGAATTCGAGCCTTCTATCGTTGATACATAATGTTGGTATCAGTTTCTCATTGTTGATTAAGGCAACAATATACGTGTAAGGCTCCCAATAATTTTCGGCAACTCTTACAAGACTTTCACCTAGCACCTTGGTTGCTGCACCACTTAACAACTCAAATTTCTCAGTCCTATCTTTATCGTACAAGCTCTCGATGCCCTCCAAAACTGTTTGTAACCATTGTTGTTAGTATTTGACGCATCATAAAGTTACATCCCTTACTAACAAAGCTTCTCTTTTTCGAATGTTTTGCTCACGTTGACTCAATTGTGCTGTTACAATTTCAACTTCCGCATATGGTTCAACATAATCATCATAAATCGGGGGTGATAGCTAATCTATGAACTCTTCTGGTTTAAAACTGCCATCGAATTGTGGAATTTCTACCTTGAAACCACGTTTCCACCATTGGTTAGGGCGTTCGGGTGAGCGATTCTGGTAACCGACGAAAGGATTCTCGTCTGTGACAGTATCATCATCACGACGATACAATTCATCCATTCGCCGCGTCAATAATTCAACCTTCCGCCTCAAATCGTCGTTCTCATGGCGAAATTCAACGTGTTCACGTCGTAACTCAGCATGATCATCATCAGCACCATGGGCTCGCGACTGTCTACGGGGCGGCATACCTCAGAATTGACTGAATCTGATACCCACTGATGCACCGTACGTGGTTAGGAAGAATTTTTTTATCAAGTTCGTTGATTCACAAAAATACCGAAAATGATAGATATTGAGGAAACCCTCGAATTTTATAAATTCTTAATAAAAAATAATTGCAATAACAAGAACGTATGAGAGTGTTTAAATAATGAAACACAAATTGTAGAAAAGGAAAACCCTAATTCGCTAGAAAGGAAAAAAAAGGCTAGAAAAAAGAAGAAAATAGGCTAGAAAGGAAAAAAAAAGAAAAAAAATGAAACAACTATTCAAAATTATAAAAATTGCCCGAAACTTATAAAACACGATTTTGACCCTTTAGATTATCTTCGATGGCCGAAATCTGTCGTATTTTGACTCAGACCGCCGTTTCTGCCCGAAAAATACTAGTATTTTGTCTAAATCTGACAATTTTGCGATAACTTCGGGTGTTCTAACTTCTGCATACCAACTTTTTCGACCGCACCGCATCAAAGACTCAACTTTATGACTTATATCAAGCCGCTATAGATAGTACACAAGTCAGGTTGGGCGGAAAGATCCCATCCCCAAAATTAAGAAAAAAATAATATGCATTTTAACTATGACTTATTAGACTAATTTAACCTATGTTATTCCTACTTTTTTTTACCAATCTATGTTATTCCTACTTGATATACGATTATTAAACATGAAAATGTTTGTTATTCAAGCTCATCAAATAAAATCATTAACCTAATGTCTCTTTTGTTTCTGTGAGCATTAAAGAGACATTGTGAGTCAGTTATTCTTGAAATAACTGATCCAGATATTACTCCTTTTTTTTGGCTAGATGCAGTGTATGTAAATAGTTAAATGTATATGATCCAATATTTAAGTTTTGGAATTCACATAACCGGGTCAATTTTTTCAAAGAATTTAAGAGTCGATTTCTTCTCCTTTTGTAATCTTGAAATTGAAGATTTGTTTTGTGTGTGAGGGATGGCCTTCCATGGAACATGTTTGCATCGGGATGCAGGGTCTTTATTTGTGTTGATTGCTTTAGATCTTTTGAAAGAATTGTAATGATTAACATGATATTTTTGATTGATTTTTTTGTTTCAGATCAAGCGGAGGAAAACCCCTCAGAGAATTTTGAACCCATTGTTCCCGATCGCGAATCCTACGAGAAGCCAAATTCAGTTTCTGAAACAGGTTCTTTGCTATTCTCTTACGATTTTCTTTTTTGCACTTCTTGTAGGTTTTGTGAAATTGGTACGTCTAGATTCATCTCTCCGAGAAAACCCTATGGATTGTGATACGTAGTATTGTGATTAAAACTGGGTTATGAGTGGCAGGCTTAGTTACGGCCTGTAGGTTTGGTTTATAAGCAAATTATCATAAATTTTCTCCATTTCTAAGCCCTGAATTTTCTTTATCATGTTTGGTTGCTGGGAAAATGCAATAAAATAAATAGAAACAGATCACAATTATGTTTCCAAGAAACACGAAATGGTGACTATTTGAGTAAAAGTGTTTTTTAATGGATAATATTAATAGTGTCTCTTTCTCGTCACCGAGTTGAAAAGGTGAAGCAACCCTCACTTAGTTGTGAAAGGTTAAATTTTGACTTCAAATCAAAATTAAATGAAGTTAGGGAGGGAGCTTTTCCGGATGTCCTCACAAGCTCCCATGTAATAACGGACCTACTGGTTTTGGACTTTTCCCACAGCTCCTTGCAAGCTCTCATAATATCTGCTATGTGGTTATAACTTGTAACTACCTCATGCATGGAAGGAAAGGAGTTAATTCCTTGTATTATACTAAGAGTTCATTTTATGGGATTGCTTATTGGGTTTGCTAACACGCCAAAAAGCACTTGACTACTTGTTTTGCCAAGACATTAGTTATCTCCCAATATGTACTTAAGAAATTATCATGCATATTTTATCGTTCAAATCTCCATGATCTCGACGCGCCCGTCCTTGTACTTCAGAGAGAAGAGGGTCCCGACGGTGCCGATTTCGACTAGCGCGGCACATTTGGGATGGTAGAGCGAGATCGCGAAGAGGGCCTTGAGCAAGTCCTTGATCGACCTCGTTGGGGAGGCGGGGTCTTCACGACGTCGACAAGCGCGTAGATGATGTCGCGATTGGAGACGATGATGGAGCGATGGCTGTCGAAGTTGGCGGCGGTGCAGGATTGGACGCCGGAGCCAGAGAAGGTAGAGTGGTGTTTGGAGAGCGTGTGGGAGACGAAATCGAGGAGGTCGTGCTCGTCGGACCAGATCGACAGGTTCAGTAGCGTCGCCGCCACGTTGTCTTACGAGTCGTGTGTTAGGTGACAAAAGGAAAAATGTGATTTAAGAGGTAAGGAGAGAATAGGTAATTAATTTTTTGGCATCTATCAAATACATTAACTATTGGAGGTTTAGTGGAAAAAGTAATCAGTGTTGATTTACAATACAATTGGATGCAAATAAGGTGAAAAAATGGATCATAAAAGTAAATGAAAGAAGTCACGAGCTTTTTAACAGGATCCCATAAAAATTGGGAGCCAGAGATTTGTATGTTTACACACACAGTTTGCTCTTAATCTGCTGGGGAACTTGATAATGAAGTGGATTGCATATTCTAGGACTTTTATGTGTTGATATGTTCGGTTTGTGGAAAAATAATATGTTATAAATG
The DNA here is from genome assembly GCA_963920655.1 of Geranium rotundifolium. NCBI lineage: Eukaryota > Viridiplantae > Streptophyta > Magnoliopsida > Geraniales > Geraniaceae > Geranium > Geranium rotundifolium. The sequence goes on along the minus strand of OY987322.1, from coordinate 12,574,273 downwards.
ATGATCTAGAGCTGTGTGTTTATTGGTTTCATGGGCTGTATTTTTCAATGTAGAACTTGATAATTATTTTGCTCCCTTTATTATCATGTAGACTATACAGTCCTTTGATAGCTTGCTTTCGAAGCTTATAAGCATTTTCATATGTTCTGTTATTTACTGTTTGAATTTTTTTTGGTTATGCAGTTAAATGGAACAAATGTTGGACACCTTGGATATTATCCCAACACAGTTTTGTACAATATAGGGCTACTGATAAGGTAATTTTTATTTCCTTTCCACCACACTATTTCGAATATATATGTGATTTTTGTCAACAAAGTTAAATTAGTTATGGAATATGAATAAGCTTTTGATTTTGGATTGCAAGGGTTTGTTTCCTTCATTTTTGTGGAAAGAAGTAATAAGTAAGGGCATTATAATGCATGTTTTAGCGAAGAAGCTAAGATAAGATAGACCAAAGATAGAGTATATGAAAAAGAATATGAGTAGAGGGACTCAATTAGTTTTGATAATGGATTCACGTAACCACTTCAACTTTGTTTGTGAAATGGTCTCGTCACTGTTAATTGATATAGTATGTTGGAAATAACTTCTCAAAACCATTATAAGTGCTCTCATGATGTAAACTAAAAAATGTTCAAAATAAAGCAAGTTCTGCTTTGCTGGCCACAAATGTACTATTTTCATATTATATATAGTGTTTGTTAGACTATTTGCTATCAATTTATGTTGCAATGCTTAAATTAAAATCCAAATTCTTCTATACATCTGCTCAATCGTACTGTGTAGTATCAATCTCGGCAAAAGAAGATTTGTCTATGTCAACATATAAAACTCTATCATATTTGCTTGTATAACAATAAATAATCAATTATTGAGCAGCTTCGATGAAGAGTATTTTGCAACCATATTGTTCTTTTTAAGGGATTGTGTTTTTATTTTCATTCTATATTGACATTCTTCATCGAATTTTTTAATTACTAATTTTTTGTGCACAAAGATGTTAAGTTAGAGAATCTTTGCTTTGGTCAGCCTGGAACATGGAGGTGTTTTCTTTGTTTTTAGGCACCAAAACTTTGGAGGTGCTATGGTGACTCGTCCTCATCAAGTTACTCATAATTCCCATTCGGGATTTTATTACACACAACTGGCTCATGCTAATTTTAATTGAATCCTTGATGTCGGTTAGAATTTTTTCCTATCTGATTATTCTTAATTTGGTTGATTTTCTTTCTTTTTTAATTGGATTTGGACATTAACATTATCTCTCACTTATCTAATGAATCTTTGACAAAATCTTTTGCATCAAATTTTACTGATGAGAAACAAAACAGTGCTTACCACAATAGTTGAAAAATGTAAAATTCAATAAACTTGAGAAAGTAGGAATAGTCCTTGTTTATAATTCATATGCAGTGTGTACTTTCCTATTTCGATTGAGTTAGTTATGGGTCTTATGATTTATGTTGTTGACTCTATGAATGTGATTTTTTTGGTAATCATGTAATTTTCTCGTCATTTGCAATTTTGTTGCTGTTGTAAAATCATGAGATTTCTACTATCAATGATTTTGCATTTCATGAGATTTCTACTATCAATGATTTTGCATTTTAGGGCAAGAGTTTGCGTTTTTATGGTTTATCTTTGTTTTGACTAATTGAGTTTTGATTTTGCATGTCCCCAATCTCTCTCTCTCTGATTTCATTTTGATCGAGGATGAACAAGAATTTGTGGTCATCAAGCCAGAGGAACACTGGGCTTGTGGCTCAGAGTGAGCCTTGTGTTACATTATATTGATACACAGTTGCGCCATGAGGTTAAGTTATTTTTGGTACTTTTTTTTTTACTTTTTGTATATATTTTAGTTTGTATTTTGATGATCTACATTATATTGGTACACAGTTGCGCCATGAGGTTAAGTTATTTTTGGTACCTTTTTGTGTACTTTTTGTATATATTTTAGTTTGTATTTTGATGTGCTACATTGGCACATTGATTCATTGGGAGACAAAATAAAATTTGGATGTACGTTTTCATATGGAAATTTTTTAGTATTCGTTTTAATTGTTTATTTAGAGAACCTCTTGATTTTCATGTGTTGATATTAAACTGCATATATTATGTTTCGTGTGATTATGAAGAACGTCCTGTAAATATAGTACTACATTATCAAATATAGTACTACATTATCATAATGCCAAAACCACTTCAAAAACCTCCCATTCAATTCATCGGAATTCAGCTAAAATATTTGGAGCTCTAATTGTGATGTGACTATCTTTGCATGTAGACCGAATTCATTCGAGTACGAGGGACATGTGTACACTCTTTTCATGTTGTTATTGATATAGTTTGTCCTATGAAGAATTATTTATCCAACTTGTATGCTATGGTTCAACATTTATTTTCCATTAATTTTTCGTCTTCAAAGTTTAAATACCATATCTTTGCGTCATTGATTAATGTTTGCTACAACATTCGAATAGATCTGATCTTTAATAGTTGTGTTTCATGAAGTGCAGAGAATGAATAACAACCATGGTGTTGTTTATAATATGTTGATAAATTAAACATGAAGTAGTTTTCGTGCAAGAATGATTGTTTTAAATTTAAAATTATTATTTGTTAATCCGTATGTGTTCTATCCTGCATGCATTACTTTTTAGGGATATTGCAGGTCACTATCTTGTACTATGCAACTTTTGCATGTCACTACCCTCTACTTTTTTTAGTTGCATGTCACCACTGTAATGTTTCATTTAGTTGCACCGTCCATCACAGAGTTAAGTTTGACGTAAAAAGTCCAAAATACCCCTATATTAAAAAAATTCAATATATATATATATTTTTTGAACTTTTTTTTAAAAAAAATTTATCAAATAAATAGTAAAACCCTGATTACAAGATTATTTTTAAAAAATAGTTTTTTTTCAAAAAAATATAAAAATAAAAAACCAGATTTTACAACGTTTTTTCTATTTTTAATATATATTTAAAAATATAATATTTTCTTAAAAAATAATATTCAAATCATTTTTTTGTTATTTATTCCACAAAAAAAAATTTTAAAAAAAAAAGTTAAACAAATGATTTTTTTCATTTTTTAAATACAAGGGTATTTTAGTCATTTAAATATTTCAGTTTCTAAATTTAGTAAATGATTAAAATACCCTTATATTTAAAAAATGAAAAAAAATCATTTGTTTAACTTATTTTTTTTTAAAAAATTTATGAAATAAATAATAAAAAACTGATTTGAATATTATATATTAAAAATAAAAAAAACGTTGTCAAAAGTGGTTTTCTTATTTTTAATATTTTTTTTGAAAAAACCATTTTTTTAAAAAAAATAATTTTGAAATCAGTGTTTTATTATTTATCTAATAAAAAGTATTTTTTTTTAAATGTTTAAAAGATATTTTTTTTGAATTTTTTAATACAGGGGTATTATGGACTTTTTACATTAAACTTAACTATGTGATGGACGGTGCAACTAAATGAAACCTTACAGTGGTGACATGCAGCTAAAAAAAGTAGAGGGTAGTGACATGCAAAAGTTGTACAGTACAGGGTAGTGACCTGCAATTTCCCTTTTTTTTTGTTATTATGCAACTTTTTTGTAACCTTTCTCCTTCAATAAGTTTAAATCAGCATCTGCTAAGCGAATTTGCAACTCGGTGATCAGTCTCTTTTACTCTTCAAATTCAGTTTTGTTACTTATCATTTTTGTTCTTGTATTCTTTAACTCCGTCAAGTTTTTCTCTAGAAAAAGTTTTATAAGTTGACTGTCAAATCCTCTGTTAAATTTGTAAGTTCACGATTGCAATTAAGACCGATGGAATTTGTATATAGTTTATAAACAATGCATCTTCTATATGACACTATTATCCTATCAAGAGTATTATAGTCGAAACCTATGTTCTATTGTCAAATTAAGACGACGACGTGAGGAAGCAGAAAATAGTGATTTTATTGTAAACAATGATAGAGTTTCATGGAAATCTTTGAAGGCTTGACCTCATTTTGGGTGTCGATGAATGAATCTTAGTCTTCCTCTTGCTCGTGCTACCAGCCATAATTACATTATGTCTTACCCTCTAATCGTTATGTTTATTTATTGGTCAGTTATATCTGTCATTGCAGTGCCATCACTAAAGATTTTGTTGTTGATATTGATGTGAATTATTGATTTATGTTCAGATATTTGCTCTAGCTACCACTGGAATAACGCTAATATGTTTGTGAAAATCATAAAAAATGTTGATCTGGAAAAAGAAATAGGCATATGAGATCAGAATTTATAACTGTTATGTTTCAACTTCGGTAACTTGTTAAGCAAATTAGATTTAATTTCATGATCGTTTCAGTATTTGTGAAATGTTTATGAATGCATTCATGTTTGTGCTGCAAAAGGCCCGAGAGCAAGATACCCGAGTGTGGAAAACCCAAAAGAAAATCGAAACCATATCCAAGTCAGCGAAACTTGTTGAGTGTATAAGCACATTTTTTCTCTTTCTAAATTAATGTTTTTATTCTTAAATATTGTTATACTGTTTTGTAAAAAAACTCCATTTTTATTGTTTTTCCCTGCACAGATAAAGAGGTTGTCGAACATCAAAGAGGAATTTTACGGTGTTTTCATCGGTTAGGATTCAGAGTTCCCTTTAATTGTAGTCAAGAAAGTCTTGAAAATTTTCGAGTATAAAAAGAAACGGAAGAGATAATTGAGGTACTATCAATTTACTTTATTGGACCTGGAACTTGTTTATATTATAACACAATTTTCAGTTACATGATAATTATGTGATTGAATGACTCAGCCTTAGAAGGTTAAGCTACTAAGTGAAGGGCCTAATTATTACAACAAATAACCTACTCAAATTGCATTACTGACTGTTTTAGTAGAGGGTGACCGACTCGGTGAAGCCGTAGAGTTTTGGACAAAACTGCATGCCATTTCCTTAAAATTTTGTTTGATTTTCTTATTACATGCTAATGTGTAACTATAGTAGATTCAATTTTTTTCCAAATTAAAATGTTTAACTAAATTGATCAGCAAAAAAAACTATTGAAATTAAATTAATGAATCCGTAAGATTTCACGACCGAAAATCTCAATAGCCCTTTTAAATGAAAAAAATCCAAACGCACTTACAATATTCTAACCAAACTATGTTATTTCCTGTGGAGTCTTATTGTTTCATATGATTTGTTCAGATCATATAATATATAATGTAGATGAATCTTTTGTTTCGTAACAACTTGTGTTAATGTGGGTTTGAGCTTATTTTGCTAATTTTTTATGGGAACTGTGATATGCTAATATTTTTATATTTATAGTTTCAAGGGAGAATTGCAAAAATTTGCCACGATGAAACACTCTCGTGAGCCGGAGCCACTGCATATTGCCCGGCGAGAGAGTGATAGTGAATTTCTTATCGAGCGTGGCTCTGTACTTGGACTCAGCGGTTCTCAACATGTACATCTTATTGCTAATTATTATTTGTTTCTTCTTTTCGTTTCTATATTTTATTAATTGTACAAGATATTTGAAGTGTCGAAGGTATGCGATGATGGGTCTAACCATGTCAGGTGTTCTCTATCTTGTAAATAACATGAATGTGAATGTCGCTTCATGGTAGTTGTCACCTTTTGTAGATCCAAAGTTTTATTAACTGCTCTCTTGTGAGAATTTAGATACGCAGACTAAGGATACCCATTTATAAAAATCATATCGTATTTTTAAAATTTTTAAATAAGATAAGATGTCAATTAATGCTCCTAGAATTTTTTTTGGGTACAACAGTGTAGTTAAATACCCAATCTATACATGTTTGACATATGTATATTTTAAATTGGTTAATTTTAGAATTAAATGACGAGCTTTGTCTATATGCATGCACAAGTTGTAGTGCACCTCAGAAACTTGCATATTTTGATAAACCTCTTTACTTATTCTTCAAAGAGATGAGCGTTTTAATATGTAAAGCCACACCTGTTTGCATTTTGTATCAACCACGAAGTAGAAGTTTTTTTGTCAGTTATTAATATTAGTATCTGAAAAAAGAATCAGCCAGAACTAAAATTCTTGTGGATTTTTTTATGCTACTATTGCAAAGGGTGGTGAGGTAAAGCTGGCAGTTAATCATGTCATGAGAGATATTACTGTCTATTTGAAAAAGGAACAGTTGTTTACAAATGAAGTTAATCTTATCCCTGAAGAATTGGTTGAGCTAATAGCTACAATAAAAGATAGAATCTTAGTGGGAGAATTGGGAAAAAAAGAAAAAGTTTGATTTGATACTCAGTTTCATCTTGAGTACCGAGTGTGTCTGGATTTATAAGTAACTCAAATTTAAAGGATACTTATATTTAGTTTTAGTATTTGGATTTTAGAAATTAACATTCTACTAATAGTTTGGTTTGTCTGACTTACATTAATTGTTTGTATAAAATAAAAGTTTGCAGAAAAGAAGTGACATGATTTTTTCCATGTCTGTAAGATTCTGCTCAGAGTCTGACGGTTTATATATTACTCATTACAAAGTAACTAAAACAAAACTCTAGATGAGTGTATTTGTGAATTTAGTTGATAAATTAACCATGGATTATTGTGTCAAATGTTGAAATCGGTATCTGCAAAAAAAATGACTGGTAGGTAGAAGGACGATATTATGGATATGGAGCTTGCAATTCAGAGGGAGCTGACATCTTGCTATGTGTACAAGTGGAGACTTCTTACATAGTCACGACAGTATATTATCGTCCAATTTATATTCATAGACATTTTTATTTTAATAAGAAGAACGTGACTTACAGATAGTTCTAATAGTTGTAAATTTCGGTCTCAAAAGGTTTAAAATATAACGTTGCTTTGATCATACGATGCTACTATATTTTGCTTAAAACTATATTATATTTACTTATAAAAGATCATGCTTTACAAAAATGAAAAACACCGCTCGTTTTACACTAGTTATGATAAGTTGATGATACAATAAATATCTAGGCCGACGGAGATTATCGTAATTTGTGCGAAATAAATGAATATTTTCAGTTTATTTTACAAGATAGTGAGACCACGGAAATAGTGTTTTGTACTGATCCACAAACCAACATTTATCACCACCCAGTCAGTCACAAGCCTTTCCTATCTGCTAAGAAGAAGTTGTTTCATTTCATCAATTTCTTTTTCTTCCATCACGTTTCCATGGCTTGTGATTGAAACCCCAGAAAAAGAAATGGGTGCAATATCAACCAACAAACCAATTCCAGCATCAACCTCCCATTTGTGCTCCTTTACGGTCTCTACTTTTTCCAATTTCGACTTGTCATGTATTTACAATTTTCTTTGACTCCGTCTTCACTGTTTGTTTTTGCTGTTGCATATGAAGCCGATTTCTTATTGCACTGGATTTTCTTACAATCAGAGGTCCGTTGTCCGAGGACGATTGGGTTTCAGACAATTTATTGGCTTCAATTTGAGCAGCCAGAGGCTCAACCAGAGAGGTATGCCTGATGGGTATACTCTACTTGTCTATTTAATGAGGAACCGCATTCTGGGGTTTGTAATTCAACTGCCGAGACAATGTAGAAATTGAAGTCGCATTTTGATTTTTTTTTAACTTCATGGAAATGGGATTTGTATGTTTGTTCAACTTTTAATTTTTGTCTGCTAACTTGTGATGAATTTAGAGACAGTTTTTATACATCATAGCCTTTGTGGGATTTTATGTGAAATGTCTCATGCAAACCTCTATCCCATGTAGGGGTGAGCACGAACACCCGGCCCAACCCGTGAACCCGGACCAACCCATCCACTCATAGTCCCAACCCGGAGTGACCCGGGCCGGGAACGGGCACCATATAGATATTACATGCCGAATTGTGGACATGAAGTGGGGTGTCCAGACCAACCCGGCGTAATGGATTTAACTAATTAAATAGACAGCCCACACTAATTTTGAAATGGTCATTTTAAGTTTTTTTAGCAAACAAGTTCGAAAAACACAATTTCCATCTAAACTAATCTGAATGTTATTGACAATCTGTTTTTCTGATATTGAAGTATTAATTTTGCAATATGATTTTGTGTACATAATTTATTTTTGCAATTGTATATAATGTGTTATTTTTTTAATGTTATGGACGGGCTGGACTAACTAGAAACCCGTCCGGACTCAACCCGTCCACTTGTCCAACGGACAACATTCTTTATGGGCCGGGAATGAACATGAAAATGGTCAACCCGCTGAGTTCGGAAGTTTACTTGAATACGATCATGTTGTAGTAGGGTTTTATTGTTGTGGTTTTTCAATGTGGTAGTTTCGCTTGTGCGAGTTCTGCCACTAACAGAAGAGAATGTGGAAAGAGTTTTGGATGAAGTACGACCCAGTTTGATGGCAGATGGGGGAAACGTGGCTCTGCATGAGATTGATGGCCTTGTTGTAATACTAAAGCTAGAAGGAGCATGTGGGTCATGTCCAAGCTCAACAATGACACTAAAGATGGGGATTGAAACCCGGCTTCGGGATAAAATACCTGAAATACTGGAGGTAGAGCAGATCATGGACACAGAGACAGGACTTGACCTAAATGAGGAGAATGTTGAAAAGGTTAGACAACTTACAGCTCCATGCAATAGTTTCTTACCATGAGGTTTAGGATTGAGTTGTGAACGTTTTTTCTCAAATAACTAATTTTTCATGTCAACTAAAGGTGTCTGGAAAATGAAAATAAGGTATAATCTTCCTGGGAATCATTGTCATTGTACTCTTTGAATTTCAGGATGATGGATTAACTTTTTTATTCCTATAAAATTATTTTTACTGCTATGCCAAAAGTTATGTACCAAAACATCAGGCCACTTGTAGTCATAATTGCCTCAATTTTTCAATCAGTTAGAACTGCCGCTTATTCAATGGTGCATGGAACTTATCAACTTGTGATCTACCTTTTAGTTGCATGATAGATTTGTCTTAAAAAGTTTCCTTAAAATCTCATGTGTTAGTAGTTCTTAAATCAACCATATGGAGATTTTGGTTCCCCTAGTTATGAAAGGCTTAATTATCTACATTAACCATAGTACAAAGCATGTGAGATCTCGTGTAATAAGCATGAGGGCACTAGATTCAATCCCCATTGCCGGCAGCATTATTGTTGATAAAAGAAAACTATAGTAGGAAACATGTTCTTTTGGAGAGATCAAATCTTGATTTCATATCCTAACCGACAATCTGGTCCTTAATTTATGAACTGCTTTGGGTTTCAAATAAGCAAGATATTAGATATGTAATGAAGTAACTCCTTCAGTGTTAGTATCTTATGAGAAAACCAAAATTCCAGCCTGCTTTTATTGGCATTGGAAAACAATACATTCAAGGGTTCATGCTGGTTAAAACTTTCAGGTCCTTTCTGAGATTCGACCGTACCTAGCAGGCACAGGGGGTGGCAAACTTGAGCTTCTTAAGATTGAGGAATATGTGGTGAAAGTTCGGCTGAGTGGGCCTGCTGCTGGAGTCATGACCGTCCGTGTTGCTCTGACACAAAAGTTGAGGGAGAAAATTCCTATAATTGCAGCTGTCCAGCTCGTAGAATGACTGAAACATCAAATAATTATATGCCTATTGTAAATGTAAACTTTGATATTATTTTCTTAATATTCTTGATGATCTCAAATACAATAGGGGAAAACTCTTTATATAGAATACAAACCAAATTAAATAGGAAATTTTAATACATATAAAATAAGAAACTCTAACTAATAGGCTAACTCTAATGGGTCTTAACTCTAATATAATCTAACAACCTCCCTCAAACTCAATACGGTGTAAACCTAATTGAGTTTGATCTTGAACACTTTGATGAACTTGAACACTTTGATCGTTTTGAACTCCTTAACCTTTGATTGCTTTGAATGCATTGAACTCTTTGATTTCTCTGAACTTTGAGTGAGGGCGCACTGGCCAGACCTGGTGGATGTAGACGAACTTTGATAACCTCTGATTTTTTTTTTCTTCTTTTCTAGCTTTTCCGGATTACGGGGATGTTCACGTGCCGATTTCCGAATTACAGGATCACCTTCCGGATTACCGGGATGTATACGTGCCGGTTTTCGAATTACGGTATAGCTTTGTTTCTACTTTTCTTCTTTTTCTTTTCTACTATTCTTCTTCTCTTTCTTTACTACTATTCTACTAAACTTTCTTCTTTTCTACTGTTCTATTAAACTTTTTTTTTTCGACTACCAATTACGGTATAATTGTTTTTTCTACTTTTCTTTTTCTCTTCTTCTTTTCTACTATTCTTTTTTTTCTTTCTTCTTTACTACTATTTTACTAAAAAAATTTCTTTTTTTTGTGAACAGTACCGTTCGTGAACAGTACTGCCGCATGTGAACAATAATTTCGAAATTTGTTTGCTATCTTACCTCTTGAACATTGAGACTTTGATGAAGAATATCGAATATTGAATCTTGAACGGTGAACCTTTGACGAAGAACATCGAATTTTTCTTGATTACCATACCCACTCGTCATTGAAGAGTGGGTAGAACTCGAATTCAGTGGAAGACTTGACCAAGAACTAAACCTGCTCTGATATCATGTTAACTTTGATATTATTATTTTTAATATTCTTGATCATCTCAAATACAATAGGAGAGAACTCTTTATATAGATACAAACCAAACTATAAGGAAAACTCTAATATAATCTAACAGTAAATCAGTATAGAAATTTTAGTTAACATTCAACTTTGTTCATGGCAGAGTGTTGTGCAATATTGATTGTCTCCAGAAATGACGATGAACCTCAAGCTCAAGTGCTTGCACTAATAGTATCTGGAGCTATAAATTTTCTTGTTTAGCCAGCCCTCAGATGGATCGATCCTCTATATTGTTGATAGATTCAATGCAAATGCTAGTTCTGGTTCTAATAAGTATTTCTAATCCAATAACATTGTAGACAGTCGTAGACTTGCAGTGGTAGGGAGTAGTTGGAGAGCACATGATTAATAAAGGGGTAATTATACATCAGTACACTAAACTATTGGTCATTCTCACGGCACTATCATGAACTAAAAAACTTGATTTACACTCGTCCAACTACTGTGTTGTTACACTTAGCTCTAACGACTTAAATTTAACATATTTTAAGGTAAATAGATCAAAATGCCCTTAAAAATTTTGATTTAAAATTAGGTTGATATGACCAGTTCAGATGAAAAAATTATTAATTTATGTTAGAATAACCATTACAAATAATGAAAAGGCTAAAATGACTTTGAGTTTCTTCCAATTTTTAAATTATGTCATTTACCTCTTTTTTCTCCTCCCTTTGTCTCTCTTCTCTCTTTCTCTTCTCTATCTCCTTCTTCTTTCTCTTCCTCTCTTCTCGAGTATCCTTTCTGTACCAGAGATTAGGGTTTGAGGTTCCAGTTGGGGCTGCGATTTGTGGATTGAGCGAAGGATATTGTTTTGATAATTAATATTTACTATCTTCGTAATGCACTGTCGAGATTTGAACTCGCGAGTATTGCTTCCGATTTAATTTACTGTTTTCATTATGAGCAATATTTTCCTGCCAATTTTCTAAATTTTATCGTTCTGAGTATTTTTTTCTTGTAAGTGAGAAAAAAATTTGAGCTTTGATCGGTACGGTCTAGTTTTGACTTCAGATTCTTATTAGGGTTCAATTCTTCCATTTTACGATTTTATTTGTTTGTATTTTGTAGTTACGTGCTTATGTATTTTGGTTTTGAATATTAACCCTAACCAAATTCATCATTCATGTTAAAAGTTAGTTGTTTTGAGTTTTGACTTTGGTCCAATTTGTTTTTAGAAAGCAAAAAATTTGCTGACAATTTTGATTTTTTTATAGTATAGATAAATTTGTTAAATCAAATTCTCAAACCTAAGTGAAGTTTACTAAAAGAAATACATTGAAATACGAAAAGTTAAAATATTTTTATGGAAATACTCTGGTGTTTAAAGAGTAACGATAAAGGTTTTATTTGTTATCTATGAATTGAGCTCGAGAGCATTTCAGTCTTTTCATTATTCGTAATAATTATTATTAAAAATAAATAAATCAGTATTTAATTTGAACTGATCGAATTAAACGGATCATATCGATTTGAATCGGTCAGATCATCTAGATTTCAAATCAGAACTTTTGAGGACATTCCGACCTTTTTACCTTAAAATTCAGTTAGAGCCAACTATAACAAAACAATAGATGGGTGAGTGTAAAATTAAGCTTTTCAATTCGGGATAGTGATGGAAGAATAACTGATAATTAGGAATACTAATGTGTAATTAATTACCCCTAAATTATAAGGCAAGCAGTGGTGGCTATCCATTTCTAGTCGTACCTAGCCCGACCTATCCACAATGCATATAAAGCATGGGCTTCATAATCAATATATTAGGTTTGAAATACTTTTAGAGAAGCGAGCTCTCTTTTGCTTTTGAGATCATTATAGATTAATATATCTATTATACACAATTCTGAATTAGGTTTATCCAACTTATTTTTTTATAGACAGATGGATTACTTTCGTTAATTTTAATGGAAATGAGATGTAAAATGATAAAAATGCCCTTCAAGTTTTAAATGAGTGTAGTTCATCAATTATACATTTATATTTAATATTAGTATTAATTTTCATTTTTAATGAATACTTGTATTAAAAATTAAGCAAATCAAATATACATTTGTATTTAATATTAGTATTAATTTTATTTTTAATTAATATTTGTATTAAAAATTAAACGAATCAATCTCGAGCTGACGCAGGCTCGAGCTTCTCTATATTCCTTCGAGACGAGTTTGAGCTTAATTGTATAAGCTCATTCGAGCGCAAGAAGATCCCATTTTTTAGAAGTCGAGCCCAACTGAATTTAGACTCGATTTGCCTTATTTATAACTCTAGTCATTGTCGCTTCAAGCTCTACTCATAAGCTTTAGGCATGTTGTCGTTAATTAACACTAAGAATTGCAAATATTTGAAATTTTGATAAATTATTAAAGGCAAAATTTTGGTTTTATCAAAAAACTAACGGTATTAAGCCAAGTGATACAACAAAATACTTAAGAGAGTTTACAACTAATGCTTTTAGTTAAGGTGCAAAATAGTTAGTTAAAGGGTATAAATTTGATGATTGTGTAATTTATTATTTGAGTAGAAATTCATCTTTTTATATTCGTAGTATTATTAGTAAAGCACATTAATAGGCTCAAGAGAAAACCCTTCTCCTTCACGCTCAGTCGCCGGAGGAGTACCTTTTCCCGGTGAAGCTCTCTCTGGCGACCATTCTTTTCTGTTTGTGCGGCACTGGTTTTCTTGGGGCGGAAGGCTTGTGGGGAGCTTGCTGGGAGATGACTGGAGAGGAGACTCTTGTTCGCGAGCAACTTTTCGGTGCTGGCCGTAGTTGCAACACGAACAAGAGGGCTCGGTTGGGCTCATCCATGCCACTTTCGGTGGTGGCCTGAGGTGTGGAGGAGCTCTGACTCAGTTTAAGGATGTTGACTTGAAGACCCCAAAGTCATATCTGAGTTTTTCAGATCTGACTCATGATTTCGACAGAAGGGACTGAGATTCGAGTTGCTGGGTTTGAAGGTGAGGTGGGTTTAGGAATTTTAGCATCTAGCCGGAGGGAGAAACCCCAATTTGGCCAGTTCCGGCACCGTCAACTTTGCCGGTCAGGCTTCAGAAATTGGGGTTTTGGGAGGCGTTTCTCGTCAACTATAGAGGACGACGTGGTGGTGGACAGTAGGAGAAGAGGGTGGTTTGCTACAAGAAGAGGCTTCAGAGCCTCTGACCAATTTGGCCGGATACTTTGGAGGTGATTGTGTTCTGCGACCTTGGGGTTCGATTGTCGACGGTGGAGGATCGTTTCTGTCGCTAGGGTTGAAGTAATTGAAGATTTGAGAACTCTGACAATTTGTCGGAGGGGAAGCTCGATCTCGCCCAGGCGGGGACGAAATTGGGTGTTGGGAGGCGTGCCTCATCGCCGGAGTCTCTTACTGACGAGGACACGAAAGTGGATGGTCAGAGATGTAGGATCTAGTGCCATAGTCCAAGTCCTTACCATCTAATCATTTATCTTCTATTGAGAAATAAAAGAGACATTTACATTATTATTGTGTTGCAATAATGTATCAAGCGATAACTTCATCTAAAATCGTTAGTATTTACACAAGGACAGCGGAACTTTTAGATTTTATGAAGTTATACTTGATGGATCCCTAGTCGAATACTTATACATAAGTGACTAGTGTGAGGATGACTTACGATCATGTTCTGCTGATCGAGATGTAGAGTCATATCACAGAGACGATATCGGATGACCCGCAGTGGAGTATGGCGCATAGATTAAGTCACCAACGCATACTTCGTCGTCGTGTGATCACTGCCTTAATAACTTAGAGCGAGTGGCTCACATGCACGTCACTCCATTACTTTGACATGTCCTAACGCTGCCTGTAACAAGGCAGCAATAACGGACATTGTTGGCTATTAGACGGACTGTAGTGGGAGTGCACATTGGGTTTGTTTCCCCACGGTGAAACGTGGTGAATGGTATGGTTCAAGGCCCCTTGATGAGCATGACTGAGAAAGTGTGCGACCCCACCAATTACATATCAGTCATCTCGGAATTCAAGGAACCAGATCGAATACATGAGGATGACGATTCTATGCCTCATTTGATCTCATATGTCTTAAAGCAAAAAAAGGGTTAGTGATACAGATGACAGAAAGGAGATATCAAACCGATCGATACACTCGTGGACCACTACGTCCTACTAGAGACCACTAGTGATGGATCGGGTGAGATGAGATCTCACGCCGATCTGCCAATAGGTCACGGGCCTACAAGGTTGCACACCATGAGCCAGAACCGAAGCCTACTTGATGGGACTCTAGGGGTCCATATGGAGAGAATGGGAATATTCGACACAAAGTGTGGTGCCGATCGCCACCGACACTTGTGGAGGGTGGTGATCGTCACCTTGGGTGTGGCGATCGCGACCATAAGATGTGGAGGGTTGCGATCGCCACATCGGCCTGACGGGAAAAGCCCTAAGGCACTCACTCATGCCTACAGATAGAGGCCAAGGGTGAGTGCCTCCAAAAGGCATTTATGCAATATCAACTATTCCTACTAAAACTCTCTAGTTGCTACATTGGGAGCTAGAGAAGAGTGTGTGGGTTCTTTGGTGGTCTGGTAGCCACTAGTCGGATCCTTTCTTCGCGGTGATCGAGCTTCGGTGTGTGCGAGAAGTAGAGGACGAGCTCCAGAGCACGTCTTTGATCGGGAGATTTCAAGCTTCGAGAGGTAAAAGATCGGATCTTTCCTCGTCTACTTGATTCATCTATTGATTGCAAACGTTCTTGTAGCAGGTTCTCGGTAAATTATCGTCGCTTATGCTGTGCTTGTGATCCTGGGAACCCCAACAGTGGTATTAGAGCCTGGTTGCTCTCTAGATGAATCATACATGCATGATTTTTATGGTAAAATTGATTGCTTGAACATATGGGATTGTTGTCATGATTGATTGATGCATGAATCTCTACTCTCTCTTGGTTTTGCTCTCATGACATTTAAAAATATGTTTTTTATCGTGTTTCTCGATAAAGACGGGATTTTTATTTGTTTGTGGGTGGTTTTCCGACTTGAGATTGATGCACACGGTGCACCGAGTCGTTCCCTGGGGTCGGGACTCGACCCGAGTAAAATCGGATCGAAAATCGGGCTCGGGGAAACCTGAAAATGGGGCTGGACGAGGAGGGTGGCGCACACCTGCCTCGTTTTCTCCGCCAATCTGGTGGTGGCGATCGTCACCAAGGGAGGTGACGATCGCCACATGCATCACCAATGGTGGCAATCGCCACCATGGGTATGACGATCGTCACCCATAGGCAGATTGAATTTTGGGCTAAGTCGAAATTCCGATTTAAAGGCAATTCGAGATTTTGAGTAGGATCGTTTTATCGTTTTGATACCATACCATGAATGTACTCGATTCTCGAAATGGTTAAATTTTTTTTCATCGAGTATATAAAATATCGAAAAACTATTTTTCCAACGAGACAAAGTACGATCTCGAGTTTCCACGGGATTGATGACCCAATAAACCGTAGGACCTCACAGTTGTGTCGTTCGACGTACTTCGGGGCGTCGTTGGCACATTATGTTGAACTTTTTGTATCGCCCAACGACCTATTAGGGTTTTGCTCGATACACTAGAGTTTCAACATACCGGTTGTTGAAGTGATTACATCGACCGGCGGCGGGGCCGGGTCTTTGCGATTAGATCGAAGGGCCGATTCCCGGTTTTCATTGGGAAAACGCGGGAGTCTCGGTTTAGGATTTCGAGATCAGGACTTTCGAGTGCCAAGTGAGAACGATACACTAAAATCATAAAGATTAAAATATGATTTGATGTGATTGATAACATGTATTGTGTGACAACATATATGTTTGATAACATGATATGATTGTGCCCGATCTTGATTTTCTATTATGTTGGACATGAAACATATCATCGTGCCCGGTACGGATGAACAGTTGTCATGTAAAGAATGCACTAGATACATGTCTTGCAAAACTTGATCATATCGCAATGAAATTGAGTTATGCGATAATGCTATCCAATTTTGACACTCTACGAAACTGTGTGACCATGGACGTCGTGTGCGTTAGCAGAGCGTTCGTGTAAGCAAAGCTAGTAGATGTGGACAGTTTTGTTTGGGGCGCAGATGCATTAGCTCTCTGCAGGTCAAGTTCTGGTTCCCAAGTCGTTAATTGGTTGACTCAATTAGGCCATGAACGTCGTGTGCATTAGCAGAGCATTCATGGAAGCATTGATAGAGGATGCAGAGAGATTTGGTTAGGGCGTAGATGCATTAGCTCTCCCCAATCAAGATCTGGTCCACATATCTATGATTGCACCGACCTAGAGCATCAGACAGAACAATGCCAATTTACTTTGTATATATATTCTGGCCAAGAGTCACACGCGGTGTGATTGGAAAGTATTCCTATCTACATAACCTAATTGAAGTGTTGATGCATTAGCTCACTTCAAGAGGGTGAATCAAGGGTCTTGGTTCTTGCGAAGATTCAAAGTGGTCAAGGTTTTGCAACAAATCTTCATGGATAAATTCATAGTCTAACTTGAATTTATTAATATGTGTAGATAATGGAAGCAAACCAAGCACACACGTTGTCACTAAGGTCGTTCCTGAAAAAGAAGAAACTTAGTGGAACAAACTTTTTCGACTGGAAGTATAACATGAGAGGAATGAATGTGTACTTGACGAGCTCATTTCCCTGTGTCAGTTGTTGGTTCCGCGAGGAGTGTTAAGAATGCCCACCAAAGGCAATCTAACAACTCGCTCGACAAGGAACGCATCAGGCTGGACACAAGAGGGGCATTGGCTTCAAGAGAGCTAGTGGAAACTCGGTCAAGTCCTCCACACAGACTGATGAAACAAGAAAGGGTACCGAGGTCCTTAAGTGCGAGTCCAAGCCTTAAGAGGGCAAGGATAAGGCCAAGTTGGACGCGAAGGACACGGTTTTCTTACTCAATAATCAACGTGGTAAATGGAGGAGGGACTGCAAGGAGTTCCTAGAGGAGCAGTAGAAGGCCAGTGGCACTGGCGCTTCAGGTATTTACTTCATTGATGTGAATTTGTCTACTGATTCTAGCTTAATGCTTGAAACAGGCTCGCAATCACACATATGTGTTGATATGCAGGTGCTGAAAGTAGACGAGATTTAGCTGAAGATGAAACAGACATGCGGGTTATGGACGACGAGAGAGTCGTGGCGAAAATCGTAGGGGCCGTTTATCTCAACTCCCCGTTGGGACTTCTATTGAAATTAAAATTGTGTACCGCCTAACCGTTAAGACATCATTTTTGTTTCTGAATTCAACGCTAAAAGTTTTAATGTTACCATTTATAATGGTTTATTCGAACTCTACAGAAATAATGTTTGTTATGGTGCTACAACACTTGTTAAATGGTCACCATGTTTTTGAAAACTAGTGAAATTAACGAGCGTTCGATACACAATGTAAATACCAAAAGACTCGAGGTTGATGAATCGAGCAAAACTCGATTATGGTACTTCTGTATGTGCCGCATAAGCAAGAGACAACCATCAACACTTTACAAGTGTGAACTGCTAGGTCCGTTTGAATTCGATCAAATTGATAGGTGCTAATTTTGCTTGATGGGCAAGGCGACGAAGTCGCCCTTCAACAGTAGGGGTGAGAGGGCGGGTAAGTTTTTACGCTAAATACACTCCGATGTATGTGGACCTACAAGTTCACAAGTTAGAAGGAGATTCAGATACTTCATCACGTTTACTAATGATTTCAGTAGACGTGATTGTGTCTATCTTATGAGACATAAGTCTGACTCTTTTGACAACTTCAAAGAGTTTAAGACTGAAGTTGAGAATCAACTTGGGAAGAAAGTTGAAGCATTTCGATCGCATTGAAGTGGCGAATAACCCAAGACTTCATCGACCATCTGGGAGATTGTGGGATATTGTCTGAGTTGGCTCCGCTTGGAACACCTCATTTTGAACGGTGTGTCCGAAAGGGAAAACCAAACCTTGTTAGACATAGTTCGCTCTATGATGAGTCAGACACATCTCCCCATATCCTTTTGGGGGATATGCTCTTGAGACAGTTGTATTCATTCTGAACCAGGCACCTACAAAGGCGGTGGAGACAACACCATACGAAGTGTGGAGTGGGAAACGTCCCAAATTGTCGTTCATCAAGATTTGGAGTTGCAAGGCTTATGTCAAACGCCTCATGGCGGACAAGCTCGAACCAAGATCTGACAAGAGTATCTTCGTAGGGTACCCGAAAGAGACTTTTGGGTACCACTTCTACAAACCCGACGAGAAAAAAGTATGTGTTGCACGAAAATGTGTCTTTTTGGAGATGAAATTCCCCTCCAAAACTGCCAGTGGGAGGATTGTGCATCTGGAAGAGATCCGAGATGGCATGAGTTCTGAGAATTCTGAAGAATTTCGGGATCCCCACTTAGACAGTGTAGAGGTAGAGCCTGAGCTGGAACAAGAGGCACATGCGGTGCCCAACATAGTTCTTGAACCCCAAGGCATTCTGAAAGACCTCTCAGACACCTGTCAGATACGAATTTATGATAACTGAGGGTGATGATTTGGAGACTGTGGATTATGACGATCCGACATCCTTTCGAGAAGTCATGGGGAGTTCTGATTCCAAGAAATGGTTAAGCGCCATGAAGGCTGAGATGGAATCCATGCATGACAACCAAGTTTAGAACTTGGTGGATCCAACCCCTGGTTTTAAGACCATCGGTTGCAAATGGATCTTTAAGATCAAGAATGACACTCAACGAAAATTTTGTTACCACGATCGTCGTGTGCCCTAGCAACGCGTTCGTGGTAGTGCAGCTAGAAGAGGTGGACAGTTCTTATTTGGGGCGCAGAAGCATTAGCTCTCTCCAAACAAGTTATGGTCCGCACCTCAAGAAACTTGACGTGGATGGAGTTCTTCAGACCAATAAGGCCCGACTGGGTGCGAAAATTTTCAGTCAAATCCAAGGAATAGATTGTGATGAGATTGTCTCTCCAGTGGTTGTGGTCAAATCAATCTGCATTCTGCTCACCACAGCTGCATATCTAAGTGATATGGCAATTGGATGTCAAAACCACATCCCTTGAGGGAAGTTAAATGAGGACGTTTACGTAACGTAGCCTCAGGGTTTTGTCGATCCACAGAATGCTGGAAAGATTTATAAGCTGTAGAAGTCCATTAGTGGATTAAAGCAGGCTTCTCGAAGTTGAAATATTCATTTCGATGAAACCATTAGTTTCATGCAAAATGAAGACGAACCTTGTGTGTACAAAAGGGAAAATGGGGGTGTAATCGTATTCCTAGTGTTATATGTCGATGATATACTCCTTATCAGAAACGACATCCCCTCAAGCCGCAAAAGCTTGCCTGGGGAAGTGTTTCGTGATGAAGGGCCAATACGAGGCCGCGTATATCCTGGGGATCTAGAGTTTATCGAGATCGCTCGAGGATGACACTTGGGCAAAGTCACAACACTTAGAGATTTGCGATGCACGAATCCAAGAAGTGATTCTTTCCAATTAGAGATGGCAGAAAGCTCAGCAAGACTCAGGGTCGCTCGGCGGCTGATGAGCTGCAGCACATGAGTGAGATCCCCAATGCATCTGCATTAGGATTCATCATCTATGACATGCTCAGTACAAGATATGAAATCTTGTGTGCCCTATTCTGCGTAAGCAGATTTCAGTCTAACCCTAGCGTGAGCCACTGGACAATTGTAAAGACGATCCTGATGTACCTAAAGAGGACATAGGACGCATTGCTGGTCTACATGGTTGGAAATGAAAAATTGGAGTTGACGAGATACGTCAACGCCATTTTCCAGACTGACCCGGATAACTCGCGGAGTCAGTCTTGGTATGTCTTTTTGATTAACGGTAGGGCTTTAGCTAACTGGAAGGGCTTAAAGCAGTTGAGCGTTGTTGGTTCTACGGCAGAAGCCGAGTACACAGCTGCTTAAGAGGCGGCAAATAGAGGTTGTATGGATCCGAAAGTTCATGGTCGGACTGGATGTAATTAAAAACATGTCCACACTGGTGAACTTGTAATGCGACAACACTAGGGCCATAGCATCTGCTAATGAGCCTAGAGCGCATGCACGATCCAAATATGTATTGCGGCGGTTTCGCTTGATTCGAGAGTTCGTCGATATTCAAGAATTCATCGATCAAGGTGAAATGAAGATTTGTGAGATTGCGACAGAAGATGATACAGCCGTTTACGATGGGAGATTGTAGGATCTAGTGCCTAGTCTAAGTCTTTAACATGTAATCTTTTATCTTCTGTTGAGCAATAAAAGAGGCATTTACATTATTATTGTGTTGTAATAATGTATCAAGCGATTACTTCATCTAAAGTCGTTAGTGTTTACACATGGACAACGGAACCTTTAGATATCATGAAGTTATGCTTGATTGATCCCTAGTCGAATACTTATACATAAGTGACTAGCGTGAGGATAACTTACGATCATGTTCTGCTGATCGAGATGTAGAGTCATATCATGGATATCGTCTAGGAGACGATATCGGATGCCCCGCAGTGGAGTATGACGCATAGATTAAGTCACTAACGCATACTTTGTTGTCGTGTGATCACTGCCTTAATACCTTGGAGCGAGTGGCTCACATGCACGTCACACCATTAGTTTGACATATTCTAACGATGCTTGTAACGGTGCAGCAATAACAGACATCGTTGGCTATTAGACAGACTGTAGTGGGAGCGCTCATTGCGCCCGAAGGGATTTATTTCCCCACGGTGAAACGTGGTGAAGGGTATGGTTCAGGGCCTCTTGATGAGCATGATTGAGAAAGTGTGCGGCCGCACCAATTACGTATCAGTCATCTCGGAATTCAAGGAACTAGATCGAATACACAAGAATGACGATTCTATGCCTCATTCGATCTCATACACCTTAAAGCAAACAAAGGGTTAGTGATACAAATGACAGAAAGAAGATATCGAACCGATCGATACACTCGTGGACATTGGGTAATCAGTACGCCTTACTAGAGACCACTAGTGATGGATCGGGTGAGATGGGATCTCACACCGATCTGTCAATGGGTCACGGGCCTACAGGGTCGCACACCATGAGTGAGAACCGAAGCCTACTCGATGGGACTCTAGGGGTCCATATGGAGAGAATGGGAATATTGGCCACGATCGTCACCTTGGGTGTGGCGATCGCCAGCATTATGTATGGCGATCGCCACATCGGCCTGACGGGAAAAGCCCTAAGGCACTCACCCATGCCTATAAATAGAGGCCAATGGTGAGTGCCTCCAAATGGCATTTATGCAATATTAGCTATTCCTCCTAAAACTCTCTAGTTGCTACATTGGGAGCTAAAGAACAGTGTGTGGGTTCTTTGGTGGTCTACTAGCCACTAGTCGGATCCTTGCTTCGCGATGATCAAGCTTCGGTATGTGCGAGACGTAGAGGACGAGCTCCAGAGCACGTCTTTGATCAGGAGATTTCACGCTTCGAGAGGTAAAAGATCGGATCTTTACTCATCTACATGTTTCATCTATTGATTGCAAACGTTCCTGTGGCAGGTTCTCGTTTAATTATCGCCGCTTCCGCTGTGCTTGAGATCCCAGAAACCACAACAGGAGATAGAGATCTGCGAAGAAATCAGTGGGAAAGGGCGGAGTTATGAAGTTCTTGGAAGATCCCGGCGCGTCGTTTACAATCGGAGGTCTTGGAGGTGGGCGGAACGTTCTGCGGGCTCTGGGCAAACTT
Source organism: Geranium rotundifolium (assembly GCA_963920655.1). NCBI lineage: Eukaryota > Viridiplantae > Streptophyta > Magnoliopsida > Geraniales > Geraniaceae > Geranium > Geranium rotundifolium. Next base: position 12,551,881 of record OY987322.1, on the reverse strand, counting down.
TTCCAGCGCTGATATCTTCGTTAGGGAGGAGTTCGCGTCTAGATGACGCTTCTCCTCCGATCTGGATTCTATACATGACTGAACCGAATATTTTTGGTCCAATTGGGTTGGATTCTAGATTAGGATTGGACGAATTGAACCGGTTCTCTTGTCTCGTAGGGTTTTTGAATTTTTCCGTGGGGCATTATGTATTTTCTTTCGTCCCTTTGGGCACTATATGTATTTCCCATTTTGTGTTAATTAAATTTTATTGTCAAAAAAAAAAGTGTTTAGTTGGTCTAAGTGTCATTTTCCTTAAATTTTTATCACAAATACTCTTTTAAAATAAATTTTATACCAAATAAAAATATATATGTCATTTAATATAAACTAAAATCAGCTTAATTCAGTTTATCTAATTTTATTGTTGATAAAACCTTGAGAAAAAATTTAACTCAAGTTTACATAGCACTGATCCCGAAGACAGAGACCCCTAGAAACTTCGCACACTTCCGGCCAATTAGCTTGATCACGGCCCCATATAAGTTATTGGCCAAGGTCCTCTTTGCTCGCATACCCCGTATAAGTATTGATGATCTTATTGGAGAACTATAGTCAGGTTTTATTCGGGAACGACAGTTGGTCAACGGACTTCTGGTTTCGAATGAGGTGATTGATATGGTTCAGAGGAGGGGCACCAGTGCTGCAGTGGTCAAGTTGGACTTTGAGAAGGTATTCGATAGGGTGGACTGGGGATACATATGGAGGGTCATGGAGGCCATGGGTTTTGGACTCAAGTGGAGATTTTGGATCAACTCTTGTCTTAGTCCTACAACTTCAGTGCTGGTTAATGGTTCCGTCACAAGCCAGTTTGACAACAGGAGAGGAGTGAGACAGGGATGTCCTCCACCCCCCCCCCCCCCCTTCCCTTTCAGTTTGGCAGCTGAGGGACTACATCTCATTCTTCAGGAGGAAGAATCAAAGTTGCTTTATAGAGGAATTCGAGTAGTTGTTGAGCAGAGAGTCTTGTACCTATAGTTCGATGATGACAATCTGCTTTTCGTGGAGGTTGATTCCTCACAGTTGTTCCAGCTCAGGCTGATTCTGCAGTACTTTGAGTGGGCGTCGGGATTGAATCTCGAGTAGGGCGGTGAACAGAGATTGGCGAGGGCTTTGGGCTATTTAGTTGGTCAATTGTCGCTACCCTATCTAGGGTTCAGCTTGGGGCAGACCCCATGAGGGTAGCAACTTGAGAGCCGGTGGGGGTTAAGTTCTGGGCCAGGCTTACCTTGTGGCAGTCAAGTTTGATCTCCTTTAAAGGGCGCATCATACCGATAAAGGCGGCTCTCTCGAGTTTGCCTATTTTTTTCATGTCTCTTCTTAGGGCTCTGAAGACAATGGTGTCGGCTATGTAAAGCATTATCAGGAAATTCCTTGGCGGGGTAGGGGAGGCCGGAGGGGTTACTCTAAGGTGCGTTGGGCAGTGGTTTGCAGGTCCAAGAAGAAGGGAGGGTTGTGCATCAAACGTTTGGAAGAGGTCAACAACACTTTGTTGTTGAAGTGGTGGTGGAGATTCGCCGCAGAACCAAATCCCTTGTGGAAGAGGATTTTGTGCGCGAAGTACGGGTGTGACAGATCAGGTTGGGACATTTCCGCCCTCCTCTTCTCAGGTCGTTCTGGATCGAGGCCGTTGTTGAACATTCTGGGTATCTCATCTCTTTTAGCTTTCCCCAGGGTGTTAGGAGCCGAGTGCGTCAGATGGAGATTGGGTAATAGCAGACGGATCAGATTCTGGGATGAATGCTGGTTAGGTGACTTCTGCCTCAGAACTAGATTCTAGAGACTCTATAGATGCGTGAGCAATCCAGGTCACACAATCAGCGAGGCTTGGGTGATGGATGGATAGTCAATAACCACACGTGGGACCCTCACACCGAGACCAGCAAAGGAGTTGGCAGAGAATGATGACAGTCCTAGATGCCTCCAGACCAGTAGAGGGTAGAGAGGACTCTATTTATTTGGTCCATGACAAGAAGGGTTACTCAGCGAAGAAGGGTTTTACAATACTCACAGAAGATGACACTATAAATCCGGCTAACTGGGCGACTAGACTTTGGAGCATGCCGGTTCCTCCGAACTTCAGGAGCTTTGGATGGTTGGTCATCCAGGACAGTCTCCCAACGAGACGTGTACTGGCTTTCAGGAGGGTCATCCTAATTGGTCACCGACATTGCGTTCTTTGCAGCAGGAGGGAGGAGACTAGTGAGAACCTTGTGCTTTCATGCCGATGTGCACAGATATTAAGCATGTGGTAGGGAGTGTCATACACCCGTCCTCAAACAGTTCACGAGCTATTTAATGAGATGGACCTCCAAGGTCTTAGAGAGGGACGATGAGAGCTTGGAACAAACTGATAACGATGGGGTTTTAGTACATATAGGCCACCAGAAATGGCATGATCTTTAGGGATAAGAATAAGACACCAGCAGATATTCTTAAGTCGTTACTGATGCGCTCTTACACATTGATGCAAGCAGACGAGGGCATGGGATCCAATCTTAGACAGGGGAGCGGGCACTACCTAATTGGTGCACAGACCCAAAAGCGATCTTAAGTTCTCTTTTGCTTTAGACTCTTGCCTCATTTTGTATTTCTTTTTATCAAGCAGCTCGCCTGAATTTTACACTTTTTTATCGTCTTTTATAAAAAAATTTACTAATCAAAAGAAAAAAAGTTCAATTATATAACAAACCTTAACCAAATATTTAACGAATTAAGCTTGAACAGCTCAGTTTGTTTACAGCCCTAATAAGCAAAGTAGAAAAACAGTATATATTCATGTGCCTATTCTCTGCTAGGGAATATTGTAGTGCTTGGGCTTGTATAGTGGCATCCTCAAAACCCCTACATTAACACTTATAATGCAAAATGAAGAATAAAGGCATAAATTTGGGTTGATCAAATAAAAATCAGGCTCAAATTTATAGTATATCTGGTTCAAAATAACAAGCCCATAAAACTTCAGTGTTTACCAAGCCTTCTGTGAGAACATGAATCACTTAATCATAGGGTTTCCCCAACTAATGCTTGTTGAGAACACACATGAAGTGGACGGAATAGAACAATGGCACCCAAACATCAACATCTTCTGCTCTAAGCTGCTGCTGCTGAAGGGAATTCAATGCAACATTTTTTCACCAGTTAAGACACGAGAAAATATATTTACAGTTAAGAAAATAAACTATGTTTGGAGCTGCTAGCCCTCAGGACACAATTTACTACCGGGCAAAGCAAAATGCTTCAACTCATCATTTCAGCGATGAACAAAATCCCCTTCAGCAATAAACAGGAAAAAATATCAAAGACGTGAGATATTGATAATGGTTACCTTTAGCAGATGGCTCATCTTGAGGTTTCATGGCTGGGAATAGAAGTACTTCCTATTTGCATTACCATACACAAGGTGTGTTAGAGACAACTCAACAATATAACCCAAAAATACAACTAGAGTACGGGTAATGAAAAAACCTTGATGTTCTGTGAATCTGTAAACAACATAGCCAGCCGGTCAATACCCAAACCCCAGCCACCAGTAGGAGGCAACCCGTATTCAAGAGCTGTGCAAAATGTTTCATCCAAAGCCATTGCTTCATCATCACCAGATTGTCGATCCTGACATATTAGCAGTATATCTTCAAATCAATTGTAGAGTATGTATGGAGAATTACTGTAAATAGAAATATGAAAAAACACACCTTAAGTTGTTCAGCAAACCGTTGACGTTGTACAACAGGATCATTCAATTCCGTATATGCATTGCAAAGCTGACCACAATGACAGATAAATGATGATATACACAGAGAAACATACTTATAATACGAAAACAGTAAAACCTTAAGGAGACTTTCCAACATACCTCATGCTTGTTCACAAATAATTCAAACCTTTCAGTCAAGCCAGGTTTTGATCTGTGCCACTTGGCTAATGGACTCATTATCTCAGGATGGTCAGTTATAAAAGTAGGGTTTACACATGTCTCTTCAAGAAAGTGGCCGACAAGCTGAAAAGAGAGAAATTTATTCTATAACATAAAACAAATATAACAAGCACTAAAAACATATCGAGTATGAATGAATAATAATAACAGCATCACACCCAACAATTGTTTTAAAGTCATATGATTCAGAAATAAGGAAAATTGATTACTTTATCCAATAAACGAGTGGTGGTAAGAGGAGGAGCACATTTGACATCAAACTTTTTGCAGGCATCCACTAAGTATCTGTTAGCTTCATCACTAGACAAGTCCTTTGGTATGCTGAGGTTTGCCATCTTCTCCAAGTCTTCTATCATGCTAATCCTTCTGCAAAAGCATATAATAAAAGAATTGTTTAAAACCTAAATCTCCAAACATGCTTGAGAGTAATATATGGACGCTATTAAAAATAAGAGAAAATTCCACATTACTCCTCCTAACTATGACGGAGTTTCACCTAACCCCTCTTAACTTCAAAATCAACTTGTGGAGTCCCTTAAGTTTGAAAACATTCCACTTTACCCTTTTCATTTAACTTTTTTGAAATTTCTGTTAACTTTTTGTGAAATGACGAAAATACTGTTGCATTAAAAAATAAAATAAAAATGAATTTGAAATTTTGTTTTCTTTTTTCTTTTACAAAAACATAGAATAAAAACAATATTTTAGTATTACTTTTTTTAAGAAAAATAATTTTTATATAAAAGTTTATAGAAATAAAAAACAATGTTTATAAGGAAAGTTACTTTTTCTATTATTTTTACCACTAACGTAATTTTATTCGTTAATTTCTACAATGAAAACATTATACAAAAAAAGTTCAAAATCATTTTGTTTTATTTATTTTAATTTTTAATACAAGGGTCTTTTCATCATTTCACAAAAAAATTCACAAAGTTTTCAGAAAAAGGTAACGGAAAAGGGTAAAGCGGAACTTTTTCAAACTTGAGGTACTCAGTTAAGTAAAACTCAACTATAGTTAAGAGGGGTTATGTGGAATTTTCCCTGAAAATAAATAGAGATAAATGACCTGAAAGGGGGAGTAAAATCAATCTCTATCGGATCTTTGTCAAGTCCATTTGCATGGTACCTAATTTTGTAGCCACCAGTAAGTTCCTTGACCATCCCTGTTTCAAATTATGAGCACAGTAATATGTTTATGTAAGTACAAAAAAATATCCACAACCCCTATATGTAATAAAGGTTGGGTGAAAAGAATTTAATTTTGATTTCTTCAGATGAAAGCATATTATGCACATACTTGAAGTAACAAACTGAACACTTAAAAAAGGTGACAAGAAATCCATTCAGATAAAACGATGTACCATAGAAATCAGATCCATACCCACTTCACTATTGAGCATTAATAAAATTTAACCTGATAATCATTTGCAATTATATGTTAAAAACAGTAATCATTTTACGTCCATCCAAACAGAAGATAATGCATCTGTAGTTATTAAGCATTGAGTGTTTTACAATTCAATCCTACAAGGAATTGAACTAAATGGTTAGTAGGCAGGAACTGGAAAATTAAGCAATTTCAACTTTTAAGATGTATGAGCATTAGGTGGACAATTATCACATAGGTTTTCTAGACACTATCTCTTTAAAGGATATTTCAGATAACAGAGCTACATAAAAAAGATTCAAGAAAGAAAATTGGAAAACCACCAATTTTACAACAATTGAGAAATCTGTAAGGTAGCACTTACCACTCAGCATTTCCTCAGTGAGTGTCATCAGGTCATTGTAGTCTGCAAAAGCCATATAAAACTCACAGGTAGTAAACTCAGGATTATGGGTCAAATCAATCCCCTCATTCCTAAACTGCTTCCCTATCTCATAAACACGATCCAATCCACCAACAACAAGCTCCTTAAGATAGAGTTCTGGTGCAATGCGCATGAACAACCGCATATTAAGTTCATTGTGATGGGTAACAAATGGACGAGCAGCTGCACCTCCAGCTATCATGTTCATCATGGGTGTTTCTACCTAACAAATGAAATGAGTAGGTTGTATCATACAACATACAAGGACAAGAAAGGCGACTAATCAAAACAGTATGTAACTAACCTCTAAGAAATCAAGATTGTCAAGAAACCTTCTAATATATGACACAATATTAGCTCGGGTTTTGAATATTTGTCGAACTTCCACATTGACCATCAAATCAAGATAACGTTGACGGTACCTAGTTTCCTAGAACCAAAAGCAGAAACTTGATCAGCAACCAAAACACGCGAAACTCAAATTAAATAGCCGAGATTGCACAACCCAACAAGTGAATGTCCTTGCGCACAACTCTGGAAGACCCATAAAGGAGCTTCACTAACTCATATGGCATACCGTCTTGTCTTTGAGCAAGGTAGTTACTCTTCATAGCATATTGTGCATTATGTAACCTTCTGAGAGAATAATCATTTTGTTGTGACAAAAATCATTGACATACGGAACATACAAATCTAAAATGGAACCTATAAGATCCAGAGTTCAAAACTTAGAAAACCATGGTATTAGGAATTGTAATGACTCAGAAAAGTGAAAGCCATATCATCATCCCAATAAGAAATGAACAAATCCTAAATGATCTTAGAACATAAATTGAGTTTCATGGGGCAACTGGAAGGCAAAAAGCAGATTAGGCAAACATTGATACTGTACTGCAAAGGTTTCCCTTACAGCACAAAGTCAAGGCAAAAGTGCAAATATCAGATATTAACAAACCAATGTATCTGTTCAAAGCAACTGTACAACTAGAGGTCAACAAGTCACTACTGTGGAAAGTGGCGAGTAGTTATAAAAATTTTCATTTATTGTTTCTCTACAATGAACCACTTTGGCCTTTGTAGAAAATATGTAAGAATTCAGCAAAGTTTGGTCACCAGCAAAGTGATTGACGATATTAAAAACAGAAAATTGAGTTTCTAAAAAGATAGTGGAAATATAAAAAACTAAACCTTCCAGGATAACACTAAATACTTACTTGATCTTTTAAAATGTAAGTTTCAGGATTTCTAGTACTTCCTGGAGACCACACTTCAGTTTTCTGCACCACAGTGAAATAAAATGTGACAGTGAGGAAACCCTAGCAGAATTAGAATAGATATGACAAAAAAAGTAACTTTGTTAACCTTCACATTGGTATTATCGGAACCAGGGCCGGCTTTCTGCCTAGGCATCATATGAAGACAATGGGATAAAACTTTAAAGAATTCTTTTTCCTCAGTCAGTAAATTTAGATCTACACTTTCATCCATTCCGGGAAATATGCTCAATTCTCCTCTTTTGGTTTTTCCTGACAACGAAAGCACAAATGAAGAAAGCAAGTACACCCACACAAAACATTTAAGTTCCACATACAGGAGACCATGAAATCCATTAAATATCAACAGTGTTGTAAGACTCGCTAGCCGCTAGTCAGTCAGAGAGGGACTTCAGGGGACTAGTCGGGGATTAATCAGAAATAAATTGGATTAAAGGATTAATCGGGAATTATAGAGGGTTAATCAGAGACTAGTGGAAGGATTAATCAGGGAGTAATCGGACAAGTCGGGGATTTTTACAATATTGAATATCAACTTCTGAATAAAAAGAATGAAATACTAACCCAACTTTTGAGTAATTTAGCTCACTTGCGCCATAAATCTATGTTCAGAAACATACGTAGCCTGATGCAAGTTTTCAGGTTAGGTTACATGCTGAGCTATGTAAGTGCCCGGTAATGATAGTAGTTCAGTTTTTGTTTCACTGAGGAAATTTATTTATTATCTTTTTCATCCCTTTACAAACACAAGATACAATAGAACAGATATCTGTGAACTTACAGATATAACAAACAGGTAAGCATTTCAGAACAACTAATCAGTGTGATAAACAAACCTGGAAATCCAGTTACACCAACAATGTCACCACGCTTGACACTAGAATGGAGCTTTGAGAATTCAGCTTCATCGAACATAGAGTACCTGAAAAATGGAGGTAAGTACTTGGTTGACTAAATGAAAAGGGCAGCTACATATGTTTCAAGCAGAAATAACAGAATAAAGCATTCATATCATTAAATAGTAAGGCAGTTAGAACCAATGGAGTAAACGCACATAAAACTATAGCCCAAAGCATACAAGTGAAATGATTAGCAGAAAACAGCAGAATACTAAATGTTGGAAAGTGACCAAAAACCTAACTAAAACCAACTTTTTTCTTAAGATATCCCAGCAAATGCAGGCTTCAAAATCTCCTGCATTTAATGTTTGTTTTAGAGGCAGATACAAAGATTCACATGGATAAACTAAACAGCAAACAGTTTGGGTGCCACAGTCAACAGATAAAGGGTAATGGTAAACAGCAAACAGTTAGGATACCATGGTGAAGATCAAGAAACAGAACGGAATACTCAGTTCTCATATATACTTGGGGCTCCAAAATTTTTTAACTTCCCTCGGAAATCACCATCCTAGGCCATTATAAGTTGGATATGGAATATAACGCGGCAATAATAATCTCGTTCCATAAGGAATGAAACTACTGATGAATGATATATCGCCTGGCCTGCCTCCATGAAAGAATCACTGAATTTGATAGACAAATATATGGTCATGAGTACACACCGTAAATCTGCCATTACTTGGACTTTAAGCCCACAAGGGCCACCAGCATGCAAATCATAAAAAAATAGCTTTGAAGAGGAAGATCTTTTGCTCATGATCCGCCCTAGCATAATATAGAAAGAAGATAAGAGTTCAATGGAAAAATACATCCTGGATATCACTTAACAAGAAAACACAAACTATCATGAACGAATACCAGCCAGAGATACGATGTCAGACTTCTTCTGGTCCCCATTGGATAAGCCCCCATAAGTCTTTATAAACTCCGGGATAGACTTTGAGACAACAAATTTGTGAGGGTACGGATTTTCTCCTGTTTCTTTCTGGTGTGCTATATACTTTATCCGGTTTTCACGGTATTGCTGCCAAAAGAGTGAAAAACTTCAATACCATCATAACAATAAGAATAAATTTAATGTTATGATCATATCCAAAAGAAATTATGAATAAAAATATCATTATCCATAAATTTCAATTACAAAAATGATAATCATACTGTTGGGTCAGCTTCCTCTTCATCTGCAGCAGTTTTCTGTAACTGAGATTTTCCGGGATTGGCAGCCTGAAAAGCATACACCACATAATTAGTAATATAACCTAAGGGTAATGATGTCTAATGGAAAATAAGAGGATGGAGGAAGGGAGTGCAAGAAACACAATATTAATATTTAGGCATTCCTAGATAAGAGACCAGTAGTATTCGGTTCAATGGCAATGCTGACCAGTAAAGGGATGCATTCAATAACTAACAAGGCTTCATACCTTAGTGTCAATTTTTAAACACAACCAAAATAAATCATCCATAACTATCTTCACATGCAAGGTGCAGAGACTATAGGCATGAAAATATTAGTCTCATTTTGTAGGGATGAAGGATGATATAAGAAAAATTATTTGACTCTCATTCATATGTATTCACTCATATTTAAATAAAAGCATACTGAAGTTTTAAGGACTCTTATCGTACTACTAAAGTTTTTTATCGTCCATTACTAAAAAAACCTTACAACTTTAATCAGAGTTTTATGTTGAGTAAAATACAAGAATGACATCCTTTTCTCTTATGGAAATGATAATTATTAATTTCTTCAAAATTATTGAACCATAAATAAGTGTTTTGAAATTGTTTTCCTGAGCTGCTGAAAACTTGAATTACTTTAATGTGTTTATACTAAAAAAAATTAACTCAAAATTTTTTAACTAGCCAGCTCAGCCTACTTATTGTGAAATAATTGATTTTAAATTATACTTTCATGTCATTTAGAAACATAGTTTTAAACTTGAGGCGTTATATTCTTAAGAATATTTGCGAATCAAATAATCCACCGATGTTACCTGCTTCACCAGCTTCTCCTCCTCCTTGCGCCGCTTCTCCTCCTCCCTCTGTTTGTTCTTCAGTTCCTTCTTGCGCGCACTAGCGTTTCATCAAAAACAAAATGATTTTCAGGAATAAACATAGTTCTAGTACCAAATAGCCCAAGAACTCAAACAAACGAGTTCTTCACAAAAAAATAAATAGTCGGGAAAATTCAAGTAAATGAGATTGATGTTGGACATATTCGAATCGGTCTCCAGACAGCAGAAAAGAAAAGGCTTACTTTTTACTGACGGTTTCTTCTGCGGGAGAGGAGTCAAGCGACATATCGGAAACAGCCTTGGTCGTATCCTCGGCAGAGCCCTCCATTCTCAGAGAGAGAGAGATTGATTTTGTGAGTTGCCGTTTCAACGATAGAGAGTGGCTAACGAAGAAAATAGTGCTTGTGCTACGTACTAGGGTTTTTACCGAAAAAATATATTGCGTTCTGAGGGTTTCGATTCTTTAACCAAACTGAAACCGGAGTGCGCGACTTAGGGCTCGTTTGGAACCAACGTTTTTTTCAGAACCGGACTTTGGTGTGATTTTAAAAAGTAGGGGTAATTCTACTTAGGTCACTACAAAAGTTTATAGTCTCATGTAGATTATCATAATTCTAATTTAATTTTCGAGTTCACTATCAAAGTTTGTAGTCTCATTTACGTCACCATAATTCAAATTTAATTTATAAGGTCACCACAATAAACTTTTGTCTCACTGTTGGTCTATTTTTATTTTAAAAAGATCAAAGTGCCTCTAATTTGTTTTCAAATTTTCAAAATAAGTCATTTCTCTTCAAAAATGTCATTTTCCTCCACTCCACCGTCGACCATCACCTTCCACTCCTCCCCCGACCAACACCTACGACGTCGTTCCCTTCACCCACGTCCTCCACCTAGCTGCCCTCTCTTTTTTTTCGCTTCGGCGTGGTGGGCATATCCTTCTCTGGTCGAGGCAATTTCCAAAAGCTCGACCCACATCATCAGCGAGAAGGAGGAGGAAGATGGAGGGGAAAGTGTCATTGGGTGTTTGTTTTCGACTCGATCCGAAGACAGAGCGGTCGTCGGAGAAGAAATCGTCGTCTAAGGTGCTGACGCGAGTGAGGTGGAGGAAGGGGCGGCGGCGCCACCAGAGGGAGGCGGTGGAGAGATGGTCGGAGAAGAGGTGGCAGAGGGAGGGTCGTGGTCGATGAAGGAGGTGAGGAAGGGGTCGTGAAGAAGAAAAGTAAGTGAGGGGTATTTTGGTCTTTTCAAAATAAAAATATACCAACAGTGAGACAAAAGTTCATTGTGGTGACCTCATAAATTAAATTAGAATTATGGTGACCTAAGTGAGACTACAAACTTTTGTGGTGACCTCATAAATTAAATTAGAATTATGGTGACTTGAGTGAGACTACAAACTTTTGTAGTGACTTAAATGGAATTACCCCCAAAGTAAAATCTAAATAGACCGTAGCGGTACGAACCTACCCAAAATATCAGAAGTTTAGGGATCAACATAAAAACCCGTTAACTTGGCCCAACCCATCTGTTATGAGATTCTATTTGTGTAAGAGCTTGTGCCCTAGTCCAAATCTTTCTTATGTAATCATCTTCTGTTATGCAATAAATAAGCATTTTCATTATTATTGTGTTGTAATAATGATTCAATCGATAATTTCATCTAAAGTCATTAAGTGTGTCATCACTGATAGTAGAACCTTTAGATACTATGAAATTATGCTCGATGAATCCCTAGTCGGAAGCTTATTCGTAAGTGACTAGCGTGAGGATGATTTATGATCAATTTTTGTTGATCATGGGTAATGGATTACCAAAGCCATATCACGCATATCATCTGAAAGATGATATTGGATGACCCAACTTGGAGTATGGCGCATAGATTAAGTCACCAACTCATGTCGTCCATGTCACTATCCTTTTATCTATAGGTATCTTGATTAATCATAAGGCATAGAGCCGTCATCCTCATTTAATTAATCAATGTTTCTTGATATGCGAGATGACTGAAAATGATACTCGATATCATCTGCATGATCATGCGTTTGCTTTCAGTCATTCTCATCAAGTGGCCCAAAACTGATACTTATCTTATATTGTAGTATGAGGGATAAATTCCTCAAACATCGCTCGTATCACACATATAACCCATCCCGAGCCAATCATAACCGTTATGGTTACCCTGTCACAGATAACGTTAGGTTTAAGTCAAACTCAGATATTGACTATATTGTGATCACAGAGAATCTTTGGTCTAAGGACACAATGACAAGTTACGATATCTGAATATGTTCATGACAGTATCTATGTTACATATTCAAGTCGGGTCGTCCAATATCATTTCCCCAATGATATGATCTGACTCCGGCAAAACCTACTGCCATGATTAGTAGAGCGTGATCGTAAAGAGTCGTCCTCATACTGGTCGCTTCTGATGAAGCTTGACTGACTAGGGACACGTTAAGTATAAATCATATAGATATATAGTTCTACTATTAGTGATGACACACTCAATGATATAGATCGATGCATACTTAACATATTACTACAACACAATAGTAATATAATGCCGATTTTATTTCGTTGCATACGATGATAAAACTATTACAGACGTACTTCGTATTGGATTAGGGCACAAATCCTACAGGAAATTGGAGGATCCAATCAATTATGCGCAGCGGAAAATTTAACACAATAACTCTATTTCCTACCACAAGATCTAAGCAATTCTAGATACTGTTGGGTTTTTGTGCCCTAGCACAATGTATTTTCAATCTAATCATGTAATAAGATTATTAGTTGAAATAAAATCGGCATTCATATTACTAAGTGTTGTAGTAATATCTTAAGTATGATTTGATTTGTATCATTGATGTGTCAACACACATAATAGTATATCTACAGATCAGATAAAATCTTACTTAAGCAGTCACCGATCAGAATAGCTTCATAAGAAGCGATCGGTATGAGGCTAACTCTAAATGATCACGCTCTACTGATCATGGCCAGAAGGGGGCCAGAGTTAGGTCATAGTACCACCAGACATGGGTGATATAGGACGACCTGATCATGAGTATGTTACATAGACACAGTCATGAACATACTCATATGTCGTCACATGAATTCACATCCTCAGACGGAAGGATCATTGAGGTCACTATGTAATGAGTGACGAGTTTGACTCAGTCTAACGTCTCATGTAAAAGGGTTACAATAACGACTGTAATTGGCTCGATCACGAGTTACATGAGTTGACTCAATAGATCACTGAAGGATTCATCGCTCATACGGACGTATGAGCATATATCTGTTTAGGCCACTTGATGAGTACAACTGAAATACAATATCATGGCCATGCAGTTGATATGGAGTATCAGTTACAATTCAGTTAACTTAGATCAAGAAACAAGACAATTGAACGAGGATGACTTGTCTATGCCTCGTGGTTGTCAAAGATGTCAAGAGGATAAAAGGATAGATTCATGTACGACAAGGTTAAGTCGAAATCTCGATAATCACAAGCGTTGGGTAATCATGATGTCTTGCTAGAGGCCACTCATGATGGAAAGGGTAAAATGGTAATTTTACCAGTCCGCCGACGTGTCGTGAGCCTAGAGGGTCACATACTAAAGGTTGAGTAAAATGAATGGAATCATATAGAGGAATCATGAGAGAGACAAAATCCGATTTTGGATTAAACCGGATTATACCGATTTCGGTTTAGGATTAAACCAGAAATTAAGAATGATTTAGCTGGACCAATTAATTATAATCTAAATAAATAGATTTAATTAATTTAGCTAAACAGGGCCTAGCCAGATTGGGCTAAGCCAGAATAGGCTTATCTACATTAATTAATTAAAAGCTTTAAGCTTTAAGCCCATTAAGACCTTTAATTAATTATTGCCCAAAAAGGGTTATAAAAGGGAAATTTTCAGATCTGAAAATTAAGGAATTTTTTTCCAAAACCCTAATCACTCTCTCTCTCTCTTGGCCGACCGGCCCTCACTCTCTTATACACAAGTGACTAGCGTGAGAATGCCTTACATGTTCTGCTGATCGAGATGTAGAGTCATATCATGGATATCGTCTAGGAGACGATATCGAATGACCCGACTTGGAGTATGGCGCATATGTAAGCATTTTTGTGCCTTAGTCCAATTGTATTAGTCTGTAAATGTCTATATATATATATATTAATCATCGTTTACAATATATAAAATCGGCATTACATTACTTATGTGTTGAAGTAATGGGTTAAGTATGATCTGATATATGTCCATCAAAGTAGCAGAACCATATATCTGTACGGATCACACTTAACGGGTCCCTGGTCAAATATGCTTCAATGAAGCGACCAAGTATGAGGATGATTCTCTATGGTATAGTTCTATTTACCATTGGGAAGGGTTCCCGGAATCAGATCATAGATATCACTCGAGTGAGTGATATTGGACGACCCACACTTAATGGTGTTGCATAAATACAGTCATGAACACATTCAATTGTGGTAGCTTGTCGTCGTATCCTTAGACTAAAGAGTCTTTGTGATTGCTATACAGTAGAGAACCGCGTTTGACTTGCTCCTAACGTTGTCCGTAACAAGACTACCATAACGGACATGATTGGCACGGGGAAGGATTGTATGAGTGATACAAAAGGCGGCTAAGGGATTTATCCCTCATACTATGGTATGAAATAGGTATCTGTTTAGGCCACTCGATAGAGATTAACTGAAAGGGAGAGCATGGCCATGCCAACGATACGAGTTATCAGTATTCAGTAATCTCACAGATCGAGAAACATAGATTGATTAAATAAGGGTGACGTCTCTATGCCTTATGATCAATCTAGATACCGGGCGATTAAGGGATAGCGACATGTACTACATGAGGTTGGATCGAATCATCGATCATCATGCACGTCAGGTAATCATAACGTTTTACTAGATGCCACTTATGATGGATCGGATAAAATGGAATTTTACGTCGATCCGCCGACGTCGGCATGAGCCTAGAGGGTCACACACATAGGATATGGATTATAAGAGACAAGGAAAGGTCGGCGATACTCGAGAGAGAGGCATGGGAAAAACTGGACGTTTTGGGCCATGGATATATGTAATTGAATGTGACACGCGAATCGAGAAAGACTAAGTCTTTTGTCGATGTCGCGTCAGACTTTGTACGATTAGTTCAGAGGTAAGTTGGACGCATCACGGGAACTCATTGCCGAAGCAGTGGGCTTTGTGCCACGAGGCCCAAGTGGTCGGCTCAACCAAGGCCTAATAGTGGAGCAAAGGGTCGGTCCCTTTCTCCACTAATTTTGGTTAAGTGGATGATGACTAGATACACACTATCCTAATCCATGTTGGGTAAGTGTGATTAAAGATGTCCACCCAATGACCATTATCATCTTCTCTTAACCCAACACACATCAATTCATAACACAATAACCAACACTTGAGAAAATATAACAACATTTTGTGCTCTCTCTCCCTTGTATGTTTACCTGAGCCTCCCTCTTGCTCTCTCTTGCTCTCTCTTCTATTCTAGTAAAGTAGAAGAGTGTAGGATCCTCAAGTGATCATCCTATCCGTGTGGACTTGGCTAGAGTTGAAGATCTGAAGCGTTCTTCAAACCGATTCGAACAAACCGAAGGTAAACTTGTGATTTTGGTTTTGCCTTGGGATTTAATGGTTTGATGTTCTTGGACAGTTCTTGGGGTTGATATATGTTGCTTCCGCTGCCATATGAGTTCTTGATAACCCCAAAGTTCCTACAGTGGTATCAGAGTACGGTTACCCTCTTAAATCTTCGTTTGAATCGATTTTGGTGTTGTTTTGCTTGTATTGTTGCTATAATATGTTTATTTCTTGTATATGGGTTTTATATGCCATGAAAAAGAAGTTTTAAACATATTATCAAATCTGAAAATTTTTGAAAAAAAAATGGATTTGTCGGGTCGCCGGAAACGGGACTCTCGGGGAGCCGGAAGAGGGGACCGGGCGGGGGCTTTGACTTGCCGTAGCAGGGCTGGGCGTGGACATTAGATGGTCACGGTCATGTGCTCGCCCCGCTTCTGCCCCGGTAGTGGCCAGATATGGGCCGAGGCCGGCGGTGGAGGCCCGATGGCTAGGGTTGCCAAACCCTAGCGCGTCGTTGCGTAGGGGCTCGGCCCAAGTGGGTTTCGGCCCACTTGGTTTGGGCCCGGGTGGTTTGTTGCATGGTGTTTGACCCGTGGCACAAACCCGCAATCCAATGTTTTGAAAAATTTTAGATTTGAACGGTTTCGATAAACCGATTTTTCGAAAAGGTCTAGTTTCGATAAACCCGACCGAGCAACTTGGACATGAAAATTAAAACCGGAAATGTATCTTGTTTGACCATATGCTTGTTTGATAACATATTGTGTGATGAGTTGATATGCATGGTGCATAGATAGCCCAATAGCGTTTAATTATTTATCACTTTTAAAACGGGTTGTGAACCGTTAGATTATAACGTGTAAATTATTCTTTTATGCGGGATGCGAACCGCTAGTGATAAAGTGTAATTATTCTTTCATCCGGTATACGAACCGAGTATTAATTGTAATTAATTGCTAAAGTCGAGAAGGATGGAAACCGAGAACGTTGATAATCTTGGAGGACGTCCACGAGCTAGTGGGAGTGGCCCTAAGTGGTGATGACGAGAAGAGCTCATGGAGTCTTCATCTCATAGAATATTTAGGACTTTAGCGTGGGCTATTTGTGCATATTTAACGCTTTAATGCATGCTAGAATTTATTTGAATGATAAATTTAATTGCGAGCATGCTTAGCTTATTTTAGTTTAAGCTATCACCAACATGCAAAGATTAAAACCAGATTAATTGTTTGCATGTTAAAAGCGTTGTGAACCATCGTCGTACGGGTTGTGATGGATGTGTTTAAATTTGAAAACGTCTTTGCACGGGTTGTAAATGACGATTTCGAAGAAGATAATGTGAGATAAATTAGAAACGTCATAACACGGGTTGTTGATGACGGGTTCCTAATTGTATCAAACATAATTGATTTAAACTCAACCAATCACAAATAATTTTAAGTCAAGTGAGACACCAACCCAAAATCATAAGCTTGTATAGTTCTTTACTATGTTGATGTCGTGCGCCTTAGCGGAGCATCTTCGAAAGTGCGCTCTATATAAGTTTGCTAAAGTTCTATCTAGATATCGTGCGCCTTAGCGGAACATATTTATCGGACTTTGGATACATGATTTGGTTGACTTAACTGCGATTCTCGATCAAGGTCGAGCCAGGGTGTCAGAAAGGGTATGCCGTGTACTATTGTACAGACCCTTGCCAAGAATTACACGGGTTGTAATTGGATGCATGTCCTAACTAAATAAGTGAGTCGAAGCAGTGCGCCTTAGCGTACTTCGATTCATGAATCATGGGTCTTTGTTTTAGATTCTATTAACTTAGAATCGAGAGGTTGAAGTTTATTCAAGATCTTCGTAAATTTATTCAACTTTCTGATTAAATTTATTCTCGTGTAGATTAATGACGAACAATTCAACGAACTCAAACAGGTTGTCATTGAGGCATATCCTTGAAAGGGTAAGCTCAATGGTACAAACTATATGGACTAGGACATGAACGTACGACTTGTTTTTAGTTAGAACGCAAGGAATACGTCCTGGACCGGGCTATCCCTGTGGAGCCAGCACTCAACGCCCCGAGGGCCATTAAGGATGCATACCAAAAGCACCTTAGCGACAACATCGACGTGGCGTGTGTGATGATGGGCGCTATGAAGCCGGAGCTCCAGAAGCAGTTTATGGAACTGTCTGAGGACCCTTTAGCGATGATGTCCCAGATAAAGGTCATGTTCAAAGAAAAGGCTCGACTCAAAAGATTCAGGATTTTCAAGGAACTCCTCGCCTGCAAAATGTCAGCAGGCAGTTCTGTAGGTCCACATGTCCTGAAAATGAAGGGACATCTCGACGGCCTAACTCGACTTGGGCTTGGGATGGAAAAGCATAAGGCAGCCGATTTTGTTCTGCAATCCATTCCTCATAAATATGATAGCTCCGTAATGAACTATTATATGCATGATATGGACAAGACCGTGTTGGAGTTACATCAAATTTTTGTGACGGCCGAGAAGAACATCAAGGTCATTCGTGGCAAGGATGTCCTAGTGGTCAGAAAGGGAACTAGCTTCAAATCTATAGGTGATAAGGGTAAAGCCCCTATGCACTTAGCGGGAAAGATGAGACTGCCTTTACTTCCTAGACCTCCTAAAGTCGGGGAGGCGTAGAAGAAAAAGGAAGATGTTTGCTTCTACTGCCAACAGCCCGGTCACTGGAAAAGAGACTGCAGAAAGTTCAAGGATGATCAGAAGAAGGGCGGCGGGGCCGCGTCTCAGGTATTTTATTTTTAGAGCTAAATCTCTATGTTTTGGATTCATGGGTATTAGATATCGGGGCTGAATCTCATATATGTACGAATGTGCAGGTGTTGGAAAATAGAAGGGATTTGGGCAATAACGAGGTGGACCTAAGAGTTGGGAACAAAGTTCGGGTTGCCGCAACTGCTGTAGGATCCGTTAGACTTGTTTTGCCTAGTGGCCTTGTTCTTGTACTTCATAATATATTTTTTGTACCAACTTTCAGCAAAAACATTATATCCATTTCCTTACTTGATAAGGAAGGATTTACTTTTGTAATCGAAAATGGAAGTTTTAATATAAAACGTGATGACGTACATTATGCAAGTGCAAGTAAAATTGGTGGTTTGTATGTATTGAATATGGAAAACCCCAATTCAAATAAGCTCTATAACGTTAATATGAAAAGGTTTAAATTCGATGATTTGAACCAAACTCTAATATGGCACTGTCCCGAAACCCTAGAGTTTTTGGCACCGACCATGATGAGGAATGGGGCCGAAACCCATGAGGTTGGAATATGGACTGCCAAATTGGGCAAGGCCAATGCCTCATGGTCGAAACCCTAATGGGTTCGGCCCATGAGGCCCAAGCCGCCAGAGATGGCTGGCGGCTAGAGTTTGGAGGGAGCCGAACCTAGCCCATTTTATGAGCTGGTTCATGCTCCCAAAACCCTAGCCAATCTCTATAAATAGAGGCATCATGAATTGAAAAAATATAACTTGATTTTTCCATACCGTTACCCTATCGGATTTACTAACCAAGTTTATTTTCTTTCTAGTAGGGGAATCTGAGTTTAGATCTGGTGGTCTTGTGCATTCGTGTGGATACCTTAGAGAGCAGAACACTTGATTTGCTTTCAGCAGTTCGAATATACCATTGTTTTTGTTTTACTAAACAAACTTGTTGTTTTTCCAGATTTGGCGACGAAACTTGCGAGATGCATAACTCCCAGGTGTGATGTCTGATTGCCTTGAAACCAGCGTCAGATTAAAGGAAATTAAGATATCTTCAACTTTTTTAAATATTTTTTTTTCTATTAGAGGTTAGGGTTGGGTGCTATCTGGCCCGCAACCTGACTAATCTGCAAAATTGAAAAAGGTACATACTTTCGTAACTTATAGATCTATCGCGTGATAGCATTTGTGCCCTAGTCCAATTGGTATTAGCCTGTAAACGTCTATGTACAAATATCATTGTTTGTAATGTATAAATATAAACGGCTTTATATTACTTATGTGTTGAAGTAATATGTTAAGCATGATCTGATTTTATGACCACTAAAGTAGTAGAACCATAAATCTGTACGGATCACACTTAACGAGTCCCTGGTCAACCTATGCATCCTTAAAAGCAACCAGTATGAGGATGGTTCTTAATGACGTAGTTCTACTTGTCATAGGGATGTGGGATCCTGGAACCATATCATAAATATCATGAGGTGATTGATATCGGACGACCCGCTTTGAATAGTGTTTTCATAGATTAAGCCATAAACATATTCAAATGCGATAGCTTGTCACAACATCCTTAGACCAAGGAGTCTTTGTGATCACTATGCAATGAACGTACGACTTTAACTTGCGCCAAACGCTTTCTGTAAAAGGATTGCTATAAAGGGCATGATTGGGTGGCGGAACGGGTTGCATGAGTGACACGAAAGACGGCTAAGGGATTTATCCCTCATACTACGGTATGGGAAAGATATCCGTTAGAAGGCCTCTTGATGGAGACTGACTGAGAGAAAAAGCATGGCCATGCAAATGATACGGGTTATCATTTCTCAGCCATCTCGCATATCAAGTAACAATGATTGATTGAATAAGGGAGACGACTCTATGCCTTGAGATCAATCGGGATATCTAGAGATAACAGGATGGTGACTTGTACGCACAAAGGTTAAGTCGAATCATCGATCATCGTGCACCTTGGGTAATCATAATGTTTTACTAGAGACCACTTATGATGGATCGGGCAAGAGCGATCTTTTGCGCCGATTTGCCAATGGTGGCATGAGCCTAGAGGGTCACACACATACAAGACGGATAACTTGAGACAAGGAAACATTGATGTTTCTTGAGGAGTAATATATGGACAAAACTGGAGGTTTTGTGCCATAGGTTCGGTTTGAGAGAATAATTAGCGAATCGAGAAAAAATGAGTTTTTTGTCGATATCGCGTCGGACTTTGTTTGAAAAGTAACGACAAAAGGGTCGGGCAACTTTTGGACACGGCGTGAGACAACACGGGAGGGCCCATAGGGCTCCGCCCATGAAGCCTCATGGCCGGCCCAATAAGGGCCCAACAAGACCTCTTGGCCGGCCCACATGGTGGGTCCATGTGTGGGGGCCACACAACACCATGCTTAGTTGGTGATTGTGGATTAAGAGGTGAGTGATTTAAGGGGTATGGGTTAAAGCACTTTTAAGCCCATACCAATCACTTTTAACCCATGCTTGTGAGTTGGATGATGAATTCAAATACTAGACATTAATTCATTAATCAACATATCACAAAAACTCACACTCTCTCTCTTTCTTCTAGCTTGGCCGGCCACCCCCATCCTCCTCTTCATCTTGCTCTCTTGTTCTTCATTTAATTGTTCTAGTAGGCAATTAAGTGAAGGATCAACAAGATCATCCTCTTGGTGTGGACTTGCTTTAGAGAAGAAGATCCGAACGTTCTTCTTTATCGATTCATACAAGACTTAAAGGTAAACATCTTGTGGAATAGATTTTGCTTTGGGATTTAATGGTTTAAAGTTCTTGGACAAGGTTTGGAGTAGATTATCTTTTAATGCTTCCGCTATCTCGACGATCTAGAACGCTCCAAAACCCTACAGTGGTATCAGAGCGTTGGTTACCCTCTTAATCTTTGTCTTGTTGAATTTATTTCGGTTTTGTGATTATTTGCATGCCAAATTGTTGATAACATGATTTTAATGCTTTTTGGGAGATTTGCATGAAATATGTTATTTTTGAAAAATATATTGAATTTGGAATTTTTCGGAAATTATTGGATTTGTCGGGTCCGAGAAGGGACTCTCGGGGAGCCGGATTGGAGGTACCGAACGGAGGTCACCGGAGGCCGGGGAGGCCGGCGGTGACCGAGCCCGTTCCCACTCTCGGGCGAGGCCGAGAGTGGCGGCAAGGGCGGTTTTAGCCTTCCAAGGCCCAAAACCGGCCCGTGCATTGTTGGGCTCGGCCCAATGGGCCTTTGGCCCATTGGCTTGGCCCGACTTGGTTCGTGCGTGGTGTTTGATCCGTGTCATGAACCCGCGATCCAATATTTCGAAAAACTTTCAAAATTTAATCAGTTTCGATAAACCGTTTTTTCGAAAAAGGTCTAGTTTCGATAAATCCGACCAAGCAACTTGGCAAAATTAAAACCGGAATTATTGCATATTATTTGATAACATGTTTGTGTGATAACATGTTGGATGATGTGATGAAATGTATGATGCATTAGTAGCCCATTAGATTTTATCGCTTTCACGGTTTGCATACCGTTAGTGTTAGCGTGTAATTATTCTTTTATTCGAGCCCATAAAGTGTAATTATTTTTTATCCGGTCTACGAACCGAGTATTAATTGTAATTATTACTCAAAGACGAGAAGGATGGAAAATCAAGCACGATGACGGTCTTGGAGGAAGTCCAAGAGCAAGTGGGAGCCCGAATAAGGAAGAGTCGTAGAATCCTAAGTTTAGGATGGGCTATAAAATGCATATTTAACGCTTTATGGATGCTTGCTTGAATTATTTAATTAATTGCATGCTTGCATGATTAGTTTATAAGTTTATAAGCCATCACCTCACATGCTCTCGGGCCGCCGGGACGGTGATCGGACGGGTGGCGCCGGCGACCGGCGCTGGCCATGACCGTGGCTGCGGGTCTGCAAGGGGGCCATGGCCACCCCGTCCCCACCATGTCCTGGCGTGGCGGTGCGGTGGAGGAGGTGGCAGCTCCTAGGGTTTTCCAAACCCTAGGCGCGACCGATTAGGGTTTCGACCCTAATGGGCTTTGGCCCATTGGGCCCTAGCCCATTAGGGTTTTGGGTTGCGATCCGAGATTGTGGCAGGAAACTCTAAATTTATGTAAATTCAATAATTTTATAATTTTTCAAATTTAGTCGGTTTCGATAAACCATTTTTAAAACCAGTCCAATTTCGATAAGTTGGATCAAAATGTAGGCAAGATTAGAAACCGGTTGATATGCATACCACACGGTCATAATATATAACATATAATTCACCAAAATATCACTAATTCATAGCCTAGTTCACCAAAATTTCACTAATTCATAGCCTAGTTCACCAAAATTTCACTAATTCATACCCTAGTTCGCCAAAATTACATGTATTCATAGTCTAGTTCACCATAATTTCACTAATTCATAGCTTAAGTCACAAAAATTCATAGTAATGTCGAAATATCAAAGCAAAATTAAAATTTCTTAGCAAATCGAAAACTCAAACTAACCTGCAAATCTGGAGATCGACCAACGGGGACGAAAAAATTAGAGACAAGGAGGGGAACTCGAGAATCAGACTAGTAATCTTCGACTTTGTATGCACTCAAAATATTCACCTCTATCAATATAGGTCCAAATGATCCTTCACAAATCAAATTTTGACAAATGAAGTCATGCATGAACCTTTTATAGAATTTTCAGAACTTTTTCCCGTCGAGATATTGCACGATATCTCGTCGGGAAAGGTTATGACCGTTGATGGTCAACATCCGACTGTTGACAGTCAACGACTCCAACTAGGCGAGATATTTCTATATTTCGCCGGGTTGGAGTTGTTGACCATCAACGGTCGGATGTTGACCATCAACGATCATAACATTTTCCAGCGAGATATTGTGCAATATCTCGCCGGGAAAAGGTTATGACCGTTGTGGTCAACATCTGGGCATTGACGTGTGTAATCAGGCCGGCGAGATTTACAATATCTCGCCGGTTTGGTGAAACAAACCCGGCGATATATTGAATATCTCGTCGATAAAGGTCATTACCTTTCCCGGCGAGATATTGCGCAACATCTCGCCGGGAAAGGTGATGACCGTTGTGGTCAACATCCGGCTGTTGACTGGTGAAACCAACCCGGCGAAATAATGAATATCTCGCCGGGAAAGGTTTCACCAAACCGGCGAGATATTCAATATCTCGCTGGGAATAAGCAAATTTCTAGTAGTGTGATGCTTACTAGAGTATGCACATTGATCTGTGCGTGATGGACATATTGAGTGTTCTGTAAAATAATGAAATGTGTTTTTGTATTTTAGAACAATGTGAATTGTGTTTTGTTTCGTAGAATAATATGAGTAAGTCTGTTGGAGCAACAAGCGTAGTAAATCTTGAAGTAGACATGATGCTTACTAGAGAATGCACATTGATCTGTGCGTGATGGACATATTCAGTGTTCTGTAAAATAATGAAATGTTGTATTTTAGAATAATGTGAATTGTGTTTTGTTTCGTAGAATAATATGAGTAAGTGTGTTGGAGCAACAAATATAGTAAATCTTGAAGTAGATAGATCAGTTACTTCTGCAGGAGCTGTAGGTTTTGGTAAAATTAAAAAAACCCCTCAACTTACATTTGGCGCATGGACTCATTTTGATAAGTTTATTACTGATGATGGTAAAAACAAGGCTAAGTGCAAACATTGCCTTCAAATTTACCCTGCGGATTCTCGTAGGAATGGAACCTCGAATTTGTTATCACATATCAAGAAGTGTGTAGGTAACCCTGAGAATATATGCATGCGACATGAAGGTGTCCCAAAAGAATTGCAAATACTTTGAAATTGAATGGTAAGTAATTTCAACTATTTTGTACTCTCCTTAATGAATTTAGGATTTAGCATTATTTGTTCATTTTATGTTGTTTGAACTGGTTGGCTGCAAATTGATGGTTTTAGAATGTTTTTTATGTTAATTGGTATGAGGATATATGTTGTTTGAACTAGTTATTATTAATTAGTAATCACCTACTTTCTTCATTATTTATTGTTTCTTAATTGTTTTTAATACTTGATTGTTGCTTTGAGTGAATAAAGTTTTATTAACAAACTTTATTCTTATCGATTATAGGTGCTTCACTCGCACATTTGATGAAGAAGATAAGAACATGAAGTTCCACGTTGAAGAATGAATTGATATTCTAAAAGTGGATTTGGAACAGTGCAAGTCATGTTCCTGATTTGATAGCTTGGATCATTTCACATTAGATGAACTTGTAATTTTTATTGTTATCTGAATATTGCATGCCTTGCTTTATAATCATTGATTATGATAGATTTTAGGAATAATTGTAGATGGATATCCCTGGATGTGTTGCATTATCACATGATTACATTTAGAATATTTCGTATTTGGGTGACTACTTATAAATTTCAGTTTTATCACTTTTGGTCTTTCCGTTCATTTTCGTTAGTTCAAAACACTTTTTAAAGGGTGAAAAGACTAAAATACCTTTAAGAGCCAAACTGATTTTTTTAATTTTTTTTAATGAAATAACATTAAAGCCCTTAACTATTCATTTAATTTTCAAAATATTATCCTTCCTCTTCCTCTTCCACTCACTTTCTTCTTTTTCAATCACAAAGCTACGTCGCTGCCGTCGATTTCTCCGGAGAACCCATTGTAGGAACAATCGATATTGTTCAATGGTGAGTTCTTTCTTAGGTCGCTCGGCAGCTTTCCGGTGAGCTCGTTGTTGAACAACCTAAGATCAAGCAGCTCCGGCGACCGAGTTATGCTCTCCGGCGAAGACCCATGTAGCCGATTCTCGGAGAGACAAGGAGAACCGAGCGGCAAGGCGCAAAGCTCCTCCGGAATCGTCCCAACTAGCTGTTTAATGAAGGCATCGAATCGCCGGTGTTTTGTCAGATTGGACTAATTCATCGGGAGCTCACCGGAGAAGTTGCAGGAGCTGAGATCTAGAACCTTGAGGTTGGGGATTTGGGAGATTGAACTAGGGATGGGACCGACGAAGTAATTGGAGGAGAGGACGAGGGAGGGGATGTTGTTGCAGTATGAGAAATCGACGACGGAGATGGAGAAGCCGAGGGAGTTGTTGCAGAGAGAGAGAGAGAGAGAGAGAGGAGGCGACAGAAGACGGACGAGAAGTCGGCGGAGAGTTGGCCGGAAGAGAGGTCGACCCCAACAAGGTGACTTTGGGATTGAAAAAGAAGAAAGTGAGTGAAAGAGGAAGGAGGGGTGATATTTTGAAAATTAAATGAATAGTCAAGAGCATTAATGTCATTTCATTCAATTTTTTTATAAAAAAATCAGTTTGTCTCTTAAGGGTATTTTAATTCATGAGTAGTCACCCCGAACGAAATATTCTAGGTGTAGTCAGGTGATAATGTGATATATCCAAAGGTATCTATATGAAATTATCCCTAGATTTTATACATTATGTCTGAAAATAGGTAAAAAAGTAATTCTCAATACATAACCAACAATGTTATATTTATAATTTGATGAAAAACTGATTGAAATCAAGAAGTAAGAGACAAACTTGGGCCAAAATCGGGAGGCCCATAACTTTCGGTCTGCTCGAATAAATTGATAACTGAACTGATATAAAGGCAGGACGGGCCCAATAAAACCGGCTATAGCCGGACTTAGTCTTGGGTCTTAGAATTGTAGACTCAATGAAGTCGGTCCAAGGACCGACCCTAGGCTCGGGTCCGATGACTAAACCTTGATCGCCGTTTACGTTCCTCATACAGTCCGTTCCTGACAGCGTTTGATATATGTCAAACTTAGAAAGTGACTGCATATAACTAACTGAGTATATTTATGTCACATACTCAGGTCAGGTCGTTCAATACCATTTTCTAAATGATATTTATGATCTTAGTTGGTAACCACGTTTCCTATAATCAGTACAGCGTGATCAAGAGTCATCCTCATACTGGTCGTTTTATCAAGCTCATTGACCAGGAACTTGTTAAGTATAATTTCGTGCTTATCTAAAGGTCATAATATTAGTGATGACACACTCGATGACCTTAGATGAAATTATACTTAACTTACTACCATAACACAATGATAATAAAATTGTAATTATTACTAAATAATAATATAATACATATGAAATGTGATTGACCTAAGGCATATTTTCTACAAAGAGATATATTACATTTCTTTCGGGGTGTTCCCTCCTTACTATTTTTTACATGTGATAATTACAGATGGTTACCTTTAACTATCATATACAAATATATAATTACTCAGTACTTTTTTTCTTACACATACTTACCCAAATAATTTTTTTACAAACACAAATATACAAAATTTAGGATTTACATTAAAGTTGATTGAAACAATGTCTTCGCAATAGTTGGCACTGTTTAATGAACTCAGTTCTCTTACCTTGTGACGAACTCCACCCTAATATTTGAATTGTTACCACATGGCACATATGATGTTTGCTTCCATTTTCGCTGTATTTATTCATAGGTTGACCTTATTTTCATTTATGTTGAAGCGATTACTGTTCAGTATTGGATGTGGGATTGCTTAATTTGAACACACTCACAAATCCATGTAGAACACATCTGCCTTTCGTTGATTTCACAAATTTCACCGTTTATTAGGATGGTGTCTACAGATTGCTGCTATCTGTCAAGAAGCAGGAATGCACGCAGTTCACAAGAACCGATACGTCATACTGCCTAAAAACTTTGAGAAGGGCTATAGTATCAGATTTTGAATTTTACAAGTGATGTGATGGGATGATATTATCTGGAACTGAAAGCCCTTGATCACCGTACAATCCAATCTCATAGTGGCTGTAGGTAGATGGAAATTGTAACTAATTATTAAATGCATCTTTCAAGCTCAGATTTGGTTGATATTTGTGAACATAAATGTAAATACATAATGCGATATGATATTTGTTTCTAGCAGACATTGATGGAGCTTGAATGAAGGCCTCTATTTTTTTAAACAATTTGACTGCTATGGTTTTTGTATTGATGAATAAAACAGATGTGGTATAGTTATTCAGTCTTGTGCCAAACTCGGGAAGCAAGCATTTGTAGAGACCTATCACCCAAGGAATGATCCTTGGCCTTAATCCTTGACAAAAAGTCCATGGCTTCGTTAGATCTATCTAATCTACAATAAGAATCTATGACGAGCATGTAGGTGAGCTCATCGGGTTTGCACTTGTGCTCAATCATATAGGTGATCACATCATCTACTTGCTCAAACATTCCCCGGCTTGCATAAGCTGCCACGAAATAGTTGTAGGTAATGACACAAGGCGGAATTCCTGTGGCTACCATCTCCTTGAAAATTCTCATAGCCTCATCCACAAGCCCTTGCCTGCAAAATCCTTTGATGACTGTATTGTAAGACACACTATCCGGCTTCCCAGAGTTCTGCAGCCCTTTGAGCACTTGTTCTGCTTTCCAGCACTCTCCCCCACTCCCATACATGTCCATCAAGATATTGTATGTGGTCAGGTCTGGCTGCAGCCCGCTCTCTTGGATCTGTCTCAGCATCTCATGTGCTTCCCCATGCATCTGCTTTTTACCATACATTGCCAACATTGAATTGTATACCACCAGATCCGGCTTGTACCCCTTTCTTTGCAATTCCTGAAATGCTCTCTCCATAGCCGCAAGTGCTCTACATTTGAAGTTTGCAATAACGAGTCCCCTCAACAGTACCCAGCTAGGGAAGACACGGCCACCATATATTTGTCTCTCAACCCTTTCTATTCCCTTCAAATTTCCTCTCTGTGCATACGCATTGATCATCAGTGCATACGAGGTTTGATCGGGCCTGAATCCCTTATATCTCATGTTTAGTACAACCAACTCTACTGCTCTAAAATCTCCTCGGCTGGCTAGCGCGTTGATAAGTGCATTGTAAGTTTTCATACTTGGAGGAAACCCTGCATCGGTTACCTCTGCATACACTTTCATAATATCACTCCGTGACCCAAACCGGCCATACACGCCAATTAAAGTATTGAATGTATCTTTATCTGGCTCAAACCCACAAATCTTCATTTCTTGTAATACCCAATTCACATTTTTTTGCATATCCAAATTGCCACACATGGCAATAATTGTGTTCCAGGTAACTCTGTCAGGGGCACATCCATGTAACTTCATATCACAGATTATTTTCATCATATCCTCAAACCGTGATTTCTTTGCCAAAATCACAAGGATGGTATTGTACATGGCCACACTGGGGAGAAAACCCAAGAGTTTCATCTGATTAAAGAAGTCAAATGCCTTATTTACCATTCCTGCTTTGCCGTAGGCATGAACAATTGTGGTATACGTGACAGCATTCGGCTCAATTCCCTTACTGGTCATTGTATATAGAACAGAAGCTGCTTCCTCGCACAATCCCGCCTTGGCATAAGCTGCCGCTAGTTCATTGTAAGTGACAGTGTCAGGTGGGCAATTGTTGGCCTCCATTTCTTTCAAAATGCTCAATGCTTCCGAGTAAATCCCCGCCTTCCCAAGCACATGCATGATAGAGGTATAAGTGACAGTCCCCGGAACAAAGCCCTGTGACTTGACATCGGCAAAGAAGTTTTTTGCTTCCTCTATCAGACCCTCTCTCCCACAAGCGGAGATCACAGTACTGAAAGTGAAGTCATCAAACACAAGCTGTCTGTCTCGCATCTCATCCAGCAGGTCTAAAATTTTATGCCAAGAACGACCCATCTTCCCATAAACATCGAGCACAGTGTTGTAAGTAACCAAAGTTGGAGAGAGGCCCATCTCCTTAAGTTTCTCAAAAAGAGAGATGGCTCGATCGTACTTACCAGTGCGAGAAAAAATATGGATAATGGTTGTGTAATAGCGAATATCAGAGGTGTACTCCTCAATGGGAATGGGCATTACATCAAAAAGCTTGAGTGCAGGCCAATACTGTGACTTATTCCCAAGAATCATGACCATTAGTTCAAAAACCTGGGTGTCTATTTTGGTACTATCAGCCGCCAAATACCAGGCAAACAAGGAAATAGCGTGTTCCCAATTATCAGAAAGGTAGAGTGCTTTCAAGAGACCAAACAAATCAATTTGAAGCAAATCGGAGGTAGCATTATCCAAAACGGAACTCAGAGCAGACAAATGCGTGGACACAATTGAATGGAAGATAAGCTTACCCTTATGAGACAAGGACTGAAGGGACCTATCATCCTGGAAGTGGGGAGGTAGAGGCGTGAGATTCTGGGAATTCTTGAGGGGAGGCGACGAGAGATGTCGGAGGATGGAATGGAGAGGAAGACAAGGAGAAGAAGGGGATTTAGGAGGAGGAAGAGGAAGCGTCGATGAATTGAACTTCACTTGCTTCCATGTCGATGTCGATGTCGATGGGGTATAAGCTGGCCGCTTTGGGATGACACTGCCTTCCATTCACAAATACAAAGGCTTGATTGGTCTGGTCTGTGTTGAACAAGATATCTGCGGCACACCAAAAATGCACCCACTCCGTCTCAACATGCCCCAACCCAACCTGCCCGCCGCTACTATTTACCCAATATTTTATACCCATCAAAGATACTTTATTAACTCCTCTTATTACCCATATATATATTTTCTAGCTGTAATGTCACCCGTCTATTTTAAAGTTGACTTTTTCAGCTGGATATTTTATTTTTTTTGGCACTGTAGATACCTTAAATTTATAAAATTGTCAAAGTCGTCCATTTTTTTTCAAAAATATGTAACTTTTGAGCTGAAAAGACTAAAATATCCCTACATGCCTTTTAAATTTTCAAAATGTGTCATTGTCTTATTTTTCCTCACCTTCTCTCTTTCATCAAATAAAAATGGAGATGAGTTTTGCATCGGCATCTCCTAATTCAGGGTACTCACAATGGCAAAAAAATTTCTAGGGTACCAAGAAGAAAAAAAGTGTCAACTTTAGGGGTAGTCAGGTGACATTATCCCTATTTTCTACACCCGTCAAAAGTTACGTCTTACCTTCATCCATTAACTTATCTTTAAAAATTATGTTATTTTGTTTAGAAATAACGAAAACAACTAGATTGAAAAAAATTAAAAAGTATTGAAATATTAGATAAAAATTTAAAAATTATTTTTTTCTAAAGACTTTTTAAAAAATAATGAAATATGTGTTCATATAAAACACTAATAATAAACGGTTTAGAAAACATTTTTTATTTTTAATTATTTTATAAATTAATACTAAAATCATTTTTCATTCTTTATTTTTATAAAAAGATACGTTAAAAATAAATTTTTTTAATGCAAGGTATTTTTGTCATTTTCAAAAAAAGTGAATGGAGAGTGGGAAAGTGCAACTAAATGGGAGGTATCTAAACATTGGGGCTAAGTGAAAATGATTTTTTTCTATCAGCAATAATAAATATTATAAACGACAAGAAAAAAGTACAAAAGAACAAAAAAAGGGAAAAACTGTGGCCCAAACCAAAAGAGGGAAAAAACAAAGCCCCAAATCGCCCAATAAAAGAGAGAGAAGCTAAGAAAGGATAGACTGGAGTACCAACCTCGGGTTCGCGCACCAGGCGTCTAAAGTGCGCTCCCCCGTCCAAGCCTGGATGTCCCGCCCCTCATCTGCCTGCACTAGAGTATAAGAACGTATCTGAAGTAGTCCGAGAGTCTCTCCTGGTGATCGCTCCTCATCTCTGAAAATCCTGCTGTTCCTGGTGAGCCAGATGTACCAGAAACCCATCGTGACAAGTCTGCTCCATGCCCTCCTCGCTCCTCTATCTGTAACTCTGGCGCTCCATCCCATGAAGAGATCGCGAACTGTCTGAATAGAAGGAAACTGGATACCCCGCCATCTGTAAATGTCCCCCCAGAGTCTCTTGCTCCACATGCAGGAGAGCATAAGATGTTCCGCCGTCTCCTCCCTCCTACCGCATAGAGCACACATGCGATGACCAATCGGGATGACCCCCTAAAAGCAAGAATGCCTCTAGTCGGTAAACTGTCATGAAGAACCAGCCATCTGAAACTTCTGAAGTTTGATGGAACTGACATACCCCACAGCCTCGAAGTCCAGTCACTGAAACTGCCTGATCTGTCCCCAACAACATGTGGTAGCCCCTCCTCGCAGTGAAATGATGTATACCAAAGGAGAGATATCTGTCATTTCTGAAGGAATTATTTGAGGGTTCCAATCAAATAATTTCATGCCCATACAAGAAATTAACCTCAAATATCCGAATAATAAGTATCTTGCATGATCATGAATTGATCATGAGATCTAGGCTAGAATCAAAAGTTGAATATTACCTTTGATTAAAATCTCTTTGTTACTAAATAGTATTTAGTAACCTCTAAAGATCGTCCGCATAGGAAGAGCAATCCGGGGATACTCACAACGATCCTTACTAGAAGATCGAAGCAAGCAAAATAGATGGAGAGAGGAGGAGGAAGGGTGGCCGGTCGACTAATAGAGAGAGAGAGGAGAGCGGCTAGGGCAAATACAAAACAAAACCAAGTTTTTCCAAACTGGACACTGAAATAATATTCCTACTAAAAGTAGGTACACATAATACATCATCCAAAGCTAAAATAAGCCTTGTGGGCATCCTAAGACTAACAGAACCGACAGCCGTTGTTGACACTGAACTGTTGTCTCCGACTCTCAGATCCCGCTCGCCTTTCCCAAGGAGCTTCTTACTTTCCAGATCTTGCAGATTAACACAAATGTGAGTTTCTGCTCCGGTATCAACTACCCATGTATCTGAGAAAGTAACGTTGATATTATACTCAACAACGTAAATACCTGATCCAGGTCCTAAAGGGTGTCCTCTCTTCTGCAAGCTCTTCACATATTCCTTGTGCTGCCTGCAATCCTTCTTCCAATGACCTGGCTGCTGGCAGTAGTAACAGACTGTAAGGACCGCTCCCGGTCAATTTGGGTCAATTTTGTGAAAAATGGATGAAAATTTAATAATTCGCGATTTGACCAAATTTTGACCCGAGAGTCACCGATGACTACTATTTGAGCCATTTTAAGTTGGAATTGTAATATTATGGATATTAGGTTCATATGGAAGCTAAAATTTAGCGAAACATCACGGTTCCGACGGTTTCGAAAAACGTGTCCGTTTCGGACGATTTCGGGTCCGAAATGACAAAAGTGGCTTGTGGGACCCCTCTACTTTACACTTGTCATGTATCTAGAGGGGGGGAGACTTTTGAGTGATAAAAAAAATTAATTGTTTTAATTTAGATTTAAAAGAAAATGGAAAATAGGTTTATTTTATTAGTTTAATGTTTAAATAATTATATTTAAGTTATAAGAGAGGGGGAGGGAGTTGATTCTCGGCAGAACACAAGGAAAGAGAAAGAGAAAGAGAAAGAGAAAGAGAAAGAGAAAGAAGAAAGAAGGAAGAAGAAGAGAAAAGATTGTGGCGATTTCACGACGTTCCGACCGTCCAAACGTCTTGATTTTTGCGTATTCGGGTTCTCCTCGTCGTGGGCTACAAGAGGTATGTTTTGGATTCTCATTTCCTTGAGTTTGGATTTATGGAGTGTGGAATATGGATTGATTGAGGTTGGATTAGTGTTAAGGGGGTAATTTGGAGCGTTTTGAGACAAACGGGAGGTTTGTCCGGTGACCGGGAGCTCGCCGGAGCTCCGGCCGGTCACCGGAGGTGGGGCCCGCGTGCCCGGAGTTCGGGTTTTTTCGTGTTATGCAATCCCGGAAAATCCCTAGAACACTAATTCGTGACTTTGGAAGAAATTGGAATTAATTTGACTAAAATGTGTTTGTTTCGCTAAACTTTAAAGTCGAGATTAAATCCCCCGGAGGTCGGAACGTAATTCCGTCAAATTTATTGGTGATCTCGAATTTAATTATGCGCGTAGAATAAATTTGAGAATTGTTGGAATTGAATTGTGGGAAAAGATTATTTATTATTTGAGGAACCTTAATGACGGGATTGAGTCGCTCGGGCGTCGGAATTTGGTTCCGTCGATTGCGTTGGACCCCTTGAATATAATTATGATTTGTTGATGCGAAAATGGAATTTTTCGGGGTCCCGAGGTCATTTTAGCGTTTCCGGGCAGATTCGGGAAAGTGTGCGAATTGGGTCGTTCCGGGTCCTTTTTGGCAACTCGGTGTAACTAGGAAGTATTGGAGTGATCGGGACTCATTGGGGTGTACTTGGGCGTTAGTTTCGTTAGAATCGGACTTCGATCAATTGCTAAAGTTTGTGCGTTTGTCGTTATTAGATTCTTCCATCGCTCGTGGAAAGGGAAGGATTTAGACGTGGTGTCGCGAGAGACTTGGAGCTAACGTTGGATAATTATCGAGGTAGGGAAAAGTAGCCGTATATCCGTACATGACTTGGGAAAGTTACTAGTAATTGCATGTGGGCACCTTCTGTGTTCTTAGTATATGTATGTGTAGAATTGCATGTGGGCACCTGGTTGTGTCTATAGGTTGATTATACTACAGCGACGTGCCATTCCGCTGTATGCTTTGTTGGGGGTGTTACCGCTTTACTCGTTGCGTTTGGTTTGAATGTGTTATGCTTGTTCAATTGTGAGTAATGGTAAATTGTGATTTGACGTGTTTGAAGATGTCGTGCCTTAACATGTAAATTGAAATGATTTGAGTTGAGTATATTCTTCATTATGGTTGAACTGTATTGTGAGTAAATGGTAAATGCGATTTGATGTGTTTGAAGATGTTGTGCCTTAACATGTAAATCGAAATGACTTGAGTTGATTATTTCTCTCCTGTGGTTGAAATGTTTTG
Organism: Geranium rotundifolium; assembly: GCA_963920655.1. Taxonomy (NCBI): domain Eukaryota; kingdom Viridiplantae; phylum Streptophyta; class Magnoliopsida; order Geraniales; family Geraniaceae; genus Geranium; species Geranium rotundifolium. The sequence continues at coordinate 12,517,708 of OY987322.1, read as the reverse complement.
TGGATGATGGTTACGGGCGGGAGCCCAGTGTGTGTGGATGTTGGTTACGGGCGGGAGCCCAGTGTGCGTGGTGGTTTGTGTTTGTTGCTGGTTGATGCCCAGGTGGGAAAGATACGTCCGTGATCTCCGTTCGGGTGGGGTAGATTTGCGCTCTTACCGCGCTTCTCCATCCATGCCGCGAAGAGGCGTCCACGCCTTTCGATTAGCAATCGAAGAAGTGGGGGGCAGACCAGGCCCAGACAGCTAGCCACTGTAAACTGGCGGCCGCGAAGAGGTTTCACGCCTACGACTAGCTATCGAAAAGTGGGAGGCAGACCAGGCCCAGACAGCTTGCGACTGTAAACTGGCGTGTTATAGGTTGCATCACCTGGTCGTGTAGACCTTGTCCAACACCGTGCGTGTTTGGCAAGATGGACTCGACGAAGTACCCGGATTGTTGCCTTTCCTTGAGTGAAAGGTTTGTTTGATTGATGTTGCTTGGTTGATTGTGTGATGATTTGAGTATTGAGAATGAGATGAAATGTTTGGATAATGGTTGAGTTTTACTATTGATCTTTTTCGAACTGTGCTTATGTATCACCCTGTCAATTACTTGTATGCCGTTGTCAGTCGGGTATCCGTTGCGGTGAGCGTAAATGCTCACCCCCTGCTACTTTTCCTGCAGACAGGTGAGGATCGTGATTGTGGATAGGAGGATATCTCGAAGCTGGAGGAGCTGGAGAGTCCGGGTTGTTTTGGGCGTGTTAGTTGACGTACAATTTAGTGTCGACGTTTTGTTGTTTCCTGATCATACTTTGAGTCTCTGACTCGTGTTGTATATTCTTTTGAGCAGTTATAAAATTCGCGGTTCATTGTATTTGTGTTCTTTTTATTTGGTTACTATTATTGTTTCAGTTGTTTCGGACACTGATTCCTCGTTCGCGTTCCGGGCTCGGTCTCTACCGAATTTGGGGCGTGACACAGACTACCTCTGAGGTCGAAGTGCTCCCTTCGGTTCTAGGAATCGCTTGGATCCTCGGACCTCTAGGTGCCCTTATCTGCCCAGCTAGGTGCATTAGCGCCTTAACCTTGCCTGACACTGCTGGTGCCTTGCCCTTGTTGGAATGTCCTGGTGACTTGCCAGTAGGTTTGCCAGCTCTTTTGAAGCTGACACCCTTATTGACCATCAGAACCTCAGGGGTCTTGCCCTTGAGATTTTTCTCTGCTGTCACCAACATCTCATGTAGTTCCTTGATAGTCTTTTCCATATTATGGAGATTGTAATTTGTGATCACATCTCCATAAACCTTTGGAAGCGACATCAGGACTATGTCTGATTTCAGCTGCTCTGTGAATTTGTGACCTAGACTGGCCAAGCGATCAAAGAGCCGCTTCATCTTCAGGACATGTGGGCTCACTGCTTCACCAGCATTCAACCTACTATAAAATAACTCACTAAGAGTGTCGTATCTTTCGACACGAGCATTCTTCTGGTAGTATATTTTTATTTCCTCCATCATCTCTTGGGGATCTCCCATAAGATGCATGAACTGGTCCTGGGTGTCATTTTCCATGGACCCGACCATGAGGATGCAAACATCTTGTCGATCGCTTATGTACTTGTCATAAGCGTTCTTATCGGCCTCGCTGGCATCATTTGCATGCTCTTTTAAAGGCTTATCTATAAGGATATACTCCTGTCTGTAATACTGAAGGGCAAGCTTCAGGTACCTCTCCCAAACTAGAAAGTTGGTCCCCGTCAGCCTGTCACTTGACAGAAGAGACTTTAAGGCTTCACTGCCAGAACGTGTTGATTTGGGTTGCGACGGTGCCATTAATCTATACCTGAAAATAAACTCAATCAGATTCTTAATTAAGTTGAAGTGAGAGATACTTGATTATGAACATTTCACATTCTTGTGTCTGAATCTAAACCAAGATCTCCGCATACCCAAAACTGAAGTGAGTTAATCTCATCGCCCCAGTTTTGGACATTGGAGTAGGATAATCCAGTCCTTTTACAATTCCATGTGATTCTTGGCTAGGGCTTATACATTGTATGTATACGACATTACCCTATATCTGATACCATGGCTCAGATCATCTGAGAATCGCAACCAAGTCAACCAATTTTCAACGCATGGTCCAATCTGCATGGTTACTACGCTAATGTGCACGTACCCATGCAAACTAGTTCATCTTCTGTTAGAACACATTCTCATGGATCCACGTTAATCGTATCCACCCATGAGTCTGAGAACAAATCGAAGTAATGAAAAGTGGGCGGTATCCAGCTTGACTTGAAATTACTTGCCTTTTAAATATCCATTATCACCGATCATCATTTGATCTTAATTTGAATTTATCATCTGCAAGTTCATGTAGAGATAATTTCAATTCCGGTTTACATGTGCGTGATTAACGTATTATTATTAATCTTTACACATGTGGGTGATGATCTAATTAACATGAACTTATGAAAATTAAATCATACATTCATAAACATAAATGTAAATTTGCTTTAGCTAGCCCGCTAACTCTACTTGAATAAACTGAAACCTATACTAGATCTTGTCTTTCCTCATTCTCCTGGACTCCCACTGGCTCCACGCCTCCTCGGGATTACCGTCCTTCTCTTCGGTTCTTCTCGTCTTGGGACTTTGTAATTACATTTAATTTAAATAAAATAAATGTTGTGACACACAGGTCACAGTTAAATTACAATTCTTAAGCAACTCGCAGGTTGCAAACCGAAATTAAATCCTAAATTTGGGCTAACTTAGCAATCATGTTGCAAACACTGTGTTGTCAAACAATCATGCTATCAAACAAGCATGTTATCAAGCAAACATATTAATTCTAATTTTATCTTGATTTAAATAATAAAATACGGTTTATCGAAACCATTTTCTTGAACCGGTTAATTTCTTAATTAAATCGGTTCATGCTCTGGTTTATCGAAACCAAACCGGTATGAAATTTTAATTAATTATTGCTGGAAAATTCTGGATTTTTCTGGGTCGGTTCTGACCCGAATCCAATCTGGTTTGACCGAACCAAAATTGACCCGAGGGCCAATTTTGGGTTCGGCCAAACCCTAGCCGCCAGGGCTGGCCGCGCCTTGACCGACCAGCCCGTTAGGGCTGGCCGAGGCAGGCCGCCTGGTCGGACCTCGTCGGAACGAGGCCCTCCCCTGGCCAGAGCCGAGAGGCTCGGCCAGATCTGCCACGAGCAGATCTGGTCGGCCTTCCTATTCCGGCCGATCGGCCGGGGTTAGCCTCTCGACCGATCAAATTAATTTTTCAGCGACAAAAAAAATTCCAGCAATTAATTTATCAACTAAAATAATAGAATTTGCAAATTTTCAATTTACAATACCGAAATAAACTGCAAAATCAAATCTAGCCTATCATACTCGAATACAAAATCATGCGTAACCAGCCTCTGATACCAATGAAGGAATTATTTGAGGGCTCCAATCAAATAATTTCATGCCCATACAAGAAATTAACCTTAAATATCTGAATAATAAGGATCTTGCATGATCATGAATTGATCATGAGATCTAGGCTAGAATCAAAAGTTGAATATTAACTTTGATTAAAATCTCTTTGTTACTAAATAGTATTTATTAACCTCTAAAGATCGTCCACACAGGAAGATCAATCCGGAGATACTCACAACGATCCTTACTAGAAGATCGAAACAAGCAAAACGGACGGAGAGAGGAGGGGGGAGGGTGGCCGGTCGGCTAAAAGAGAGAGAGAGAGAGGAGAGCGTCTAGGGTTTGTGGAAAATAATTCCCTTAATTTTCAGATCTGAAAATTTCTCTTTTATAAACCTTTTTAGACAATAATTAATTAAAGGTCTTAATGGGCTTAAAGCCCAAAGATTTTAATTAATTATGTAGAGAAGCCCATTCTGGGTAGGCCCAGTTTAGCTAAATCAATTAAATCTATTTAATTAGATTATAATTAATTGGTCCAGCTAAACCGTTCGTGATTTCCGGTTTAGTCTTAAACCGAAATCGGTCTAATCCGGCTTAATCCAAAACCGGATTTGTGTCTCTCATGATTCCTCCATATGATTCCATCCGTTTTACTCAACCTTTAGTGAGTGACCCTCTAGGCTCACGACACGTCAGCGGACTGGTAAAATTACCATTTTACCCTTTCCATCATGAGTGGCCTCTAGCAAGACATCATGATTACCCAACGCTTGTGATTATCGAGGTTTCGACTTAACCTTATCGTACATGAATCTATCCTTTTATCCTCTTGATATCTTTGACAACCACGAGAATAGACAAGTCATCCTCGTTCCATTGTCCTGTTTCTTGATTCTGAGTTAACTGAATTATAACTAATACTACGTATCGACTGCATGGCCATGCTACTGTATTTCAGTTGTACTCATCAAGTGGCCTAAACTGATATCTGCTCACACGTCCGTATGAGGGATAAATCTTTCAGCGATCTATTGAGTCAACTCATGTAACTCGTGATTGAGCCAATCACAGTCGTTATTGTAACCCTTTTACATGAGACGTTAGACTGAGTCAAACTCGTCACTCATTACATAGTGACCTCAATGGTCCTTCTGTCTGAGGATGTGATTTCATGTGCCGACATATGAGTATGTTCATGACTGTGTCTATGTAACATACTCATGATCGGGTCGTCCTATATCACCCTTGTCTGGTGATACTATGACCTAACTCTGGCCCCCTTCTGGCCATAATTAGTAGAGCGCGATCATTTATAGTTAGCCTCATACCGATCGCTTCTAATGAAGCTATTCCGATCGGGGACTGCTCAAGTAAGATTTTATCTGATCTGTAGATCTACTATTATGTGTTGACACATCAATGATACAAATCAAATCATACTTAAGATATTACTACAACACTTAGTAATATAAATGCCGAATTTATTTCAACTAATAATCTTTATTACATGATTAGATTGAAAATACATTGTGCTAGGGCACAAAAACCCAACAATTTCCCCTTCATATTTTTCAATCGTTCTCATGCAAGTCTGCGATTTCATTTTTAACCAACTTGTACAACGAAAAATTAGACAAAGAGAAGAAAATCTTCCAAAGGTCAGGAGACCATTGTGTTGTTATACTATTATAAAGAAAAAAAACAAATTTTGGGAGAGTTGACAAGATAAAAAAAGAGTTAAATATAACGATGTGCAAAATTTGTTTTGTTGAGTATAATTTACCGTAAATATCCCCTATACGTATACAAAAATAAAATATAAGATTGTTAAGTGACATCTTCTGATCTATTTGTGGACATCATTGTAGCAAATGTCGTAATGTCAGAGGAATCATTATTGCAGGACATAGAGGGGAGGTCATAAGCATCTATATACCGTAAAATCTATTTTTGAAGGGACGTATACGGCATATACGTTAAAATCTTAACCATAAAATATGACCCTAATCGAAGTACATACGTTTCTCTTATTGTAGAGAGTTATTATTATGTTCATTATGTTGATGATTCGATGATTGAAAGGACTTCAAGCAGCTTTAATCTATAAATATGTATTTGAATTTTAAATAATTTTAGTTTATTATTTTAGTAACCAATTCATACGTTAATTGTGTAACTATTAACATGTAGGGATCACACGACGGAAGCATTAAATTTAACCGAGAACCCGCCACAGGATCGTTTGTAAACAATAGATGAATCATTAGAATGAATAAAGATCGGATTTTTACCTCTCGTAATCTAGCGGAAAACTCCGATCTCGAAACGACTCTTTGGACTCGTTCTCTACGACTTGTGAAGCTTGAATCCTCATCGGAACTACTAGACTCCGGTATCACTCAATCACTCGATTTCTCTAGCTCCCAATGCAAGAACTAGAGAATTTTCTTTACTGGTGTAGCTAATATTGCTCAAGAGCCCTTTTTTTTAAGAGAGAGGCTCTCACCCAAAGCTTCCTTTTATAGGCTTTAGGGAGGGCCTCTAGGTTTTCAGCATCTGGCATAGCTGTCGATTGACACCTCCTTGTGATCGTGTTGATCGACACCTCAAAGGTGGCAATCGGCACCCCACTGCAATCATTCCCACACCACTTACTTTGGACCTCTTTAGTCCCTTCGAGTTGGTTCGGTCTTGCTCTTGGCGTGTAACCCTGCAGGTTCGTGACCTATTGGCTGATCGGCGTGAGAACCCTTCTCACCCGATCCATCACCAGTGGCCTTTAGTAAGACATAGTGATTACCCAATGCCCACGAGTGTATCGATCCGTTTGATATCTCCTGTCTGTCATCTATATCACTAACCCTTTCTTTGGTTTAAGGCGTATGAGATCGAATGAGGCATAGAGCCGTCATCCTCAGTATTCGATCTAGTTCCTTGAATTCCGAGATGACTGATACGTAATTGGTGCGACCGCACACTTTCTCAGTCATGCTCATCAAGGGGCCCAGATCCATACCCTTCACCACGTCTCACCGTATGGAAACAAATCCCTTCGGACGCAATGTGCGCTCCCACTACAGTCCATCCAATACCCAACGATGCCCATTATGACTACTCTGTTACAGGCAGCGTTGGGGCATGTCAAACTACTGGAGTGACGTGCACGTGAGCCACTCGCTCCAAGGTATTAAGGCAGTGATCACACGATGACGGAGTATGCGTTGGTGACTTAATCTATGTGCCATACTCCAAGTCAGATCATCCGATACATCTCCCAGACCCTTTGTTTGCTTTAAGGCGTATGAGATCGAATGAGGCATAGAGCCGTCATCCTCATGTATTCGATCTTGACCCTTGAATTCCGAGATGACTGATACGTAATTGGTGCGGCCGCACACTTACTCAGTCTTGCCCATCAAGGGCCCCATAACCATACCATTCACCACGTCTCATCGTGGGGAAACAAATCCCTTCGGACGCAATGCACACTCCCACTACAATCCATCCAATAGCCAACGATGCATGTTATGACTATCCTGTTACAGGCATCGTTGGAGCATGTCAAACTACTGGAGTGAAGTGCATGTGAGCCACTCGCTCCAAGGTCCTAAGGTAGTGATCACACGACGACGGAGTATGCGTTGGTGACTTAATCTATGCGCCATACTCCAAATCGGGTCATCCGATATCGTCTTGCAAACGATATCCTTGATGTGACTCTACATCTTGATCAACAGAACATGATCGTAAGTCATCCTCACGCTAGTCACTTATGTATAAGCATTCGACTAGGGATCCGTCAAGCATGATTTCATAACATCTAAAGGCTCTACTATTAGTGATGACACACTAATGACTTTAGAATAAATCATCGCTTGAAACATTACTATAACACAATAATAATGTGAATGCCATTCATTGCTAAGCAGAAGATTACCTAGAAAAGACTTGGACTAGGGCACAAGCTCTTACATTTTCTCTTTGGGGCACCTCATTGGTTTTTTTCATTCGGGACAGGCACCTCGTGGGACACTCGGGACTTATCTCTTTGGGGAAACTCATTGGTTTTAATTTGGTACAAGCAACTCGTGGGACAACATCTCGTATTTTGCAAGACTCCGAGTCACTTGGAGCTTGAGAAATGGGTCCCTCGAGTCTTACTCATTTGGGGGACCCAACTAGTGTTGGGGATTCTCGGGTTCTAGGTGCAGCGGAAAAATAACAATCTAACCGTGAATCCCTTCCGAGGATCTATTGCATGCTCAAGATGAATCATGAGGAAGAGGTGGATCGGATTATCTACCTCTTAAAGCGTGAATCGATCCGAATCGAAGACGTGTCCTCATACCCGTCCTCTACGAGCATACACACGCGGGAGCTTGAATCCTCTCGGTGGCTACTAGACTGCCGAAGAACCCTTTCTCTCGCTCGATTTCTCTAGCCCTCAATGTAAGAACTAGAGAGAACATGGAGAATAGCTAATATTGCTAAAAGGCTTGGGTGGCTCTCACCCAAATGCCTCTATATATAGGCTTTGGGTGAGGCCTAGGGCACTGAGCCCATCTGACATAGGTGTCTATCGACAACACCAAGGTGCCGATCGACACCCCACATGTGACGTATGTCGATCGACACCCTATAGGTATCGATCGACACCCCACACGTGGACAACATTCCCATTCCATCCATATCCCTTGGACCTCTAGAGTCCCATCGAGTTGCTTCGGTTCTTGCTCATGGTGTGCGACTCTGTAGGCCCGTGACCCATTGGCAGATCGACGTCACAACGTCGTTTCACCCGATCCATCACAAGTTGTATCTAGTAAGACATTGTGATTACCCAATGTCCACGAGGTATCGATTCGATATCTTCTTCCTGTCATCTGTATCACTAACCCTTTGTTTGCTTTAAGGCGTATGAGATCGAATGAGGCATAGAGCCGTCATCCTCATGCATTAGATCTTGTTTCTTTAATTCCGAGAGGACTGATACGTAATTGGTGTGACCGCATACTTTCTCAGTTATGCTCATCAAGGGGCCCAGAACCATACCATTCACCATGTCTCACAGTGGGGAAACAAATCCCTTCGGACACAGTGTGTGCTCTCACTACAATCCATTCAATAGCCAATGATGCCCGTTATGACTACCCTGTTACAGGCAGCGTTGGAGAATGTCAAACTACTGGAGTGACGTGCGTGTGAGCCACTCGCTCCAAGTTCTCAAGACAGTGATCACACGACGACGGAGTATGCATTCGTGACTTAATCTATGCACTATACTCCAAGTCGGGTCACCCGATATCGTCTCGCAGACGATATCCGTGATGGTACTCTACATCTTGATCAGCAGAACATGATCGTAAGTCATCCTCATGGTAGTCACTTATGTATAAGTATTCGACTAGGGATCCGTCAAGCATAATTGCATAGTATCTAAAGGCTTCACTATTAGTGATGACATACTAAAGACTTACGAAGAAATTATCGCTTGACACATTACTATAACACAATAATAATGTAAATGCATTCATTTCTAAACAGAAGATTACATAGAAAAGACTTGGACTAGGGCACAAGCTCTTACAATCTCCCACTTGCCCTTAGCTCCAATCTAAATCCCAATGTAAACCCATTAAACTTACATGACTTTCATGTTTAGACTGTGAGAGAGCCTTTGTCAACGGGTCGGCTGCATTATCTTTTGTCGCAATCTTACAAATCTTCACTTTACCTTATTCGATGTATTCTCGAATCAAGTGAAACTGCCTTTGTACATGTTTGGATCTGGCATGCGCTCTAGACTCCTTAGCATGTGCTATGGCGCCAGTGTTGTCGCGGTACAAGTTCACCGATCGGACGAATTCTTCATTACGTCCAATCCCGCCATAAACTTCCGGATCCACACAACCTCTTTTGCCGTTTCTCCAGCAGCTATGTACTCGACCTCTATGGTAGAATTTGCAACACTTGGCTACTTGAAGCTCTTCCAGCTGAAAGTCTCACCGTTCAGTGTGAACACGTATCCAGACTGTGATCGTGAGGTCCAAGTTAGTTTGAAAACAAGCGTCGACGTAACCCGTCACCTCTGGCTCCTCATCTCTTCCCCTGTATACCAAGAAGGCATCATTTGTTCTCTTGAGTTACTTCAGGATCGTCTTCACTACTGTCCAGTGGTCCTCTTCGGGGTTAGACTAGAAACTGCTTACGCAGGATAGGGCATAAGAGACATCAGGTCTCGTGCAGATCATGGAATATGCAATGGCCGGCTGCTTGAAGCTCCTCTGGCGATCTCGATAAATCTTGATCCCCAGGATATACGCGGCTTCGCCTAAGTCCTTCATCTCGAAACACTTCCCTAACCAAGCTTTTGAGGCTTGCATGGTGAGGATGTCGTTTCTGATAAGGAGTATGTCATCGACATATAACACTAAGAATACGACTGCACTCCCATTTGCCCTCTTGTACACGCAAGGCTCGTCTTCATTTTGCATGAAACCGAATTCTTTAATGGTTTCATCAAATCGACGGTTCCAACTCCGAGAAGCCTGCTTCAGACCATAAATGGACCTCTGCAGCTTACAAATCTTTTTGGCATTCTTTGGATTGACAAAACCATGAGGTTGTGTCATATACACGTCCTTAGTTAGCTTCCCATTAAGGAAAGCAGTCTTGACATCCATTTGCCATATCTCGTAATCGTGACATGCAGCTAATGCAAACAGAATCTGGATCGATTTGACCATGGCCACTGGCGAGAAATTTTCATCATAATCTACTCCATGTATTTGCCCGAAATCTTTCGCAACTATTCGGGCCTTATAGGTCTGAGGAATTCCATCCATGTCATGTTTGATCTTAAAGATCCATTTGCAACCGATGGTATTAACACAAGGGGTTGGATCCAGCAAGTTCCATACTTGGTTGTCATGCATGGATTTCATCTCATTCGTCATGGCGCTTAACCATTTCTCGGAATCAGAACTTCCCATGGCTTCTTGATAGGATGTTGGATCATCATAATGCACAATTTCTAAGTCACCACCCTCAGTTACCATAAATCTGTATCTGACGGGTGCATGACGAGGCCTTTCAGAATGTTGTGGGACTTCAGGAACTATGTTGAGCACTGCGTGTGCCTCTTGTTCCTGCTCAGGCTCTACCTCTACACTGTCTAAGTGGGGATCCCGAAATTCTTCAGGATTCTCATTACTTGTGCGATCTCGGATCTCTTCCAGATGCACAGTCCTCCCATTGGCTGTTTGGGAGAGGAATTCCGTCTCCAAAAGACACCTTTCCGAGCAACAACTACTTTGTTCTCGTCGAGTTTGTAGAAGTAGTACCCAAAAGTCTCTTTCGGGTACCCTGTTATGGGCCTGAAACGATGTTGTACCGACGCATTTCGCCCATAACTTATTGGTTTGGGGGAGTTGACCACATTTTTGCCATCTCTTTGAAGGAGACCTACATAGAGTTGGAGGGAGACTTTGAGAGCTCGAAACTTGGAGGTGGAGAGCCATTAGAAAAAGCTTGAATGTGGAGAATTAAAGAGCTAGGAGCATCAATTCAAGGGAGCAAGCTTGGAGAAGAAGAACTTCACCACTTCCTAAGATTTCTTCTACCTTTTTTCATTTCTTTAGTTGATTTTTGGATATGGATTGTAGCTTGGTGTTAGGTTTCATGAGATGTACTTTAGACCCCATGGCTAGGGAGTAGTTCCTTGGCTATGGAGGCTAATTTGTGTAAAACACTTTGGTTCCATAATTTTGAGGTATTAGTTCTAGAAGATTTGGTGTGTCGATGTGGATTTCTTGAACTTGCTTGTAATTATCTATGGTTGAATGTGTAGGATAGAGATATTCTATGTTGATGACCTAGGATAGTTCGATCGTAGTCAATCTGTTGATTCTCGAGAGGGACGGCGAGTTGATGAACCCACGTAATCCCAAGGATTGAGGTTTGGAATCTAGAGTCCCCAACTGTTGAGTGAGGTATGAGCGCTAAGTAGTTTGGGGTGGATTGAATGAATGCATGAGCGTCATGAAAACTTGCCATGAATTAGCTACTCGTGAGTGAGTACATAGGTTAAGGACTGATTCCGAGAGGATAGGACGTGTTCGAACGAGCATTCATCACAAGTAGGACCTTGTAGTCTAGAATTGTCGGTCTTCAAGAGATGATAATTGCACTTGATCTCGAGAGAGTCAAGAGCGGTTGAGCACTAGGCTAGACTTAATGTCGAGAGACGAGTTTAGTTTCTTAAGACATAGACTTAACATCACCACACTTAGAAGTGTACTTCACCACATGATCATGCGCTTATTTGATAAATTGAGTTAGGATCGAGCTCGAGAGAGTCGTGAACATCTCATGTTTGGTTGATTTCAAAGTCGAGAGACGGAATTGACCTGATACTCTTGAATATCTTCACATTTAAATTTGCTAGAACGGTTGCCTCAAATGTTGGTTTCATTAGTACCTTGCATGAGTTAGCTTCGTAAGCCCCTTTGTCACTTGAAAAACAAATAGTTGGTAAATAGCTTGCAAGTGAAGTAATTGATAAAACACTAAAACACCTTTACATTAGCCTTGCACGCATAGTTCTTTACATTTCAAAACGCGTAATCACATGACAAACAAGACCGAGGCCTTTGTTAGTCCCCATGGAAAATGACTAGGGTTCCATTACTTACTCTATATTACTTGTGTTGATTTGTGTCGCTCTCGACACGTTTTGGCTATACAAGTTGGCGCCGTTGCCAGGGACTAATCGGCATTGGTTGTGTTTCGTAGTGTGGTGATGTTTTGAGGAAAATTGATACTCGTTGGTTTGTTTGTAGCTACCATTGATAGTGCATGACCCGAGCAAGGGGGCACAGTGAGTTGGATTACATTCCAGAAATTGAAGCGCTTTGTCGTAAAAATAACGCATTGAGAATAAGGGTTTTGGAGGAAAAAATTATGTCACAATCTCCGAGGCATGGGAGTAATACACCGCAAGGAGAACGAAATGATGCTCAAGAGGAGCAAGTACGCGAGGAAGTGGACATGCGAGGAGAACATGATGATTTCTGGGATGAGTGCGAGGACGAATGGAACTCACCTTGTTGTTATCCACCGCAACATGAGGAACAAAGACAACATCAACGTCCACATCTCCTACGATACGGGGGACGAAAAGAACACCATTACCGGATGCACAAATTCGAGATCCGGCCAATGATGTTGAGCGTTCTTCAAACCAACCCTCAATTCAAGGGGACCGATGACGAGACGCATAGCCATCTTCGAATGTTTGACCAAATGGTCGAGACAACCGCGGGGGGATATCAGGTAGAAGTTGTGAAGTGCATGTTATTCCCCTTTTCGTTGGGAGGATCCGCTAAGGAATGGTACATGGCTTTGGATCCTAGAGAGAAACATGATTGGGCGGAACTCGAGAGGCTCTTCTTAGCGAAATATGTTCCACCGAGGAGAAGTGCAGAATTGAGAAAAGACATCTTGATGTAGGACAATCCCAATTAGGATTCTTAATTGTATTAGATTTTGGATAGTTTTAGGATTACTTATTAAGTTAGGTTTCCTAACTCTAATTAGTTTGGATTGATTAGTTCTATTAGTTTAGGTTTACTAGTTTGAGTTAGTTTTGGAGAATTAGTCCTATATAAGTCTTAGCTTGTGTAGAGATTATGATCATCATTATCATTATTATAAACTTGAGTATTTTGGATTAATTCCGTTTTCTCCCTAAGTTAGGGTTTTATTCTTATTTCGTTTTGAAGTACCCTTCTGCTGCACCACATCTATAACTACGTGCAATGGAATGGAGAAACTTTGGGCAAAACTTGGGAACGGTTCAAATCTATGCTACGTTGATGTCCCGACCACCAAATCAACGATGTGGTTTTAAATGAGCTATTCTTTGGAGGGCTATCTCAAGCATCTCAAATGGCGGTTAATGCCGCGGGAGGAGGAGCATTGCTCTCTTTGCCGACGGATAGGGTGTACGACCTTATAGAGAAGTGTGCATTTAATAGTTACAAATGGGATGACAATGGGGGAAGGGACCCGAGGCAAGTGGCGTCATCGACCGTGGGCAAAGAGGAAAAAGAAACCATGAGGAGTCTAGCGGAGAAGATGAACTCGTTGCTAAAATTGAAGAAATCCATGGGTTCCAAAACAATAAACCTCATGCAATTTTAAGCATAGGATTCATGAAAAACTTTGAAGATCATCATGTGAGATAAGCAAGGCTAAAAGACAAAAAAAACTCATAAAAATTCTGAAAATACCTTTTTTTTATCTAATCACCAAGCACACAAGTATGTACTTTCTAGAGTTGATTCACACAAGCAAGGCACCTCTTTTGATATAGATTTCTTCTATTGTTTTCTCTATAAAACTAATTGACGAAGAAAGCAAAATAGAAGAGAGAGGAAGAGGGGAGAGAAAATGGTAAGGGTGGGAAGAAATTATGGAAAAATGAACTAACAAAATCTATTTTTTGATTTTTCAAATATTATTTTCCATAATTCAAAAAGCCATTATCAATATAATTAATGAATAATAATAATTATTGATAATGGGCTAAAAGCCCACTTAGCTAAACCTTAATTAAACCCATCTAGATTGGGTTCTAATTAAACGGTTTAGATAGTTCGATCCAATTACGTTACCGATTTCTGATTTACACCAATTCACTTCGATTTAACTAAACCGAAAGGCGAATTATTCCCTATCCTCCTAATTCTCACATAATGACTTATCCAAGTCCCTTTTGCTATACCTTGCTTAAAGTATGTTACCCTCTAGGCTCACGACCCGTTGGCAGACTGTCAAAATTACTATTTTGCCTTTTCCATCATAAGTGCACTCTACTAAGACATTATGATTACCCAACGTTCATGAATATCGATGATTCGATTTAACCTCTTATCGTCCATATCACTATCCTTTTATCACCCGATATCCAGATTGACCATAAGGCATAGAACCGTCATCCTTATTTAATCAATCACTGTTTCTCGATATCTTAGATGGCTGAAAACTGATACAAAGTATCTCCTGCATGCCAATGCACAATCTTTCAGTCATACTCATTAAGTGGCCTAAACAGATATCATTCCCATACCGGAGTATGAGGGATAAATCCCTTAGCCGTCTTTCGAGTTCACTCATGTAACTTACACCCAAGCCGATCAAAGCCCTTATGGCTACCCTTTTACAGGCAACATTAGACTGGGTCAAACTTAAATACTTACTACACAGTGATCATAAAGACTCCTCGGTCTAAGGATACAATGACAAACTACGATATGTGAGTATGCTCATGACAGCGTCTATGCTACATACTCACCATTGGGTCGTCCAATATCATCTCCCTAATGTCATCTATGATCTAACTCTGGCACTACCTTGCCATGATCAGTAGAGCGTGATCACAAAGAGTTAGCCTCACTGATCGCTTCTTAATGAAGCTTAACTGATCAGGGACTCATTAAATGTAATTCTTTCTGATCTACAGTTATACTATTAGTGATGACACACATAATGATATAGATCAAATTACATCTAATATATTACTATAACACATTAGTACTATAATGCCGTTTTATATCTTCGAAAGATGATAAATCATTACATACAGATGAACTTATTATGCTGGACTAGGGCACAACTCTAACAAAAATTGATGCAAGGTGGCCAAAGTCAAGGATCGGGACCGCAAGTGGATGTCCAACGAATGGATTATGACAACAATAGGGGCCATTACAACAATAACCAAGGCGGATTTGGAGGTAGCTCGAACCAACGACATAATGGGGGAGCACAAGATCGGATGCCATCATCGCCCTACCCCGGTGGTAATGGACATGGTAACAATAATACTCGTCCTTCACCCAACAACAACCAAGGTGGGAGAGGAAGCTATGACCGAGTATATGGGAATGCCCCGCAAGGGGGAAGTCATAATAGTTCGAGCAACAATGGAAGGGGAAGTTATGATAGAGAGAAAAGCAATCAAGCCTCCACGTCGAGTGAAGAGGAGTAGTTGAAAGAAGTGCTCTTGACGCTTATGAAAACTCAAACGGCTATCAATGAGGAATTAAGGCAAGGGTTAAGGAACACTAAGATTCGGCTCGAGCAAGGAAGCGCTCCACGACCTTTGGGAACTCTCTCAAGCAACACGGAGAGCCCAAAGCCTCATGGGAAGGATCACGTGAAAGCAGTTACTTTGAGTAGTGGGTGATTTTACTGGGCCCCGTGGTTGAGGAGAAGCAAGATCAAGGTGAAAGGGCTGGTGAGGAAGACGAGTCGGAACATGAGGAGGAGTTGATTGTGGAACCTCCACTAGTAGAGCAGGAAGTTGAAGGTGATCCCGTGCAAGTTGAACGTTCGATCCCTACCCTCCGACCACCTTTTCCTCAAAAGGGGAAGCGAAAAACAAAGTCAACGATCCAAATTTGCGTGATGCTTGGATGTGCTCCGACAAGTGTCCATAAATATCCCACTCGTAGAGGCGTTAGATGAAATGCCGAGGTATAATAAGTTTTTCAAAAAAAAATTAGCGAGTCGGGAACAGTTGCACGAGTGTTCACAAGTCAAATTGAATGAAGAGTGTAGCGCCTTAGTGCTTAACAAGCTACCACCCAAGGTGAAGGATCCAGGGAGTTTCACGATCCCGGTGGGAATTGGTCGATCTCAAGGGTTGGTATCGTTCTGTGATCTTGGTGCGGGTATCAATCTTATGCCATTGTCGGTTTATAATTCATTGAATATCAAGATGATGAAGAAGACGTCGGTTTTACTTCACTTGGCTAATAGGCAAGTCGTTTATCTGGATGGAGTAGTCGAAGACGTGCTTGTAAGGGTCGGGAAGTTCATCTTCCCGGTGGATTTCGTGATACTAGATTTTCCGGTTGATAGAGCGGTGCCGTTGATTCTTGGGAGGCCTTTCCTCGCAACCGCGGATACGATTATCCGGGTGATGACGGTGTGCTCGAAATGAAGGTCGGGGCCGAGACAATCGTGTTTGACATTTTCAAAGGGTTGAAGACCCCCGATATGGAATATGCAGACCTAGCGGCGGTTTCGGTGTCAAACCAAGATATACAAGAGGTAACTCTGTCATATTGTTTGAGTCATGGTGATGGATCAGGAATTTTGAAGGATCTCTTGGGGAAGCAAGTTGGTGAGATAGTTGGGGAACAAGATGTAGATGTGTGTGCTATGGGAGTCGAGGGGAAGAAGGAATGGTATAGATTTCTTGAGCCATTATTTGAGGGAGAAAGAAAAGTGCCCCATGTGAAACCCTCACTTGAAGAAGCCCCGAAAGTGGACTTGAAGCCACTCCCTTCACACCTTAAGCACATTTTCTTTATCAGCAAACCTTAAGCACATGTTTTTCGGCCCGGAGTCGTGTTAGGTTTGTGCCCTAGTCCAAAATAATTCCTCAATCTATATTGTAACGGACATCATTATTCTACATAATAAAAGGCATAATATTGCTAACGTGTTGTAGTAATATATCTAATGTGATTTGATCTATGTCATAATGTGTGTAATCACTTATAGTAGAACTATAGATCAGAAAGAGTTGCATTCGATAGAGTCCCTGATCAGCTAAGCTTCTTCTGAAGCGATCAGTATGAGACGAACTCCTTGTGATCACGCTCTACTGATCATGGCAAAGATATGCCGGAGTTATATCATAGATATCATCAGGTCGATGATATCGGACAACCCGATTGTGAGTATGCTGCATAGATCCAGTCATGAGATACTCACATATCGTAACTTGTCATTATATCCTAAGACCAAGGAGTCTTTGTGTACACTATGTAACAAATACCTAAGTTTGACCTAGTCTAACGTTATCTGTAAAAGGGTAGCTATAACGGCTTCGATTGGCTTTGACATTTATTGCACTAGTGAACTCGAAAGGCGTCTGAGGGATTTATCACTCATACTTCGGTATGAGAAAGATATCCGTTTAGGCCCCTTGATGAGTATGACTGAAGAAATAGCATGGCCATGCAGGTGATACCTTAGTATCAGTTTTCAGTCATCTCAGATATCAAGAAACAGTGATTGATAAATTAGGATGACCGTTCTATGCCTATTGATCAATCTGGATATCGGTTTGATAAAAGGACAGTGACATGTACGATAACATGTTAAGTCGAATAATCGATAATCACGAATATTGGATAATCATAATGTCTTGCTAGAGGCCACTTATGATGGAAATGGTAAAATGGTAATTTTACCAGTCTGCCAATTATTCGTGAGCCTAGAGGGTCACACGCATTAAGCACAATACATGACAATAATTATGGATGAGAGTTGAGAACGATTCGGTAGTTTTCTGGCCTAAGGTTTTAACCAGACGGTTGAAGAAATCAATTCGAGGAAATTGAGCCGTTTTGACTAAACTGAAATTAGAACTCAAGTTAATGGGTTTAATTTGGGTTTTAGTTAAATGGGCTTAAAGCCCATTTAAGGTTTAAGATAAGAGAGGGGTTAAATGCAAATAAGAAGGATTAAAAGGATGGATAATGCAATTTTTATTTTGAAATTCAATTTAATTTCAAATTAAAAATCACATAATCTATTATTAACTTATCCTTTGAATTTTTCAGCAACCAACTCCCCACTCTCTCTCCCTCATCTTGCCGAAATCACTCTCCCTCTCTACCTCCATTATTGCTCAATTTTTCTTTCAATTTTCTAGCAAAAAGTTAGAGAGAAAAACCATTTCGGTTGTGTGCTTGTGTGGACTTGATAGAGAGGACACTACGCTTGTGTTCTTGTCGATTTCAAGAGGTAAATTCAGATTTTAATAATGTTTATAACATGTTCAAATGGCATTAAGATCAAGTTTTTGTCGATCACCACGGTTACATATTGTCCGCTGCATGATTTTCAATCTTTGGAACCCGTGGTGATCTCTTTCAAGTCGACCCTCCCAGTTCGGGTTATGCAACACACCCGCAACGTTTCAAAGGTGTATGATGGTTATCTTTTCCGATATGACGGAAGACTACGTTGAAGTGTTTATGGATGACTTTTCCATGTTCGGAAGGTCCTTTGACGATTGCTTAAGCCACTTGACGAAGGTGTTGAAAAGGTGTGTGGAGACTAATTTGATCTTGAATTGGGAAAAGTGCCAATTCATGGTACGAGAGGGAATAGTTCTCAGTCATAAAATTTCCAAGGAGGGGATCGAGGTTGATCGGGCTAAGGTGGGGGTCATTTAGACGTTACCCTATCCTTCATCGGTGAAATTAGTGAGGAGTTTCCTCAGTCACGCGGGATTCTACTGAAGGTTTATCCGGGATTTCTCTAAGATTGCCAAGCCTCTATGCAAGTTGCTCAAAAAGGATGTTGAATTTGAGTTCTCGAAGGAGTGCCAAGAAGCATTTGATGAGCTAAGATCGAGACTTGTCAAAGCACCGGTGGTTGTAGCCCCGGATTGGGAAAGACCCTTTGAGGTCATGTGTGATGCAAGTGACTATGCCTTGATAGCATTTTTGTGCCCTATTCCAATTGCTAGTAGTCTATAAATGTCTATGTATAATTATCATCGTTTGTAATAATTATAAAACGGCTTTGTATTACTTATGTGTTGAAGTAATATGTTAAGCATGATCTGATTTATGACCACTAAAGTAGTAGAACCATAAATCTGTACGGATCACACTTAACGAGTCCCTGGTCAATATACGCTTCAATAGAAGCGACCAGTATGAGGATGGTTCCCAATGATGTAGTTCTACTTGTCATAGGGATGAGGGATCCCGGAATCATATCATAGATATCATAAGGTGATTGATATCGGACGACCCGCTTTGAATAGTGTCACGTAGATTAAGCCATGAACATATTCAAATGCGATAGCTTGTCACGACATCCTTAGACCAAGGAGTCTTTGTGATTGCTATGCAATGTACGTGCGGCTTTAACTTGCGCCTAACGCTTTCCGTAACATGATTGCAATAACGTACATGATTTGGTGGCGGAACGGATTGCATGAGTGACACGAAAGACGGCTAAGGGATTTATCCCTCGTACTACGGTATGGGAAAGATATCCGTTAAAGGCCTCTTGATCGAGAGTGACTGAGAGAAAGAGCATGGTCATGCCAGTGATACGGGTTATCAGTTCTCAGCCATCTCACATATTAAGTAACAATGATTGATTAAACAAGGATGACGGCTCTGTGCCTTGTGATCAATCGGGATGTCTAGAGATAATAGGATAGTGACTTGTACGCACAAGGTTAAATCGAATCATCGATCATCATGCACCTTGGGTAATATAACGTCTTACTAGAGACCACTTATGATGGATCGGACAAGAGAGATCTTTTGTGCCGATCTGCCAACGGTGGCATGAGCCTGGAGGGTCACACACATACAAGACGGATAACTTGAGACAAGGAAACCTTAACGTTTCTTGAGAAGCAATACATGGAAAAAACTGAAGGTTTTGGGCCATGGGTTCGGTTTGAGAGAATAGTTAGCGAATTAAGAAAACTGAGATTTTTCGTCGATGTCGCGTCGGACTTTGTTTGATAAGTAACGACAAATAGGGTCGGGCGATTTTTGGACACAGCACGAAACCACATGGGCGAGCCCATTGGGCTCGGCCCATGAGGTCACGTGACCGGCCCAACAAGGGCCCATTTTGGGCCCAATAAGCCCAACATGGCCGGCCACCTTGGTGGGTCCAAGGGTGGGGCCACACACACCATGCTTAGTTGGTGATTGTTGATTAAGAGGTGAGTGATTTAAGGGGTATGGGTAATGACACCTTTAAGCCAATACCATCACCTTTTAGACCCATGCTTATGAGTTGATGAAGTAGAGAAATATCTAGGGGATTAATTACTCACTCACACTCTCACAAGCCCTCTCTCTCTCTCCTTGGCCGGCCACAACACTTGCTCTCTTGTTCTTCACTTAATTGTTCTAGTATGCATTAAGTGAAGGATCTTGAAGATTATAATTGCTCTCTTCTTGCTCCCTTGGTGCGGACTTGCTCTAGAGAAGAAGACCTTAAAGTTCTTCTTTATTGATTCAACAAAGACATAAAGGTAAATTTCTTGTGGAATAGATTTTGCTTGGAGATTTAATGGTTCATGTTCTTGGACAAGGTTTGGAGTTGCTTTTGTTAAATGCTTTCGCTATCTCGATGATCTAGAACGCTCCAAAACCATACATGCCTTAGGCGTGGTCCTAGTCCAAAAGCATGACAACACTTTCCGAGTGATCTATTATGCTAGCAAAACCTTGAATTGGGCACAAGTGAATTACACCGTGACGGAAAATGAGTTTTTGGCCGTTGTGTTTGCCTTCGAGAAGTTTATGCCTTATGTGGTGGGAGCAAAGACAGTGGTCTACACCAATCACTCGGCACTCCGATATCTTATGGCAAAGAAGGAGGCTAAAGCGAGATTGATTCGATGGGTATTGTTACTCCAAGAATTTGAATTGGAGATTGTGGAACGTAAAGGATCAAAAAACCAAGTGGCGGATCACATGTCCCGCCTTGAGAACGAAGAAGATGCAGTGAAGGAAGACATCCGAGATGCTTTCCCCGATGAGGAGATGCTTGCAATTAGTAGTTCGACGTCGTGGTATGGGGACATTTCAAATTTTGTTACTTGTGAGCTTATGCCTGTTGGCTTGAATGCGCAACAACACAAGAGGTTCTTGCACTCTGCGAGGATTATTATTGGGACGAGCCTTACTTGTTTAAGCAAGGGCAAGACGGTCTTTATCGAAGATGCGTGTCGGAAAGCGAGATGGGGCCTATTCTAGAAGCATGCCATAACTCTCCTTATGGGGGACACTTTGGGGGGAGAAGACCGCCCGGAAGGTTTTGCAATCCGGATTTTATTGGCCATCGCTATTCAAGGATTCTCATGAACACGTGAAGCATTGTGACCGGTGCCAGAGGACATGATGATATCATTTGTGCCCTAGGTTCCAATTGGAATAGTCTGTAAATGTTTTTAATAGTTTGTCGTCGTTTGAAAAGATTAAAATCGGCTTTATATTACTTATGGGCTGAAGTAATACCACGAAAATAGTAGAACCATAGATCTGTACGGATCAAACTTAACGGGTCCCTGGTCAAATATGTTTCAACAGAAGCGAACAGTACGAGGATGATTCTTTATGATATAGTTCTACTCGTCATTGGGATGCGGGATCCCAGAATCATATTATAGATATCATCAGGGGTTTGATATCAAACGACCCGACCTGAATAGTGTTGCATAGATACAGTCATGAACATATTCAGTGTCGTAGCTTGTCATTCTATCCTTAGACCGAGGAGCCTTTGTGATCGCCATGCAATTGACGTCCGACTTTGACTTGCGCCTAACACTATCCGTAATAGGATAGCAATAACAGGCATGATTGGGTGGGGGACGGATTGCATGAGTGACACGAAAGACGGCTAAGCGATTTATCCCTCATACTGCGGTATGAGAATGATATCCGTTTAGGCCACTTGATCGAGAGTGACTGAAAGAAAGTGCATGGCCATGCCAGTGATACGGGTTATCAGTTTTCAGTCATCTCACATATCAAGAAACATGATTGATCAAAATAAGGATGACGACTCTACGCCTTATGCCTTATGATCAATCGGATATCTAGCGATAAAAGGATAATGACTTGGATGGCAAACATGTTAAGTCGATTAGTTTGAATATAATGCACATTGGGTAATCATAATGGTTTACTAGAGGTCATTAATGATGGATCGGGTAAAATGGGGTTTTATGCCGATCTTCCAATGTGGCATGAGCCTCAAAGGGTCACACACCAAGGATATGGGTTTCGGGAGATAAGAACATGTCGGCATTTACTGAGACACGAAACATGGCCAAAACTGAGCGTTTTGGGTCGTGGGCCCGGGTAAGTGAGAATGGTTTGTGAATCGAGAAAAACGGGTTTTTCGTCGATGTCGCATCGGATTTTGTTTGATAAGTTCGAAAAAGGGGTCGGATAATATTTGGACTCGGCACGGGACCACATAGCCGAAGCAATTGGGCTTCGACCCATGATGCCCAAATATGGCTGGCCCATTTAGGCCCATTTTATTGCTTGGCCCATTAAGGGCCCAAAACCATGGTTTGGTGTTATGGATTAGGATGATGAGATGGAGTTGGTGGTGAGCCCATACCTCCCATGCCTCTCATCATTTCATCATCACCATCACCATATATTATATTCATTCTCACCACAACACATATCATTCTATTCATCTTCTTCTTTCCTCATGGAGATGGCTGGCCATGGCTCCTCTTCCCTCTCTCCATCACTTTTGTTCTACACACCAAATGCTTGTAGATTTGTGTGTGTATTAATCTCTAGCAAGAACTATGTGGTTTTGATTTCTTGGGGAGGATACGTAGGCGCCTTTGAAGAGGTTCAAGCCCATTCTTCCTATTCATGGTGTTCTTGGTGGTTTCTTGGTGATCGAAGCAAGAATGGAAAAACTGTCCAGATTTTCCAGTTCTGGCGACCGACAATGCGTGAGACATAGCCGCTTTGTCCGACCTCCGATTGACCTTAAACTGGCGGCGTTGGAAAGCTAAGTCAAAGGGCTACAACTTTTGTGATATAATTATTTTCCAAAAGAGCGCTTTTTCGGGAGATACAAGGCCGGGAAGAGGACGGTTCTGCAGAATTTGTTTCTGGACAGTTTCGAAGTATAACCCGAAAACTCGATTTTCCAAGGATCTAACATGGTAGTCGAGCTTGTGTAGGTTTGGGGCAGTTTATAGGTCGCTTCCGCTACTATGAACGTGTTTTGGATGCCCCGGAACCCAACAGAGTTATCCACGCCGGTCTACCACTTCGAGATCCTTGCTTGTTATTTCGGTTTTTTCGATGTTTAACATGTCCTAATGTTACCATTATTTATTTTTCGTATATGGGTTTAATTATACCATGAAAAATGTAATTTTGGAAAATATGTTAAATTTGAATTTTTTCGAAAATTATTGAATTTGTCGGGTCCAAGACGGGACTCTCGGGGAGCCGAATTGGAGGTACCGGACGAAGGTCACCGGAGGCCGGCATTGGCCGGCGGTGACCGGGGCCGTCCCTGCCCTGGCCGAGGCTGAGGGTGGTGGCAAGCTCGGTTTGGGTTTTCCAAACCCCAAACCGGGCCGTGAGTTTGGGCTCGGCCCATTGAGCTTGGGCCCAAATAAGTTTGTGCACGGTGTTTGATCCGTGGCACGAACCCGCGATCCAATATTTTGAAAATTTTCAAATTTGATCAGTTTTGATAAATCATTTTTTCGAAAAGGTCTAGTTTCGATAAACCCGACCAAGCAACTTGCCAAAGTTAAAACCGGAAAACTGCATCTTATTTGATAACATGTTTATGTGATAACATGTTGGATGATGTGATGAAATGTATGATGCATTAGTAGCCCATAAGAATTTTATTGCTTTCACAGGTTGCTCACCGTTAATGTTAGCATGTAATTATTCTTTTATTCAAGCCGTTAAAAGTGTAATTATTTTTTATCCAGTCTGCGAATCAAGTATTAATACTCAAAGTCGAGAAGGATGGAAAATCGAGAACGGTGACGGTCTTGGAGGAAGTCCAAGAGCTAGTGGGAGCTCGAATGGGGATGACGAGAAGATGTTATGTCTCGTAGACTCTTAGGGCTAGGATGGGCTATTGATGCATATTTAAGCGCTTTAAATGCATGATTGAATTATTAGATGATAATTTGTATGGTAGCATGCTTAGCTTATGAGATTATAAGCCATCACCTCACATGCAAAGATTAAAAACCGTTTTTATTTATTTGCATGTTTAATGCGTTGTGAACCATCATCGCACAAGTTGTGATGGATGGGTTCATTTTGAAACGTGTTTGCACGGGTTGCAAATGACGGCTTCAAAAGAAGATAGTATGTGATACAATTAGAAACGTCACAACACGATTTGTTGATGACAGGTTCGTAATTATGCCAAATACTTTCGAATTGTTAAACACAACCAATCACACGTTAATTTGAGTCATGTGAGATGCCACCCAAATTCACACCCATGTAGGGACATTCTCTCGTTGTCGTGCACCTTAGCGGACCATCTGCACAAAACTGATGCATATGTGAAGGTTGGTTGACTCGACCACGATTCTCGACCTGAGGTCGAGCTGGGGCATCAGAAGGGTAAGCCATGTGCATTTGCACATACCCTAACCAAGAATTACACAGGTTGTAATTGGAAAAATGTCCTACCCAAATAGGTCAATTGGAGCGGTGCGCCTTAACGTACTTCAATTGACAAATCAGGGATCGTGGTTTAAAGATTATAGTTATTAGAATCGAATGGTTGATGTTTGATTCAGATCTTCGTAAATTTATTCATCATTTCTGATTAAGTTTACTTTCTTCGTGTAGATTATGGCTAGTAATTCAACAAACTCGTCTAATTTGTCATTGAGGGCTATACTTGATAAGTGTAAGCTCAATGGAACAAATTATCTGGATTGGGACAGAAATTTACGACTTGTGTTAAAGTTGGAACGCAGGGAGTACGTCCTTGAACAGGCTATCCTTGGGGAACTAACACTTAACGCCATAAGAGCCGTTAAGGATGCATTCAGAAAGCACCTTAGCGATTCTGGGAATGTGGCGTATGTGATGTTGGGCTGCTTGGAGGGAGACCTTTAAAAGCAGTTTATGGAACTGTTCGAGGACCATTGTGCCTTGATGGCGCAGATAAAGGTTATGTTCAAGAAGAAGGCTCGGATCGAAAGATTCGACATTCTCAAAGAACTCCTCTCCTGCAAAATGTCAGCAGGCAGCACTGTTAGTCCTCACGTCCTAAAGTTGAAGGGACATCTCGAACACCTGACAAGACCGAGTCTTGGGATGGGACAGGAGATGGCATTGTAGGCTTCGTTATGCAATCCCTTCCTCATGCTTATGTTGGGTTCTTTATGAACTATAATATGCATAATTCGGACAAGATCATCTCAGAGTTGCAATGAAAGCATGTAACGACTGAGAAGAACGTCAAGCTTATACCAAGGGATTTTCTAATGGTTAGAAAGGGATCTAGCATCAAAGCTGGAGGTGACAAGGGTAAAGACCCTATGCACGCGGCGGTAAAGCTGAGACTGGCTCGGGTTCCTGAACCTCCTAAAGTCATAGAGGCTAAAAGGAAAGGGAATCAGTCTGCTTCTACTGCCAACAACCCGGTCATTGGAAAAGAGACTACAAGAAGTTCCAGGATGATCTAAAGAAGGGTGGTGGATCCATGCCTTATGGTATTCTTGTTATTGAGCTTAATCTTTCTACTTCCGATTCATGAGTATTTATGCCGGGCATGAATCTGTACAGATGAACAGAAACTGGAAGGTAGAAGAGATTATGAGAAACACGAGGTGGACCTAAGAGTTGGGAACAGAATCAGGGTTGCCGCAACTGCTGTAGGCTCAATTACTCTTGTTTTGGCCAGTAGACTTGTATTAGTACTTCATAATGTGTATTACATATTTTTGTAATATCTAATAAAGTCAGTGGTTTACACATATTGAATATGAAAACTTAAGCTCATAATATAACGTTATTACTAAGAGGTTTAAATCTGATAATTTAAACCAAGCTCTAATATGGCACTGTCGTTTGGGTCGCATAAATGAGAAAGCGCAGTTCAACACTTTACAAGTGCGGACTTCTAAGTCCATTCGAATTCCATTCGGGGAAAATGTGCGAGGCTTGTTTGATGGACAAAATGACTGGAGCGCCCTTCATCGGGAGAGGTGAAAGGGCGAGTGACCTATTAGGCGTGATATAGCGGAAATGTGTATGGGCCAATGAGTTCACTTGCTTGGAGTGGTTTTCGCTACTTCATCAATCTTACTGTTGATTACAGTAGACTTGATTATGTCTATTCAATAAAACATAAGTCGGATGATTTTGATAAATTCAAAGAGCTTAAGACTGAAGTACAAAACCAACTCGGGAAAAGTATTAAAATGCTTCGTGTCGGATCGAGCTGGAGAATACTTGTCCATAGAGTTTCATGATCATTTCGTGGGAAGTGGGATATTATCAGAGTTACTCTGTTCTCCCAAACTCATTCTAGGATTATGCTATAGAAACAACCGCATTCATTTTGAATCGGGCTCTGACGAAGGCAGTGGGAGGGACACCATACGTGATATGGTATGGGAAGAAGCCCATTATGTCTTTTCTGCAGATTTGGGCTGCGAGGCATTTGTGAAGCGTTTGTTTTCAAATAAACTCGAACCTAAATTGGATAAATACATCTTCATGGGTATCCCAAAGGAACAAGGGGATACTACTTCTACAAACCGAGCGAGAACAAAGTTTTGTTTCTCGTGGTGGGATGTTTTGGAAAAGGAATTAGTTTCCAAAACGAACAGTGTGAGGAATGTACATCTTGATGGTATTCCGGATAGGTACAGTTTCTCAGGAACCACTGGACAACCTTGTAGAAGTGTTGGAGCCAGAGCTGGTAGTAGAGCAAGAACCGCCTATTGCAGTTATTCCGGACGATCCAAGGCGGTCTGAAAGGACCAATCGTACACCTGCTAGATATAGGTTTCTCGTGTCTAAAGGTGACGATTTGGTTACAGTGGATCGGGATGGTCCAGCTACCTTTCAAGAAGCCATGGACGACCCTAACTCTGAGATATGACTGGGTGCCATGTAGCGGAATTGGAATCTAACGTTTTGATGAAGTTCGGCTTTATCAAGAATGTAGATGAGCCATGCGTTTCAAAGAAGGTGAATAGGTGTAAGATTATCTTTTTGGTGTTGAGTGTAAGAATGACATTGGAAACAACATCCTAACCTTTCGCTTGACAAAGGCTTGGTTAAGGGAGTGTTTCTCAAATAAAGGACTTAGGCGATGCTGCTTATATTATTGAGGTCAAGATATAGAGAGATTGCACCTAGCAGGTCTTGGGATTAAGTCAGAGCACATATGTGAACAAGATTTGAGTGGGTTCTCAAATGCTTGATTCCAAGAAAGCATTCTTACCCATTCGACATGGCATAAAGCTCAGCAAGATTTAGTGTCCGACGACACCTGATAAGCTGAAAAGAATGAGTAAGATCCCATACGCTTCGACTATAGGATCCATCATGTATACCATGATATGCACGAGACCGGATGTCTCGTTCTCTTTAAGTTGTGCCAGTAGACATCAGTCTAACCCCGGTGGACAACACTAGATTGCGGTCAAAGCTATCCTCAAGTTCTTGAGGAGAACTTTAGACGCCTTTCTTGTGTGCGGGGGCCACGATGATGTTGAGCTAGTTGTCAAAGGTTATACTGACACTAGTTTCCAGACGAATCCTAATGGTGGAGCTTCAGCTGGAAGAGCTGGAAGTAGGACCAATTGCTAATTCTACGATGTAAGCTGAGTATATAGCTGCGTTGGAGGTAGCAAAGAAGGCTGTATGGATTTGGAGCTTCATGACTGGATTAGATGTAATTTAAAACCCGTCTAACCCAGTAGGCTTATCTTGTGACAACACTAGGGCCATTGCGTAAGCTAAAGTGCTAAGATCACATAACAAATCCAGATATATACTCAGACGTTACCTAGATAACGAGAAGATCAACTACATTACGACGAATTAAAACACAGCCGACCCTTTTGACGAATGCTCTCTCACAACCTAAACATGAAGTTCATGTATAGTCAATGGGTACAGACTGGGACTTAGATCAGAACTAGGGGCAAGTGGGAGATTGATAGCATTTGTGCCCTAGGTTCCAATTGGAATATTCTGTAAATGTCTATAATAGTTTGCCATCGCTTGAAAATATTAAAATCGGCTTTATATCACTTATGTGTTGAAGTAATATGTTAAAGTATGATCTGATCTATATCTACGAAAGTAGTAGAACCATAGATCCGTACGGATCAAACTTAACGGGTCCCTGGTCAAATATGCTTTAATAGAAGCGACCAGTATGAGAATGATTCTTTATGATATAGTTCTACTCATCATTGGGATGCGGGATCCCATAATCATATCATAGATATCATCAGGGGTTTGATATCAGACGACCCGACCTGAATAGTGTTGCATAGATCCAGTCATATTCAGTGTCGTAGCTTGTCATTCTATCCTTAGACCGAGGAGTCTTTGTGATCGCTATGCAATTGACGTCCGACTTTGACTTGCGCCTAACACTATCCGTAATAGGATAGCAATAACAGGCATGATTGGGTGGGGGACGGATTGCATGAGTGACACGAAAGACGGCTAAGCGATTTATCCCTCATAATGCGGTATGAGAATGATATCCGTTTAGGCCACTTGATCGAGAGTGACTGAAAGAAAGTGCATGGCCATGCCAGTGATATGGGTTATCAGTTTTCAGTCATCTCACATATCAAGAAACATGATTGATCAAAATAAGGATGACGACTCTACGCCTTATGCCTTATGATCAATCGGATATCTAGCGATAAAAGGATAATGACTTGGATGATAGACAGGTTAAGTCGATTAGTTCGACTATAATGCACATTGGGTAATCATAATGGTATACTAGAGGTCATTAATGATGGATCTGGTAAAATGGGGTTTTATGTCGATCTGCCAATGTGGCATGAGCCTAAAAGGGTCACACACCAAGGATATGGGTTTCGGGAGATAAGAAAATGTCGACATTTATTGAGACACGAGACATGGCCAAAACTGGGCGTTTTGGGTCGTGGGCCTGTGTAGGTGAGAATGGTTTGCGAATCGAGAAAAACGGGTTTTTTTCGTCGATGTTGCATCAGACTTTGTTTGATAAGTTCGGAAAAGGGGTCGGATAATATTTGGACTCGGCACGGGACCACATGGCTGAAGCAATTGGGCTTCAGCCCATGAGGCCTAAATATGGCCGGCTCATTTAGGCCCATTTTATGGCTTGGCCCATTAAGGGCCCAAAACCATGGTTTGGTGTTATGGATTAGGATGATGAGATGGAGTTGGTGGTGAGCCCATACCTCCCATACCTCTCATCATTTCATCATCACCATCACCATATATTATATTCATTCTCACCACAACACATATCATTCTATTCATCTTCTTCTTTCCTCATGGAGATGGCTGGCCATGGCTCCTCTTCCCTCTCTCCATCACTTTTGTTCTACACACCAAATGCTTGTAGATTTATGTGTGTATTAATCTCTAGCAAGAACTATGTGGTTTTGATTTCTTGGGGAGGATACGTGGGCGCCTTTGAAGAGGTTCAAGCCCATTCTTCCCATTTATGGTGTTCTTGGTGATCCAAGCAAGAATGGAGAAACTGTCCAGATTTTCCAGTTCTGGCGACCGATAATGCGTGAGCCATAGCCGCTTCGTCCGAGCTCTGATCGACCTGAAACTGTTGGGGGTTGGAAAGATAAGTCGAAGGGCTACAACTTTTGTGAAATACTGATTTCCAAAAGAGCGCTGGTTCGGGAGCTAGAAGGCCGGGAAAAGGACGATTCTGCAGAATCTGTTTCTGAACAGTTTCGAAGTATAACCCGAAAACTCGATTTTCTAAGGATCTAACATGGTAGTCGATAGGTTGCTTCCGCTGCTATGAACGTGTTTTGGATGCCCCGGAACTCAACACGGGAAACATAGGTCGGAGACAAGAAATGTCTGTGATGAGTATACAAGAAGTTGAGGTCTTCGATGTGTGGGGAATGGATTTCATGGGGCCATTCCCGTCATCTCATGGGAAGTATTACATTATAGTGGCAGTTGATTATGTCACTAAGTGGGTCGAGGCGGAAGCTTGCATAGCCGCCGATGCAAAAACGGTGATCCGTTTTGTCCAGCGTAACATTATCTCGAGATTCAGGACCCCCGGTTCCATAGAATTAATTTCATGCACCGGACATTAAAATAACCATGGATTTCGAACTAAAATCATCATGTGATAAAAATTCCAGCAAGAACATAAAAATATCAGATCTTAAAATATACCTTTTTGAATTACAACACAAAGATATGTGTGCTCTAGATCGTCAACACAAACACGACACCTTATTACTCTAAGGTTTCTACACACAAATATGCTAGTCTTGTGTGTAGAATCAAGCAAAAAAAAATAGAGAAGCAGAAGAAGATAGGGACGACACTTGGGGAAAATAAAATTAGGTTTTTAGTAAAAAACATTCATCTCCCTTTTATCTTGTTTTAAAAATAAATATAATTAATTAAAATAAGAACGCTTTATGGCCCAATCCGATCTTGTGAAGTGCTTCACAAATTGTGTGAAGTGCTTCACGTCTTGTGTGAAGTGCTTCACGTGTTGTGTGAAGTGCTTCACATCTTGTGTGACTCACTTCACATCTGGATCAGCCGAAATCTCTAACTTCTCTTATACTGACTCTCCAAGTCCTTTTGCTATATACCTTGCTTAAGGTGTGTGACCCTTTAGGCTCACGACCCGTTGGCAGACTGGACAAATTACCATTTTTCCCTTTCCATCATAAGTGGCCTCTAGCAGGACATTATGATTACCCAACGTCCATGATTATCGATGATTCGATTTAACCTCTTATCGTACATGTCACTATCATTTTATCATACCGATATCTAGATTGATCAAAAGGTATAGAACCGTCATCGTAATTTATCAATCATTGTTTCTTGATATCTGAGATGACTGAAAACTGATACTAAGTATCTCTTGCATGGCCATTCTATTTCTTCAGTCATACTCATCAAGTGGCCTAAACAAATATCTTTCCCATATCGGTATGGGTGATAATATACCTGAGCCATCTTTCAGATATGTAGAAACCTTAGAGTAATAAGGTGATAATATGATCAGCAATAACATAAAACTATCAGATCTGAAAATATACCTTTTCGAATCAAAAACACAAAATATGTGTTTTCTAGATCGTCCACATAAGCACGACACCTTATTACTCTAAGGTTTCTACACACAAATATGCTAGTCTTGTGTATAAAATCAAACAAAACCCTAGCTATGGAGAAGAAAGAAAGGACGGCACAAGAGGGGAGAGAGGGCCGAAAATTAGAGAGAATTAGGAGAGTGATTTCGTGAAAATCAAATTATTATTATATTTGATTTTCACTAAATCAATTCCTAAAATAACTCTCATAATTATCTTAATTTAATTATAATAGTAATTAATATTAAGAATGGGCTTAAAGCCTATTTAGATAAAATCCAATTAAACCCATTTAAATTGGGTTCTAATTAAGCGGTTTAGCTAAACCGATCCAATTCCTTCAACCTGATTTCCTCAACCGTCTAGTTATAAACCTAGGCCGGAAATCAACCGTTTCGATTTCAATTTAACTAAATTGAAATGCGGATTCTCCCAATATTTTATCCAAGTCTATTTTGCTATATACCATGCTTAAAGTGTGTGACCCTCTAGGCTCACGACCCGTTGGCAGACTGGACAAATTACCATTTTTCCCTTTCCATCATAAGTGGCCTCTAGCAGGACATTATGATTACCCAACGTCCGTGATTATCGATGATTCGATTTAACCTCTTATCGTACATGTCACTATCATTTTATCATACCGATATCTAGATTGATCAAAAGGTATAGAACCGTCATCGTAATTTATCAATCATTGTTTCTTGATATCTGAGATGACTGAAAACTGATACTAAGTATCTCTTGCATGGCCATTCTATTTCTTCAGTCATACTCATCAAGTGGCCTAAACAAATATCTTTCCCATATCGGTATGGGTGATAAATCCCTGAGCCATCTTTCGAGTTCACTCATGTAATTCATAACTAAGCCAATCAGAACCCTTATGGCTACTCTTTTACAAGTAACGTTAGACTAAGTCAAACTTAGAGATTCATCACAAAGTGATCACAAAGATTCCTTGGTCTTAGGATATAATGACAAGCTATGATATGTGAGTATGCTCATGACAGTATCTATGCTGCATACTCACCATCGGGTCGTCCAATACCATCTCCCGGATGATACGTATGATCTAACTCTGGCACTTCCTTGCCATGATCAGTAGAGCGTGATCATAAAGAGTTAGCATAATACTGATCGCTTCTTAATGAAGCTTGACTGATCAGGGACTCCTTAAATGTAATTCTTTCTGATATGTAGTTCTACTATTAGTGATGACACACATAATGATACAGATCAAATTACATCTAATAAAATACTACAACACATTATTAATTTAATGTCGATTTATTTATTCAGAAAGATGATAAAACATTACATCTTTAGATCACTTTTATATTGGAATGGGGCTCAACTCTAACATAAGCGACCGAGGTGTACATTTCCGAAACAAGCTTTTTAAGGCCTTAGCAAAGAAATTCGGGATGAAGCATAAGATGGCCTTGGAATATCATCCCCAATGTAATTGTCAAGCCAAGAGTGCCAACAAGGAGATTAAGGGTTGTTGTGGGGTCAAAAGGTCTCGTTTCGAGACCGTTTAACCTCACAATTCGGTGTATTTGTGTCCGATAGTGGCCGAGTCAGGCCCGTGAGTACATATATTATGCTTTTTGGTGTTTTGAGGTGCGTACGCAGGAACGGGAGGACAAAGGGCCAAAAACGAAGCACCGAGCAAAAAGTCAAAGGGCGTTGACCAAACAGCCGGGTAGAGGCCATTAGTCACGATCGTGACCAATGGAGGCACGATCGTGGCTCATTAGGCACGATCGCCCCTCATCCGGTCACGATCGTGGTCCCCCTTTAAAATATATTGGCGAATTATATTCAACTTACCGTGGGCTCCCCCGATCTCAGTCACGACGGAGGCACGATCGCCCCCTCACAAGTCACGATCGTGGCTTTATGGGGTAAAGGATCGAGGCGATTCAAAATATCTTACCTGCCCCGAGTCACGATCGTGCCTGATGAAGCCACGATCGCCACCATGAATAAGCCACGATCGTGCCGCTTCCTGCCCACGATCGTGACCCAAACAGAGGCACGATCGTGCCTTGCTAGTCACGATCGTGACCTACCTCAGAATCAGAAAACTATAAATGGGTTGTAGCCACTTTTTGAATAGGAGGAAGAAAAGTAGAGAGAGAAAACGAGACTAAGGAGTTTACAACCATTTCTCAAGTGTTCTTGAGCGTTCTTCGTGGTTTCTCAAGCGTTCTCTATCTTCCTCGACACCAAAGACACCGCTAGTTCTATCGCGCTTCATCACACATCGAAGACGCACCTTGCTCGGGAATCCAAGAGCACTTTCTATCCATTTACTTTATTGTTCTTCGTGTTCTTCATGTTTATTTGTATTGCCACCATGTTGTTGCTTAGCTTGAGCGCCATGGTTGTGGGCTAAACCCCTTAGCCATGGGTGCTAGACAATATGAAATGTGAATGTGAAGTTTATTGAGATTAGTAATTTATTGAATGATAAATGTGTTGTGTGGATTTTTGTTTGAATGCATGTGTTGTTTAAGTGACGTTTTACAATATATGTTTGAGGTGTTTTATCCGATACCGAAAGGGAAGGATTAGAACCCGGACTTAGCATCCACCGAGGGTTGTAGGCTCAAGACCGTGTCTTGGCACCTTCTCGTAACCCTTAGCCTTTTATTGTCGATTGTATACGATCTCGAGTTTTCTCAATATCAAAAGGGCACGGGAACACTCGAGATTAGGCCAACCTCATTACCGAAAGGCGAGGTCGGCATTTAAGACATAGGCTCAACCGACCGTTTATTCAATAGATTGCATATTTCTCGAACTTGTTCACTTGATGATTGTCTAGCACCCTCGGCGTTTTAATCCATTCGTATCATTATCGCACGTTGTTATCTGTGTCATAATAGCAAACACGTTTATTAACTAATCGTAAACCCCATATTAATCCCTGTTGACCGACTCGGTATCTTACCGGATCATATAAATATTATTACTTGCGACCCGTGTGCACTTGCACGTGGAAACCATTGTGCGACGTTATCACGTCACATTTTGGCCCAACAAGTTTTGGGCGCCGTTGCCGGGGATTAATCGGTCTACGATTGGTAAATGCTTGTGTATGTTTTGTTGTGATATTGATATTGTTTAGTATATTTGAGTACTTATTTGGTACATGACCCGAAGCTCGAGAGTGCCAGAGTTTAATTTCAATCCAGAGATCGAAGCTTTGTGTCGAAGGAACAACGCTTTGAAGAAGCGTGTCAGCGGAAATCAGGCACAACAAAGAAGTATGGACGACACTCCCGCTAGAGTGGAACAAAGACCTCCCATTTTGGGACGGGATCGGGAAGAAGTTCCCGCAGAGGTAAACAATAATGAAAGGTCGTACTTTGGATCCGAGGATCACGAAGACTACTATGCCGAGGATGACGACATGCCTCCGTTATCTCCGCTTCCCCCTAGAGGACCGTGAGGGAGGAGGGGAAGAGGAACGTCACGACCTCGTCAACCTAGACATAGAAGAAGGGTAGACCAATACCACCAAGCTCCGGACTTCGAGCTCACATCAGTAATGCTGAGTCTATTGAGGACAAACCCGCAGTTCATAGGCAACAATACCGATGCCCACAATCATCTCAAGCTTCTTGAAGACGTCGTGGAGACTACGGCCAGTGGTTATCCGGAGGATCTAGTCAAGACCAAGCTACTTCCCATCTCTTTGGGAGGGGCGGCAAAGGCATGGTACATGACGCTCCCTCTTCATGAGAAGCGAGATTGGGTGAGCCTAGAGCGAGCATTCTTGTCAAAATATGTACCTCCTCGAAAAGAGGGCTTACTCCGGAAGGAAATCAACAACTATACCCAACTCCGGGGTGAAACTCTTAGAGAGACGTGGGAAAGATTTAAACAGTTGCTGAGGAAGTGTCCAGACCATCAAATCTGTGATGAGGTCTTGAACAAGACGTTCTACTGGGGTCTGAATCAAGCGTCTCAAATGGCGGTGAATGCCGGTTCGAGAGGGTCACTTCTATCTATAGCCCCGGGTGCAGTATTTGATGTGGTGGAGCAAGTTGCGCTCCAGAGCTATGAATACAATGAAGCAGAAGCGGTCCAGAATAACCAAGGATCGTCATATGCACGAAAAGGAGAGGAACAAGAGACAATGAAAAGTCTCTCGGACAAAATGAACAGGCTTCTTAACATGGCGCAAGGAGATCAAGGAAGGAACTTGAGGCCCCAATTGGGAGTAAATCGCATGGACTACAACAACAACAACAACCACCACAACAAGGGTAACTTTGGGGGACAAGGAAATGCACGGGGATACCAAGATCGTCCGGTGCAGAACCACCCCCAAGGATACGGAAACAACTACCAAGCGAGACCACAGGCCAATGCAAGTAGCTATGGCAAAGTGCATCCGGATCGTCCCCAAGGTGGCAATAGTGGCCAAAACAACCGTCCGTCAACCTACGACAAGGGTCAACACTCCAATTCTAAGGGCGATGAGTCGCTAAGAGATGTGTTAGAGGCCTTCATAAAAAGCCAAACAGCGGTGACCGACGAACTAAGAAGAAACTAGAGGGACAATGATGCACGATGGGAGCAACGTAATGCTCAAAGACCAGCGGGAACTCTTCCGAGTAACATCGAGTGTCCGTAGGACAATGGGAAGAGCCATGTCAATGCCATCTATGTCGGTACAGAAGTGAGCTCCTTGTCTAAGTCCCAACCCCAGAAGATGAAGGACCCCGGAAGCTTTGTAGTGCCTATTGGGATAGGCTCGTCTCAACTAATGGCACATTGCGATGTAGGTGCCCGGGTGAGTATGATGCCTCTCACTTTGTATACGAAGCTTGGGTTGACAAGCATGGAGGAGACGAAGATAGTGTTGCAACTCGCCGATCATTCGGTGGTTACCCGAGTGGGAGTTGTTCAGAACCTATTGGTGAAGATAGGCAACCATCAGGTGCCTACAGACTTCGTTATTCATGACTACAAAGCAAGCCAGGACGTGGACCTCATCTTGGGAAGACCGTTTCTGGCAACCACAGAAACTTGCATCAAGGTCAGAAGCGGAGTGCTAACAATGTCCATTGGAGGTGAATCTATTACCTTCAAGAAGCCGACATCCGATGAAAGGTCAAGCCCTAGAAAGAAGGAGAAAGGGATGGTTGTGGTTTCCAAGAAGGAAGTGGAAGAGCTAAAAGCTTTTAAAGTGAAAGTGGATCCGAGACGGGGAAAAAGAGAAGATGGGTCAAGCTCCCAGAGCTACGAAGTAAAGGCAGTATCTTTGGTTGAGGAACTCGAAGAAGTTGAGTTCGAGAAGTTTCGGTTTGATGAACTTGAGGGTGAGGATGAGGCCGAAAAAGAAGCAAAGGCCATACAAGAAATAGCCGTGCTAGAGACGCACGAGAAGTTGGGAGCTAATACTCCCGGAAAGAAGCAGTCTCCTCGGAACCGGAGGAAAAGGAGCAAGAAGAAGAGGAAAGGCGTTGTGACGCCAAAAGCAATGAAGACGGTTTGGATACTTAAGAGTTGGGTAGACCAGCTGTGTGTGAAGAGCACCAAAGAGACGGTGCAGAGGGCAAAGGACCCACAGGGGAATTGGTGGAAGCCACCGGAGTGCACAGATCCCGAGATCGGAAGAGCGGTATAGAAACCGCAGTTTCGTCGGGATAACGACGTTAAACAAACGCGCTATTGGGAGGCAGCCCAAGTTTCTAACCCCATCTTTGTAAATTCTCGCAATTTAGTTATTTGGGTATAAGCAATGCACTAATCATTGTTTGTTTATCGCATGAAGGAACCGGTGCAATCACGACGCCCATGGCATACACCTCTCCTTCGCATAACGAACAAGTCAACACCCG
Organism: Geranium rotundifolium; assembly: GCA_963920655.1. Taxonomy (NCBI): domain Eukaryota; kingdom Viridiplantae; phylum Streptophyta; class Magnoliopsida; order Geraniales; family Geraniaceae; genus Geranium; species Geranium rotundifolium. The sequence continues at coordinate 12,480,471 of OY987322.1, read as the reverse complement.
GGTCAAACCATCAAGCCAAGTCAACTACACTATTTCGAGAAAGGTAGTAGGTACTTTCTCCTAAGATTATTGAGTTGAGTTGATATTGCTTAAGGCTTGTGATCGCCTTGTAACCTTGAATGGTTTGCCCCTCTATGCGGGTTGTTGTGCTATGATTAGTAGTATTGTCGGTTATATTTGTTTAAGTGTGTCGCGTGAAAGTTAGGCGCGGTTGAGTCGTAAGTGTGGTGTGTACGGGGTACACACCATTGTCGGGTTTAATTAAGTTTGGGTATAGTAATACCCTAAGTGTGGTGTGTGTCCCACATCCCACTATTGAGTCTAGGCTTTGTAGAGTGTGTGTGTGTTTCTTTGTGCAGATGATTGGATGTTCTTTCATAATGAAGAAGGGCAAAAAGCAAGACAAGAGAGGAGAGTCACGGGAGAGTTTTGGGGAAAAGTTAGGCCCCACCAATAACCCTTTGGTCAATAAAGGGAGCTCTTTCCCTCTCTCTCCATTCCATTGCTCTAAGCCTTCTCACAAGTTCAAGAAATTCTCCCGAGTGTCATCTTCATCATTCTCTCGTCCAAAAATGAATCAATGGGAATTAGGACTAAATGCCTCATCCTCATCGGATGACGACGAGGGAAACTCGCCGGTGCCAAGGTGGCCGGTGAACTCGTCGGTATCCGAGGATAGTCCCACCCTGCCGGAGGATCCGATGATCCATATTGAGAGCCGGTTCGAGGAAATTATCGTGGATATCATGACGGTCTGAGAGGATATTAAGGATTTCAAGGAGGATGTGCAAGCGCAGTTGACGGACATCATGGAAATGCTAAGCAACTTGACTGCGATGTTGCACAGAAGAACTCAGAGGCCGCCTACGGCCAGGTAAGAAGGAAGAAGGTAACGTTAATCATTTGTACATATGTGTTAGTCGAAAGAGATCACCACAGGTTCCAAACAATGAATATCATGCAGCGGACTATATGTAACCGTGGTAATCGTAAAAAGCTTGATCTTAATGCCATTTGAACATGTTATAAACATAATTAAAAATCTGATATTTACCTCTTGTAATCGACAAGAACACAAGTGTAGTGTCCTCTCTATCAAGTCCACACAAGCACACAACCGAAATGGTTTTTCACTCAATCTTTTGCTAGAAAATTAGAGAGAAAACTTGAGCAATAATGGAGGTAGAGAGAGTGAGAGAAATTGGCAACGAGGGAGAGAGAGAGAAGAGGTGGTTGCTGAAAAATTCAAAGGATAAGATAAATAAGATATTATGTAATTTTTGATTTGAAATTAAATTGAATTTCAAAATAAAAATTGCATTATCTATCCCTTTAATCCTTCTTATTTGCATTTGACCCCTCTCTTATCTTAAACCCTAAATGGGATTTAAGCCCGTTTAACTAAAACCCAAATTAAACCCATTGACTTGAGTTCTAATTTCGGTTTAGTCAAAACGGCTCAATTTTCTCGAATTGATTTCTTCAACCGTCTGGTTAAAACCTCAGGCCAGAAAACCACCGAATTGTTCTCAATTCTCATCCATAATTATTGTCATGTATCGTGCTTAATGCGTGTAACCCTCTAGGCTCACGAATAATTGGCAGACTGGTAAAATTACTATTTTACCCTTTCCATCATAAGTGGCCTCTAGCAAGACATTATGATTATCCAATATTCGTGATTATCGATTATTCGACTTAACCTGTTATCGTACATGTCACTGTCCTTTTATCAAACCGATATCCAGATTGATCAATAGGCATAGAACGGTCATCCTAATTTATCAATCACTGTTTCTTGATAACTAAGATGACTGAAACCTGATACTAAGGTATCACCTGCATGGCCATGCTATTTCTTCAGTCATACTCATCAAGTGGCCTAAACGGATATCTTTCTCATACCAAAGTATGAGTGATAAATCCCTCAGACGCCTTTCCAGTTCACTAGTGCAATAAATGCCAAAGCCAATCGAAGCCGTTATAGCTACCCTTTTACAGATAACGTTGGACTAGGTCAAACTTGGGTATTCGTTACATAGTGTACACAAAGACTCCTTGGTCTTAGGATATAATGACAAGTTACGATATGTGAGTATCTCATGACTGGATCTATGCAGCATACTCACAATCGGGTTGTCCGATATCATCGACCTGATGATATCCAATGATATAACTCCAGCACATCTTTGCCATGATCAGTAGAGCGTGATCACAAGGAGTTAGTCTCATACTGATCGCTTCAAAAGAAGCTTAGCTGATCAGGGACTCTATCGAATGCAACTCTTTCTGATCTATAGTTCTACTATAAGTGATTACACACATATGACATAGATCAAATCACATTAGATATATTACTACAACACATTAGTAATATTATGCCTTTTATTATGTAGAATAATGATGTCCGTTACATTATAGATTGAAGAATTATTTTGGACTAGGGCACAAACCTAACAATAGTTTCGGTTTATGGAGTCTTAGGGTAAATCGACCCCGAGTGTGGGGTTAAGTGTGGTGTGTGTCTCACACACCACAATTGAGTCATTTGATGTGTTTGTTTTAATGGTCTTAGTAGGTGCATTGATACTCACACGAGGGTAGGAGACATGGGTGACAAAGAAACAAACCAAGAAGAAAAGAAAAAGGGAAGATCAAGACTCACGGGAGTCTTTTGGGGAACCCACCTCCCATCCACTTTATCATAGAGGAGAATCATTCACTTTTCCACCAACCCCTCTATATCATCATCTCCTTCCATTATTGTCCATCCCCACGCTTACAAGAGAAAACCATCCCTTGAAACCACTCAACGATCAAGTTTTCTTTCACCCGAGAAGATGAGCCGAAAAAGAAATCCGGTGGAAGTCTCCTCATCGTCCGACGATGACGAGGTGAACTCACCACCTCCAAGATGGCCGGCTCCCTCACCCGCCCGGACTAGTAGCTCGTTCATGCCGCCGGACCCAATGGAGCTCATAGAAGGAATGATCGCGGATGTCACGATAGACATCATGCAATTCCGGGAAGAGTTCAAGGAGTTTCGCTCCGAGACCACCAATAAATTAGAAGATATCATGGAGATACTCCAAAGCTTGATCGTGCTAGTCCGGGAGAGACCTCGAAGAGGGCCTCCTAACCGATGAAATGTGGGTGAGACGCACCTACTTGTAGAAAATGTGTATAGTTGGTCTTTAAGGTTTTTCGTTTGTTTGTTTCTTTTGTGTGTCGTGACCCCGTGTGTGGAGTTAAGTGTGGTGTGTGTCTCACACACCACAATCGAGTCATTTAACAAGTTTCAAAACAAGTCTAAGTGCAGGTTATGGGGTGGAGTGCTCTAAGTGGGAAGAAGAAGAAAAGAGTGGAAAAGGCATGAAAGTTGGTCTAGGCACGATCGTGACCATGAAGGCACGATCGTGCCCCTCCAGGGACGATCGTGACCTGGGAAATTTCATGGAGTCACGATCGTGCCCTCCCCAGGGACGATCGTGGCTGAATATATTCGAATTAATTCCAACTTACCGTGGGCTCCCACGATTTCAGTCACGGGGGAGCCACGATCGTGCCTCTGAGAATTTCGGCGAGTCACGATCGTGCCTCATCAGGCACGATCGTGCCTTCGCGCGTATAAAGGGTTTTCAGACCCTTTCTTCTTCATTTTTCACGAACCCTAGAGCTAAGAGAGCGCCGCCGCCGCTGTTTTTCGCCGGAAACTCACCACTTCTCGCCGATTCTCGCCGCCAATCATCGGAAAAAGGTATTCCCCTCACTCCCCACTCTTTTCCTAGCCTTTATTTGCTAGTTTCACCATTTTTTGTCCACAAAACCTCCACAAAACCACCCCCACCATAGATTCCGGCCACTTCTCGCCGGAATTAGTTGTTAGACCGACCACACTCCCCTACACACTCCTCACCCTACATCCCACCAAAACCTCCACATAAAGCCCACCTTTCACTTTTTCCGGCGACTTTTCCGGCGACATAGGCCGGTAACTTTAGGCACTCACTCTCACGCTCACTCTCAATAGCTCCACCTCCTTTCAATGGCACCTAAGAAACCTACAGACCAAACCCGTGCAAACATTGTGAGCAAAAAGGCTCGAACCGGTGCCGGCACCTCGGGCACAAGAGCACCTCCTGCTCAACAAGCTGCCCGACTCCCGGTTGAGACGCCCAATATGGCATGTCTCAGGTTCAACACCGTAGGCCCGTACAAGTGAAGGTACGAAGCATTCGAAGACCGGGTGGTGATGACCGGCCGATTTTTCAATGAATTTCTATGCCGGAGTTTAGGCATTTGGGAAGAGCTGCACGAGAAGGCCATTCGGCTAGGATGGCCGGGGATGATGACATGGAGGCCCCCGGTCTTCGAAGATTTGACCCGGGAATTCTTTGCCACCGTGGAGCAGGTGAACAAGGAGAAGACGGAGATTTCTTTCCGGGTGTGTGGGAGGAAATGCAAGATGACCAGAGATGACCTCACCTCCATGTTCGGCTTCTCGGAGGGAGAAGCGCCAGAGTTGGATCTTTCCAACAGCGAGATGTGGCATCACATCACGCTGAATCCATATTGGGAAAAGACCAACAAGGCCAAGAACATCCCCGAAGACCAGCCCGGGATGCTTATGCTGCAGCGGTTCCTCGCGGGAACACTATTCTGTAGAGAGAACGGTCAGTATGATGATACTCTCAAAGAATTGTGGATTCTGAACGCGTATCGCACGGACACGAGGGCACCGTGGGAGCGAACCATCTGGGACCAGTTGCTCGAGATGCCTTCGAGACAGCCGGGGGGCATTGGAGCGGGTTGCTTAGTCACTCAGATCGTCTGGGGGCTTGTCAGCGGGGTGAACTACCCCACGGGTCCTCCGATCTTCGAGAGGGAAGCAGTGCGAGGGCAGGAGATCAAGGGGTCGACCTTCGCGGAGATTGTGAAGGAGAGCTACCCTCGCCTGGAGCGGATCCGGATCAAGATCCAGAACAGGCAACCGCTACTGACAAGGATGGCACCAGAGGACAGAGCGAGAGCCCGAGCAGCTGCAGCACGAGCAGGCAGAGCCCAAGCGGGAGGAGCAGAAGCAGAGCAGGAGCCGCAGCAGGAGCCGCAGCCGCAGCCGGAGCAGGACGAGGATGTGCTCGCCATGATGAGGGCGATGCGCATCCAGCAGCAGGAGGATTCCGAGCGGTCTCGGCATGAGTGGGCAAGGATGCATGCCTTCCAGGGGCACGTGGACCAGACGATGTACCAGCAGCACCACGACATGTGGGGCATCGCGAGCTTCTACCAGTGGCGATTCCAGGAGCATCCAGCTTTCCAGGGATATGCTTTCCCGGCCCCGTCCGGCCCGTACATGCACTTCCACTATCCGGACCAGAGTGGAGCAGGCCCGAGCGGTTCCCATGACCAGGCAGAAGGAGGAGAGGGTAATTTCCTCTACGACGACCCGACGTATTGAGAGGTATCATCTAGTGTTGTCAGTTTTAGACTTGTTAAACTTTGAAATTTTTTGTTGAACTTATGTTATTTTGGGTCAGTTTGGAGACCCTTATTTTAGTGATGTATGAACTATGACATGTTTAAGTTGTATCTTTGCATTTGACATGTTTAGTTTTATTTTGCTAAATTGAGGGTTGTTTGATTTTGAGCATGTGGGGCACTTTGCCCGAGTTGAGATTTTCATGAGCATGATGTTTGTGATGGTATATTAGTGTAATGTCGAAGTGGGGATAATTGTGGAAAAGGCCATCGTGGGCCAAAGTGTATGATCACATTATAACACGTTGTGTGTGATGCTATGCTTTCCGTTTACATCATATGCATCCTCATCAATGCTTCGTGATTATTGTTATTGGGTTGACCATGTTGGCCTCGCCCAAAAAGACCATAGACCAAGGGAAATGATTCGTAGGCATCCTATTGGACCGTCGAGTAAAACACGAATAGACCCTATACTCGCCATCCGAAGTACCCTGTCTTGCCAAAATGCCTCTTTTATGAACCTTACATGTTGAAACCTAAACTCATTAGCTTAACTGTGACACGAACCTGAGCTTCTCATTGCTTAGTTGCTTCAACGAGTGGGGGGAAAGGGTTAGTCAATTGTATAGGGATGAAGACGGTGACATGGGGTTTTGGGGAAATGAAAAGGTAGAAGGGCCATTGGAAGAGAAAATCACTGCTAAAAAGACACCAAATGTGACACTTCGGTAACTGATGCGTTTCGGGTTTGAGGACACCAAAAGAAAACAAGATAGTGTAAGTGAAAAAAATTTGGCATGCCGGAAGATCCTAATGAAGGAGAGCAAAAATGCCGAAGGAAAGAAAAGCACTATGAAAGGAAAACCAACAAACCGAACCCGGACGAAAGCCAAAAATGCAAATCGCCAAAGTGGTTGAAATTTAGCATTGTGGAGCAAACCAAAAGCGGAGGAAAGTGTCGGTGATCAAAGCAGAAAAAGATGGGAAAGGATGATTTGGGGTAAAAAGGGGTAACAAGTGATTGACAGCGAGTCTTGGGGAGAGATTGAAGTGTAACGGGGTTTGTGAGGTTGAGGCAACTTAGGAATGGAGCACCATTGATCTTCCTGAATTTTTCCTCTAAAACACCCACCCGAGTCTAACCTACACTACAAGCCAAATAAGCCCTACCGTTATGGATTCACTTTTGGCTATGGTCTAGAGATCATCGGGATCGGTTCGAATCATTAAGGTATGATCACCAAAGTTTTGAGGAAAAGGGATTTATGTGATGCATGTTGTGTAAGGGCAAGTGTTGTTTAGCATGTATGCGGAGTGAAAATGATACCCTTCGTGCACGTTGTCCTTTGCATGAGTATTTCGAGTTCACATGAATACTTACTTGCAATTATGAATTATGCCTATGGAGTCTCAATGTGTGTGTTAGGGATAATGTTGTCTTGAGTCTAGTTAGTGTCTTGTTTGTCGTTGTGATATAGTGGTAAGTTTTCCCACTTGTTTTACTTGTTTCGGTTCGGGGGAGTTTGCCTAAAATCCCTAGGAGATGCCGAGCTCCTCCTATTGAGTTGACTCAGGGTTCGTAACTCGGTGAATTTTGCAGTACACTTGTTGACTTATCGGGACGATAAGTGTTTAAGTGGGGTGTGTTTGTTGTGGGGTCAAAAGGTCTCGTTTCGAGACCGTTTAACCTCACAATTCGGTGTATTTGTGTCCGATAGTGGCCGAGTGAGGCCCGGGAGTACATATATTATGCTTTTTGGTGTTTTGAGGTGCGTACGCAGGAACGGGAGGAAAAAGGGCTAAAAACAAAGCACCGAGCAAAAAGTCAAAGGGCGTTGACCAAACAGCCAGGCAGAGGCCATTAGCCACGATCGTGACCAATAGAGGCACGATCGTGGCTCATTAGGCACGATCGCCCCTCATCCGGTCACGATCGTGGTCCCCCTTTAAAATATATTGGCGAATTATATTCAACTTACCGTGGGCTCCCCCGATCTCAGTCACGACGGAGGCACGATCGTGACCCAAGGAGGCACGATCGCCCCCTCACAAGTCACGATCGTGGCTTTATGGGGTAAAGGATCGAGGCGATTCAAAATATCTTACCTACCCCGAGTCACGATCGTGCCCGATGAAGCCACGATCGCCACCATGACTAAGCCACGATCGTGCCGCTTCCTGCCCACGATCGTGACCCAAACAGAGGCACGATCGTGCCTTGCTAGTCACGATCGTGACCTACCTCAGAATCAGAAAACTATAAATGGGTTGTAGCCACTTTTTGAAGAGGAGGAAGAAAAGTGGAGAGAGAAAACGAGACCAAGGAGTTTTCAGCCATTTCTCAAGTGTTCTTGAGCGTTCTTCGTGGTTTCTCAAGCGTTCTCCATCTTCCTCGACACCAAAGACACCGCTAGCTCTATCGCGCTTCATCACACATCGAAGACGCACCTTGCTCGGGAATCCAAGAGCACTTTCTATCCATTTACTTTATTGTTCTTCGTGTTCTTCATGTTTATTTGTATTGCCACCATGTTGTTGCTTAGCTTGAGCACCATGGTTGTGGGCTAAACCCCTTAGCCATGGGTGCTAGACAATATGAAATGTGAATGTGAAGTTTATTGAGATTAGTGATTTGTTGAATGATAAATGTGTTGTGTGGATTGTTGTTTGAATGCATGTGTTGTTTAAGTGACGTTTTACAATATATGTTTGAGGTGTTCTATCCGATACCGAAAGGGAAGGATTAGAACCCGGACTTAGCATCCACCGAGGGTTGTAGGCTCAAGACCGTGTCTTGGCACCTTCTCGTAACCCTTAGCCTTTTATTGTCGATTGTATGCGATCTCGAGTTTTCTCAATACCGAAAGGGCACGGGAACACTCGAGATTAGGCCAACCTCATTACCGAAAGGCGAGGTCAGCATTTAAGACATAGGCTCAACCGACCGTTTATTCAATAGATTGCATATTTCTCGAACTTGTTCACTTGATGATTGTCTAGCACCCTCGGCGTTTTAATCCATTCGTATCATTATCGCACGTTGTTATCTGTGTCATAATAGCAAACACGTTTATTAACTAATCGTAAACCCCTTATTAATCCCTGTGGACCGACTCGATATCTTACAGGATCATATAAATATTATTACTTGCGACCCGTGTGCACTTGCACGTGAAAACCATTGTGCGACGTTATCACGTCACATTTTGGCCCAACAAGAGTATTTTGGAGAAGATTGTCGGCCATACATGGAAGGATTGGTATTTGAGACTCGATGAAGCTTTATGGGCTTATCGAACGGCGTATAAGACACATCTTAATATGTCTCCATATCGACTCGTTTATGGGAAGGCATGTCATCTCCCGGTTAAAATTGAATACATGGCACGGTGGGCTATTCTAAGATGCAACATGGACATCAAAGAGGATGGGGAAAAGAGACTTTTACACTTGGAGGAATTAGAAGAATGGAGAAGAGATGCGTATGAAAGCAATGCGATTCACAAGGAAAATACCAAGAAATGGTACGACAAGCACATCGCCAAAAGAAGCTTTGAACCAGGGCAACTTGTATTAGTGTTCAATGTGCAATTGAAGTTATATCCCGTGAAGTTGAAGTCTCGATCCTCGGGACCGTTCAAGGTTGTGAAAAGCTTTGAGAGCTGGGTGCAAGAAGGGATGAATTTGATGGTGAGGTGGAGGAAGGGCAACTCGCTCGTGAGGAGAAAATTTGTTGGATCGAGATTTGTGAGGCGGCCTAGGTATTGAGACCGCCTATGAGTCGAGCCAATGACATTAAACAAAGGCACTACTTGGGAGGCAACCCAATGGATTTCGGTTTTATCGGGTTTTGGATTTTTGTGAAATTTGATTTGGCATTCGTACTTAGAATAAGTGGTGTTTGTGGAAGGGGAGGTACTTATGTTAGCCTATCCATTCATAGGTACTCGGAAGAAAAGGGAAGCCACGGAAGGTTCAACGGCGGACGGAAAAGGAAGGAGAGGCAAAGGGGGGCAAATGGAGATAGGAGGGTCCTATCCGCTTAGCCATCCGGTCTGGATAGCTCAACGGATAGCTTGTTAGGAGGTCCTAACCGCTCAGCCACCCGGTCCGGATAGCTCAGCGGATAGCCTGTCAGGAGAGCCTATCCGCTGCACTATCCGGTCTGGATAGTCCAGCGGAACACTTGGACAGAGAGTCTATCCACTCCGCTATCCGGTCCGGATAGTGCAACGGATGAGAGGGTATTAAGGACCCAAAAATCAGATTTGAACCCTAATTTTCGAGAAAAGAAAGCTACCAAGTCCTCCCAACCCCTCCTCTTGCGAATTCCGGCCAAAGAGAAGTGATTCCAAGTGCGAATTTACGCTCCTCTTCCTCCCTTACGTGGATTTAGGGTCCATTGGGTCTCAAAGTCAAGAGTTCCAAGTTCTTCAAAAGTTAGAGAGGTAATCTGAATTTTCTCTTGAATCCTCTTCCAAATTTGTGTTAGAGAGCTAAGATGTCGAATCCAAGAGATGAAGGGGCATGAGAGGAGGAGGTTGTTGCTCCTCCCGGGCCGGGGAAGAGGTTGTAGCACCTCGACCTTCATCGGAGAGATTCAATCCCGGGATGCCTAATGTTCCCAATGTGGTCTTCACCGATGATGAGGAGAAAGCCCAAAGGAAGGAAATCGGGCGGAAGGTGGTCACGAACAATAGGCATGTGAACATGAAGATGTTTGAAGATTTGGGTATCGAGGATGAATTGAAGGAGAAGATGGTGAAACTCGGGTGGAAAGAGTTTTTGGCATGGAAGGTACCGGCTTATGCGGACCTCACCATTGAGTTACTTACAACCATGAAGATCGACAAGGAGGGAAAGATTTCCTTCTGGCTTTGTGGAAGGAGGTTCATTCTCCGGGAAGAGGATTTCACCACAATATTTTGGCTCAAAGGGCGGTACGGGCCGGAAAGGATTCGATTCACCTCGAACACGTGGTATGCCATCACATGCCTAAATGATTTCCAACGATTCCATGAGGCGAAGTACATACCTGAGGAAGATGTCGGCATGATAGTGTTTCAAAAGGTGTTGGCCCATGTCTTATTTGGAAGAGCCGACAATACTTATGATGTGAGTGCCAAGGAGTTGAAAATATTGTACGCATATATGAGCGTGATATGAGGGCACCTTGTGAAAGAGATCACCACGGGTTCCAAAGATTGAAAATCATGCATCGGACAATATGTAACCGTGGTGATCGATTAAAAGCTAGATCTTAATGCTATTTGAACATATTATGAACATTATTAAAATCTGATATTTACCTCTTGAAATCGACAAGAACACAAGCGTAGTGTCCTCTCTATCAAGTCCACACAAGCACACAACCGAAATGGTTTTTCTCTCTAATTTTTGCTAGAAAATTCTAAAGAAAACTTTATCAATAATGGAGGTAGAGAGAGGAGAGATTTCGGCAAGGTGAGGGAGAGAGAGTGGGAGTTGGTTGCTGAAAATAATGATTATGTGATTTTTAATTTGAAATTAAAATTGAATTTCAAAATAAAAATTGCATTATCCATCCTTTTAATCCTTCTCATTTACAATTAACCCCTCTCTTATCTTAAACCCTAAATGGGCTTTAAGCCCATTTAACTAAAACCCAAATTAAACCCATTAACTTGAGTTCTAATTTCGGTTTAGTCAAAACGGCTCAATTTCCTCGAATTGATTTCTTCAACCGTCTGGTTAAAACCTTAGGCCAGAAAACTACCGAATCGTTCTCAAATCTCATTCATAATTATTGTCATGTATTGTGCTTAATGCGTGTGACCCTCTAGGCTCACGAATAATTGGTAGACTGGTAAAATTACCATTTTACCCTTTCCATCATAAGTGGCCTCTAGCAAGACATTATGATTATCCAATATTCGTGATTATCGATTATTCGACTTAACCTGTTATCGTACATGTCACTGTCCTTTTATCAAACCGATATCCAGATTAATCAATAGGCATAGAACGGTCATCCTAATTTATCAATCACTGTTTCTTGATACCTGAGATGACTGAAAATTGATACTAAGGTATCACCTGCATGGTCATGCTATTTCTTCAGTCATACTCATCAAGTGGCCTAAACGGATATCTTTCTCATACCGAAGTATGAGTGATAAATCCCTCAGACGCCTTTCGTGTTCACTAGTGCAATAAATGCCAAAGCCAATCGAAGCCGTTATAGCTACCCTTTTACAGATAACGTTAGACTAGGTCAAACTTAGGTATTTGTTACATAGTGTACACAAAGACTCCTTGGTCTTAGGATATAATGACAAGTTACGATATATGAGTATCTCATGACTGGATCTATGCAGCATACTCACAATCGGGTTGTCCGATATCATCGACCTGATGATATCTATGATATAACTCTGGCACATCTTTGCCATGATCAGTAGAGCGTGATCACAAGGAGTTAGTCTCATACTGATCGCTTCAGAAGAAGCTTAGCTGATCCGGGACTCTATCGAATGCAACTCTTTTGATCTATAGTTCTACTATAAGTGATTACACACATTATGACATAGATCAAATCACATTAGATATATTACTACAACACGTTAGTAATATTATGCCTTTTATTATGTAGAATAATGATGTCCGTTACAATATAGATTGAGGAATTATTTTGGGCTAGGGCACAAACCTAACACCTTGGGAACAAGTGATTTGGGACTACCTTGTGAGGCTTCGGGGTCGACCATCGGCCGCTATTTTTTGTGGGAACATCGTGACGCAAATTGCATTGATTTTGCCTATGAGGCCAGATCGGGGGGGGGGGGGCAATATGGGATTTCACGCTCACCGAGTGCCCACAAGTCCCGGGATGTTTGACGAGAGAAGTTACCTTCAAGATCTTTCTGCGTGCGAGTGAGATTTTGAAGAAGAAGAGGGAACGACTACGGAAAGCTCGAGTGGGACAAGTTCTCAACCAACATACATCACCACCGGACAATTCACCGAGTGGACAATGCACATGAATGGATGGATGACAAATGTCAACAACTTTCAAGCGGACACTGAAGTGAAGTTGGGGCTAATAGACGAGAAGATCGATTGAGTGCGAGATGATGTGAGAGAGGTGCTACGGTGGGTTCGACCTCAAGATTACAACCAAGCGGGGCCATTCGAGGCAACAGGGCATGAGCCCTATGATCAGAGTTTAGCCCCGTACGTGCCAATGGAGGGTGATGACATGTTTGACTACTTCGCCGATGAAGGTCAAGGAGAAGAGGAAGATTCATACGTTCTAATTACATTTACATATTGTGAATGTATGAATGTATGGATAGGTTTATATGCATTAGTTTATGTATGTTTAGCTATCACCCACATGCGAAGATTAAAACCGGAATTTAATCAGACTTGCATGTAATTAATTAAGGAATCATCTTTGCATGGATTTGTAATTGATGATTCCAGTTAAGATTGTATCGATATACAATCATATAGTAATAATTCACTTATTCGCAAATAATTACAAGTCAAGCGTGATACCATCCAAGTTTGGACACTCAAAAGGACTTGGGGCCTATGGATGTCGGTACGCCTCCGCGTAACGTTCATAGAGGAAAAGTCTTGATGAGTTTGGAAATTCCATGTGGATGCGTGCGCCTCCGCGTAGTAGCCACATTAGTTCTGACCACGGTCGAAACTTGGTAGACTTGTCTACGATTGTCAGCTAAGGCTGACCTAGGGTATCAGTATAGGGTATGTCGTGTAGGGCTGGGCACGGTTCCGGAACCGGACCGGACCCAATCAATCGATTCTTCATTTTGGAGACCCAAATCCGGACCCGATAAGTCGGTTTCGGTTCGGTTCTGGGCCCAGTTCTACGGTGCGGTTCTCAGTTCTACCCAATTAGACCCAATTGAATGATTTAATTTTGAAATTAAGGGCCTGGTTCTCTAATATAGTTGTATAATTTTGCTTAATTAGATTCAATTAATGTGATATTAAAACATTGTTCAATTTATGGTGAAAATTATACATATTTAAACTCTTTTTAGGCTAAAACATAAAATTGTAATACAAAAAATACTAATTAAAACCCCCAAAATCGGTTCGGTTCCGAAACGGTTAATTAGCGGTTCTACACTCTTAGAACCCGAACCGAACCGAATTGATTCGGTTCTCAATTTTGAGATCCAAATCCGATCCGATACCCACGGTTCTCGGTTCTTCGGTTCGGTTTCGGTTTCGATCCCGGTTCGGTTTTGGGTAAAAAGTGCCCACCCCTATTGTCGTGTAATTTTAAGTACAAACCCTAGCTAGCCAAGAATTACATGGACTTGTAATTGGATGAGTTCCTACCTTGGTTCTCTCAGTTAGAGCGGTGAGCCTTCGTTCACTTCAATTGAGGGTATGCGAGGATCCTGGTTCATAATCTAAATTTTAGAATCAGACAAGTGTTTTATAACTAAATCTCCAACTTGAATTTTAATTAAATATTGATTAAATTTTGTTTTACAATGTAGATATAATGGCAAACACGATTCACTATGGAAACAACGCACTTAGGTTCTTGATCGAGCAAGATAAGCTTAACGGCATTAACTTTCTTGATTGGGACCGGAACCTGAGACTCATTCTCAAGCACGAACGTAAAGATTATATCCTTACCCAGGACCCACCTGCTGAGCCAGCACTTAACGCTGCAAGGGCGCTAAGGGATGCTTACCAAAAGTTCCTTAGTGACCGGATCGACGTGCAGTGCATCATGATGGGCAGTATGGTGCCTGACTTGCAGAAACAGTTCTTGGACAATTCAAAAGATCTCAAGGCCTTGATGGCAGAGATCGAGAAAATGTTCAAAGAGAAAGCGCGTGTCGAAAGATATGACACTTTCAGTGAACGGATGTCCTGCAAGCTCAAGGCTGGAGCTCTTGTCAGTCCCCATGTCCTTAAGATGAAACGTCTTATGGAACACTTGACCATACTCGGTCATGCTGTGGATAAGGAAATGACTGCAAACTTTGTGCTGCACTCACTTCTAGATACATATCGTGATTTCGTTGAAAATTACAATATGCATGACATGGATAAGACAGTGACAGAGCTCCATGAGATGCTCGTGACCGCAGAGAAGAATCTCAAGGGCAAGTCCAAGGAGGTCATTTGCTTCTATTGCCAAGAGCAGGGGCACTAGAAGAAGGATTGTAAGAAGCATAAGGAGTTTCTGAAGAAGAGTGGACCTTCCACGTCTTCAGGACCAGATATATATGTTATTGAGCTTAATCTCAGTTTATCTACTTCAGATTCTTGGGTACTTGATACCGGTGCAGAATCTCACATTTGTATTAGTGTGGAGGCTATGGAAAGTAGAAGAGATATGGGCAGGGGCGAAGCAGACCTGCGAGTTGGTGGTGGCAATCAAGTCTCAACAATTGCAGTAGGAAAGATTAGTCTCAGTTTGCCCACTGGGCTTGTTTTATGTTTAAACAATATTCATTGCATCCCTGCATTTCGCAGAAATATTATTTCTATTTCCTTACTTGACAAGGAAGGATATTGTTTTTCTATTGATAGTGAATTATTCAATATTTATAAGAATGATGTTTATTTTTTCAATGCTTCATTGGTTGGTGGTTTGTATATTCTTAATACTCAAAGCACCGACACAAGCTCTATATATAACATAAACAATAAAAGGCTTAAATCTGATGATTTAAACCAGACTGTGATATGACATTGTCATTTAGGCCACATAGGCGAGAAACGCATCTCAACACTTCACAAGTGTGGACTTTTAAGTCCGTTTGAATTCACTTCAATCGACAGATACAAGTCATGCCTAATGGGTAAAATGACAAAGACACCTTTCACTGGTGTAGGTGAGAGGGCGAGTGACTTATTAGGTCTCATACATTCCGATGTATGTGGACCTATGAGTACTCAGGCCATAAGGGGTTTTCACTACTTCGTCACATTTACTGATGACTTCAGTAGATATGAGTATGTCTATTTAATGAGACATAAGTCTTAAACCTTTGACAAGTTCAAAGAGTTCCAGAATGAAGTACAAAACCAGCTTGGAAAAAGTATAAAGGCGCTTTGATCTGACCGAGGTGGTGAGTACTTGGGCAGAGAGTTTCACAGTCATTTAAAGGAGTGTGAGATTCTCTCTGAATTGACTCCGCCAGGAACCTCAGTTGAACGGTGCGTCTGAGCGGAGAAACCAGACCTTGCTTGACATGGTTCAGTCAATGATGAGCTCCCTATCTCCTTCTGGGGTTATGCCCTAGAAACGGCAACATTCATTTTGAATCAGACTCCGATGAAGACAACGAAAGTACACCTTGTGACAGTCATTCTGACTCCCATTACCGTGGATGCGTGCGCCTTCGCGTAGTATTCATTGGGATGCAAGCTGAATGAGGAGATCAGTTTTATTTGGATGCGTGCGCCTCCGCGTAGTAGCCAAATAAGAATTGGACCAGAGTCACATAAGGTACACTACATGACGCTCATTAGGACTCCCATTACCGTGGATGTGTGCGCCTTTGCGTAGTATTCATTGGGATGCGAGCGGGATGAGATGGTCAGTTCTATTTGGATGTGTGCGCCTTTGCGTAGTAGCCAAATGATAAATAGACCATAGTCATATATGGTGTGGGAAACATTCTAATATGTTTTTCCTAATGATTTGGGTTGCAGAGTTGCTTGCATCCAAATCAGACAAGTGTCTTTGTAATGTATCCTTAAGAAACTAAGAGATACAACTTCTACAAACCCAGCAAGAACAAAGTCTTTGTTGCTTAAGGAAGGGTATTTTTGGAGAAAGAATTTATTTCCAAAACAGTTAATGGGAGTCCCGTGCATCTCGAAGAAATTCGAGAGGGTACAGAACAACCTGAAGCAATTCAGGAGCCTGCTATGCAAGATGTAGAAGTACATGAGCCTCAGATAGTCGTAGATGAAGAATAAATCCCTACAGAAATTCTAGATGGTCCAAGGAGGTCTGAAAGATCTCGTCATGTTCCCGTCAGATATGACTTCACAGCCACTGAAGGAAATGACTTGATAGTTGTGGATCAGAAAGATCCAGCAACC
Organism: Geranium rotundifolium; assembly: GCA_963920655.1. Taxonomy (NCBI): domain Eukaryota; kingdom Viridiplantae; phylum Streptophyta; class Magnoliopsida; order Geraniales; family Geraniaceae; genus Geranium; species Geranium rotundifolium. Next base: position 12,463,896 of record OY987322.1, on the reverse strand, counting down.
TTTCAACAAGTCTTGGCCAGTACCAACTCCGATAAATGGCAGGAACCCAAGAAAGAGGTGAGGAAATCCATGGGAGATAACCAAGTCTGTATTTGGTTGATCAAACCCCTGGGATAAAACCCATCGATTCTGAGTGGGTCTATAGGATTAAGACCGACATGCATGAAAATCCTCAGACCAATAAGGCTAGGTTGATCGCAAAAGGTTATCGTCAGATTTAAGGTCTGGATTATGATGACACCTTTTCACCAGTAACAATGGTCAAATCGATCCGGATTATTCTTAGCCATATCTATGGCTGATGGATCTCAAAAACCTCTTACTTAACGGGAACTTACAAGAGGGTGTGTATATCACACGGCCTATGAGTTTTGTAGATCCAAAGAAACCCGGAAAGATGTGCAAGCTGTAAAGATCCATTTATGCATTGAAACAAGCTTCACGGAGTTGGAATCTTCGTTTCGATGAAGTTGTAAGAGAATTTAGCTTCATCAAGAGTGAAGAAGAACCTTGCGTTTATAAGAAAGCGAGTGGGAGTAATATTGTATTCCTGGTATTATTCATCGGGAATGACATCCCGACCTTGCCACCAAAACTTGGTTAGGGAAGTGCTTATCGATGAAGGACTTAGGTGATGCTACATTAATTGTGGGCATCAAGATTTATACAGATCAATCCAAAAGGATTTTGGGCTAAAGTCAGAACACTTACATAGATAAAGTGTTGAGAAGACTCTCAATGCTTGAATCTAAAAAAAGGATACATACCTATGCATCATGGCATTAAGCTCAGCAAGACACAATGTCCTAGTACACCTGATGAGCTGAGCAGGTGAATAAGATCTCATATGCTTTGGATGTAGGATCTATCATGTATGCCATAATATGCACGAGACTGGAAGTCTCGTTCGCACTCAGATGTACCAACAGATTCCAATCTAACCCCGGCCAATAACACTAGATTTCTGTCAAAGGCCATCCTCAAATATTTGAGCAGGATCAAGGATGCATTCCTAGTGTATGTGGGTATAGATAGAGAACTAGCAGTCAAAGGACATGTTGATGCTAGTTTTCAGACATATCACGATGACTTCAAAACTCAGTCAGAATATGTTTTTGTGTTGAATGGTGGCGCTTTCAGCTGGAAGAGTCTTAAAGCAAGCCACAACTGCCAACTATACAACGGAAGCTGAGTATATAGCTACAACAAAAGCAGCTAAAGAAGTCGTATGGATTAGAAGCTTTCTGAACGGATTAGATGCAACACCGCGAGCGTCTGATCCGATAAGCTTGTTATGGGACAACACAAGTATCGTAGCTATTGCTCAAGAGCCCAGATTCCACAACAGATCCAAACATATACTCAGCGGATATTACCTCATCAGAGTTATCACAGATATAGGTGATGTGGAGATTAAGCACGATTCGACTGATGATAATATGGTCGATCCCTTGACAAAAGGCTCAGCCGCAGCCTAGGCATGAGGAACATGCAAGGTCTATGGGAGTAGATCGGAACTAGGGGCAAGTGGGAGATTGTTAGAGTTATGCCCCAGTCCAATATAAAAGTGATCTACATATGTAATGTTTTATCATCCTTCTGAATAAATAAATCGGCATTAAATTACTAATGTGCTGTAGTAATTTATTAGATGTAATTTGATCTGTATCATTATGTGTGTTATCACTAATAGTAGAATTACAGATCGGAAAGAATTACATTTAATGCATCCTTGATCAGTCAAGCTTCATTAAGAAACGATCAGTATGAGGCTAACTTTTTATGATCACGCTCTACTGATCATGGTAAAGTAGTACCGAAGATCATAGATATCATTAGGGAGATGGTATTGGACGACCCGATGGTGAGTATGCGACATAGATACTGTCATGAGCATACTCAAATAACGTAGCTTGTCATTATATCCTAAGACCAAGTAGTCTTTGTGATCACTATGTGATGAATCTCTAAGTTTGACCTAGTCTAACGTTACCTGTAAAAGGGTAGCCATAAAGGGCTCTGATTGGCTTAGTTATGAATTACATGAGTGAAATCGAAAGACGGTTGAGGGATTTATCACTCATACTCCGGTATGGGAATGATATCTGTTTATGCCACTTGATGAGTATGACTGAAGAAATAACATGACCATGCAGGAGATACTTAGTATCCATTTTCAGTCGTCTCAAGTATCAAGAAATAGTGATTGATAAATTAGGATGATTGTTCTATGCCTTTTGATCAATCAAGATATCAGTATGATAAAAGGATAGTGACATGAACAATAAGAGTTTAAATCGAATCATCGATATTCACGAACGTTGGGTAATCATAATGTCTTGCTAGAAGCCACTTATGATGGAAAGGGCAAAATGGTAATTTTGCCAGTCTGCCAACGGGTCGTGAGCCTAGAGGGTCACACACTTTAAGCATGGTATATAGCAAAATAGACTTGGATAAAATATTGGGAGAATCCGCATTTCAATTTAGTTAAATTGAAATCGAAACGGTTGATTTCCGGCCTAGGTTTATAACTAGACGGTTGAGGAAATCAGGTTGAAGGAATTGGATCGGTTTAGCTAAACCGCTTAATTAGAACCCAATTTAAATGGGTTTAATTGGATTTTATCTAAATGGGCTTTAAGCCCATTCTTAATATTAATTACTATTATAATTAAATTAAGATAATTATGAGAGTTATTTTAGGAATTGATTTAGTGAAAATCAAATATAATAATAATTTGATTTTCACGAAATCACTCTCCTAATTCTCTCTAATTTTCGGCCCTCTCTCCCCTCTTGTGCCGTCCTTTCTTTCTTCTCCATAGCTAGGGTTTTGTTTGATTTTATACACAAGACTAGCATATTTGTGTGTAGAAACCTTAGAGTAATAAGGTGTCGTGCTTATGTGGACGATCTAGAAAACACATATTTTGTGTTTTTGATTCGAAAAGGTATATTTTCAGATCTGATAGTTTTATGTTATTGCTGGAATTTTTATCACATGATGATCTTAATTCGAAATCCATGGTTATTTTAATGTCCGCTGCATGAAATTGATTCTATGGAACCCATGGATTTCCTTCAGTTACAAGACCTTAATTGGTTGGTAACCACCCCCATTATTGAATCTTAAAAATACTTTTTTTCAATATTTATATCTCCATCACTATATAATACTTGTGTGATCTTGTTGGAAGATAGCATCAAGACAATGATTTTTCATATAATCGCTCTATCTCAAATTGCCTTTTACGAATCGTATTTTTGGATATTGAATTGTGCAAGCTCCAGACTCTGATGTGTGTGTGGGCACACATAAGGGGGACTACCGTGTTAACCTCGGAGGCAGCCGGAATACGATCGCCACCTCGGTCCAACCGGAAAAATTGTTTTCAAATCAGTGGCCACCATACCACGGCGCGGTAACTTTGAGTCAGAACTTGTTTTCTCTCCTATCATTGTTATACTCAAATTGTAGTTCCTACAATAAGACCAAATACCAAGCGTGTTTGGAAAAAAAACTATGCAAATAAAGCAAGAGCTAAACAAATGTAGTTGGTGATAATCTTTTTAGAAGTTTGCTTCAGGTTGGTGGGTTTGATTCGGCCGAAGAGCTCTGGGGGGATGGGGCCGAAGAGGGAGTTGGCGGCGATGGTGAGGAGGGAGCGGAGGTCGGAGACGACGTGGGAGAGGGTGCTGGAGAGGTGGAGGTCGGAGAAACACGCAAAACATATATGAGTGACATGTTTTGAAAATTTGAAGTAAAACTAAGGATATTTTTGTCTTTTCAATTAAAAAATAAACAAATTCCATCCAAAATTTTAACGATCCGTGCTAAGTGTCAGTTTTCAATCGCTGGATGTAGCTAAATGTACACTTTTAAATATAAATATAGCTACATATATCGGGTGTGGCTAGTTGTACATTTCCCAAGAAAATAAAAAAGTAGTAAAATCTGCAAACTTGTCAATCTTTTTTGCAGCCAAGTGTAATAATGTAAAATTGTGGGTTATAATGTAAATAGTGAGAAAGAAAGGGTAGGCATGGCATGGAATATGAGCCGCTGAACCCTAAAAAGGGGGGAATGGATGCCTAACAAATAAGCGCTCAACGCTGCTCAGTAGCGTGTTAGGGGTTTTCAGTTTTTCAATCAAAGGAAAATAATTGGAGTTTGAAGGGTTTAGGGTTTTAGGTAAATGGCCGGCACGAAGAGATACTCACCTTGTGTTGAAGGTGAAGGTGAAGCAGTTGCAGAGGCTGGAATGTCCGATAAACAAGGATTGGCTAAGAAAGCAAAGAAAGACAAAGTGACGGCCGATGCGAATTCAGAGAAGCCCATGGAGAGGAGGAAGAAGAGGAAGGAAATGGACAAGGATCGTCACCGTAATGCTTCTGTGAAGGAGCAGCCGAACTCTAAGCCCGTCGATTTGGAAGCTGTCGGCGGCGGTTTGCCACAGTTCCATATTGGAGTTTTTAAGGACTTGGCTGCGGGTGATGGCGGTGTCAGAGAAGCGGCCGCTGAGGCCTTGGTGAGGGAGCTGCGGGAGGTGCAGGATGCTTATGATAGGCTTGATAGGAAGGATTTAGTTGAGGGTGGCTTGAAATTGGAAGCTGAGAAAGATGACGGCTTGAACGATTGTGCACCTTCTCTGAGATACGCTGTGCGGAGGCTCATTCGCGGTGTTTCTTCCTCCAGAGAGGTATGTATTGTACGCCTTTCTGTTTGTTGCTCAGATTTGTATTTTGATACTTGTTTTCTTGCAGTGTGCCAGGCAGGGGTTTGCATTAGGTTTAACCATGGTTGCCACTATCCCAAGCATCAAACTGGACTCACTGCTCAAACTTATAGTTAGTTTATTGGAGGCCACTTCCTCAATGAAGGGTCAGGTGGGCTTGAATGTCATATATGTTCCTCAATGTATCTTGATCTTATTATGTTTCCTTGCATAAAATTGTGAGGTTTTATGTGCATGGAATTACAGGAAGTAAGGGATTGTCTCTTGGGTCGCTTATTTGCTTATGCTGCTCTTGCTCGATCTGGAAGACTTATTGAAGAGGGGTTGTCTACCAAAGATACCTCTCATATCAAGGATTTCACTGCTTCTCTTATATCTCTTGCAGCCAAGAAGCGATATCTTCAAGAGCCTGCTGTTTCAATTATCTTGGACCTAATTGAAAAGGTGTTCTTATCTCTATAATTAAGAAATATTTGCTTATTCATATTTCCATGCTATGTTATTCCATTTATTACTTGCTGACGGCTCAGTAAGATTTTCCTTTCCATTATTGGTTTGCAATTTTAACTCTTCTATTGGTTTACACAAGTACTTTAAACTCGTACTGGAAAGTCAAAAAATGTTTTTCAGTGACTGGAAAGTCAGGGAATGATCAGGTTATGACTTGTGTAATTATTAGAAGAAGATATTTCAACTAGTCTATTTCTGTAGTTATTAATGCCTGTTCTAATTGTCTACAATTCCCCATCTTTTTCCAAAAATAAATCTAGCATTTAGCTACATGCCTATATAATATGATTACAGTGGTATTGAAGTATGTTGATGGCCTTTGTGCACTCTCTATATTCAATATGCAATTATTTACATGATTGCATATTCAATGGCTATTATAAGAGATGCAATATTTGCTCGAAGGAAAGATGAACTGTATAACGTCTTTTGGTAGAACAACATTACTAGTTCCGTACTGTGTCTTGCAAGTAATAAGTAATAACAAGCAAAACTTTTGAACGTCTAAGAGTAGGTTCCAAAGTGATAAATTTCTTCTCCTGAAGTAATATATTTATTAATAGCCAGATGTTATTTCAGGTAGCACCCTGTTTCTATATTTTATTGCTATTCAGCGTGTTGAAATGTTTTGTTTGGCATTCTCAAACTACCCCAACTGGTGTATCATTGATATATAAATATGTTTCTCCATTTAATCTTAGAAATTTTGCTTCTGCATTCCTTGATGAAATTCTTTCCCATCAAAACTTTCTTGCAGCTGCCTACTGAAGCCTTGCTGAATCATGTTCTTGAAGCTCCTGGACTTCGTGAGTGGTTTGAAGGAGCCGCAGAAGCTGGAAATCCTGATGCATTGCTTCTAGCTTTGCGAATTCAGGCAAAAATATCTGTTGACTGTCCAATGTTTGGCAAACTTTTGCCCTATCCATTCAGCACAACTAAGTTTTTTGCTCCTGACTGCCTGTCCTCTCTGGCTAACTGCCTGAAGGTGATGTCTAAACTTAAATGCATACATTTATATTCCTGTGGTGCAGAAAAATGAAAATAAATTCTGATTTGTTGTTCTGCAAATAAATATATCAGGAATCTACCTTCTGTCAGCCTCGAGTTCACAGTGTGTGGCCTGTTGTAGTAAACATTCTTCTACCTGACATGGCCTTACAGACTAATGATTTACTATTAGCTTCAAGTTCTTCCAAGAAGCACAAGAAAAGCCGCAAGAGTACATCTTCTGAAGAAGAAATTGCAACCAACTTCAAATGTTTCTGTGAAATTGTTATTGAAGGATCGCTTCTTCTTTCATCTCATGACCGAAAGCACTTAGCATTTGATGTTGTGCTTCTTCTCCTTAAAAATATATCTTCATCTTTTGTACCAATTGTTCTGTCCCATAAACTAGTGCAGTGCTTGATGGATATACTTTCGACAAAGGACTCTTGGCTTTCTAAGGTTGCACAACATTTTCTGAGAGAACTCTCTGATTGGGTGAAGGATGATGATGTTAGAAGAGTTGCGGTTATTGTGGCCCTACAAAATCACAGCAACGGAAAATTTGATTCTATTACACGAACAAAAACTGTTAAAGATTTGATGGCAGATTTTAAGACAGAGTCTGGAAGTATGTTGTTTATTCAGAATTTAGTGAGCATGTTTGTGGAGGAGGCTCATACATCAGATGAACCTTCGGATCAGAGTCAAACAACGGATGATAATTCAGAGATATGTTCTGTTGAGGATAAGGAATCTATTGGGGCATTAGGAACTTCTGACTTTCTAAAAAGTTGGGTTATAGATTCCCTCCCTAGTATTTTAAAGTACTTAAAGCTGGATACTGAAGCTAAATTTCGGGTGCAAAAAGAAATATTGAAGTTTCTAGCTGTACAGGGTTTGTTCACTGCATCTCTTGGCTCAGAAGTGACGTCTTTTGACCTACAGGAGAAATTTAGATGGCCAAAAGCAGCAACCTCTATTGTACTTTGCAGAATGTGTATTGAGCATCTCCAGTTTTTACTGGCTAATGCCCAGAAGTGTGATGGACCACGTGCCACGTCAATTGGCCCTGAGCCAAATGATATTGGATCATACTTCATGCGATTTCTTAGCACATTACGCAGTATTCCATCTGTGTCTCTCTTTCGAACTCTGAGTGACGAGGATGAGAAGGCATATAAGAATCTGCAAAGAATGGAAAATAGGCTTTCTAGAGAGGTAAACTAGCTGTATTTTTCAATTACTAAATTTATGGTTAATATCTATTTTTCCTACGTATTTGTTGAGATAAAACCAGTGTATGAATATATATCCATGTGTCCGAGGCAGGAATGTATGAATATATATAATATGTTGAAAACCTCTGGCCTACTAGAAAGGCATGGCTGGTATTTACACGGCTCTGTTTTATATTTTAATGACATGTTGTATTATATGATTCATAGTTGAATGTAGTCAATTTATGAACCTGAGTAGTGTGAGATGTTCCCCTGATATGTATCCAAACCAGTGTATTCTTAAATAACATTGTGATATGGGCTTTCTTCCAATTTACTTACCTGTGCTGATTAGCTACAATAAACATGTTTCCAAGGCCTTATAAATTTGTTTTCACTGTTTCATCAATGTCATTTCTCATTTTGTTTATGGCTTGATGTTCATTAACATAAAGTGCCTGACTTTTGTCAGGAAAAGAATTGTGGGCTTAGCAGTGATGCAAATAAATTGCATGCATTGAGATATTTGCTGATCCAATTGCTGTTGCAAGTGCTACTTCGACCAGGAGAATTGTCTGAAGCAGCATCTGAACTTATAATGTGTTGTAAAAAAGCATTTGCTGCTCGTGACCTTCTTGATGACTCTGGTGAAGATGAGCTGGATGGTGATGTGGCACCTAAGTTAATGGATGTCCTTGTGGATACTTTGCTTTCATTGCTTCCAGAGTCATCAGCTCCAATGCGGTCTGCTATTGAGCAGGTGTGTTTGATAAGGCAGTGGTTTTCCATTGGCTTTGATTACTGATAAACCAATGTTATGCTAAAAAAATATCATGCCGACATGACCTAACCGTCTTACACTTCTAGTTGGTATAATTATTTTGTGAACTTTGGCGTGTAATCAATTACTTCATAATTGATGGTCAGCTGTCAGTGTGCTGATGCTGTTTATAGGATGGGTCAAATCAATGTTTCACCTATAACTATATTGTATGCTAGGGAGTAGGATCTTGAAAACATCTGAGATTTCAGTAACCTCAGTTGTGTTGTCAACATTTTTCTATTTGCTCTTCTTCCTCTGTACAATGGGAGTTGAATTGTGTATAAAATTCTTCACTGCTTTGGCAATATGCTGTCAGATATGGCATATATTTAATGTGTAAGGCGAATCAGCTATGTTGAGAACAAAAAGATAAAATATCCATTTATTTAGAGGTGTACTTTGATGATGATATCAGCTGCATGTTCTGCTTACAGCCTGATTTGAGACTTATATGCTCATAATATGCCGTTTTCTTTCCTTTTGCTGTCCATTAACATGCATATATAAACATTGTTCGAGGCAGCTTTACAAATGGTTTTGTTCTGACCCGAGATATCGTATGAAATATATTTGCTACAATTGTACTTTTGCAGGTATTCAAATTCTTCTGTCAAGATGTCACAGATGATGGACTGCTGCGGATGTTGCGTGTTATTAAGAAAGATTTAAAACCAGCTAGACGTCAGGATGCTGGAAGTGAAGATGACGAGGATGATAATGAAGATTTCCTTGGCATTGAAGATGATGAAGATATTGATAAAGCTGAGTCAGGTGAAACTGGTGAGAGTGACGAGCAGACAGATGATTCTGAGGCAGTAGATGGGCTGGAAGAAAATGAAGAACTTTCCGATGATTCTGACGGAGGAATGGATGACGATGCAATGTTCCGAATGGATACTTATCTTGCACAGATTTTCAAAGAAAGGAAGAATCAAGCTGGGAGTGAAACTGCTCAGTCTCAACTTGTGCTGTTCAAACTCCGCGTTCTTTCACTGGTGGAAATTTACCTACATGAAAATCCAGGCATGCTTCTCTTTTCTTCCATTTTCCTCTGAGAGAAGTCTTCATGTTTCTTCTAGCTATCTAGGGATAATTTATCAAAAAGAAGAAAACCAAATTTATTGGAAAATGAACTAAGGGATAAAAACAAATATAAAAGAGAATGTCAGGTCCCTGCTTCTGAGATTGGGTTATGGGTCTCTGCAACACGAAATCACTGTGAGGTGATTGCTGGAGCTTTGTCTTCTTCTTCCAATTGCTGCTCCTAAACTACTGTAAACTAAAAGCTACTAGTACTTTGTTTTGTAGGTAATTGATAAACTTCATTGCTACGCCCAATGTGCTTTAGATACTGCTAGCCTAGCTAACAATAGCAGTAGGGGAGATCATATCTCCTAACAACAAGGTAATGGGAAAAACATGCTTCCAGCCACTAGACAAGGTGGCTGAATTATTGGAATTCAAATTACTATAATTAGGATAACTGCTATTTGATAGCAGTAGTGCTGAGTTGGTTGTTGACTTGTTTCTTGCTCCATTTCCCATGAGTGTACCGGCGATGTGTTGTTGTTGGGTTCCTAACAGAGAAGTAGCTAAGGAGTACATTGATAGAAAACTGATGTTGTCAGGTTTTTACTCTAGAGATTATTTTTCCTTGAATTTTTCACATGTTGTCTGAAGTGTATTACTTAGCTGCCCTTTGTCATAGGGCATTGCCTTTTCTTCAATTACTTGTAATTCCTGTAATATAGCACTTAAGTTTCTCTTAAATTTCTGTTGTCTGACTGGAAGTTTTATATACGAACTTTGTATTTGTATATTAGGCCACCTTTCATCATGTGTTATGGGAACTACACCACATTGATTAATAGTAATGTAATTTGGTCTAACTGGTTCTTATGATATGTTCTTACGCTGTAGAAGAGTTGGGTTTCATACTGCTTGCTGATTTGACCTTTTGGTTCTAATTATACAGGTAAGCCCCAAAATCTGATGGTGTTCTCGAACTTGGTTCAAGCATTTGTCAATCCACACACTGCTGAAGGTAATGAACAGCTTGGACAGCGTATATGGGGAATTCTACAGAAGAAAATATTTAAAGCAAAGGACTATCCCAAAATCGAAGGCTTGGAACTATCTACTCTTGAATCCTTGCTGGAAAAGAATTTGAAGTTGGCATCGAAAACATTCAAGAAAAAGAAAACTGCTGGTAATCCGTCAAAGAAGCAGTCAGCATCTTTTAATCGGTACAAAATGATTGTTTCCCTTTCTCAGAATTCAACCTATTGGATTCTGAAGATCATTGATGGCGGAAACTTTTTGGAGTCTGATTTACAGAAGGTTTTTGATATTTTCCAAGGTGTCGTGGTGGATTATTTTGATAGTAAGAAGTCACAAATAAAATCGCAGTTTTTGAAAGAAATATTCCGAAGAAGGCCATGGATTGGGCAACATCTGTTTGGTTTCCTTGTGGACAAATGTAGCAGTGCAAAATCAGAATTTCGGCAGGTTGAAGCACTGGAGTTGGTGATGGAAATACTGAAGTCAAAGGTTTCTTGTCGCGATAATGAGAATGGGAAGGATGCATCAAGGAAGATATTGAAAGGTCATATGCCTAAATTGTGCCATCTAATAAAGGTGTTGGTGACCAATATGCCAGAAAAGCAGGGCAGGCGTGCGGAAGTGCGCAAGTTTTGTGGCAAGATCTTTCAGCTTGTATCAACCCTTGACTTGAGCAAGCATTTCCTTAAAGGTTTGGATCCTGAAACTCGCTCTGCATGTGAATCACAACTAGGGGAGCACTTCAATATTTTAAGGAAACTAGACCCCCTTTGAAGGTTTTATCCCTTCTCAATTTACCTCATCCCTCTTACATTTGTTGAACTTGGGATGCTTTGACGGTTTTATTTTTTGTTCATTGTAGTGTTAGAAAAAATGACCTTGTTGTAGTAGGTTCATTCACAGCTATTCCTTAGACTTTCTTTTTATTCAGGACATCTCTGAGATATTTCATATATTTGCAATTTTGCAGCTTATTGAAGACTCCGTCTTTTTCTTCCTGTTTCAAATAATACAAATGTTAATAAATTGATTGAAGATTCATCACTTTCTTATATGTCGTATTCACTGCAAATAAAAGTAATGAAAGAATATAAAAAGAAACGAAACGAAAAAGAAAAATATAAAAAGAAACGAAACGAAAACAATTAGATATGTTGGACAATATTTATTAATATTATTATCAATCAAAGATTTACTGTATAAGTTTCTTAATGTGATATTAGAGTTTAAGTTTGTATTCTATAAATACACATTTAATAGTTCACAAACTTTAAGGGAAATTATAGGGAAAATGTCACTTACCTCACTCGTATTATATGCGATTTTCACTTACCTCCATCGGTCGACTAATGCATCTTGACAGATCTCTGTACTTTCAGAATTTCTCATGAAAGCTCAACGATATTAGTTTTGGGTCAAAATGACGAAAATGACCCCGTTTAAAAAAACATTTTCTCAAAATATTTTTTTTATAAAATAAATAGAAAACAGATTTTAGTAGTATTTTTGTAAAGAAAAAAATATTAAAAATGAAAAACGGTTATTAAACAACGTTTTTATGTTTTATAATAAACATTTTAATACTAAAATAAGTTTTTTATTATTGATTTTATAGAATAATATATTTTTTTTAAAAAATGAAAATAATTTTTAGTTTTTTAAATACAAGGTGTATTTTTGCCATTTTTACAAAAAATAGTTCACTTTGACCAAAAACTAACGGCGTTAGGTTTCTGTGAGAAATTCTAAAAGTACAGGGACCTGTCAAGTTGCATTAGTCGACCGAGAGAGGTAAGTGAAAATCGCGTATACTATGAGAGAGGTGAGTGACATTTTCCCGAAATTATACGTATTCATGGAATTAGAGGTTTATATTGTCACTAATTCATTCTCGCGCCAAACCGCAACTACTTGTTCCTCTACCCGTTGTATTTCTCACTTCTCCTTCTTTTGTCCCATCACGATTCCGTCTCATACTCTAACCATCATCTATTCTTTTTTCCTATCTTCCTTTCTCTTGAACGGTCATCACTATTCATCACCTCTTCTTTGTTTATTGTCTTTTCTCTATTCCGTCTTCTTCTCAAATTATTAATTATATATATTTTTGAGTTAATTACAAGTTAGTATACTTAGTTGGAAGTCATTTACAAATGACTATAATTATTTTAAAAACTTTCATTTTCACTCACCTAGTTATAAAAAACTTACAATTTACCATAACACCGTTAAATTTTTGACGAAAAATTTTATAAAAATGTAAAATGTCTAAAATACCTCTAACTATTCATCATATTTTCAAAGTCGTGTCATCCATGACATTTTTCCAATTTCTTTGATTTTGATTTTCATAAATACCTCCACCTCCATGCCATCAAATTTGTTTACATAAACATCTCAATTTTTTTTGGATTACAAACCCTCATTTTATAGGAACTCAACCAGGTATCGATGCAAGGAAGGTGAAAAGCATGACTGCACTTGAGCAAGAGACGAAGGTCCTCGCCGTCCTCGAACTCGCCGAGGCACACCGAGCACTCGGTCCCATCAACTAGACCCTCCCCTCTCTTGTACTCGCAGACTGCGATCGAATCGATCACCGATTGTTGGAGACCCACAAAGTTGATGAGCCAGATCGGGTGGTCCACGGTCGTTACGTAACCCTCGTCGCCAAAATTGTCTCAGGTCAGGAACAGAAGTGGTAAATTTCGCCTCCTCGATTCGATTCGCCTCAGGTACCTGAACCTTGCGTCGATACAGGCGATTCCCAGAAAGAAGAAAACGCCCAATACACAGGCCATGACGGTCATGCCAGTCGTGAGCAGGCGGTGCTCATGCGGCGACGGAGGAGGAGGCTTTGTGCAAGAACAGTAGATAAAGCATGGTGATTGGGGCAGGCATGGCGGTTTCTTGATGATGATGATGATGACTGTGATTGTTGGTGATAACATTTTTATATTTTTGTAAAGACCAATTTGAGAAACAAGATCAACAAGGCATTGGGTTGAATCGGGAGTGAGATTTTAGGGGAAAGTTTCGATTTTTAGATTGAAGATGGAGTGAATAAGGGGTTAGAATGTATGAGAGAAAATGGATTCCACGAGACTTAATTGGAAAGACAAGTATGAGGAGACAATGACTCCCTTGTTTGTCAATTGCGCGTAGAATTTATTGTGTGCCCAGCCCACCAAGCTCATCAGCAGCCTCATCCGTGTCACGGGCCAGCCTGGCGAGTCCATCAGGTTTACTTGCAGACGATTGGGTTGAGGGCAGATGAGCTTCGTCAGGCCTAGATACCAGCTACAGCCCGCTTCCCTTCATCAGCCCCGATACGCCGGAGACCGTTGCAACTTCTGGCGCTAGAGAGGGTTTACCAGGCCGTCGGAGTGCCTCAGGTCCACAGACTGTTCCATTCTTCTGCCTCGGTTTACGAACAGACTGAACAACTCTGATCGGCGGCAATGGAGGGTCACCAGTGGAGATCTCCCTCGCGGTTCTCTGGTGACTGTGGAGACCTCGACTTCTCCGGGGACGCCTGCGATCTGTCGCAAGTCTCTTGGACGGCGTTGTCTGCCTCTAACCACACCGCACCGATCGGGAAGTGGTCGGTCCTAGCCCCTCGACCGAGATGACCAGATTAGGGTTTGAGAAAACATCAGCCGCCACCTGAGAATTTGAAAACCCTACCCCCCCCCCCCCCCCCTCCCCCCGATTCAGACGTCCGGTCGTCCTGGTGAAGGTGCCTGAGACTTCATGGGATCGTTCCGAGACGCTTGCATCGCCAGAGAAGCGAAGGGGTCCGCGGCGCTAGGTGTTCTCTGATCTGCAGCTCTCTTCTCCCAGAATCATGAAGTCGCAAGCGATCCCTGCGATCTATGCATCGATCATCTCCAAAACCACTGCCCCTCATCGCCCCATCGATCAACCTAGCCTCCCTCCTCCGGCTTGACCTGGTCTGAGCCTTCCGCCATGGCTGCCGATTTGGAGTTCCATACAACTCGTCAGAACGAGGTCCAAACCTATTGGAAATGAGCAGCCGGTGGCCGGAATCGTCCTCTCTTCTCCTACCCGTCCTCATCGAGCCGAGAAATCCAGAAAAAACCCTTGCCGGAGGATCGTCGAAAAGTGGCCGGAGTAGTCGCCGGAAATCGCCTCCTAGAGAGCTCTCATTTCCCCAATCAAAATCGGAGTTTGCATGATTTTTGGGTGAATAATGGTGAAGTTCGTAGGATCTCAATAAGAGATAAACGCAGTGGAAAAGTTAAAATAATAATTTCGAACCCGTCAGGATCGCCACTATGCGATAGTTCGACGATACGAACCCTAAACTAGAGATTTTGGGGTTTACCTTTAGTTATGTCGAATCTTTGATTCAGGAGCACCAACCTGATGATCCTCTCTCTATCTTTATCAACACAAACACACAAAGATCAGATCTTACTTTAAAATACACATACTAGAATGTAAAAGAAGCGAGTAGAAAAATTGGCAGAGCTTCAGCATGAAACTGACTCAACCTTGATTTTGATCACAATGAGGATCTATATTTATAGAGAATAGCTAGGGTTTGGGGATCACGAACCTTGCCCATAAAAGGGTTAGGTGCGGTGGCTCCACAAAACCCTAGCCGCCACCTTGGTTTAGGCTTTGTGGGCCGAAACCCTTTAGGGTTTCGGCCTAGCACACCGCGCCCCTTACAGATGGCCGCCCATGAGGGCTGCCTTCCCATGGCAGCACCTTATGGGCTTCGACCTCTCAGACCTTGCCACGGCCAGCCCCAAAGCCTCGGCTTTGGGCCAGTTAGTGGCCTCATTGTTCTTATCGGGCCCATGGCTCAAAACCCTAATGTTTTGGCCACGACCCATTCTATGTACTTTACCAAAATTGTCCAATTTTTCACAGTGTGTGTTTTTAGTGTGTGACCTTAGGCTCATGTCCCGTTGGCAGATCGGCGTAAAATTACCATTTTACCCTTTCCATCATAATTGGCCTCTAGTAAGACATTATGATTACTCATCGTACATGAATATCGATGATTCGATTTAACCTCATGTCGTCAATGTCACTATCCTTTTTATCACTAAGAATCTTGATTAATCATAAGGCATAGAGCCGTCATTGTTATTTAATTAATCACTGATTCTTGATATGTGAGATGACTGAAAAATGATACCCCGTATCATAAGCACGACCATGCGTTTCCTTTCAGTCATTCTCATCAAGTGGCCCAAACAGATACCATTCCCATACCGGAGTATGGGGGATAAATCTCTTAGCCGTCTTTCGTATCACCCCTATAATCCGTCCCCGAGCCAATCATAATTGTTATGGTTACCCTATTACAGATAACGTTAGGTATAGGTCAAGCTTGGATATTGATTATACTGTGATCACAAGGACTTCTCGGTCTTAGGATACAATGACAAGTTACGACATCTAAATATGCTCATGACAATATCTATGTCGTATATTCAGGTCGGGTCGTCCAATACCATTTCCCAAATGATATCTATGATCTAACTCTGGCAATCCCATTACCAATGATCAGTAGAGCGTGATCATAAAGTGCCATCCTCATATTGGTCGCTTCTGATGAAGCTTAATTGACCATGGACTCGTTAAGTACAATTCATACAGATCCATAGTTCTACTATTAGTGACGACACACTTAATGATATAGATAGATTTATACTTAACTTATTACTACAACACATTACTAATAAAATGCCGATTTTATTTCATTGGAAATGATGATTCATAAACATAGACATAACTTTGTATTGAACTAGGGCACCAATCCTACAAGAAATGGTATGAGAATTTTATTGGTTTCTGGAGAAGAAGACCGCCACGGTCCGTGGCGATTTGGCCACGGGCGTGACCATTGGATTCCGTGGCGGCTCCGTGGTCACGATTCCGTGGCGGCTCCGTGGCCCTAGTGTCATGACCTTAGAAATCTCTCTATGGATTCTAAGGCTTGTGGCGTCTAAAACATCGGATCTCCATGATCGAGGGGATCTAGACCAACCATTCTCATCGTAAGTGAGATTTAGAAATATGAGTTGGTTGTGATGATGATAAGATGCTGCACCCAATGAACTTGGACGAGTATGATCAAGACATAAAAGCAAAGACGAAGAGAAAAATATGGTTAAATCGGCCGAGCCTCGAGGGGTCTCAACCTTTTTATATTTGCCGGCAATTCATCCTGCGCCGTGACCAAATGGTCGGCGGCGAAGCCTGATATCGGGTGAGATCGGTTGAGGAGAGTTTCCCCAAGCCGAGAGCTACCTATTACAATGCCTAGCACTCCCATGTACACTACTTTACAAGGAATACCCTAAATACAACTCTAGTGTAGAAAGACATAAAAGACCCTAACCCTAACTTGGTCTCCAAGTAAGCTGCGTGGCGAATCTTTGCAAGGAAGTAAGGAGGTGGCGCCCCCATCTTGGGCCTAGGTACCTTGCATGGGGATTTGGACCGATCTACCTTTGGACCGGTCTGGCGCGGTCTCCACTGAATTGGCTCTGGTTCTTCTGTCTTCTTGTGGCGAGTTGATTCTAGGGGAGGTTCTACTTGTGGTGTAGCTTGAGCGGTTGTGCTAGCATTGCTCAGGTCTTCAGTGTGGATCGAGGTTGAACATCGGTTCAATGGCTCGGAGTCGCTATGTCTCAACGACGACACTCCAATCGTCCGACGAAAGGGATAGGAATTGGCGCGTGGCGCAATGGTGATTCCGTTGACTCTTGCTAGGTTCCAATGGGAACATTCCTCTGTAAAGTCCCTCCGCGGGTCGTCGAGAGTTTCGAGCCTAGCGTCCATGGCGATGTGCCCTGCTGTTGGGTGCTTCGCATCCTCGTTCTGAGAGTTGTTGCTCAACATCTAGGATCATGACTCTTTGGTGGAGTGGACGTTCTCCTCGTCGTTCTACCCTTTGGGTAGGGAAAGTGTTCTTGGCGCAGCGTAGGTGCCCTGGCTTGGGCCCGGGCTGATTTTAGCAGCATGCCGGGTTCTTCTCGATTCGACCTTGTTAGTTAGGTCGAGTTTAAATACGTTCTCGATCTGTCAGATGTGCCAATTTATCTCTCTAGCTAGGCGATTTCCGGCAGCTATCCGACGACACTCCGGCGAGGCTGCTTTCGACCATATCTTCGCATGGGAAGGACGGGAGGAGACATAGAAGGTCGTTCTGGCCTAAATATGATCATCTCCAATCGCTTTGGGTCTCTTTCAGATCGGTTTGGCGAGGAGGCCGATCGCGATCCATGGATCTCGTGATAGCATTTGTGCCCTAGTCCAATTGGTATTAGCCTGTAAACGTCTATGTACAAATATCATCGTTTGTGATGTATAAATATAAACGGCTTTATATTACTTATATGTTGAAGTAATATGTTAAGCATGATCTGATTTATGACCACTAAAGTAGTAGAACCATAAATCTGTACGGATCACACTTAACAAGTCCCTGGTCAACCTATGCTTCCTTGAAAGTGACCAGTATGAGGATGGTTCTTAATGACGTAGTTCTACTTGTCATAAGGATGTGGGATCCTGGAACCATATCATAGATATCATGAGGTGATTGATATCGGACGACCCGCAATGAATAGTGTTTTCATAGATTAAGCCATAAACATATTCAAATGCGATAGCTCGTCACGACGTCCTTAGACCAAGGAGTCTTTGTGATCACTATGCAATGAACGTACGGCTTTAACTTGCGCCAAACGCTTTCTGTAAAAGGATTGCTATGAAGGGCATGATTGGGTGGCGGAACGGGTTGCATGAGTGACACGAAAGACGGCTAAGGGATTTATCCCTCATACTACGGTATGGGAAAGATATCCGTTAGAAGGCCTCTTGATGGAGACCGAATGAGAGAAAAGCATGGCCATGCAAAATGATACGGGTTATCATTTCTCAGTCATCTCGCATATCAAGTAACAATGATTGATTAAACAAGGGAGACGACTCTATGCCTTGTGATCAATCGGGATATCTAGAGATAAAAGGATGGTGACTTGTACGCACAAAGGTTAAGTCGAATCATCGATCATCATGCACCTTGGGTAATCATAATGTTTTACTAGAGACCACTTATGATGGATCGGGCAAGAGCAATTCTTGCGCCGATCTGCCAACGGTGGCATGAGCCTAGAGGGTCACACACATACAAGACGGATAACTTGAGACAAGGAAACATGGATGTTTCTTAAGGAGAAGTATATGGACAAAACTGGAGGTTTTGTGCCATAGGTTCGGTTTGAGAGAATAATTAGCGAATCGAGAAAAATTGAGTTTTTCGTCGATATCGCGTCGGACTTTGTTTGATAAGTAGCGACAAAAAGGTCGGGAAACTTTTGGACGCGGCATGAGACAACACGGGAGGGCCCATTGGGCTCGGCCCATGAAGCCTCATGGCCGGCCCAATAAGGGCCCAATAAGGCCATATGGCCGGCCCACTTGGTGGGGCCAATGTGGGGGCCACACAACACCATGCTTAGTTGGTAGTTGTGGATTAAGAGGTGAGTGATTTAAGGGGTATGGGTTAAAGCTCCTTTAAGCCCATACCAATCACTTTTAACCCATACTTGTGAGTTGGATGATGAGATATATTGCAAGACATTATTTCATTAATTGATTAAGTCACAAAACTCACAAAAACCTCTCTTTCTCTCTCATTGTGGCCGGCCACATTGGTGTTCTTCCTCCATCTTGCTCTCTTGTTCTTCATTTAATTGTTCTAGTAGGCAATTAAGTGAAGGATCTTGAAGATCATTCTCTTGGTGTGGACTTGCTTTAGAGAAGAAGATCCGAACGTTCTTCTTTATCGATTCAAACAAGACTTAAAGGTAAATATCTTGTGGAATAGATTTTGCTTTGGGATTTAATGGTTTAAATGTTCTTGGACAAGGTTTGGAGTAGATTATCTTTTATTGCTTCCGCTATCTCGATGGCGATCTAGAACGCTCCGAAACCCTACAGTGGTATCAGAGGGTTGGTTACCCTCTTAATCTTTGTCTTGTTGAATTTATTTCGGTTTTGTGATTATTTTCATGCCAAAAGTTGATAACATGATTTTAATGCTTTTTGGGATATTTGCATGAAATATGTTACTTTTGAAAAATATATTAAATTTGGAATTTTTCGGAAATTATTGGATTTGTTGGGTCCGAGAAGAGACTCTCGGGGAGCCGGATCGGAGGTACCGGACGGAGGTCACCGGAGGCCGGGGAGGCCGGCGGTGACCGGGCCCGTCCCCACTCTCGGCCGAGGCCGAGAGTGGCGGCAAGCCGGGTTTGGGCCTTCCAAGGCCCAAACCGGGCCGTGCATGGTTGGGCTCGGCCCAATGGGCCCTCGGCCCATTGGCTTGGCCCAACTTGGTTCGTGTGTGGTGTTTGATCCATTTCACGAACCCACGATCCAATATTTCGAAAACTTTCAAAATTTGATCGGTTTCGATAAACCGTTTTTCGAAAAGGTCTAGTTTCGATAAACCCGACCAAGCAACTTGGCAAAAGAAAAACCGGAATTATTGCATATTATTTGATAACATGTTTGTGTGATAACATGTTGGATGATGTGATGAAATGTATGATGCTTTAGTAGCCCATTGGATTTATCGCTTTCACGGTTTGCATACCGTTAGTGTTAGCGTGTAATTATTCTTTTATTCGAGCCCATAAAGTGTAATTATTTTTTATCCGGTCTACGAACCGAGTATTAATTGTAATTATTACTCAAAGACGAGAAGGATGGAAAATCGAGCACGATGACGGTCTTGGAGGAAGTCCAAGAGCTAGTGGGAGCCCGAATGAGAAAGACGAGAAGATGTGAAGACTCGTAGATTCCTAAGATTAGGATGGGCTATAAAATGCATATTTAACGCTTTATGGTTGCTTGCTTGAATCATTTAAATTAATTGCATGGTTGCATGATTAGTTTATAAGTTTATAAGCGATCACCTCACATGCAAAGATTAAAAACAAACTTTAATTGTTTGCATGTTTAAAGCGTTGTGAACTATCACCACACGGGTTGTGATGGATGAGTTCAAGTTTGAAACGTATTTTGCATGGGTTGCAAATGACGGATTCAAATGAAGATAGTATGTGATACAATTAGAAACATCACAACACGGGTTGTTGGTGACGGATTCGTAATTGTACCAAATACTTTCGAATTATTAAACACAACCAAATTATAAGTTAATTTGAGTCAAGTGAGATGCCACCCTAATTCACACCCATGTAGAAACATTTTATCGGTGTCGTGCGCCTTAGCGGAGCATCGATCGAATGGGTTCTAGATGGGAATGGTAAACTTTGTGGGATGTCGTGCGCCTTAGCGGAGCATCTGCACAAAGTTAACTCGTTAGTGAAAGTTGGTTGACTCAACCACGATTCTTGGCCTGAGGTCGAGCTGGGGCATCGGAAGGGTAAGCCGTGTGTTTTACACATACCCTGACTAAGAGTTACACGGGTTGTAATTGGACGGATGTCCTACCTAAATAAGTCAATTGGAGCGGTGCGCCTTAGCGCACTTCAAATGACGAATAAGGGATCTTGGTTTAAAGATTCTAATTTTAGAATCTAATGGTTGGTGTTTAATTCGGATCTTCGTAAATTTATTCAACTATTCTGATTAAATTTACTTTCTTCGTGTAGAAATGGCTAGTAATTCAACAAATTCGTCTAATTTGTCATTGAGGACTATACTCGAGAAGTGTAAACTCAACGGAACAAATTATCTAGACTGGGACAGAAATTTACGACTTGTATTAAAAATGGAACGCAGGGAGTACGTCCTTGATAAGGCTATCCCTGAGGAGCCAGCTGCCAACGCAACAAGGGTCGTTAAGGATGCGTACCAGAAACACCTTAGCGACTCTATCGACGTTGCGTGTGTCATGCTGGGCTGCATGGAGGCGGACCTCCAAAAGCAGTTTATGGAGCTATCCCATGATCCGTTTGCAATGTTTGCACAGATCAAGGATATGTTCAAAGAGAAAGTACGTATTGAAAAATACACTGTTCTCCGAGAACTCATAGCCTGCAAGATGTCAGCAGGCAGCTCCGTAGGTCCTCACGTCCTACAAATGAAGGGGCATTTTGACCATATGACTAGTATCGGTATGTCTATGGAAAAGGAAATGGCAGCGGATTTTATTCTGCAATCCCTTCCTCATGCATATGGTGGGTTCGTCATGAACTATCACATGCATGATATGGACAAGACCGCGTCGGAGTTGCACAGCATGCTAGTAACTGCCGAGAAGAGCATAAGGGGCAGTTCGTCCAAAAATGTCTTCATGGTCAAGAAGGGACCCAGCTTCAAAGCTGTTGGTGGCAAGGGTAAAGGCCCAAGACACCTGGCAGGGAAGAACAGACGACCATTTATTCCTAGACCTCACATGCCCGTACAAGGCAAAGGGAAGGCAAAGGAGTCGGTCTGTTTCTATTGTCAAAAGCCTGGTCATTGGAAGAAAGACTGTCAGCAGTTGAAGGAGGATCAGAAGAAGGGCGGTGGGGCCGCCACTTCATCAGGTATTCCATTAGAGCTATATCTTTCTACAATAAATACCTGGGTACTAGATACTGGAGCTGAGTCTCATATCTGTGCCGATGTGCAGGTGTTACACAGTAGAAGAGATGGTGGGGAAAGCGAGGTGGACCTAAGAGTTGGGAACAATACCAGAGTTGCCGCAACTGCCGTAGGTTCTGTGAACCTTGCTTTGCCCAGTGGGCTTGTAATTGAACTAAATGATGTTTTTTGCGTACCTGCTTTCAGCAGGAATATTATCTCAATTTCTCTTCTAGAGAAAGAAGGTTATTATTTCAATATTAAAAACGGGTTTTTTGATATTATGCGCAACAACATATATTATGGCAATGCTCACACTGTTGGAGGATTATACATATTGAATATGCAAAACTCGAAATCCAACATGCTCTATAATATAAATGCTAAGAGGTTTAAAACTAATGATTTAGACCAAACTCTAATCTGGCATTGTCGTCTGGGTCACATAAATGAGAAACGCATCTCAGCGCTTCATAAGCGCGGACTTCTAAGTCAATTCAAATTCCAAGCGATTGAAAGATGCGAAGCTTGTTTAATGGGCAAGATGACCAAAGCGCCCTTCACTGGTTTAGGTGAGAGGGCAGGTGACTTATTGGGTCTAATACATTCAGACGTATGTGGACCAATGAGTACGCATGCCAGAGGTGGTTTAGGCTATTTTATCACATTTACTGACGATTTCAGTAGATATGGTTATGTCTATCTCATGAGACATAAGTCCGAAGCTTTTGATAAATTCAAAGAGTTTAGGACTGAAGTAGAAAACCAACTCGGAAAGAGTATCAAGGCACTCCGTTCTGATCGGGGTGGAGAATACTTATCCGAGGAGTTTCTTAGTTATCTTACTGAAGGTGGAATACTATCTCAGTGGACTCCGCCAGGAACACCGCAACTTAATGGTGTGTCCGAACGGAGGAATCGGACATTGTTAGATATGGTTCGATCAATGTTAAGTCTCACTGATCTCCCGATCTCCTTCTGGGGTTATGCTCTGCAAACGGCCGCTTTCATAATAAACAGGGCTCCGTCGAAAGCAGTGGAAGGGACATCATTTGAAAAATGGTACGGGAAGGAACCCGTTTTGTCCTTCCTTAAAATCTGGGGTTGCGAGGCTTATGTTAAAAGGTTGCTTGCAACCAAGCTCGAACCAAGATCAGATAAATGCACTTTCGTCGGATATCCAAAAGAAACAAAAGGATACTACTTCTATAAGCCGAGCGAAAATAAAGTTTTTGTCGCTCGAGGTGGGACGTTCTTGGAAAAAGAGTTCATTTCCAAGACAGTCAGTGGGAGGGCTATTCATCTAGATGAAGTTCTAGATGAGATGGTCACTCGGGAACCACGAGAGGACCCACTAGAAGAGGTAGAGCCAGAAGTGGTCATTGAGCAAGAACCAATAGCTGCAGTTAATGAGGACGGTCCGAGGCGCTCTGAAAGGATAAGTCATGCACCTGTCAGATACGGGTTCTTAGTAACTGAAGGGGATGGTTTAGTACTAGTGGACAATGATCCAGCTACCTTTCGAGAGGCTTTGGACGGAACCGACTCTGAGAAATGGCTGGACGCCATGAGGGAAGAAATGCAATCCATGTCAGATAATCAAGTGTGGGACTTGGTAGATCATACCCCTGATGTTAAGGTCATAGGGTGTAAATGGATCTTTAAAATAAAGATTGACATGGATGGCAAACCTCAGACCTATAAAGCGAGACTGGTAGCAAAAGGTTATAGACAAATCCACGGAATTGACTATGAAGAGACCTTTTCTCCAGTAGCTATGGTCAAATCTATCCGCATTCTTCTTGCCATAGCAGCGTATCACAACTATGAGATATGGCAAATGGATGTCAAAACCGCCTTCCTCAACGGGAGGTTAGCTGAGGACGTTTATATGTCTCAGCCTGAGGGTTTTGAGGATCCAAAGAATAAGGGAAAGATTTGCAAGTTGCTCAAATCAATCTATGGTTTGAAGCAAGCATCTCGGAGTTGGAATCAGCGTTTTGATGAAGTAGTAAAACAGTTTGGCTTCGTCAAGAACGATGATGAACCCTGTGTGTATAAAAGGGCAAGTGGGAGCAATATAATCTTTTTAGTGCTTTATGTTGATGACATACTGCTCATTGGTAACGACGTCCCTACCTTGCTCTTAACGAAGACTTGGTTAGGTGAGTGTTTCTCAATGAAGGACTTAGGCGAGGCCTCTTACATCTTGGGAATCAAGATATATAGAGACCGTGCCAAGCGGGTCTTGGGCTTAAGTCAAAGCACTTATATAGACAAGGTGTTGAGACGATTCTCAATGCAAGATTCAAAGAAAGGATTGCTGCCCATGCGTCATGGCATAAAGCTTAGCAAGAAGCAGGGTGCTGAGACACCTGCAGAGCTAGCAAGAATGAATGAGATCCCATATGCTTCGGCTATAGGGTCCATAATGTATGCCATGATATGCACGAGACCGGATGTCTCGTTTGCCCTAAGCTGTACCAGTAGACATCAATCCAAACCCGGTGAGGCACACTGGATGGCTGTCAAGGCGATTCTCAAATATTTGAGAAAAACCAAGGACGCTTTTCTTGTATACGGGGGCAGAAATGATGATCTCGTCGTCAAAGGATATGTCGACGCTAGTTTTCAGACAGACCCCGATGACTTTAAGAGTCAGTTGGGATATGTGTTTATGTTGAACGGTGGAGCATTCAGCTGGAAAAGCAAGAAGCAGGATACCATTGCCGACTCTACAACGGAAGCTGAGTACATTGCCGCATGTGAGGCGGCAAAAGAGGCTGTATGGATCAGGAGTTTCATGGCTGGGTTAGGTATAATTAAAAACCCGTCTAACCCAGTAGACTTATATTGTGACAACACCGGGGCTATTGCGCAAGCTAAAGAACCCAGGGCACATAACAGATCCAAACATGTACTAAGAAAGTATCACATCATCCGCGACATAATTGCTAGAGGTGACGTGAAGATCCAATACGTTGCAACTGATGATAACACAGCCGACCCATTGACCAAGGCTCTTCCTCAAGATAAACATGAAAAACATGTTAGGTCAATGAGTATAGACTGGGACTTAGATTGGAGCTAAGGGCAAGTGGGAGATTGATAGCATTTGTGCCCTAATCCAATTGGTATTAGCCTGTAAACGTCTATGTACAAATATCATCGTTTGTGATGTATAAATATAAACGGCTTTATATTACTTATATGTTGAAGTAATATGTTAAGCATGATCTGATTTATGACCACTAAAGTAGTAGAACCATAAATCTGTACGGATCACACTTAACAAGTCCCTGGTCAACCTATGCTTCCTTGAAAGTGACCAGTATGAGGATGGTTCTTAATGACGTAGTTCTACTTGTCATAAGGATGTGGGATCCTGGAACCATATCATAGATATCATGAGGTGATTGATATCGGACGACCCGCAATGAATAGTGTTTTCATAGATTAAGCCATAAACATATTCAAATGCGATAGCTCGTCACGACGTCCTTAGACCAAGGAGTCTTTGTGATCACTATGCAATGAACGTACGGCTTTAACTTGCGCCAAACGCTTTCTGTAAAAGGATTGCTATGAAGGGCATGATTGGGTGGCGGAACGGGTTGCATGAGTGACACGAAAGACGGCTAAGGGATTTATCCCTCATACTACGGTATGGGAAAGATATCCGTTAGAAGGCCTCTTGATGGAGACCAAATGAGAGAAAAGCATGGCCATGCAAAATGATACGGGTTATCATTTCTCAGTCATCTCGCATATCAAGTAACAATGATTGATTAAACAAGGGAGACGACTCTATGCCTTGTGATCAATCGGGATATCTAGAGATAAAAGGATGGTGACTTGTACGCACAAAGGTTAAGTCGAATCATCGATCATCATGCACCTTGGGTAATCATAATGTTTTACTAGAGACCACTTATGATGGATCGGGCAAGAGCAATTCTTGCGCCGATCTGCCAACGGTGGCATGAGCCTAGAGGGTCACACACATACAAGACGGATAACTTGAGACAAGGAAACATGGATGTTTCTTAAGGAGAAGTATATGGACAAAACTGGAGGTTTTGTGCCATAGGTTCGGTTTGAGAGAATAATTAGCGAATCGAGAAAAATTGAGTTTTTCGTCGATATCGCGTCGGACTTTGTTTGATAAGTAGCGACAAAAAGGTCGGGAAACTTTTGGACGCGGCATGAGACAACACGGGAGGGCCCATTGGGCTCGGCCCATGAAGCCTCATGGCCGGCCCAATAAGGGCCCAATAAGGCCATATGGCCGGCCCACTTGGTGGGGCCAATGTGGGGGCCACACAACACCATGCTTAGTTGGTAGTTGTGGATTAAGAGGTGAGTGATTTAAGGGGTATGGGTTAAAGCTCCTTTAAGCCCATACCAATCACTTTTAACCCATACTTGTGAGTTGGATGATGAGATATATTGCAAGACATTATTTCATTAATTGATTAAGTCACAAAACTCACAAAAACCTCTCTTTCTCTCTCATTGTGGCCGGCCACATTGGTGTTCTTCCTCCATCTTGCTCTCTTGTTCTTCATTTAATTGTTCTAGTAGGCAATTAAGTGAAGGATCTTGAAGATCATTCTCTTGGTGTGGACTTGCTTTAGAGAAGAAGATCCGAACGTTCTTCTTTATCGATTCAAACAAGACTTAAAGGTAAATATCTTGTGGAATAGATTTTGCTTTGGGATTTAATGGTTTAAATGTTCTTGGACAAGGTTTGGAGTAGATTATCTTTTATTGCTTCCGCTATCTCGATGACGATCTAGAACGCTCAGAAACCCTACATCTCGAGACAGACCCGATCAGTGAGGGTGCAGGCCAGGTCGGAGAGGGTAGGGCTGAGAAGGATTGCTGATGGGGAGGAGAGAGACAGTGTTGGGAGAGGTGATCGACGTAGGCCTCGACTGGAAACAGATCTCCAGGCAGATGGGAGATTGGCCATGGATGTCGAGGTGAGAGAGAGGCATGGGCTGGCGCTGCAGACTCACCAGACTCACTAGACAACACCGGAGAAGACATGGAGAGGTCGTTCGGTCTCTTGGAACGCGACACACGAGCCTATTGCTGATGATCGACGTCGGGACACAACAAACCCCGACGATGGCGATTCGGTAAGAGAGACTCGATCGCGCGGTCTTCTTCGCTTTGAAGATGGCAGAGCCGGACCGGACCATCACCAGGTTTCCAGCGTCACTGCCAAGACGATCAGACGCCAGGTTTGGGGTAGGCCGTTGGCGGCTGCGAGTCTCTCAAACCCTAAACGGGAGGCTCCAGTCACCGAGCCAGACCTACGCTCCAGATCAAGCTGTGGCTCGGGAAGAGACGGTGAGGGCTGGGGACTATGGGCTGGCACATATCGAGAAGGCTCGAGGGGTCGCCCTCGCCTTCGGAGTCGGAGGCGGACGATGGCAAGCTTAACAAACCCATCGTCACGCGGGCTGACTGGCGTTGCCTTCGCCGGGACTGTCCGACCACCGAGAGATGGTTCCGGCACCGTCTGGGGCCCAGAGGCATACAAACGACTGACCACCGGCAAAAAACCTCCGACGACGTCGACAGGATAGACCGCCAGTTCGGGCTCTGCTTCTGGGATGCGCAAACCAGAGCTGGGCCGAGCCCATTCTCGCGACGCCCACGATCCAAGTGGGTTGGGCCGTAGTTCTCCCTCGCGCGGACCGGACGAGCAGACGGATGGGCTGGGCCGAAGGATGAGGACCTCGGATCAGCCCACACAGACTCCTGCGCATTTAGACTCCTTTTACTCCGGTTCGACACTTCAGACTGGCCCAACCCGGGTGCAAGATCAGACCGACAAAAGCAAGGTACACAAATCGGGCTCAAACTATTATACCTGTCTGATTCCTGAACCGGCTGGTTCGGCCGAGCCGATCATGCCAGCCAGATTTTTTCTGGCCGATCCGAAATGCCCTACGGATCATAGGCTTAGAGATATTAGAGAAGGAAAGCACCCGCTGGTCGACTCTTTTATTTCGGCTAAAGCCGTTAGCGTCGCCTTGGGAGAGAGAAGCGATAGGGAGGTCACTAAATTGGCACATGCTGATTGCGAGCTTTTAGTCGGTCTGCATGTGCACGTTACTCCACGTACGGATCGAAAATTGGAGGAGGTTTCCAAATCCGCTTTTCCGACATACGTTGGTAATCTACCGCCACGCCCGTCAGTTGTGGAGCTCAGGAGCCTCTTCGGAAATTTCGGGGAGATTTTGCAGATAACACTTCCGAAGAGACACCGCCGGGCGAGATATGGATTTGTGCACCTAGCAACAGAACAGGCGCGTTCGGGGGCGATCTCAGCTTTGCACAAATCGGTCCTGAGAGGACACACTCTCATTGTGGCAGCTGGACGACACTCACACACTATCCCGACCCTCTCCTGCGAGCCTCGACTGGAGACTACAGAATCACCACAACCCCGATCATCTCTAGCGAGTCTCGATCTATCCCCTCGACCGCTCCGGCTCGTAGTTGCGTTCTTTCACACAGCTCCACGCAGCGGTTTCAGCTTTGCATCTTAGCCTAGCAGTCCGAGATTTTGATTGACGTACTCTTCTGTCAGAGATGTGGGGCGCAAGTTCAGAGGTCGTCACGATCTCAGACTTGCGACAGCGTGTGTTCCTTTTGTCCTTTGTAGATGCCAGCGCGATAGACAGACTCCGGGCAGATCAGTGGGCAGATCTTCGTCCCTGGTTCTTCTTCTACTCGGCTGACTGTGACAGGTTCATGCAGGGTGGAGTGTTTCGCTGGGTACACATCGGGGGGATTCCGCTGTTAGCATGGTCCACGGCCTCGATTGAGACGATAGTAGCCGCTATAGGCAACTTCATCGCTATTCACCCGGACTCCATTGGCGAGGGGTGTTTTGAGCGTGTTGCAGTATTGGTGCACGTCTCGGACCCTCTCCAGAGGTCTTGGGAAGTAGTTTGCCTGCTAGGAGCGGGGATGGTCAGAGTAGGTCTCAAGGTCGCTCCTATTTCGGAGATCCCATCCAGTACTCCGACAGACGCCGACCTTCACCTATCCCCCGTCCGAGCGGGGGCCATTATACTGTTCAAGCGGGGTAGGGGTAAGGCTTCCTGGGAAGATGAGATGGAGGTGATGGAGACACAGACAGAGATATTGAGGGAGCACTTTACCTCTGAGGGAGAGGTTCAGGAGACAAAGATTCATGAGCAGGATGATTCCACTGAGACGCAGTCTAAGACCCAGATCATTATCTAGGAGGAGGCTTTGGAGGCACATTCTGGAGCGCAGGGGGAGATCATTTTGCGGGAGACGATGGGCTTTACTCAGACTCTAGGATCCCCTCCGACACCTTACCCGAGGATTGTTGACCTTGATTCTACTCGGGTAGGCGAGGGAGACTCACTGTGTCTTGAACTCGAGGAGGAGGGTCTCTATCCGACGTCCAGGCCTTTGACCCCCGATGATCACGATAGCGAGGGTGACCTACCAGGGACGAGGAATCAGTTTGGGTAGGATCGTCCTCAGCCTTGGCACCGATCTCCACGGATGGTTTGCGCATGGGCTACTCTCTGGAAGGGATGCGCTCGTTTTTCTTTGCAGGGAGACGCCCGACGTCTTCAGTCTCTATGATCCGGGTTCTGCGGGCGCCTTATAGGATTGTCAGAGATAGGACTCAGTCCAGTCATACCAGAGGGACTGAGGAGTCTTCAGCTTTGAGAGATGCACGGGTAGAGGTGTTGGATGAGGCATTGGGCTCGGATGATGAGTGGGAGGGGACCACGGGGGGGGGGGGGGGGGGGGGGGGGGGGGGAGACTTAGTCTTGGGCATGGTGGAGGTTGGAGTTCTGAGGAGGATTGAGGAGGATGTCGAGGAGGGAGAGCGCTCGGAGTTGGTAGTAGAGACCTCGAGGAGTGAGGAGGAGGGACTTTCGGCCGCGAGCATTACGGGGGTGGATGTGGGGAGGGTTGTTGATTTGTTGGGAGGCTCACTTCCGACTCAGAGTGGATCTGTCACTCTTCCAGCGGGGCCGTGGGCTCCCGCTCAGCAATGAAGCTCTTGAGTTGGAACGCTAGGGGTCTAGGCTCGGTTCACAAGCGCAGACTCCTGGCAGACACTATCACGGCGCACCGTCTAGTCTTCGTGGCTCTTCAAGAGTCCATGTTCGCAGTGGTAGACCCGATGATCATCAGAGCACTCGGGTTTTCTTCCCAGTATGAGTTTCAGTTCAGTCCGGCAGGACCGGGGTTGGGTTCAGGCGAGATATCTATTTGGGACGCTTCAGTTCTTCGTATGACCAGCTGCGTCGTCTTCCCGAGGCTGATCGTGTGGGTTGGGGAGGTCTTAGCCTCTGGAGAGACCATTTCTTTCATGAACCTTCATGCCCCTTCATCCCCCGCTGCGAGGAGGGATTTATGGGGCATTATGAGACAGGTTCATCACTCGGTAGGCCAGAAGTTTTCCCTTTTGAGTGACTTCAATACGGTCAGGGATCCGAGCGAGATAGCCAATCAGGCAGTGCAGGCAGATTGGAGAGTTTTCGACGCTTTTCTTACGGACTTAGGCCTTGTCGACTTCCCCATGTCGAACAAGGATTTTACCTGGTTCAGGCCACGCTCGAGAGCGAGCAGACTTGACCACATCCTCCTCAGTCAGGACATGTTGGCTATCTTTGCAGACCCGATCCTCACAGGGCTGACGAAGATGCTCTCGGATCATAGTGCCATTCTTTTAGGCATCCAAGAGGCTGATTGGGGACCGAGACCCAGACGGTTCCTCAACGCCTGGTTGGATCATAGTGATTTCAAGAGCTTTGTGGCGGCAAAGTGGACCTCTTACATTGATGTTGTGGGCTGCCCAAACTATAGGTTGTGGGCGAAGCTCAAAAGTCTGAGGTTAGACTTAGCCACCTGGAACATCGACGTGTTTGGTCACGTAGAGCACCAGATTTCCAGGACCACAGCCAGCATTGAGGCTTTAGACGCTCTGGTGGGGGTGAGACCACTTACGGAGGTCGAGGAGGAGGATCGAGGCAGACTCCGCACCGAGCTTGTGGGCTTGGCGAGGAATCGTGCGAACATCTTGAGGCAGAAGTCGATGGTTTGCTGGGCTCTAGAGGGAGATAGGAACACTCGATACTTTCACAGATGTGCTGCAACGAGAGGCAGGAGGAGTCGTATCAGGTGTATGGTTATTGACGGCCAGGAGCAGACACATCCAAAGCCGATTCGCAGAGCTGCAGTAGATCATTTCCATGCGAGATTCCGGCCAGATTTTATTTTGAGGCCTAGTTTGCCGCCACTTCCATTCCGAACTTTGCCACCGGGGGGTTCAGACTTTTTAGAGGCTGCTTTCACTGAGGAGGAGATCCTCTCGGCCCTTTTAGAGTAGGATGGGGGTAAGGCCCCAGGTCCAGATGGCTTCACCATGCGTTTCTTTCGCGAGATGTGGGAGGTGATTAGAGAGGATTGTTGGGTCCCGGGGCATCCTAATTACATTCATGGCAGCGGAAGCAACCTATAAACCGCCCCTAACCTGCGCAAGATCGACTACCAAGTTAGATCCTTAGGAAATCGAGTTTTCGGGTTTTACCAGAATCTGCCCGGCAGAAAATCGAGACTTTGAAGCTCTATATCTCGAGCTACAGATCTCCAATTTCTTCGGTTCTTTCTGTATATTAAACCTCAGCCAATTCCCTACATCTTTTGTGTTTTGCTCTAAACCCATTTCGGACGAAAAGACCTCCGTCTGGAGCAAAACATTTTTCCCGTCTCGCTGGACAGACTCTGCGGACCAGTCTGCTTCTCGGCCTTGTATCTCCCAAACCAGCGCTCTTTTGGAAAATCAGTATTTCACAAAAGTTGTAGCCCTTGGACTTATCTTTCCAACGCCGCCAGTTTCAGGTCAACCGTAGCCCTGGGTTCCTTAGCTTGCGCAATGGCCCCGGTGTTGTCACAATATAAGTCTACTGGGTTAGATGGGTTTTTAATTACACCTAACCCAGCCATGAAACTCCTGATCCATACAGCCTCTTCTCCCGCTTCGGATGCGGCAATGTACTCAGCTTCGGTCGTAGAGTCGGCAATGGTGTCATGCTTCTTGCTTTTCAGCTGAAAGCTCCACCGTTCAACATAAACATATAACCCAACTGACTTTTTAAGTCATCGGGGTCTGTCTGGAAAACTAGCGTCAACATATCCTTTGACGACTAGATCATCATTTCTTCCCCCGTATACAAGAAAAGCGTCTTTGGTTTTTCTCAAAATCGAGAATCGCCTTGACGGCAATCCAATGTTCCTCACCGGGTTCGGACTAATGTCTACTGGTACAGCTTAGGGCAAACGAGACATCCGGTCTCGTACATATCTTGGCACACATTATGGACCCTATAGCCGAAGCATATGGGATCTCATTCATTCTTGCTAGCTCTGCAGGTGTCTCAGCACACTACTTGCTTAGCTTTATGCCATGACGCATGGGCAGCAGTCCTTTCTTTGAATCTAGCATCGAGAATCTTCTCAATATTTTGTCTATGTAGGTGCTTTGACTTAAGCCCAAGACCCGCTTGGCACGGTCTCTATATATCTTGATCCCCAAGATGTAAGAGGCCTCGCCTAAGTCCTTCATTGCGAAACACTCACCTAACCAAGTCTGTGTTAAGAGCAAGGTAGGGACGTTGTTTCCAATGAGCAGTATGTCATCAACATAAAGCACCAAGAAGACTACTTTGCTCCCATCTGCCCTTTTATATATACGCAAGGTTCATCATCGTTCTTGATGAAGCCAAACTGTTTCACAACTTCATCAAAACGTTGATTCCAACTCCGAGATGCTTGCTTCAAACCATAAATTGATTTGAGCAACTTGCAAATCTTTCCCTTATTCTTAGGATCCTCAAAACCCTCAGGCTGGGACATATAAACGTCCTCAGCTAACCTCCCGTTGAAGAAGGCGGTTTTGACGTCCATTTGCCATATCTCAAAATTGCTACGGCAAGTAGAATGCGGATAGATTTGACCATAGCTACTGGAGAAAAGGTCTCTTCATAGTCAATTCCGTGGATTTGCCAATAACCTTTTGCTACCAGTCTTGCTTTATAGGTCTGAGGTTTGCCATCCATGTCCATCTTTATTTTAAAGATCCATTTACACCAATGACTTTTACGTCAGGGGTTTGATCCACCAAGTCCCACACTTGATTATCTGACATGGATTGCATTTCTTCCCTCATGGCTTCCAGCCATTTCTCAGAGTCGGTTCCATCCTTATTAACTGTAGCTATTGGTTCTTGCTCAACGACTACTTCTGGTGGGTCGTCCAGTGGTTCCTGAGTGACCATCTCATCTAGAAATTCATTAAGATGAACAGCCCTCCCACTGACTGTCTTGGAAATAAATTCTTTTTCCAAGAATGTCCCACCTCGATTATGAATGCGGCCGTTTGCAGAGCGTAACCCCAGAAGGAGATCAGGAGATCAGTGAGACTTAACATCGATCGAACCATATCAAACAATGTCCGATTCCTTCGCTCGGACACACCATTGAGTTGCGGTGTTCCTGGCGGAGTCCACTGAGATAGTATTCCACTTTCTGTAAGAAACTCTTCAGATAAGTATTCTCCACCCCGATCAGAACGGAGTGCCTTGATACTTTTTCCGATTCGGTTTTCTACTTCAGTCCTAGACTCCTTGAATTTATCAAAGGCTTTGGACTTATGTCTTATGAGATAGACATAATCATATCTACTGAAATCATCAGTAAACGTGATAAAGTAGCCTAAACCACATCTGGCTGGTGTACTCATTTGGTCCACATACGTTTGAATGTATTAGACCTAATAGATCACCTGCCCTCTCACCTAAACCAGTGAAGGGCGTTTCAGTCATCTTGCCCATTAAACAAGCTTCGCATCTATCAATCGTTTGGTATTCGAATTGACTTAGAAGTCCGCGCTTATGAAGCGCTGAGATGCGTTTCTCATTTATGTGACCTAGACGACAATGCAAGATTAGAGTTTGGTCTAAATCATTAGCTTTAAACCTCTTAGGTAGAACAAGGTTAACAGAACCCACGGCAATTGCGGTAACTCTCACGTTGTTCCCAACTCTTAGGTCCACCTCGCTTTCCCCATATCTCTTCTACTATTCTACACTTGTATATCCGTACAGACATGAGACTCAGCTCTAGTGTCTAGTACCCAAGTATTTATCGTAGAAAGATATAGCTCTAATGGAATACCTAATGAAGTAGCGGCCCCACCGCCCTTCATCTGATCCTCCTTCAGCTGCTGACAGTCTTTCTTCCAGTGACCAGGCTTTTGGCAGTAGAAACAGACCGACTCCTTTGCCTTCCCCTTGCCTTTTACGGGCATGGAAGGTTTAGGAACAAATGGTCTGATCTTCCTTGCTAGGTGCATTGGGCCTTTACCCTTGCCACCACCAGCTTTGAAGTTGGATCCCTTCATACGTAGGACGTGTGGACCTACGGAGCTGCCTGCTGACATCTTGCAGGCAATGAGTTCTCGGAGAACAGTGTATTTTTCAATACGTACTTTCTCTTTGAACATATCCTTGATCTGCGCAAACATTGCAAACGGATCATGGGATAGCTCCATAAACTGCTTCTGGAGGTCCGCCTCCATGCAGCCCAGCATGACACACGCAACGTCGATAGAGTCGTTAAGGTGTTTCTGGTACGCATCCTTAACGACCCTCGTTACGTTGGCAGCTGGCTCCACCGGGATAGCCTTATCAAGGACGTACTCCCTGTGTTCCAACTTTAACACAAGTCGTAAATTTCTGTCCCAGTCTAGATAATTTGTCCCGTTGAGTTTACACTTTTCGAGTATAGTCCTCAACGACAAATTAGACGAGTTTGTTGAATTACTAGCCATTTCTACACGAAGAAAGTAAATTTAATCAGAAAAGTTGAATAAATTTACGAAGATCCGAATTAAACACCAACCATAAGATTCTAAGGTTTAGAATCTTAAACCAAGATCCCTTATTCGTCATTTGAAGTACGCTAAGGCGCACCGCTCCAATTGACTTATTTAGGTAGGACGTCCGTCCAATTACAACCCGTGTAACTCTTAGTCAGGGTATGTGCAAAAACACACGGCTTACCCTTCTGATGCCCCAGCTCGACCTCAGGCCAAGAATCGTGGTCGAGTCAACCAACCTTCACTAACGAGTTAACTTTGTGCAGATGCTCCGCTAAGGCGCACGACATCCCACTAAGTTTACCATTCCCATCTAGAACCCATTCGATCGATGCTCCGCTAAGGCGCACGACACCGATAAAATGTTTCTACATGGGTGTGAATTTGGGTGGCATCTCACTTGACTCAAATTAGCTTGTAAATTGGTTGTGCTTAATAATTCGAAAGTATTTGGTACAATTACGAACCCGTCATCAACAACCCGTGGTGTGACGTTTCTAATTGTATTACATACTATCTTCATTTGAATCCGTCATTTGCAACCCGTGCAAACACGTTTCAAATTTGAACTCATCAATCACAACCCGTGCGATGATAGTTCACAACGCTTTAAACATGCAAACAATTAAAGTTGATTTTAATCTTTGCATGTGAGGTGATGGCTTATAAACTTATAAGCTAATCATGCAAGCATGTTATTAATTAAATAATTCAAGCAAGCATTCATAAAGCGTTAAATATGCATTTTATAGCCCATCCTAAACTTAGGATTCTACGAGTCTTCACATATTCTCGTCTTTCTCATTCGGGCTCCCACTAGCTCTTGGACTTCCTCCAAGACCGTCATCGTGCTCGATTTTCCATCCTTCTCGTCTTTGAGTAATAATTACAATTAATACTCGGTTCGTAGACCGGATAAAAAATAATTACACTTTATGGGCTCGAATAAAAGAATAATTACACGCTAACACTAACGGTATGCAAACCGTGAAAGCGATAAATCTAATGGGCTACTAATGCATCATACATTTCATCACATCATCCAACATGTTATCACACAAACATGTTATCAAATAATATGCAATAATTCCGATTTTAATTTTGCCAAGTTGCTTGGTCGGGTTTATCGAAACTAGACCTTTTCGAAAAACGGTTTATCGAAACCGATTAAATTTTGAAAGATTTCGAAATATTGGATCGCAGGTTCGTGACACGGATCAAACACCACGCACGAACCAAGTCGGGCCAAGCCAATGGGCCAAAGGCCCATTGGGCCAAGCCCAACTATGCACGGCCCGGTTTTGGGCCTTGGAAGGCCTAAATCGGCCTTGCCGCCACTCTCGGCCTCGCCCGAGAGTGGGAACGGGCTCGGTCACCGCCGGCCTCCCCGGCCTCCGGTGACCTCCGTTCGGTACCTCCAATCCGGCTCCCCGAGAGTCCCTTCTCGGACCCGACAATTCCAATAATTTCCGAAAAATTCCAAATTCAATATATTTTCAAAAATAACATATTTCATGCAAATATCCCAAAAAACATTAAAATCATGTTATCAACAATTATGGCATTTGTATCATTACAAAACCGAAATAACATACAAGGATCTCGGAGTGGTAGACCGGCTCTGATACCACTGTTGGGTCCCGGGGCATCCTAATTACGTTCATGGCAGCGGAAGCAACCTATAAACCGCCCCTAACCTGCGCAAGATCGACTACCAAGTTAGATTCTTAGGCAATCGAGTTTTCGGGTTTTACCAGAATCTGCCCGGCAGAAAACCGAGACTTTGAAGCTCTATATCTCGAGCTACGGATCTCCAATTGCTTCGGTTCTTTCTGAAGATTAAACCTCAGCCAATTCCATACATCTTTTGTGTTTTGCTCTAAACCCAGTTCGGACGACAAGACCTCCGTCTGGAGCAAAACATTTTTCCCGTCTCGCTGGACAGACTCTGCGGACCAGTCTGCTTCTCGGCCTTGTATCTCCCAAACCAGTGCTCTGTTGGAAAATCAGTATTTCACAAAAGTTGTAGCCCTTGGACTTATCTTTCCAACGCCGCCAGTTTCAGATCAATCGGAGCTCGGACGAAGCTACTATGGCTCACGCATTGTCGGTTGCCGGAACTGGACAATCTGGACAGTTTCTCCATTTTGCATTTAGTCTTCGTTGAATCGATAAAGAAGAACGTTCGGATCTTCTTCTCTAAAGCAAGTCCACACCAAGGGGATGATCTTGATGATCCCTCACTTAATTGCCTACTAGAACAATTAAATGAAGAACAAGAGAGCAAGAACAAGAGGAGGAAGAGTTGTGAGAGAGAGAGAGCTTGTAAGATTTTTGTGATTCTTCAATTAATGAATGAATGCTAGATATTTCAATTCATCATCCAACAAGCATGGGTCAAAAGTGATTGGTATGGGCTTAAAGGTGCTTTAACCCATACCCCTTAAATCACTCACCTCTTAATCCACAATCACGAACTAAGCATGGTGTTGTGTGGCCCCCACACATGGACCCACCATGTGGGCCGGCCATGAGGTCTTGTTGGGCCCTTAATGGGCCGGCCATGAGGCTTCATGGGCCGAGCCCAATAGGCCCTCCCGTGTTGTCTCATGCCGTGTCCAAAAATCGCCCGACCCTTTTGTCGTCACTTATCAAACAAAGTCCGACGCGATATCAACGAAAAACTCAATTTTTATCGATTCGCTAATTATTCTCTCAAACCGAACCCATGGCACAAAACCTCCAGTTTTGTCCATATATTACTCCTCAAGAAACATCAATGTTTCCTTGTCTCAAGTTATCCGCCTTGTATGTGTGTGACCCTCTAGGCTCATGCCACCGTTGGCAGATCGGCGCAAAAGATCGCTCTTGCCCGATCCATCATAAGTGGTCTCTAGTAAAACATTATGATTACCCAAGGTGCATGATGATCGATGATTCGACTTAACCTTTGTGCGTACAAGTCACCATCCTGTTATCTCTAGATATCCCGATTGATCACAAGGCATAGAGTCGTCTCCCTTGTTCAATCAATCATTGTTACTTGATATGCGAGATGGCTGAGAACTGATAACCCGTATCATTGGCATGGCCATGCTCTTTCTCTCAGTCAGTCTCCATCAAGAGGCCTTCTAACGGATATCTTTCCCATACCGTAGTATGAGGGATAAATCCCTTAGCCGTCTTTCGTGTCACTCATGCAACCCGTTCCGCCACCCAATCATGCCCTTTATAGCAATCCTTTTACAGAAAGCGTTTGGCGCAAGTTAAAGCCGTACGTTCATTGCATAGTGATCACAAAGACTCCTTGGTCTAAGGATGCCGTGACAAGCTATCGCATTTGAATATGTTTATGGCTTAATCTATGAAAACACTATTCAAAGCGGGTCGTCCGATATCAATCACCTCATGATATCTATGATATGGTTCCAGGATCCCTCATCCCTATGACAAGTAGAACTACGTCATTAAGAACCATCCTCATACTGGTCGCTTCTTAGGAAGCATGTTTTGACCAGGGACTCGTTAAGTGTGATCCATACAGATTTATGGTTCTCCTACTTTAGTGGTCATAAATCAGATCATGCTTAACATATTACTTCAACACATAAGTAATACAAAGCCGTTTTATATATATGTTACAAACGATGATAATGTACATAGACATTTACAGGCTAATAGCAATTGGACTAGGGCACAAATGCTATCAAGGATGTCCTCGGTTTCTTCCATGATTTTCATCTGACAGGGAGGATTGGGTCAGGTCTCAATGCTTCTTTCATAGCCTTGATTCCGAAGATTGAGACCCCTCGCGACTTCGCGTAGTTTCGACCGATTAGTCTTATTTCGGGGCCTTATAAGCTTTTGGCTAAGATTCTTTCCATACGGTTGAGACGGTATATTGATGATCTGATTAGTGAGGTTCAGTCTGGTTTCATTCGGGGTAGACAACTAGTTGATGGGGTCCTGGTGGCGAACGAGTTGATTGACATGGTTCACAGGACACACTCCAGGGTGACAGTAGTCAAGCTTGATTTTGAGAAAGCTTTTGACCGGGTCGATTGGAGTTACCTTTGGAGCGTTATGGCTGCTATGGGCTTTGGCCCTAAGTGGAGACACTGGATTGCTTCTTTTCTGGACTCCTCTGCTGCAGTCCTGGTCAATGGCTCCCCCACGAGCCAGTTTGACATCATGAGAGGAGTCAGACAGGGGTGCCCTTTATCCCCGCTCCTGTTCATTATTGCAGCGGAGGGGCTACACCTCCATCTTCAGCGTGGGGAGGAGGCTGCACTTTTTAGGGGGATCTGGGTGAGTGGCGAGGAGAGAGTCTCACACCTTCAGTTTGCAGACGACACCGTTTTATTCGTTGAGGCCGAGCCTCATCAGTTGTTTCAGCTCCGTTTGGTTTTACAGTATTTTGAGTGGGCGTCAGGCCTAAGGATCAACTTCGACAAGTCGGTCTTGTTGGGGTTGAATCTGGAGGAGGGTGACGATAGACGCTTAGCTAGAGCTTTCGGTTGTGTGGTAGGGCAGCTTCCTCTACCTTATTTGGGTTTCAGCTTGGGGGAAGACTATCGACGGGTGGTGACTTAGGAGCCGATTGTGGCCAAGTTCAGAACTAGGTTAGCTTTGTGGCCGGCGAGCACACTCCCTTTTGGAGGACGGATCACGCTTATTAAGGCGGCTCTTTCGAGCTTGCCTATTTTCTACATGTCTCTCTTCAGGGCTCCCAGGACTACTATTGCTGTGATGGAGTCTATTATGAGGAGGTTCTTGTGGAGAGGCAAACGTGGACGCAGGGGGTTTGCCAAGGTTAGGTGGGAGCGTGTCTGTAGGCCGATCAGACAGGGAGGTTTGGGCATCCGTCGCCTTGAGGAGGTCAACAACGCTCTGCCGTTGAAATGGCAGTTGCGATTCGCAACAGAGCCGAATCCATTGTGGAGGAGGATTCTGTGTGCAAAATACGGATGGGACAGGTCGTCTTGGGACTTTTCTTCGCTACCTTTCTCTGGTCACTCAAGGTCGAGGGCTTTGCGGGATATTTTTGGTCTCTCGTCTCATCAGGCTTTTCCTAGGACTTTTGGGTCTGGGTGTGTCCGCTGGAGACTTGGAGATGGCAGACAGATCAGATTCTTGGATGATTGCCAGTTAGGAGATTTTTGCTTGAGAACCAGGTTTCACAGATTATACAGGCGTGTGAGTCACCCGGGCCATTGAGTTCACGATGCATGGATCCTTGAGGGATGGTCTATTCCCTTTCGAGGGGTGCGACCTGCCAGAGCAGGGTAAGAGTTTGCAGAGCTACTTACGATACTTGGCACGGTCAGACCGACAGATGGGATTCGTGATCAGATCTGGTGAGCATCTTATAGGAGAGGATACACTGCGAGTAGGGGCTACCACATGTTGTTGGGGACAGATCAGGTAGTTCCGATAGACTGGGCTTCGAGACTGTGGGATACGCCAGTTCCGCCAAACTTCAGGAGTTTTGGTTGGCTGGTTCTTCAGGGCAGTTTATCGACTAGAGGCACTCTTGCTTTTAGGGGGGTCATCCCGATTGGTCATCACATGTGTGCTCTGTGCGGTAGAAGGGAGGACACGACGGAGCACCTTATGCTCTCCTCCAGGTGGACTAGGAGATTCTTGAGAGAGATTCACTGGTGGGGTATCCAATTTTCTTCTACTCAGATAGTTCACGATCTTTTCATGGGGTGGAGAGCCAGAGTCGCAGGCAGAGAAGCGAGGAGGGCCTGGAGAAGACTCGTCACGATGGGTTTTTGGTACATCTGGGTCACCAGGAACGCATGATCTTCAGAGATGAGGAGAGATCACCTGGTGAGACTCTTAGACTACTTCAGATGCGTTCTTATACTCTGGTGTAGGCAGACGAGGGACGAGACATCCAGTCTTGTACGGGGCAGCGCAGATTAGCCACCTGGCACGTGAGCCCGAGGTTGGTACTCCAGTCTATCCTTTCTTAGCTTTTCTCTTTCTTGGGCTGTCTTTTGGGGCTCTGTTTTCCCCTTTTTGGGTTTGGGGCGCAGTTTCCCCTACTTTGTTCCTTTGTACTTTTCTCTTGCCATTTATATTATTTATTATTGCTGATAAAAAAAACCTTGTTAGTTAGCTGGCAGAGGGAATCGTTCTAACTTATCTATGTCGGGGTTTGGTGATCGATCCCAAACTCGTCGAACATGTTCGGAGTCTTACCATTCTCACTAACTGTTGGTGAAGAGAAATCTCACGCATGACGTCTCTCTGAGGAGTTCTAACCATCGCTTTCGTGGCCTCCCCGTCCTTAAAACCGTAGTGAGGATCTCTCCGATTACTCGTGTGAGCCGGAGATGCGCGGGGTCCATGCTCTAACTTCACAGTAAATACCTTCTAGCAGAGCGCTCACTCGGAGAGAGGGTTGCTAATGAAGCTAGTTAGGTCCTAGGATAACCTCGTAGAGCCTCGACTGATCATCATAGCCGACAGGTCTTGCCGCTACAGGATTTCTTTAGGCAGATCGAAGTCTTAGGTAAACACTGCCTCGTCGCCAAGGCTTCGAACGTCTCCGTGTGGCATCGCGTTCTAAGCATTCAATGGGAAAGAGACTCGTGCACCCAGGCACGAGAGTCACACGAGCGTAATTTCAGAAGTGAAAAATTTCTGGGTGTGACAGTCTCCCCCACTAGTTCCCTTGACGCCCTTGTCAAGGTGGTGTGAAGTAGGCTCGCATGAGATCTGGAGGGACGTATTCTTGCTCCTCCCAGAGGGGCGAGTCCTCATGCGTCCACCATACTAGGTATTGGCGGCGAGGAGGTCCATCGGGGTTTTCTTCGTCCCTGCAGCGAGAACGACCCCGAGGGGTGTGTCTGACCATTCGAGGGGAGGGAGTCGATCTCCGTGCTCAGTTCCGAGGTCTCGATCTCGTGGATAAATCTTTTGGAGAATCTTCCCCCGACGTTCGTCTGTGGTGTGTTGCGTCCTTCATGCGATGTTGCCGGCGCGTCCTTCGTCGTAAGGTTCTTGCCTCATCGATACTCCTGGCCTAGGGGCGCTGTAGGGTCCGACGGGATCCCGTTCATAGTGGCAAATTAGGTCGCGGACGGGCATCCTCATTACGGGCGACCCTTGACGGTTAGGTCCTTTGGAGAGATGTGGGTGAGCCTTGGAGGTTGCCGTTATTTGGAGCAAGTAGTCGATCCTCTACTAGTCCTTCAGTTGGTATTCTTCCATTTGTTCGATCCGGCGTTGGTAGACTTGAAGTCTCTTCTCGTGATTGTTGAGACGGTTGAAGATTTTTTGTACTTGCGTCTTCAGCTTAGGGACTGCGTCCCTGTGGGGCTCCCCATTGGTGGCAAGGTGTTTTCTCTTTGGTGCCTTGGAGAGAAGGGGAGGGGTGTTGTCAACCTCCTCCCATGGATGGCGGATCGTGGGCCGATCCTTGTGAAGGAATTTCATGGGTTTCAAACAATAATTTCATGCAACAGAAGCGAAATTAACCATGGAAAACCGAACTAAACTAAAACCGATCATCATGCCATGAAAATTTCAGCAATTAAGATTTAAATAAAATTTGAAATTTTACCTTTGTTGTTGAATCAATCCCAAACACAAAAAACTACTGTGTTCTCTAGAAATATCCACACAAGCCAGGTACTTTCTCAAAATTTGTCTTCACACATTTTTGGCTAGAAACTAATGGAAGAAGAAGCAAAATTGTAAAAACATACACTAAGAGAAAGAGAGAAGGGGACGAAAATAGAGGGAGAGAGGGGCGACAATTTGCGAGGAATTTTGGTAAAAATAAATCTGAAAATCAATATTTGATTTTCAAATTATTTCCCCATTTAAAATCTCATCATTATCCTCTTATTATAATTATAATTAAGAATGGGAATAAAGCCCATTTAGCTAACTTTTAATTAAACTCATTTATATTGGGTTCTAATTAAAAGACTTAGCTAGACCGACCCAATTCTCTTAAACTGATTTCTGATTTAAACTAATTCTTCGATTTTAACTAAACCGAAAGGGGAATTCTTCTGATTCTCATACTTCTCAAATACTAACTTTTCAAGTCTCTTTTTCTATATACCTTGCTTAAAGTGTGCGAACCTCTAGGCTTACGGCCCGTTGGGAGACTGGCAAAATTACCATTTTTCTCTTTCCATCATAAGTGGCCAACATCAAAGCATTATGATTACCCTGTTGGGATTCGGGGGATCCAAATTAGATTGCGCAGCGGAAATAAAAAAATTAAAATAAACCCGAATCCGTTAGGATCTTATCTACGCGATAGATCTACAAGTTACGAAATCATGTACCTTTTCGGTTTTGCAGATCAGTCTGGCTGCGGGCCAGATAGCGCCCAAATCTAACCTCTAATGGAAAAAGCTATTTCACATGCAATTGAAGAACTTGAATTTC
This sequence comes from Geranium rotundifolium, assembly GCA_963920655.1. Classification (NCBI taxonomy): domain Eukaryota; kingdom Viridiplantae; phylum Streptophyta; class Magnoliopsida; order Geraniales; family Geraniaceae; genus Geranium; species Geranium rotundifolium. The sequence goes on along the minus strand of OY987322.1, from coordinate 12,420,601 downwards.
CTATAATCAAGCGCTTGTTTCGAGTCAATCAGATTTCACACATGGGAGCTATGGGTCTCGCAAGTTTCGTTGCCAGATCTGAAAAAACAATAATTTTGTTTAGAAAGCAAAACAATGGTATATTCGAACCACTGAAAGAAAATTAAGTGTTCTGCTCTCTAAGGTATCCACACGAATGCACAAGACCACAAGATCTAAGCTCGGATGCTCCTACTAGATAGAAAACCAGCTCTATTAGAAAATCCAGCAGAGTAACGGTATGGAAAAAATCAAATTATGATTTTTCAGCTCATGAAGCCTCTATTTATAGAGATTGGCTAGGGTTTTGGGAGCATAAACAAACCCATAAAATGGACTAGTTTCGGCTCCCTCAAAACCCTACCCGCCGGCCACCTTGGGCGGCTTGGGCCTCATGGGTCAAACCCATTAGGAATGGGTTCGGCCATGAGGCCTTGGCCTTTCCCAATTTGGCAGCCCATGAGGTGTGCCAACCCCATGGGTTTCGGTCTCATTCCTCATCATGGTCGGCGCACAAAACCCTAGGGTTTTGGCCCGGTTCATGGCACTTAAAAAAAGTAGGGTTTTGGCCACGGCCCGATTTACCAATCAACAATTAATTCCTAAAATGTGCATCCTTTGCGTGTGACCCTCTAGGCTCATGCCCCGTTGGCAGGTCGACGTAAAATTACCATTTTACCCTTTCCATCATAAGTGGCCTCTAGTAAGGCATTATGATTACCCAACGTACATGATTATCGATGATCCGATTTAACCTCATGTCGTCCATGTCAGTATCCTTTTATCAGTAGTTATCTTGATTAATCATAAGGCATAGAGCCGTTATCCTTATTTAATTAATCATTGTTTCTTAATATCCGAGATGACTGAAAATGATACTCTGTATCATCTGCATGGCCATGCGTTTCCTTTCAGTCATTCTCATCAAGTGACCTAAACCGATACCTATCTCATACCGTAGTATGACGGATAAATCCCTTAGACGTCTCTCGTATCACACATATAAACCATCTTCGAGCCAATCACGACCATTATGGTTACCCTTTCAGAAATAACGTTAGGTTTGAGTCAAACTCGGATATTGACTATATTGTGATCACATAGACTCTTTGTTCTAAGGATACAATGACAAGCTACGACATCCAAATATGTTGATGACATCATCTATGTAACATATTCAAGTCAGGTTGTCCAATATCATTTCCCCAATGATATTTACGATCTGACTCCGGCAAAACGTATTGCCATGATCAGTAGAGCGTGATCATAAAGAGTCGTCCTCATACTGGTTGCTTCTGATGAAACTTGACTGACTAGGGACCCGTTAAGTATAAATCATACAAATATATAGTTCTACTATTAGTGATGACACAATCAATGATATAGATCGATGTATACTTAACATATTACTACAACACAATAGTAATATAATGCCGATTTTATTTCGTCGCATACGATGATAAAACTATTACAGGCTTACTTCGTATTGGACTAGGGCACAAATCCTACAGTCTCCTACTTTCCCCTAGTTCTAGTCTAAGTTCCAGTTTATCCCCAGACTATACATGTCCAGCATGTTTAGGCTGTGACAAAACCTTCGTCAAGGGGTCGGCTGTATTATCATCAGTAGCAACATTACAGATATTTCTCATGTCTCAATAGAGACAATGTCTACTGAGTATTTGTTTGGACTTTCGTGATCTTGGCTTACAAGTCTGTGCTATGACCATTGGAGTTATCACAAGTGAAATTTTACTAGATTTAGATGGGTTTTGCATTACATCTAACCTAGCTCCGAACTTCTGTTCCATACAACCTGCTTAGCTGCTTCTGAGACAGCTAAATACTCAGCTTTTGTTTCCAAAATTAGTAATGATAGCTAGCCTGGAATCGTTCCAGCTCGTTAATGACACCACTCAATAACAAAACACATAACCTGACTATGATCTAAAATCATCAGTCTGGAAACTAGCATCCTCGTATTCTAACAACTTACTATTTATCTATACCCTTAACAAAGCAATAAGATATCCTCAGTGCTACTGAAGTACATAAGGATCTTCTCTATTGCTTTCTAGTGTTTCTCATAAGGGTTAGACTAGCATTTACAGGTACAGACTAAGGTAAACAAGAAATATGGTCTTGTTCATGTCATGACATATATGATCGGCCCATTATACTAAGTATATGGTCATCCTCTCGCTCAGACATCCCTTCTTTTAGTGCTTTTACTTAGGTCCAAAGTCCTTTTGGAGCGATCTCTCCAGATCTTGATGCCCATAACATGTACATCATCCCCTAACTCATAAATTGCGAAACAATTCCCTAACAATGCCTTGACATGTTGGGATATGATTTCCAATTAGTATGTTTCCAACATACAGCACTAGCAAGACACTCCCACTAGCCTTCTTCGTACACAAGGTTCATCTTTGTCCTTGACAAAGCTGAACTCCCAAACAGTTTTATCAAAATAAGATTCCAACTCTGAGAAGCCTGCTTCAATCCATAAATGGATTTTAGCAGCTTACAAATCTCTCAAGTATTCTTCGGTAAGAAAAATCTAGATTGATTTCACCATCCATGTCTGTCTTGACCTTAAAGACTCATCATCAAACAGTGGCTTTTACACACACAGTTGATTCAATCAAGTTACCAACTTGGTGATTAGACATGGATTATGTCTCTTCTTTTATGGCTTCCAGCCATCTCTCAGAGTTGGGACTGTCCATGGCCTCTTTAAATGTTATTGGATCATCATGATACACAACGACCATATCATCACCTTCAAGTATGAGAAAACCTAATCTGAAGGGTGAATGACGGGTTCTCTCAGACCGCCTTGGACTGTCGGGAATAATTACAAGAACTGTTTCTGCCTCTACAATCAGCTTAACTTCTACAGTGTCAAAGTGTGGCTCCTTAATTTCTTCAGGTTGTACTACACCCTCCTGAATCTCTTCGAGATGCACAACACTCCCACTGACCTTTTGGAAATAAAACCCTTTCCAAAACACCCCACTTTGAGCAACAAAATCTTGTTCTCACTGGGCTTGTAGAAGTCGTATCCCCTCGTTTCCTTGGGATACCTCACGAAGACGCATTAGGAAAGTTATGTTGGGATGTTTCCCACATCGAATATAACTATGTTCCAGTTCTTATCTAGTTACTACGCGAAGGCGCACGCACCCAGATAAAACTGACCATCTCATCTAGCTCGCATCCCAGTGAATACTACGCGGAGGCGCACGCATCCACAGTAATGGGAGTTGCGATGAGTGTCATATGGTGTTCTTTCCATTGTCTTCGTTAGAGGTTCATTCACTACGGATATAGTTGATTCTATGTCATAACCGTAGATAGACATTGGGGAGTCCATTCCGAAATGATCCCACAATTTCCAAGATGATCAGTAAACTATCAGGATAAGCATTCCATCCGAAGTGCCTTAATGCTTTTCCCGAGTTGGTTTTGCACTTCATTCTTAAACTCTTTGATTTTTTCAAAAGTTTCAGACTTATGTCTCTTTAGATGGACATAATCATATGTACTAAAATAATCAGTAAATATGATGAAGTACCCAAACCCCCTCCTGGCATAAATGCTCATTGGTCCACACACATCGGAGTGCATTAGACCTAATAACTCACGCCCTTACATCACTACATGTGAAGTGTACTTTTGTCATTTTGCCCATCCAACAAGCTATGCATTTTTCAATCGAACTGTATTCGAACGGACTTAAAAATCCCCACTTGTGAAGTGCTGATATGCGTTTCGTTGATGTGGCTTAAACGACAATGCCATATTAGAGTTTAATTTGAACCACCGGATTCCAACCATTCTCTATTTAAGTTACAGACTAACCTTTCGTTAGTATCATCTATGTCCAATGCGTAGTGACAACTAATTTTTGGAGTTCCTTGCATATTAAATGTCATTTCGGTAGATATCACGAATGTCATTGTGAAATGGCAAGATATCGTTCTTGTCCTTCAAGAAACCGAAATCATGTTCATGCTAAAATCAGGTACATCTTTAACGTTTATCAAATACCGAAACTAAACCCTTTGGGCATAGTTAATTCGATGATTACTACAGTAACTACCACGTCCATTGTGATGTTTTTTTACCCGTAGATTCATCTCTCCTTTGGTCAGAAATCTTCTACTTTTAGGATCCTACACACTTAATGTGTAATCCAATATTCAATACTTGGGATTCAAAAGTAGATGGATCTGTAACATAAGTTCTTGAAGATGTGGATCCACATCCTCCTTAAACTCATCTTGGTATCTCATCCAGTCCCTTTTCTATGACCAACATGATTGAAGAAATACAATCGTCACCCTTGCGTTTTGAATTAGCCTTGGTCTTGTGGACTATGGGTGACTCTCAAATTCTTTCAATCTAATTAAGGGTCCCGCCCTTATTAACACCAGCTTTTGAAAAAAACTTATCCCTTTGTTGACCATCAAAACATCTTTAGTTTAAATATTAATGTTCATCTCATCAGTGCGACGCATCCTGTGCAACTCTGAAATGGTCCTATACATGTTGTGTATGTTACAGTTCGCCTTAGTGGCATTAGAAGCTGTTTCCTTAGGGATTGTGTTTGTCAAGAAAAATTCCTTCATGATTTATTTTGTACCAGTAAATAGACCTCATCCTTTCTAAGAATATATCTCAGTGAATAATTGTGTTTTGAGTTACATTACGAAAAATAAATTTAATCAGTTTTAATTAAATTTAAGTCGAAGATCATAATTAAACCACAACCGTTCGATTCTTTACTTGAAATCTAAACCAAGATCACTGATTCACTCGACTGAAGTGAACGGTGGCTCACCGCTCCAATCGAGTTATCTAGGTAGGATATCAAGTCCAATTACAACCGTTGTAACTCTTGGCTAGGGAATGTACATAAATGTACAAGACATACCCTATCTGATACCCTAAGTCAACCCTAGCTGACAATTGTAGTCAAGTCAACCAAGTTCAACTATGGTTCAGTCCATATGTGGATACTACGCGGAGGCGCACGCACCTACATACGACTAACCAACTCATAAGCCCGCATCCCAATGAATGCTACGCGGAGACGCACCCATCCATAGGGTTGGGTGGTATCTCACACGACTTGAATTAATTGTGAATCGATTGTGATTAATTTTCTTGATTGTAACATCTTACAATCTTATTTGAAAACATCAAGTCCATGATGCTTCAATTACCAATTACATGCAAAAGTGATAAATTTTCAATTTTAATCTCTTCACACGTTGGTGATGTTCTATCATACATTTCTTAACATACAAAAACATCCATTCATATGTTGGCTAGGGCCCAATGGGCAGAAACCCTAATCGGTCGCGCCTAGGGTTTGGAAACCCTAGGCGCCTCCACCTCCACCTCCTCCACCGCACCGCCACGCCGGGCCATGGTGGGGAAGGGGTGTCCATGGCCCCCTGGCTGACCCACAGCCACGGCCATGGATGGCGCCGCCCGTTTAAGCACTGGCCCAGCGGCCCGAGAACCCCGGTCCAGTGACCCGAAAAATCCAAAAAATGATGAAAGAATTCCAGATCTATTATTTTTCATAAAAAATCAGTTTTCATCCAGGTCAAAGTCCAAAAAAACCGAAATTAAATCAGAAAAATAATATGGCAAGAAAACAATACTGAAATCATGCATATTCAATCAAAAATTGCAGATCTAAGGCAATAGACCGCTCTGATACCAATTTTGGGATTCGAGGGATCCAAATCAGATTGTGCAGCAAAAATAAAAAAATTAAAATAACCCCGAAACCGTTAGGATCTTATCTACGCGATAGATCTACAAGTTACGAAATCATGTACCTTTTCGGTTTTGCAGATCAGTCAGGTTGCGGGCCAGATAGCGCCCAAATCTGACCTCTAATGGAAAAGGATATTTCACAAGAAATTGAGAAACTTTGAATTTCCTTTAATCTAGCACAGTGTTTGGGTCAATCGGACTTCACATCTGGGAGTTATGTGTCTCACAAATTTCGTCGCCATATCTGGAAAAAAAAACAATTTTGTTTAGAAAAAAAAAACAATGGTATATTCGAACCACCTAAAGCAAATCAAGTGTTCTGCTCTCTAAGGTATCCACACAAATGCACAAGAACACAATATCTAAGCTCGGATGCTCCTGCTAGAAAGAAAACAAACTCGATTAGAAAATCCGGCAGAGTAACGGTATGGAAATATCAAATTATGATTTTTCAGCTCATGAAGCCTCTATTTATAGAGATTGGCTAGGGTTTTGGGAGCATTAACCACCAGCCCATAAAATGGGCTAGGTTCATCTCCCTCCAAATCCTAGCCGCCGGCCACCTTGGGCGGCTTGGGCCTCATGGGCCGAACCCATTAGGGTTTCGGCCATGAGGCCTTGGCCTTGCCCAATTTGGCAGCCCATGAGGTATGTCAATCTCATGGGTTTCGGCCCCATTCCTCATCATGACCGGAGCCTCAAACCCTAGGGTTTTGTCCCGGTTCATGGCACTTGAGCTGACGGGCCCGTTGTCAAAACCATAGGGTTTTGGCCTCGGCCTGATTTAACCAATCCACAATTAATTCTGCTCGGATTTTCTAAAATGTGCATCATTTGCGTGTGACCCTTTAGACTTATGTCTCGTTGGCAGATCAACGTAAAATTACCATTTAACCCTTTCCATCATAAGTGGCCTTTAGTAAAGTATTATGATTCCCAATGTACATGATTATCGGTGATCCGATTTAACCTCATGTCGTTCATGTCACTATCCTTTTAATTAATCACTGTTTCTTGATATCCGAGATGACTGAAAATGATATTCCGCATCATCTGCATGGCCATGCGTTTCCTTTAAGTCATTCTCATCAAGTGGCCTAAACCGATACCTATCCCATACCGTAGTATGAGGGATAAATCCCTTAGACATCTCTCGTATCACACGTATAACCCGTCCTTGAGCCAATCACAACCGTTATGGTTACCCTTTCACAGATGACGTTAGGTTTGAGTCAAACTCAGATATTGACTATATTGTGATCACAAAGACTCTATGGTCTAAGGATACAATGACAAGCTATGACATCTGAATATGTTCATGACAACATCTATATAACATATTCAAGTCGGGTCGTCCAATATCATTTTCCCAATGATATCTACGTTCTGACTCCTGCAAAACCTATTGTCATGATCAGTAGAGCATGATCATAAAGAGTCGTCCTCATACTGGTCGCTTCTGATTAAGCTTGACTGACCAGAGACCCGTTAAGTATAAATTATATAGATCTATAGTTCTACTATTAGTGATGACACACTCAATGATATAGATCGATGTATACTTAACATATTACTACAACACAATAGTAATATAATGCCGATTTTATTTCGTTGCATACGATGATAAAACTATTAAAGACATACTTCATATTGGAATAGGGCACAAATCCTACATACCCAACATCCATGATTACCGATGATTTGATTTAACCTCATATCGTCCATGTCACTATCCTTTTATCACCCGATATCTTGATTGATCATAAGGCATAGAATCGTCATCCTTTATTTAATCAATCACTGTTTCTTGATATATGAGATGACTGAAAACTGATACTAAGTATCTCCCGCATGGCCATGCAATTTTTTTCAGTCATACTCATCAAGTGGCCTAAACAGATATCATTCCCATACCGGAGTATGAGGGATAATCCCTTAGCCGTCTTTCGAGTTCACTCATGTAACTTATAACTAAACCAATCCAAGCCCTTATTGCCACCCTTTTACAGGTAAGGTTAGACCAAGTCAAACTCAGATACTTATTACATAGTGATCACAAAGACTCCTCGGTCTAAGGATACAATGACAAACTACGATATATGAGTATGCTCATGACAACTTCTATGCTACATACTCACTATCTGGTCGTCCAATATCATTCTCCAAATGGTATCTATGATATAACTCAGGCATCACCCTTGCCATGATCAGTAGCGCTGATCATTTAGAGTTATCCTCATACTGGTCGCTTCAAATGAAGGTTAACTGACCAGGGACACATTAAATATGATTCTATAAGATCTGTAGTTCTACTATTATTGATGACACACATAATGATACATATCAAATCATATTTAATATATTACTACAACACAATAGTAATATTATGTCGATTTAGTTATTCTGAAAGATGATAAAACATTACATCAATAGAAAACGTTGCATTGAGCTAGGGCATAAGTCCAACGATCTCCCACTTGCCCCTAGTTCCAGTCTAAGTTCCAATCTACTCCCATAGACCTCATATGTTCCTCATGCTTAGGCTGCGGTAAAGCCTTTGTCAAGGGATGGGCTGTATTATCATCAGTCGGAACGTACTTGATCTCCACATCACTGTTAGCAGTTATCTCTCTAATAAGGTGATACTATCTGTGTACATGTTTGGACTTTCGTGATCTTGGCTCATTAGTCTGCACTATGGCTTTTGGTGTTATCGCAAAACAAGCTTACCGGATTAGACGTTCGTGGCATTACATCCAGTCCAGCCATAAGCCTTTAATCCATACAGCCACCTTTAGCTGCTTCCTTAGCAGTTATATTCTCAGCCTTCGTTTGCAAAATCAATAATAGTGGCTAGCCTGAAATCATTCCAGATTATAAGCGCCACTATAAACCCCACACATATCCAGACTATGATCTAGTGATCATTGTCGGTCCGGATAATATCCTCAGGGCCTCTGATAGACAAGAGGGTATTATTAACCGATGTCCAGTGAAGCTCACCGGGGTTAATTTGTAACTTTCTGGTACAAGATAGGGCAAAACAAGACATTCGGTCTTGTGCATGTCATGACACATGTGATTGATCCACTATACAAAGTATATGGAATCATCTGATTCAGCTCCATAGTGTCATAGGACCCTGATTCTTTTTGAGTCGCTTGTGTCATGTAGCGTGGGCAAGAATCCTTTCTTATAACTGTGCATTGAGAACAACCTCACTCCCACTAGCCTTCTTGCGTACACAAGGTTCCAATCTCTTAGAAGCCTGCTTTAATCCACAAATGGATTTATGCAGCTTAAAATCTTTCCAATAATCCTTTGCAAAAGAATTTTGGATTGATTTTCATTATCCACGTATGTCTTAACCTTAAGGACTTACTCACAACCACATCGGTTGGTTTAACCAAGTTTCCAACTTGGTTAGCCTACATGGATCGATTTTCTTCTCTAATGGCTCCCTAACCATTACTTAGAGTCGGGAATGTCCATTGCCTTTTGAAAGGTAGCTGGATTATCAAAATCCACAATGACCACGTCATTACTCTCAGACACCATGGATCTGTATTTAACGAGTACCTGACATGTTCTTTCAGACCTATTGGACTTTCAGGAATAATCACAGGAACTGTATATTTCTGTTATTCAACTGCTCAGGCTCCACTAAATTCCAGTGTCTAAGTGAGGTACCTGAATTTCTTCAGGTTGTATTATAACCTCTTGAATTTCTCCAACAAGCACATTACTCCCACTATTCCCCTTGGAAATTAAATGCCTTTTCCAAAAGATACTACCTCCACCAACAATGTTTTGTTCTCGCTTGGTTTGTGGAATATGTATCTCTTAGTTTCCTACGGATACTATATGAAGACATTCTTATCTAATTCAGATGAAAACAACCCTGCCATCCAAACCATTAGGAATAAACCGTATTGGGATATTTCCTATACCATGTCTAACTATGGTTCAGTTCTTGTCTAGATACTACGCGATGGTGCACGCATCTGAATAGAACTGACCATCTCATCTAGCTCGCATCCCAATGAATGCTACGTGAAGGGGCAGACATCAATGGTGACGGGAAACTAAATGAGTGTCATATGGTCACGTTGGAATGTTCCCATACCAAATTGGACTATGGTCCAGTTCTTATCTGGCTACTACGCGAAGGCGCACGCATCCAAATAAAACTGACCATCTCATCTAACCTACATCCCCATGAATGATACGCGGAGGCGCACCCACTCACGGATCGAAGAATCTAGATGAGTGTCAAATGGTATACAATTCCTTTTCTTCGTTGGCACACAATTTAAAATGACATTCCAAGCGGAGTCTACCATGATATGATGTCATAATCCCCAAGATGATTGATTTCAACTTGATTAGGTACTTGGCCATTAAGATTCAATCCAAATGCTATTGACACTTATTTCCAAGTTCACTGCTCTGGCAGTGTGAACTTAGGAATCTTAATACACCGAAATGTATTAGAACCTACAGGTCACCCGCCCTTCCACCTCCTTGTGAAGAGCGTATACGTCATTTTGCCCACTAAATCAGCTTCGCATAATCAAATTGAATTGAATTCAATTGGACCCCAAAAATTCACACTCATAAATTGTTGATACGTGCTTCTTATTTGGATATTATCCACTAAACAAGTTTCGCATCATCAAATTGACTTGAATTCAATTGGACCAAAAAATTCACACTCATAAAGTGTTGATATGCGCTTCTTATTTGTGTGGCCTAAACAACGATGCCTGATTAGAATCCGGTTCGAACCATCGGGTTCAACCGTTTCCTCTTTATGTTACAGATTGATCTTTCATTAGTATCGACTACGTTTTACACATAGTGACTACTAAACTTTTGGAGTACTTGCATAATGATTTTCATTTCGGTTGCTATCACAAATGCCATTATAGGATATCATCTTGTACAACAAGAACCAAAATTATGTTCCTACTAAAACCAGTTACATATAAACTGTTCTCATATGCCAAGACAAAGCCCATTGGGTATAGCCAATTCGTTGATCAGGACATCAACTTCCACTGGGACTGCTTATTCGTAGGATCATCTCTCCCTCGATCATTTCTCCTCTACTTTAAAAATGCAACAAAATCAATATGTCATGCAGTATTCAATACACATGATTTAGAATTAGACAGATTTTCAACAAAAGTTCTTGAGAAATGTGGATCCTCCACATTCTCCCTGAACTCATCTTGGTATCTCATACAATCCATTTTTTTATAACCACCTCATTTGAAGAAACCATACGACATCCATGCGTTTGGAATTAGCCTTGGTATTTTGGATCATGGGTGTCTCTCAGTCTTCTTCAACCTTGCTTAAGGGCCTCACCCTTGTAAGCATCTCTAAGAAATCTAGTGGCGTTAGTAACTGATTCCATAGAGATAGGTTGGTCAAGAAAAAATCCATTGCATACACTCGATTGAAGTGAACGTAGGCTCACCGCTCCAACCGAGTTACCAAGGTAGGATAGCTCATCCAATTACAATTCCATGTAACTCTTGGCTAGGGTTTGTATATGAAATGTACACGGCATACCCTATCCTGATGCCCTAAGTCAGCCTTAGCTGACAATCGTAGACAAGTCTACCAAAACTCAACTATAAAACAGTTTTAATATGACTACTACGCGGAGGCGCAAGCATCCGTATTAAACTGTCCAACTCATCTGGCCCTTCTCCCCTATGAATGCTACGCTTAGGCGCACCCACTCACAGGTTCAAATACTTTATGAGTGTTGAGGTTTGGGTGGTATCTCGCTTGACTTGAAATTATTTGCGAATTAGTGTTTTCATGCTCTCTGATTGTATATCGATACAATCTTAATTGGAATCATCAACTACATATCGATGCAAAGATGATTTTAAGTCGGTTTACATGAAAAACTGATTAAATTCCGGTTTTTTAATCTTCCGCATGTTGGTGATAGTTTAACATACAGAAACTCATGCATTGAAAAGAAGTGCCTCCTCTCCTCATTAAAGAAGAAGATGTATCCCCTCTACTGCAATGATGAACAAGAGGGGGGATAAGGGGCATTTCTGTCTGACTCCTCTCCTGATGTCAAACTGGCTCGTGGGAGAGCCGTTGACTAGGACTGAAAAATGAGGAGCCGAGACAAGAACCTATCTAGTGCCTCCACTTAGAGCCGAAACCCATAACGGCAATGGTCAAAACTTTGCAATGAATCTTCATGGATAAATATTTTGATCAAAGATGGACAATACCAGAGAAGGAGGATCCATAAATCGACCACCTGTTCTAGATGGAAGCAACTATGGCTATTGGAAGGCTCGAATGTGTGCCTTCATGAAGTCACTAGACAACAAGACATGGAAGGCTGTACTCAATGGTTGGAATGCACCACAACTCAGTGACAGTGATGGCAATCCTATCGGCCCAAAACCAGAAAAAGACTGGACCGATGATGAAGATGAAGAATCACTGGGAAATTCTCGAGCTCTGAATGCTATCTTCAATGGTGTTGACAAGAACGTATTCAGACTAATCAACACATGCACAACTGTCAAATCAGCATGGGACATCCTGGCCGTAGCATATGAAGGAACAACTAAGGTTCGAGAACAGAAACTGCAATACCTGACTACCAACTTCGAAGCCCTCATCATGAAGGAAGATGAATCTATTGCAGATTTCAATGTTCGCATTCATGATCTAGCCAATGAATCCTATTCTCTGGGAGAACCAATGTCTGGTGAAAAATTGGTAAGAAAAACCTTACGTGCTCTTAGTCCTAGGTTCAAGATGAAGATCACAGCAATTGAAGAAGTTCATGACCTCAAGGTCTTGAAATTTGATGAGCTGATGGGGTCTCTAATGACTTATGAGTTGTCTCTACCCAACATCGACAAAAGGAACAAAGGAGTTGCTTTCAAAAGCTCAACACACAAGCAACCAGATCTTGAGGGTTCGGATTCTGATGAAGACATCGAGGCTACAATGGCCCTTCTCACAAAAAATTACAACAAAGCCATGAGAAGATTTAGTCGAATGGGTGGACGGAATGTCACAGCAAATGCCAGAAACAAAGCTCCACAAAAAGCTCAAGTTGGAGGTAGTCTTGACAGACAAAACAGGAGTGGGGAAGAAAACAAATACAAAGGACTTCAATGTCATGAATGTGAAGGATTCGGCCACCTCCGTAGAGAATGTCCAAATTTCCTCAAACAACAAAAACGAGGATACAATGCCACCCTATCAGATGATGACAATAAAGATAGTGGATCTGAAGAGGTAAGCAACTTTGTTGCATTCACTACTACTACTCCTACATGTAATGTTGATAATGCTGTCGACATCAATGATGATCCAACTCCAAATGAGAATTGGACTAAAGAGCAACTAGTCGAGGCATACAAAGGCTTGCATACCAGATGGATCAAGGAAACTCTGATACTTGATCAACAAGGAGAAAGGATCATTAGTCTTACCAACGACAAGTCAAGATTTCTAGAGACGATCGTGGAGCTGAAACGAGAGATCACCAGACTTAATGGAGAAATTAGTCTCATGACTAAATCGGTAAAAATGATGAACCCAAGCACAGAAAGCCTTGACAAGATTTTATCGGTGGGAAAACAGTCCAAAGATACGATGGGACTAGGGTACACACATGCTGTCCCCTCAACGGCAGGGACAACGTTTATCCCACAACAAGCCATGGCTGACAAGAAACTACTGGATGCCCCAACACATCCTACAGGACGACCTACAACAAAAGCCATAACATCGTCTACAACCTGTTCTTGTCAAGTAACTGCCAGAAGACATCCTCCACGCAGACAACAAAGCTACAGAAGACCAGCTTACCAATATCAATGGATATGCCATTACTGTGGTCAACCTGGTCACATCAGACCTTTCTGTTTTCAACTTCTTGAGAGGAAGCAAGCTCAGCTACAACAAAAGAAATATCAAAGGCATCTCTCATCTCCTCCGAAGACATCCCGCCTTGAATGGAGACCTAAGAACCTGGTCTATAGAGCTAATGTTGCATATACATCCTTGAGTGCTTCAACAAACAAGGACTGGTATCTCGACAGTGGATGCTCTCGACACATGACAGGTACTCCAGAATTCCTCTCTGATCTTAAACTATACACAAACTGCTTTGTTACGTTTGGAGATGGCATTCGAGCTAGAATTATCGGAAAAAGAGTACTTAAGCATCCAGGAGCCACCTGCCTGACTGAAGCATTACTTGTAGAAGGACTTAAAGCTAACTTAATTAGCATCAGTCAGATTTGTGATCATGATTAAGAAGTGAAATTGACAAAAGAAGCCTGTATAGTTAAAGACTTTAATCAAGTCACGATTCTACAAGGAGTTCGCTCAACGGACAATTGCTATATCTGGTCTCCCGAGACACATATCGAAGCAACCAAGTGCCTTGTCTCCAAAGCAGAAGAAACCAAACTATGGCACAGAAAGCTTGGACATCTAAATCTTAGAAGCATGCAAAAAGCAATCTCAGAGCAGGCAATCACAGGTATTCCAAACCTGAAAATAATAGAAGGAAAGATTTGCGGAGAATGTCATATTGGTAAGCAAACCAAGATGTCACTCAAGAAGCTACAGCATATCACCACCTCTCGGGTACTTGAGCTGATACATGTTGACCTCATGGGACCAATGCAAGTTGAAAGCCTTGGAGGATAACGATACGTCTTTGTGTGTGTAGATGATTACTCACGATACACTTGGGTTGACTTCCCTCGTGACAAATCAGACACCTTCTCGATCTTCAAGAATCTATGCATCCAAGTCCAACGAGAGAAAGGAGAGACAATTGGCAAAATAATCCGCCTTCGTAGTGATCATGGTCGAGAGTTCGAAAACAGCAAGTTTGCGGACTTCTGCAATTCAGAAGGGATAGCGCATGAATTCTCAGCACCAATCACTCCCCAACAGAATGGCATTGTTGAGCGCAAAAACAGAACTCTACAGGAGATGGCTAGAGTAATGATGTTGGCTTACACAGCTTGCCATATCCACAATCGAGTGACTCTCAGACCAGGTATGTCAGTAACTCATTATGAAATATGGAGGGTGAGAAAGCCCAATGTTAAGTATTTCCATATATTCGGCTCCACTTGTTATATTCTAGCTGATAGAGAGCCTCGTCAAAAGCTTGACCCAAAAAGCGATGAAGGCATCTTCCTTGGCTATTCAAGGAATAGTCGCGCATACCGAGTCTTCAACAAACGAACCAAGACCATGATGGAATCAATCAATGTTGTTGTTGATGATGCCTGCGAAGATGCCTCAGAAGATGCAACGGATGAAGACGGAGCCTATCCGCCCAATAATGTCAGGAAGAATGCTGGTCCTAATGTCACAGAAGATGCTAGCAGCAAAACAGAAGATGATGCCGCCAATAACAAAGTAGCTCCTGAAACCAGCAACAAGAATCCCTCACGAAGAGTCCAGACCAACCATCCTATCTCTGAAGTTATTGGAAACTTGAATGAGGGCATACGGACCCGGTCAAGAACTCCTGAAGATTACAACGAGATGATAGGAAATATTTGCTTCGTTTCAAAGACAGAACCCAAAAACATCAATGAAGCCATCAATGATGAGTATTGGGTCAATGCTATGCAAGAAGAGCTGATTCAATTTGAGAAAAACCAGGTATGGGAACTGGTGCCCAAACCAAGTGAAGGAAACATCATAGGCACCAAATGGATCTTCAAGAACAAATCCGATGAGCTTGGCAACATCACTCGCAACAAAGCAAGGTTAGTTGCTCAGGGGTATACTCAAATTGAGGGTGTCGACTTCGATGAGACATTTGCTCCTGTGGCAAGACTTGAAGCAATCCGTCTCTTGCTAGGGATATCATGCCATCTACAGATAAAGCTCTACCAGATGGATGTCAAAAGTGCGTTCTTGAATGGGGATCTCAATGAAGAAGTATATGTGTCACAACCCAAAGGATTTGTTGATCCTCACTATCCTGATCATGTGTATAAACTCAAGAAAGCTCTTTCTGGGTTGAAACAAGCACCAAGGGCTTGGTATGAAAGGCTCACAAAATTCCTCGTCCAAAGCGGCTACACTAGAGGGGGAGTCGACAAGACTCTATTTGTGAAGAATGAAGACGGGAATCTAATGATAGCTCAAATCTATGTCGATGACATTGTGTTTGGAGGGATGTCAAGCAAGATGGTGGAGATATTTATTCAACAGATGCAATCAGAATTCGAGATGAGCATGATGGGAGAGCTTACTTATTTTCTAGGCTTCCAAATCAAACAACAAAAGGATAGCATCTTCATATCTCAGAGCAAATATGCGAAGAATATTGTCAAGAAGTTTGGGCTAGAGAAAGCCTCACATAAAAGGACACCAGCAGCTACACATGTCAAGCTAAGTAAAGATGATTCAGGAGAAGCTGTCGACCAACACCTATACAGAAGCATCATCGGTAGTCTTCTCTACCTCACTGCAAGTCGACCAGATATTGCCTACTCTGTCGGAGTATGTGCACGATATCAAGCTAATCCTAAGGTTAGTCATCTATCCCAAGCCAAAAGAATTATTAGATATATCTCTGGGACTACAAACTTGGGTTTATTATACTCATTCGACACATCCTCTACCTTGGTGGGGTATTGTGATGCCGATTGGGCTGGAAACACATCGGATAGGAAAAGCACATCAGGAGGATGCTTCTTCCTTGGCAACAACCTCATATCATGGTTTAGTAAGAAGCAAAACTGTGTTGCTCTTTCCACTTCCGAATCAGAGTATATTGCTGCTGGTAGTAGCTGTACACAACTACTTTGGATGAAGTAGATGTTAGTCGAATACAATGTCAGACAGGATGCCATGACTTTATATTGTGATAATGTCAGTGCTATCAACATCTCAAAAAACCCTGTCCAACACAGCAAGACCAAACACATTGATATTAGACATCACTTCATTCGAGAATCGGTCGAAGACAAGAAGATCATCCTAGAGCACATTCCCACAGAGAAGCAACTTGCTGATATTTTCACAAAAGCATTAGATGCAAGCAGATTCGAGGATCTCAGATCATCACTCGGTCTGTGCACCATCAGTGAACAATAAGAAGTTGCAGAAACGGTTGAGAGGAGTTAGTTGGTGCCTCTTCATGAACCGGTCGAAAATCCAACAAATGTCACTGGGCCAAGCATATCAAAAGCCCATATAAAAGAAAAGGAAGATACGCTCAGACGCTAGATAGATTTGAATCGTTTTTTTTTCAAAACCTAGCCTGCCTCTCTCTTCTGTGTTTGCTCTCACCTCCTTCGCCATTCACTCTCTGCTAATCTCTCAAACAACAATGGTGAAAACTAGAAGCACAGTAGCCCTAAAGGAAGCCACCGATTCAAAGAAAGCTGAATCTAAAGGCTCCAGAAGTAGTAAAGCGAAGACAAACAAGCATGGAGTGCGAATCAAAGGGCCAAAAACCCTGAAGAAGTCAGAAGAAATTCTCAAAGATGCCTCACCAGAGAAAGCCCCAATGCCAGTATTTACTCGAGTTCCCAAAAGGTCCTGGACAGGAAGCGCTGCTTTCTCAATGTCTGACCTAACTGGGCCAGAAAGAGAGAATGATCTTGGCCAGGAAAATCGAGAAGCCTCCATGCAAATCGTCGCAGTTCCAACACCAACAGGTAACGATTTCTCTGCCGATACCTCTAGAAACAGTGATTTGTTAGAATCACTGCTGGAAAACCAGGACCCACCTCAAGAAGGTGTGGTAGAAGAACTGATACGTCCGGAAGGAGAAAAGGAGGATCTGACTCCGGTCAGTCATGGGTTGGAACGCATTGCGGAAGGAGAAGGAGGAGAAGAAGAAGGAACAGATGTCATACCAAAAGCCACTGAAAAAGTTGTAGAAGAGGAAGAAATAGCTGACTCGGAAGAAGCCGAGGAAGAAGAAGAGAAAGAAGAAACCAGAAACGGAGAAACCGATCTGGAAGAAGCTGAGAAGAACAAGGATGCCACCACCAAAAACACAGAAGAAAACCCTCTGGATGCCAGAGAAGATGTCATGGAAGAAGCCGTTGAGACGGCACACACAGTCCTATCGTCCCTGAAGAAAAAGGTTCTAGAAGAAACTGAAAGTTTGGCTGTTATGGTTGGAAAACTAAAAGAAACAAGGAAAAAAAGGAGGTTAAGGAGGCTGGAGGTCCCACCAACAAAAGGAAAAAGTCGCATGTCAAAGAAAAGGGGAAGAAAGTAATCACGACAAGATGTTTGATGGATGAGACAACTGATGATGATGTTGAAGAGCTCCCTGCTGAGGAAGAAAGGAAGAAGAAGGCCCTGAAGACGGCCAAGAACACCATGAGTGTAACTTACGACAACGTGTCGTTTCACTCAGCAGAAGGTGCAAAGAGGTGGGAGTTTGTCTTTCAGAGAACGGCGTACCCAGAGAAGACATTGTCGTCGGAGCTGCTTGGGCTAAAGGCCATTATACAGCTCCTGGAGAAGGCAGAATTGATGAGAACCGTCTTCGACATTAGTAACCACTATCCCTCTTGGTGAAAGAATTTATTGCCAACTTGCCTACCACGTTTGGTACCCCAGATGCTCCAGAGTTTGATAAAGTATATGTCAGAGGCATTCGCTTTGACATCTCCTCTGACACTATCAATGAATTCCTGGGGAGGAAGAAGGTTCGATCTATGCCACCACCCGACCTCAACAAAGTCCTCCGAGAGATCACCGGAGATAAAAGCAGGACTTGGCCGACCAAAGGTACCGTGGCAGCATCAGATCTGACTTCCAAGTACTCCATTCTCTTCCGGATTGGAGTGGCAAATTGGGCGCCCTCGACCCACGCATCTTCTATCAAACCTGAGCTGGCAATACTGATCTACCAAATAGGTACTGGATCTAAACTTGACTTTGGACAATTTGTGATTGATCATCTTGTCGCCATGCTAGATCTCTTGTGGTGAAAATTCCCATAGCCTTTCCATCCCTTATCTCTGAATTACTCGTACATCAACACCCTGGGGTGTTGAAAACATCGGATAAGGTGGGCAAAAGAGGAGGACTAATTGTGGTGAGCCACAAGTTGTTTGAAGGTAAGCATGCTCCTGATCTTGTCAGGCCGGAAGCCAAGGCAAAAACTAGTAGAGCCACAAGTGCCGTCCCTCTCACCAGGACCACCAGCAGGGATGCCGTCATGCTCGAACGAGAAATTGCTGTGCTTGATGAGGACATTGCAAACTTAAAGACTGCCCTGAAGCACCTCTCGCAGCGCCGAACTCACTGCGCCAACCTGCTGCAATCCATGTCTCCTCCAGGCTCTGAAGATGATAACACAAATGATCCAGAAGATGCTACCCAAGAAGCCTCCACAGAAGCAACAGAGACTGCAAATTCCAACAGCAGCTCTATTTAAAATTTTTATGAAATTCTCTGACTCTTGAACTACTGAACAACTTTTATTTTTGTAATATTTGGTGAACAATGTATCACGCTTACTCTCGACAACTGATTGAGAACAAGTGTGAGTTATGTTTTGTTTATTTTGCTTATTTCCCGGACTTGTTACAAATATTTGTTTAAAGTTTGGCTCTTTTTGAGCCAGCAAGGGGGAGTAAAGTTTAAGTTAGATAACGCGCGCGATCACGACGATACAAGAAAGGAAGATAGAGACGACGCGAAGACGCAAGACGCAATGATACGCGCGACGCGACACTGCCGATCGACGAGACGACCAATGCGATGCAGAATGCGACGCAGAATACGATGAAGAATGTTGTCCTTAAAAATAGCCAAAGGGGGAGATTGTAGTTACGAAGTTTTTAGAGATTGGCTGATTTTTAAAGGAAACGAAGAAACATGTTACAAAGAATGTCGAAGCATCTTCTACGACATCTTGTGTGACATTGTTGACGGCGTCTCGGCAAGCATCCTGATCGACAGAAATCAGGAAAGTGCAGATTCGGCAGAAAATCAAGAAGACGATTAGGAAAGTGCAGAACGACTCCTAATCTGAAAAGAAGAAAGACGGCGATTAAGAGGAAACCCTTTAGGGTTAGTACTCATCCACGATTGCTATAAAAGCTTAGGCTACCCCCTTAGCAATTGTGTGGTTCTTTATTTGTTTCCTAGCAACAATTTGCAAGGTTCTTAGACGTGAAGGTTTGCGGGCTGAGAAATTGCAGATTGAGCTTAGGATGTTGTGTATCACATAACTATAGAGAGTTAGGTGATTGAGGGTTTACTGAAGTCGTGAGTTGAAGACTGCACGCAACCACCAAGCTTGAAGAAGACTTGAAGACGATAGAGCAAGGCGATTGCTCGAAGAGTGGAATTAAGACGTTCTTGGATTCAGGGGGAGACCCTGAGATAGATTGCACTGTAAGACGTAGCATAAAGTATAGATCTAGGAGTGATCACAAGTACTTGTATGTTCTGACGGATTACTGATAAGTGAAATCTTTCCACTAGGCTGAGAGCCCCCAGACGTAGGTGACGTTGCATCGAACTGGGTAAACAATCTGCTGTGTCATTACTTATAGCTTTATATTTACTGTCCTGCACTATCTACGCAAGAAGTCAGACACAACGTTACAGCATTCTGTGTAACATTGTGTGTGGCATCTTGCACGACTAGCTGATTAGAATTTTCAGCTTGGTTTGAAACCACAGGGTTCTCCAACAAACGCTTACCCTCTCTAATGTCTCTAATCCTACGATCCGAAGGGCATTTCAAATCGGCCAGCGAAGGACTAACTGGCTTCACCAGATTTACCGGTTCAACCGATTTAAGTAAACTAGCAAAATTATCCGAACCAAAAACCGGGCTGCGTACCTTAGTGGACGAGTCAGGTGATTTTGCATGGTTGATCCCGAATAAAAACACCCCGAATTAACTGGGGTGTGAACCAGCACCGGGTTGTTTGGACGGCCATCCGGCCCATGGTTAATCTGCAATCCATAGGTGCCTGAGTATGCTGTGATGGCCACCGAGGAGATCACCGGAGTAGCTTGGCGATCCGGTCGTGCTGGAGGCTTCGCCGATGCAACCAGAATCGTCAGTGGTCGGGATGTCATGCCGGCCACGTCGCGCGGCCGTCTCTGATCGTGACCAGAAGCTCGCGGTGCGTCGCGCGGTGGTCTCGGCACTTGCCCGGCCTGATAAGAATGTCTGCCCGCAGAGTTATTTTGCACACAAGATCCTCCTCCACAAAGGATTTAGCTCTGTCGCAAATCTGCCTACAAACGCGCTCCCACCTGACAATCGTGAACCCCCGACGCCCACCTCTGCCTCTCCATAGGAACCTCCTCATAATGGACTCCATCACAGCTACAGTAGTCTTGGGAGTTCGGAATAGAGACATGTAAAAGATAGGCAAGCTCGAGGGAGCCGCTTTAATCAGCGTGATCCGTCCTCTAAAGGAGAGTGAGCTCGCCTGCCATACAGCTAACCTGGTCATGAACTTATCCACAACCGGCTCCCAAGTCGCCACCCGTCTGTAATCCGCCCCCAAGCTGAAACCTAAATAAGGTAGAGGCAGCTGCCCAACCACACAACCGAAAGCTCTAGCTAAGAGTCTGTCACCCCCCTCCTCCAGATTCAACCTCAACAAGACCGATTTGTCGAACTTGATCCTCAGGCCTGACGCCCACTCAAAGTACTGCAAAACCAAACGCAGCTGAAACAACTGATTCGGCTCGGCCTCAACAAATAACAATGTGTCGTCTGCAAACTGGAGGTGTGAGACTGTCTCCTCATCATGTACCCGAATCCCCCTAAAAAGTATAGCCTCCTCTCCACGATAAAGAAGGAGGTGTAGCCCCTCCGCTGCTATGATGAACATGAGTGGGGATAAGGGACATCCCTGTCTGACTCCTCTCCTGATGTCGAACTGACTCGTGGGGGAGCCGTTGATCAGGACCGAAGTTGAAGAGGCAAGGCAAGAAGCAATCCAATGTCTCCATCTAGGGCCAAAGCTCATAGCAGCCATAACGCTCCAGAGGTAACTCCAATCGACCCGTTCAAAAGCTTTCTCAAAATCAAGCTTGACTACTGCCACCCTGGAGCGTGTCTAGCGAACCATGTCAATCAGCTCGGTCGCCACCAGGACCCTATCAACTAGATGTCTACCCCGGATGAAGCCAGACTGTACCTCACTGATCAAATCATCAATAAACCGTCTCAACCGTATGAAAAGAACCTTAGCTAAAAGCTTATAAAGTCCCGAAATAAGACTAATCGGTCGGAACTGTGCGTAGTCGGGTGGGGTCTCAATCTTCGGAATCAAGGCAATGAAAGAAGCATTGAGGCCCGACCCAATCCTCCCCGTCAGATGAAAATCATGGAAGAAACCGAGGACATCCTCCCTGATCACGTCCCACATCTCGCGAAAGAAGCGCATGGTGAAGCCATCTAGGCCTGGAACCTTACCCCCATCGCACTCTGAAAGGGCCGAGAGGATCTCCTCCTCAGTGAAAGCCTCCTCTAAAAAATCAGAGCCCCCTAGAGGCAAAGTCTGGAATGGAAGTGGCGGCAAACTAGGCCTCAAAATAAAATCTGGTCGGATCCTCGCCTGAAAATGATCTACTGCAGCTCTCCGGATCGTCTCTGGCTTTCTGCTCCTGGCCGTCAATAACCATACACTGGATACGACTCTTCCTGCCTCTCGTCTGATAGCATTTGTGCCCTAGTCCAATTGGTATTAGCCTGTAAACGTCTATGTACAAATATCATCGTTTGTGATGTATAAATATAAACGGCTTTATATTACTTATATGTTGAAGTAATATGTTAAGCATGATCTGATTTATGACCACTAAAGTAGTAGAACCATAAATCTGTACGGATCACACTTAACAAGTCCCTGGTCAACCTATGCTTCCTTGAAAGTGACCAGTATGAGGATGGTTCTTAATGACGTAGTTCTACTTGTCATAAGGATGTGGGATCCTGGAACCATATCATAGATATCATGAGGTGATTGATATCGGACGACCCGCAATGAATAGTGTTTTCATAGATTAAGCCATAAACATATTCAAATGCGATAGCTCGTCACGACGTCCTTAGACCAAGGAGTCTTTGTGATCACTATGCAATGAACGTACGGCTTTAACTTGCGCCAAACGCTTTCTGTAAAAGGATTGCTATGAAGGGCATGATTGGGTGGCGGAACGGGTTGCATGAGTGACACGAAAGACGGCTAAGGGATTTATCCCTCATACTACGGTATGGGAAAGATATCCGTTAGAAGGCCTCTTGATGGAGACCGAATGAGAGAAAAGCATGGCCATGCAAAATGATACGGGTTATCATTTCTCAGTCATCTCGCATATCAAGTAACAATGATTGATTAAACAAGGGAGACGACTCTATGCCTTGTGATCAATCGGGATATCTAGAGATAAAAGGATGGTGACTTGTACGCACAAAGGTTAAGTCGAATCATCGATCATCATGCACCTTGGGTAATCATAATGTTTTACTAGAGACCACTTATGATGGATCGGGCAAGAGCAATTCTTGCGCCGATCTGCCAACGGTGGCATGAGCGTAGAGGGTCACACACATACAAGACGGATAACTTGAGACAAGGAAACATGGATGTTTCTTAAGGAGAAGTATATGGACAAAACTGGAGGTTTTGTGCCATAGGTTCGGTTTGAGAGAATAATTAGCGAATCGAGAAAAATTGAGTTTTTCGTCAATATCGCGTCGGACTTTGTTTGATAAGTAGCGACAAAAAGGTCGGGAAACTTTTGGACGCGGCATGAGACAACACGGGAGGGCCCATTGGGCTCGGCCCATGAAGCCTCATGGCCGGCCCAATAAGGGCCCAATAAGGCCATATGGCCGGCCCACTTGGTGGGGCCAATGTGGGGGCCACACAACACCATGCTTAGTTGGTAGTTGTGGATTAAGAGGTGAGTGATTTAAGGGGTATGGGTTAAAGCTCCTTTAAGCCCATACCAATCACTTTTAACCCATACTTGTGAGTTGGATGATGAGATATATTGCAAGACATTATTTCATTAATTGATTAAGTCACAAAACTCACAAAAACCTCTCTTTCTCTCTCATTGTGGCCGGCCACATTGGTGTTCTTCCTCCATCTTGCTCTCTTGTTCTTCATTTAATTGTTCTAGTAGGCAATTAAGTGAAGGATCTTGAAGATCATTCTCTTGGTGTGGACTTGCTTTATAGAAGAAGATCCGAACGTTCTTCTTTATCGATTCAAACAAGACTTAAAGGTAAATATCTTGTGGAATAGATTTTGCTTTGGGATTTAATGGTTTAAATGTTCTTGGACAAGGTTTGGAGTAGATTATCTTTTATTGCTTCCGCTATCTCGATGACGATCTAGAACGCTCCGAAACCCTACAGTGGTATCAGAGGGTTGGTTACCCTCTTAATCTTTGTCTTGTTGAATTTATTTCGGTTTTGTGATTATTTTCATGCCAAAAGTTGATAACATGATTTTAATGCTTTTTGGGATATTTGCATGAAATATGTTATTTTGAAAAATATATTAAATTTGGAATTTTTCGGAAATTATTGGATTTGTTGGGTCCGAGAAGAGACTCTCGGGGAGCCGGATCGGAGGTACCGGACGGAGGTCACCGGAGGCCGGGGAGGCCGGCGGTGACCGGGCCCGTCCCCACTCTCGGCCGAGGCCGAGAGTGGCGGCAAGCCGGGTTTGGGCCTTCCAAGGCCCAAACCGGGCCGTGCATGGTTGGGCTCGGCCCAATGGGCCCTCGGCCCATTGGCTTGGCCCAACTTGGTTCGTGTGTGGTGTTTGATCCATTTCACGAACCCACGATCCAATATTTCGAAAACTTTCAAAATTTGATCGGTTTCGATAAACCGTTTTTCGAAAAGGTCTAGTTTCGATAAACCCGACCAAGCAACTTGGCAAAAGAAAAACCGGAATTATTGCATATTATTTGATAACATGTTTGTGTGATAACATGTTGGATGATGTGATGAAATGTATGATGCTTTAGTAGCCCATTGGATTTATCGCTTTCACGGTTTGCATACCGTTAGTGTTAGCGTGTAATTATTCTTTTATTCGAGCCCATAAAGTGTAATTATTTTTTATCCGGTCTACGAACCGAGTATTAATTGTAATTATTACTCAAAGACGAGAAGGATGGAAAATCGAGCACGATGACGGTCTTGGAGCAAGTCCAAGAGCTAGTGGGAGCCCGAATGAGAAAGACGAGAAGATGTGAAGACTCGTAGATTCCTAAGATTAGGATGGGCTATAAAATGCATATTTAACGCTTTATGGTTGCTTGCTTGAATCATTTAAATTAATTGCATGGTTGCATGATTAGTTTATAAGTTTATAAGCGATCACCTCACATGCAAAAATTAAAAACAAACTTTAATTGTTTGCATGTTTAAAGCGTTGTGAACTATCACCACACGGGTTGTGATGGATGAGTTCAAGTTTGAAACGTATTTTGCATGGGTTGCAAATGACGGATTCAAATGAAGATAGTATGTGATACAATTAGAAACATCACAACACGGGTTGTTGGTGACGGATTCGTAATTGTACCAAATACTTTCGAATTATTAAACACAACCAAATTACAAGTTAATTTGAGTCAAGTGAGATGCCACCCTAATTCACACCCATGTAGAAACATTTTATCAGTGTCGTGCGCCTTAGCGGAGCATCGATCGAATGGGTTCTAGATGGGAATGGTAAACTTTGTGGGATGTCGTGCGCCTTAGCGGAGCATCTGCACAAAGTTAACTCGTTAGTGAAAGTTGGTTGACTCAACCACGATTCTTGGCCTGAGGTCGAGCTGGGGCATCGGAAGGGTAAGCCGTGTGTTTTACACATACCCTGACTAAGAGTTACACGGGTTGTAATTGGACGGATGTCCTACCTAAATAAGTCAATTGGAGCGGTGCGCCTTAGCGCACTTCAAATGACGAATAAGGGATCTTGGTTTAAAGATTCTAATTTTAGAATCTAATGGTTGGTGTTTAATTCGGATCTTCGTAAATTTATTCAACTATTCTGATTAAATTTACTTTCTTCGTGTAGAAATGGCTAGTAATTCAACAAATTCGTCTAATTTGTCATTGAGGACTATACTCGAGAAGTGTAAACTCAACGGAACAAATTATCTAGACTGGGACAGAAATTTACGACTTGTATTAAAAATGGAACGCAGGGAGTACGTCCTTGATAAGGCTATCCCTGAGGAGCCAGCTACCAACGCAACAAGGGTCGTTAAGGATGCGTACCAGAAACACCTTAGCGACTCTATCGACGTTGCGTGTGTCATGCTGGGCTGCATGGAGGCGGACCTCCAAAAGCAGTTTATGGAGCTATCCCATGATCCGTTTGCAATGTTTGCACAGATCAAGGATATGTTCAAAGAGAAAGTACGTATTGAAAAATACACTGTTCTCCGAGAACTCATAGCCTGCAAGATGTCAGCAGGCAGCTCCGTAGGTCCTCACGTCCTACAAATGAAGGGGCATTTTGACCATATGACTAGTATCGGTATGTCTATGGAAAAGGAAATGGCAGCGGATTTTATTCTGCAATCCCTTCCTCATGCATATGGTGGATTCGTCATGAACTATCACATGCATGATATGGACAAGACCGCGTCGGAGTTGCACAGCATGCTAGTAACTGCCGAGAAGAGCATAAGGGGCAGTTCGTCCAAAAATGTCTTCATGGTCAAGAAGGGACCCAGCTTCAAAGCTGTTGGTGGCAAGGGTAAAGGCCCAAGACACCTGGCAGGGAAGAACAGACGACCATTTATTCCTAGACCTCACATGCCCGTACAAGGCAAAGGGAAGGCAAAGGAGTCGGTCTGTTTCTATTGTCAAAAGCCTGGTCATTGGAAGAAAGACTGTTAGCAGTTGAAGGAGGATCAGAAGAAGGGCGGTGGGGCCGCCACTTCATCAGGTATTCCATTAGAGCTATATCTTTCTACAATAAATACCTGGGTACTAGATACTGGAGCTGAGTCTCATATCTGTACCGATGTGCAGGTGTTACACAGTAGAAGAGATGGTGGGGAAAGCGAGGTGGACCTAAGAGTTGGGAACAATACCAGAGTTGCCGCAACTGCCGTAGGTTCTGTGAACCTTGCTTTGCCCAGTGGGCTTGTAATTGAACTAAATGATGTTTTTTGCGTACCTGCTTTCAGCAGGAATATTATCTCAATTTCTCTTCTAGAGAAAGAAGGTTATTATTTCAATATTAAAAACGGGTTTTTTGATATTATGCGCAACAACATATATTATGGCAATGCTCACACTGTTGGAGGATTATACATATTGAATATGCAAAACTCGAAATCCAACATGCTCTATAATATAAATGCTAAGAGGTTTAAAACTAATGATTTAGACCAAACTCTAATCTGGCATTGTCGTCTGGGTCACATAAATGAGAAACGCATCTCAGCGCTTCATAAGCGCGGACTTCTAAGTCAATTCAAATTCCAAGCGATTGAAAGATGCGAAGCTTGTTTAATGGGCAAGATGACCAAAGCGCCCTTCACTGGTTTAGGTGAGAGGGCAGGTGACTTATTGGGTCTAATACATTCAGACGTATGTGGACCAATGAGTACGCATGCCAAAGGTGGTTTAGGCTATTTTATCACATTTACTGACGATTTCAGTAGATATGGTTATGTCTATCTCATGAGACATAAGTCCGAAGCTTTTGATAAATTCAAAGAGTTTAGGACTGAAGTAGAAAACCAACTCGGAAAGAGTATCAAGGCACTCCGTTCTGATCGGGGTGGAGAATACTTATCCGAGGAGTTTCTTAGTTATCTTACTGAAGGTGGAATACTATCTCAGTGGACTCCGCCAGGAACACCGCAACTTAATGGTGTGTCCGAACGGAGGAATCGGACATTGTTAGATATGGTTCGATCAATGTTAAGTCTCACTGATCTCCCGATCTCCTTCTGGGGTTATGCTCTGCAAACGGCCGCTTTCATAATAAACAGGGCTCCGTCGAAAGCAGTGGAAGGGACATCATTTGAAAAATGGTACGGGAAGGAACCCGTTTTGTCCTTCCTTAAAATCTGGGGTTGCGAGGCTTATGTTAAAAGGTTGCTTGCAACCAAGCTCGAACCAAGATCAGATAAATGCACTTTCGTCGGATATCCAAAAGAAACAAAAGGATACTACTTCTATAAGCCGAGCGAAAATAAAGTTTTTGTCGCTCGAGGTGGGACGTTCTTGGAAAAAGAGTTCATTTCCAAGACAGTCAGTGGGAGGGCTATTCATCTAGATGAAGTTCTAGATGAGATGGTCACTCGGGAACCACGAGAGGACCCACTAGAAGTGGTCATTGAGCAAGAACCAATAGCTGCAGTTAATGAGGACGGTCCGAGGCGCTCTGAAAGGATAAGTCATGCACCTGTCAGATACGGGTTCTTAGTAACTGAAGGGGATGGTTTAGTACTAGTGGACAATGATCCAGCTACCTTTCGAGAGGCTTTGGACGGAACCGACTCTGAGAAATGGCTGGACGCCATGAGGGAAGAAATGCAATCCATGTCAGATAATCAAGTGTGGGACTTGGTAGATCATACCCCTGATGTTAAGGTCATAGGGTGTAAATGGATCTTTAAAATAAAGATTGACATGGATGGCAAACCTCAGACCTATAAAGCGAGACTGGTAGCAAAAGGTTATAGACAAATCCACGGAATTGACTATGAAGAGACCTTTTCTCCAGTAGCTATGGTCAAATCTATCCGCATTCTTCTTGCCATAGCAGCGTATCACAACTATGAGATATGGCAAATGGATGTCAAAACCGCCTTCCTCAACGGGAGGTTAGCTGAGGACGTTTATATGTCTCAGCCTGAGGGTTTTGAGGATCCAAAGAATAAGGGAAAGATTTGCAAGTTGCTCAAATCAATCTATGGTTTGAAGCAAGCATCTCGGAGTTGGAATCAGCGTTTTGATGAAGTAGTAAAACAGTTTGGCTTCGTCAAGAACGATGATGAACCCTGTGTGTATAAAAGGGCAAGTGGGAGCAATATAATCTTTTTAGTGCTTTATGTTGATGACATACTGCTCATTGGTAACGACGTCCCTACCTTGCTCTTAACGAAGACTTGGTTAGGTGAGTGTTTCTCAATGAAGGACTTAGGCGAGGCCTCTTACATCTTGGGAATCAAGATATATAGAGACCGTGCCAAGCGGGTCTTGGGCTTAAGTCAAAGCACTTATATAGACAAGGTGTTGAGACGATTCTCAATGCAAGATTCAAAGAAAGGATTGCTGCCCATGCGTCATGGCATAAAGCTTAGCAAGAAGCAGGGTGCTGAGACACCTGCAGAGCTAGCAAGAATGAATGAGATCCCATATGCTTCGGCTATAGGGTCCATAATGTATGCCATGATATGCACGAGACCGGATGTCTCGTTTGCCCTAAGCTTTACCAGTAGACATCAATCCAAACCCGGTGAGGCACACTGGATGGCTGTCAAGGCGATTCTCAAATATTTGAGAAAAACCAAGGACGCTTTTCTTGTATACGGGGGCAGAAATGATGATCTCGTCGTCAAAGGATATGTCGACGCTAGTTTTCAGACAGACCCCGATGACTTTAAGAGTCAGTTGGGATATGTGTTTATGTTGAACGGTGGAGCATTCAGCTGGAAAAGCAAGAAGCAGGATACCATTGCCGACTCTACAACGGAAGCTGAGTACATTGCCGCATGTGAGGCGGCAAAAGAGGCTGTATGGATCAGGAGTTTCATGGCTGGGTTAGGTATAATTAAAAACCCGTCTAACCCAGTAGACTTATATTGTGACAACACCGGGGCTATTGCGCAAGCTAAAGAACCCAGGGCACATAACAGATCCAAACATGTACTCAGAAAGTATCACATCATCCGCGACATAATTGCTAGAGGTGACGTGAAGATCCAATACGTTGCAACTGATGATAACACAGCCGACCCATTGACCAAGGCTCTTCCTCAAGATAAACATGAAAAACATGTTAGGTCAATGGGTATAGACTGGGACTTAGATTGGAGCTAAGGGCAAGTGGGAGATTGATAGCATTTGTGCCCTAGTCCAATTGGTATTAGCCTGTAAACGTCTATGTACAAATATCATCGTTTGTGATGTATAAATATAAACGGCTTTATATTACTTATATGTTGAAGTAATATGTTAAGCATGATCTGATTTATGACCACTAAAGTAGTAGAACCATAAATCTGTACGGATCACACTTAACAAGTCCCTGGTCAACCTATGCTTCCTTGAAAGTGACCAGTATGAGGATGGTTCTTAATGACGTAGTTCTACTTGTCATAAGGATGTGGGATCCTGGAACCATATCATAGATATCATGAGGTGATTGATATCGGACGACCCGCAATGAATAGTGTTTTCATAGATTAAGCCATAAACATATTCAAATGCGATAGCTCGTCACGACGTCCTTAGACCAAGGAGTCTTTGTGATCACTATGCAATGAACGTACGGCTTTAACTTGCGCCAAACGCTTTCTGTAAAAGGATTGCTATGAAGGGCATGATTGGGTGGCGGAACGGGTTGCATGAGTGACACGAAAGACGGCTAAGGGATTTATCCCTCATACTACGGTATGGGAAAGATATCCGTTAGAAGGCCTCTTGATGGAGACCGAATGAGAGAAAAGCATGGCCATGCAAAATGATACGGGTTATCATTTCTCAGTCATCTCGCATATCAAGTAACAATGATTGATTAAACAAGGGAGACGACTCTATGCCTTGTGATCAATCGGGATATCTAGAGATAAAAGGATGGTGACTTGTACGCACAAAGGTTAAGTCGAATCATCGATCATCATGCACCTTGGGTAATCATAATGTTTTACTAGAGACCACTTATGATGGATCGGGCAAGAGCAATTCTTGCGCCGATCTGCCAACGGTGGCATGAGCGTAGAGGGTCACACACATACAAGACGGATAACTTGAGACAAGGAAACATGGATGTTTCTTAAGGAGAAGTATATGGACAAAACTGGAGGTTTTGTGCCATAGGTTCGGTTTGAGAGAATAATTAGCGAATCGAGAAAAATTGAGTTTTTCGTCGATATCGCGTCGGACTTTGTTTGATAAGTAGCGACAAAAAGGTCGGGAAACTTTTGGACGCGGCATGAGACAACACGGGAGGGCCCATTGGGCTCGGCCCATGAAGCCTCATGGCCGGCCCAATAAGGGCCCAATAAGGCCATATGGCCGGCCCACTTGGTGGGGCCAATGTGGGGGCCACACAACACCATGTTTAGTTGGTAGTTGTGGATTAAGAGGTGAGTGATTTAAGGGGTATGGGTTAAAGCTCCTTTAAGCCCATACCAATCACTTTTAACCCATACTTGTGAGTTGGATGATGAGATATATTGCAAGACATTATTTCATTAATTGATTAAGTCACAAAACTCACAAAAACCTCTCTTTCTCTCTCATTGTGGCCGGCCACATTGGTGTTCTTCCTCCATCTTGCTCTCTTGTTCTTCATTTAATTGTTCTAGTAGGCAATTAAGTGAAGGATCTTGAAGATCATTCTCTTGGTGTGGACTTGCTTTAGAGAAGAAGATCCGAACGTTCTTCTTTATCGATTCAAACAAGACTTAAAGGTAAATATCTTGTGGAATAGATTTTGCTTTGGGATTTAATGGTTTAAATGTTCTTGGACAAGGTTTGGAGTAGATTATCTTTTATTGCTTCCGCTATCTCGATGACGATCTAGAACGCTCCGAAACCCTACATCGTCGCGGCACATCTATGAAAGTACCAAGTGTTCCTATCTCCCTCAAGAGCCCAGCGAACCCTCGACTTCTGCCTCCAAATGTCCGCGCGAGTCAGCGAACCCTCGACTTCTGCCTCTACAAGCTCGGTCCGAAGTCTGCCTCGATCCTCCTCCTCAACCTCAGTAAGTGGTCTCACCCTCACCAAAGCGTCTAAAGCCTCAATGCTCGCTGTGGTCCTGGAAATCAGATGCTCAACGTGACCAAACACCTCGATGTTCCAGGTGGCTAAGTCTGACTTCAGACGCTTGAGCTTCGCCCACCACCTATATTTTCGGCAGCCCACAACGTCAATGTAAGAGGTCCACTTCTGGGAACCTTCTGGGTCTCGGTCCCCAATCAGCCTCCTACAACGTCAATGTAAGCTCTTGAAATCACTATGATCCAACCAGGCGTTGAGGAACCTTCTGGGTCTCGGTCCCCAATCAGCTTCCTGGGTGCCTAAGAGAATGACACTATGATTTGAGAGCATCTTCGTCAGCCCCGTGAGGATCGGGTCTGCAAAGATAGCCAACATATCCTGACTGAGAAGGATGCGGTCAAGTCTGCTCACTCTCGAGCGTGGTCCGAACCAGGTAAAATCCTTGTTCGACATGGGGAAGTCGACAAGGCCTAAGTCCGTAAGAAAAGCGTCGAAAACTCTCCAATCTGCCTGGACCACCTGATTGGCTACCTCGCTCAGATCCCTGACCGTATTGAAGTCACCCAAAAGGGCAAACTTCTGGCCTACCGAGAGGTGAACCTGTCTCAAAATGCCCCAGAAATCCCTCCTCGCAGCGGGGGCCGAAGGGGCGTGAAGGTTGAGGAAAGTGACGGTCTCTCCAGAAGCTAAGACCTCCCCAACCCACACAATCAGCCCCGGGAAGACGTCGCAGCTGGTCATACGAAGAACTGTAGTGTCCCAAATAGATATCTCGCCTGAACCCAACCCCGGTCCTGCCAGACTGAACTGAAACTCATACTGGGAAGAAAACCCGAGTGCTTTGATGATCATCGGGTCTACCACTGGACGGTTGCGCCATGATAGTGTCTGTCAGGAGTCTGCGCTTGTGAACCGAGCCGAGACCCCTAGCGTTCCAACTTAGGAACTTCATTGTTGAGCGAGAGCCCATGGCCCCGCTGGAAAAGCAATAGCTCCGCTCTGACTCGGAAGAGAACCTCCCAACAAATCAACAACCCTCCCTAGATCCGCCGCCGCGATATTCGCTGCCGAAAGTCCCTCTCCCTCCCTCCTCGAGATATCCACCAACTCTGAGAGATCTCTATCCTTTGCCTCCTCCTCAATCCCCGTCAAAACTCCAACCTCCACCTCACCTCTACCCTGGTCTAAGTCTCCCCCAGTGGCCTCCTGCCACTCACCATCCGAATCTCCAGTCCCATCTATCTCTTGTACCCGTGTATCTCTTTGAACTGATGTCTCCTCACTCTCCCTACTCTGAATCTTGAGACAATCCGATAGGGTGCACAAGGAACCCGGATCGCAGAGACTGACGACGTCAGGCGTCTCCCGACATAGAAAAAAGAGCGCATCCCCTCTAGAGAGTATCCCCTGCGCAAACTATCCGTGGAGATCGGCGCCAAGGACGAAGACGATCCTACCCAAACTGAGTCATCATCTCTCCCTGGTAGGCCGTCTTCGCTATCGTGATCATCGGGGTTCAAGGGCCTACACGGCGGATAGAGACCCTCCTCCTCGAATCCCAGACACAATGAGTCCCCCTCACTGATCCGAGTGGAGTCAAGGTCAATAATCTTCGGGTAGGGCGTCGGAGAGGATCCTGGAGTCTGAGCAAAGCCCCCCGTCTGACGGAAAGTGATCTCCCCCTGAGCTCCAGACCGTGTCTCCAAAGCCTCCTCCTAGAAAATAATCTGAGTCTGAACCTGTCTCCCAATAACCTCATCCTGCTCGACGAACTCTGTCTCCTGAACCTCACCCTGAGAGATCATAACCTCCGCCTGTGTCTCCAATGCTTCCATCTCATCTACCGA
Organism: Geranium rotundifolium; assembly: GCA_963920655.1. NCBI lineage: Eukaryota > Viridiplantae > Streptophyta > Magnoliopsida > Geraniales > Geraniaceae > Geranium > Geranium rotundifolium. The sequence goes on along the minus strand of OY987322.1, from coordinate 12,386,938 downwards.
GGAAACCCTTCCCCTACCCCCCCTGAACAGTACGAGGGCCTCCTCACGGATAGGGGAGAGGTGAAGGTCGGAGTCTGTCGGAGTGATGCGTGGGATCTCCGAGATAGGAACGACCTCTAGACCCACTCTAACCGACCCCGCTCCTAGCCGGCAAGTAACTCTCCACGAACTCCGGAGGGGGTCCGAGACGTGCACCAATGCTGCAACACGCTCAAAGGATCCCTCTCATAAGGAGTCTGGGTGAGTAGCTACAAAGCTGCCCATACCGCCTACTATTGTCTCAATCAAGGCTGAAGACCATGCTGATAACGGAATCCCCCTGATATGAACCCACCAAAATACTCCGCCGTGCAAGAAGCTGTCATAGTCAACCGAGTAGAAAAAGAACCAGCGACGAAGATCTGTCCACTGACCTGCCCGGAGTCTGTCTATCGAGCTGGCATCTGCGAAGGATAGGAGGAACACACGCTGTCCTAAGTCTGAAACCGTGACAACCTCCGAACCTCTGCCCCACATCTCTGAGAGAAGAGCTCGCCGATCAAAATCGCGGACCGAGGAGGTGTGAAATAGCTCGCGACTCCGAACCAGAATGGCCGAGGAGATACTCTGCGGCTCACGAGAGAATGTCGGGGATGTCTGCGGCTCAACAGTGGACAGATCGCCTCCATACGAGCCTGCTCCGAAGCTAGGTGAACAAAACCATAACCGGCCTGACGATGTCTCCTCGGGAGCGTCACCTCTAAAACTTCTCCAAAACTCCTAAAGAGGCTCTTGAGACTAACAGGCGGGCCGGTAAATTACCCACATATGTCGGAAAAGAGGATTTGGAAGCCTCTTCCGCTATACGGACCATAGGTGGACTAATTTTTCCTGTCCGACCGCCTAAAACCTCACAATCGGCATGAGCCGATTCAAACAAGACCAGCTTCCCATCGACTTTCTCAGTCGAGGTTGGCACGATCGGAATGTGTGGAGTCGACCGAGTCCAAAACAGGGCGTTTTCCTTCCCTAATGTCACTACGCCTACAATCCGAAGGGCATTTTGGATCAGCCAGAAGCGAACTAGCTGGCTTTTTCAGGTTAACCGATTTAAACAAATCATGAGTGGCAGTGGCTAAACAATCTAAATGGTGAACCGAGTTATATACCTGAATTGTTACTCCTGTATATAATGATTCAAAACGGACCGGGGTGTGAACCGAGTGTGGCCGATCGGACCGGCCATCTTGTTGGGCTTGAGAGGTAGCCCAGCCCAAAGACGAGCGCCCAAGTTGTTGGGCTTGAGGGGTAGCCCGGCCCAAAGACGAACGAGCCTCGCCCGACCCTGGAAGTCTCGCCGGCCCAGCCTCGCGTGTGCACGCTAGCGTCTCGGTGGAGGAGGTCACCCGAGAACGCCCCAGTTGATCGAGGGCTTCGCGTTCCCAGACGGTACCGCGACGGATTGTCAGAGGCCTGTAGGTGGCTCTCGTAGCGTTGACGGCGTCTTCGGTTGCGATCGGGCTAGCGAACCAATCACCGGTCTTCGTCCTCGCCACCGAACAAGACCTCCCACCTCCGTCCCAGCTGCCTCGATGAAAGAGATCACCACGGGTTCCAAACGATGAATATCATGCAGCGGACTTTATGTAACCGTGGTGATTGATTAAAACTTGATCTTAATGCTATTTGAACATGTTATAAACTCAATTAAAATCTGATATTTTACCTCTTGAAATCGACAAGAACACAAGCGTAGTGTCCTCTCTACCAAGTCCACACAAGCACACAACCGAAATGGTTTTTCTCTCTAATTTTTGCTAGAAATTTTGAGAAAAAACAAGAGCAACAATGGAGGAAGAGAGGGAGAGAATTTTCAGCCATTAGAGGGAGAGAGAGGGGGAGTTAGTTGCTGAAAAAATCAAAAGGATAAGATAATTATAGATTATGTGATTTTTAATTTGAAATTAAATTGAATTTCAAAATAAAAGTTGCATTATCCATCATTTTAATCCTTCTTATTTGCATTTAACCCCTCTCTTATCTTAAACCCTAAATGGGCTTTAAGCCCATTTAATTAAAACCCAAATTAAACCCATTAACTTGAGTTCTAATTTCGGTTTAGTCAAAACGGCTCAATTTCCTCGAATTGATTTCTTCGACCGTCTGGTTAAAACTTTAGGCCAGAAAACTACCGAATCATTCTCAAATCTCATCCATAATTATTGTCATGTATTGTGCTTAATGCGTGTGACCCTCTAGGCTCACGAATAATTGGCAGACTGGTTAAATTACCATTTTACCCTTTCCATCATAAGTGGCCTCTAGCAAAACATTATGATTATCCAATATTCATGATTATCGATTATTCGACTTAACCTGTTATCGTACATGTCACTGTCCTTTTATCAAACGAATATCTAGATTGATCAATAAGCATAGAATGGTCACCCTAATTTATCAATCACTGTTTCTTGATATATTAGATGACTGAAAACTGATACTAAGGTATCACCTGCATGGCCATGCTCTTTCTTCAGTCATACTCATCAAGTGGCCTAAACGGATATCTTTCTCATACCGAAGTATGAGTGATAAATCCCTCAGACGCCTTTCGAGTTCACTAGTGCAATAAATGCCAAAGCCAATCGAAGCCGTTATAGTTACCCTTTTACAGATAACGTTAGACTAGGTCAAACTTAGGTATTTGTTACATAGTGTACACAAAGACTCCTAGGTCTTAGGATATAATGACAAGTTACGATATGTGAGTATATCATGACTGGATCTATGCATCATACTCACAATCGGGTTGTCCGATATCATCGACCTGATGGTATCTATGATATAACTCCGGCACGCACTTTGCCATGATCAGTAGAGCATGATCACAAGGAGTTAGTCTCATACTGATCGCTTCATAAAGAAGCTTAGCTGATCAGGGACTCATCAAATGTAATTCTTTCTGATCTATAGTTCTACTATTAGTGGTTACACACATAATGACATAGATCAAATTACATTCGATATATTACTACAACACTTTAGTAATATATGCCGATTTATTTATTCGGAAAGATGATAAAACATTACATCTGTAGATCACTTTTATATTGGACTGGGGAATAACTCTAACAATTTCTCTCGAATTTCTTCGAGATGCACGAGACTCCCACTAGCTATTTTGGAAATAAAATATTTCTCCAAAAATACCCCTCCTCGAGCAACAAAGACTTTGTACTCGCTGGGTATGTAGAAGTTGTATCTCTTAGTTTCTTAAGGATACCTTACGAAGACACATTTTCTCTGATTTGGATGCCTGCATCTCTACTACCCAAATCTTTTTAGGAAAAACATACTAGGATGTTTCCCACACCATATATGACTATGGTCCATTTCTTATTTGGCTACTACGCGAAGGCGCACACATCCAAATAGAACTGACCATCTCATCCCGCTCCCATCCCAATGAATACTACGCGGAGGCGCACGCATCCGCAGTAACGGGAAACGTAATGAGTGTCATGTGGTGTACCTTCTGTGATTCTGGTCCAGCTCTTATTTGGCTACTACGCGGAGGCGCACGCATCCAAATAGAACCAATTACCTTATTCAGCTCGCATCCTAATGAATACTACGCGGAGGCGCACGCATCCAAATAGAACCGATTACCTTATTCAGCTCGCATCCTAATGAATACTACGCGGAGGCGCACGCATCCACAGTAATGGGAGACAAAATGACTGTCACAAGGTGTACTATCGTTGTCTTCATCGGAGCCCGATTCAAAATGAATGCGGCCGTTTCCAGAGTCAAGTATTAGTTCAACTCTCTTCTGGCCTGAGTACTCATAGGTCCACATACGTCGGAATGTATTAGACTTAATAAGTCACTCGCCTTTCACATAAACCTGTGAAAGGTGCCTTTGTCATTTTGCCCATTAGGCGAGACTTGCATCTTTCAATTTGAGTGAATTCAAACTGACTTAAAAAGTCCACACTTGTGAAGTGTTGAAATGCGTTTCTCGCTCATTAGGCAAGACTTGAATCTTTCAGTTTGAGTGAATTCAAACGGACTTAAAGAGTCCACACTTGTGAAGTGTTGAAGTGCGTTTCTCGCTCATTAGGCAAGACTTGAATCTTTCAGTTTGAGTGAATTCAAACGGACTTAAAGTCCACACTTGTGAAGTGTTGAAATGTGTTTCTCGCCTATGTGCATTAAATGACAATGCCAGATTATAACTTGGTTTAAATCATTAGATTTAAGCCTTTTCTTATTTACGTTATAGCGATTAAGCTTACCAACGTAAATATCTGATCCTGAAGACGTGGATACCCACTCTTCTTCACATGATCCTTGTATTGCTTACAATCCCTTATTCCCGTGTCCTGGCTCATTGAAGTGATAGCATATCTCCTCCAATTTGTCCTTAGAATTCACAGCAGTTTTGGGAGCTGCTTGAACTTTTGGACGCTTGAGGTGTCTGATCTGCCCTGCAAGGTGCCCAGGAGCCTTACCCTTACCCAGATCAGCTTTCTTGAAGCTGACCTTCTTGTTGACCATAAGGACCTCCTTGGTCTTGCCCTTGAGGTTCTTTTCAGTGGTCACAAGTATCCCATGAAGCTCTGTTAAGGACTTGTCCATGTCATGCATATTGTAATTTACTATGGAATCACTATATGTATCTGGAAGTGACTGCAACATAAAATCCGCAGCCATTTCCACCTGATCATCAAAACCGAGTCTGGTTGGATGTTCCTGAAGACATTAAATCTTCGTGACATGGGGACTAACAGGGCTCCAGCCTTAAGTTTGCAGGAGTTAAGTTCTATGAAAGTATCATATCTTTCGACACGAGTTTTCTCCTTGAACATTTCCTTGACCTCTGCCTTACAGGTATGAGGGTCATCTGAAACGTTCCTGAACAGCTTCTGCAACTCTGGCATCCTACTGCCTGCCATAATGCATGACTCGTCGATTTGGTTACTAAGAAACTTTGATAAGTATCCTTAGTGCCCTAGCGGCGTTCAACGGTGGCTCGGCAGGAGGTTTCTTGGTAAGGATATACTACTTGCGTTCATGCTTGAGCACAAGCCTCAAGTTTCTATTCCAATCTGAGTAATTCACGCCCTTGAGTCTGTCCTCAATCTGGACTCTCAGTGCGCTATTACTCCTTTGTGCTGTGTTTGCCTTTTAGTTCTACATGGTAAAATTAATTAAAATTCAAGTTGGAGATTAAGTTATAAAACACTTGTCTGATTCTAACATTAGAATCTGAACCAGGATCCTATCATACCCTCAATTGAAGTGAACGGAGGCTCACTGCTCCAATTGTGAGCATCAAGGTAGGAATACATCCATTTACAAAACCATGTAATTCCTGGCTAGGGTCTGTACTAAAAGTACACGGCATACCCTATACTGATACCCTAGGTCAGCCCTAGCTGACAATCGTAGACAAGTCTACCAAGCTTGAACTATGGATAGAACTAATGAGACTACTACGCGGAGGCGCAAGCACCCACACAGAACCACCCATCTCATCCAGACCTTTTCTCTATGAATGTTACGCGGAGGCGTACCGACATCCATAGGGTCAAAGCCCTTTTGAGTGCCCAAACTTGGATGGTATCACGCTTGACTTGTAATTATTTGCGTTTAAGTGAATTATAAAAGTCTGATTGTATATCGATACAATCTTAATCTGGAACCATCAATTGCAAATTCATGCAAAGATGATCCCTTAGCAGGTTACATGCGAGTCTGATTAAATTCTGATTTTAATCTTTGCATGTGGGTGATAGCAAATCATACATAAACTTGTATATTTAAACTATCATACATTCATACATTCAAACATACAAATGTAACGATAAAATATGCATAGCTAAGCCCATCTAAAGTTCCTAAGAATCTAACAAAACCGATCCTAATGACAAGGTCTTCAAGATCCAAACTTGCTCCATTCTTTTGAACTCCCACTGGCTTTGAGCCTCCTTCTTGACTTGATTCTTGTGTCGGTCTTCGTGATTACATATTAAAATAAATTAAATAAAATACAAATCACGACACGCAGACCGTATTTACTACAACCCAAAATTAAGCAACACGCAGGTTGCAAAACCGAAATTAAAATACAAATCTAATGGGCTTAGCTAGCATCATGTGAAAAACATCTTGTTATCATAGATCATGTTATCAATCAACATGCTGATCAAGCAAATAATTTTTCCAAATTTTATCTTTCTTAAGTGTGAAAAAATTCTGGTTTATCGAAACCAGATGGTTTAATCGATTAATTGAATTTTGGACCGGTTCTTGCTGGTTTATCGAAACCGAACCAAATCTGAAAAATTAAATTTTATTAGGGTTTCCAAATATCCTTGCGAACCAACCGGTTCTCACGAATCTGGTCGAGCCGAACCGGCTCAACCGAAGGTTGCCCGCGGAGGCAACCACGGTGGCCCGTGAGGGCTGCCGAGGTCGCCCGCGGGGCTTACCGTGGTCGGCCACGGGAACGACCATGGTAGCCCGCGAGGGCAGCCATGGTCGCCCCTAGGGCAGACCCTGGTCGCCCGTGAGGCAACCATGGTCGCCCTCACGGGCTGCCATGGTCGCCCGTAGGCGACCCTCGTCGGCCCATGGTGCTGACCATGGTCTGCCCTAGGGCATTCCATGGTCCACCACGGGACTCGACCTGGTCGGCCATGGCTAAGCCATGGCTAACCCCGAAAAACCCAAAAAAAAAATTATTTTTTCCAATTTCCAAAATCAATCAAATCTGAAATTTTTTTTGATTTACATGCATGCTAATGATGAAGAACACATATAAACATAATAAAAAATCAGATTTAAACATATACAAATAAACATAATAACCATGCTCTGATACCACTGAAAGAGATCACCACGGGTTCCAAACGATGAATATCATGCAGCGGACTTTATGTAACCGTGGTGATCGATTAAAACTTGATCTTAATGCTATTTGAACATGTTATAAACTCAATTAAAATCTGATATTTTACCTCTTGAAATCGACAAGAACACAAGCGTAGTGTCCTCTCTATCAAGTCCACACAAGCACACAACCGAAATGGTTTCTCTCTCTAATTTTTGCTAGAAATTTTGAGAAAAAACAAGAGCAACAATGGAGGAAGAGAGGGAGAGAATTTTCAGCCATTAGAGGGAGAGAGAGTGGGAGTTAGTTGCTGAAAAAATCAAAAGGATAAGATAATTATAGATTATGTGATTTTTAATTTGAAATTAAATTGAATTTCAAAATAAAAATTGCATTATCCATCCTTTTAATCCTTCTTATTTGCATTTAACCCCTCTCTTATCTTAAACCCTAAATGGGCTTTAAGCCCATTTAACTAAAACCCAAATTAAACCCATTAACTTGAGTTCTAATTTCGGTTTAGTCAAAACGGCTCAATTTCCTCGAATTGATTTCTTCGACCGTCTGGTTAAAACCTTAGGCCAGAAAACTACCGAATCATTCTCAAATCTCATCCATAATTATTGTCATGTATTGTGCTTAATGCGTGTGACCCTCTAGGCTCACGAATAATTGGTAGACTGGTAAAATTACCATTTTATCCTTTCCATCATAAGTGGCCTCTAGCAAGACATTATGATTATCCAATATTCGTGATTATCGATTATTCGACTTAACCTGTTATCGTACATGTCACTGTCCTTTTATCAAACCGATATCTAGATTGATCAATAGGCATAGAATGGTCACCCTAATTTATCAATCACTGTTTCTTGATATATTAGATGAATGAAAACTGATACTAAGGTATCACCTGCATGGCCATGCTCTTTCTTCAGTCATACTCATCAAGTGGCCTAAACGGATATCTTTCTCATACCGAAGTATGAGTGATAAATCCCTCAGACGCCTTTCGAGTTCACTAGTGCAATAAATGCCAAAGCCAATCGAAGCCGTTATAGTTACCCTTTTACAGATAACGTTAGACTAGGTCAAACTTAGGTATTTGTTACATAGTGTACACAAAGACTCCTAGGTCTTAGGATATAATGACAAGTTACGATATGTGAGTATCTTATGACTGGATCTATGCAGCATACTCACAATCGGGTTGTCCGGTATCATCAACCTGATCGTATCTATGATATAACCCCGGCACGCACTTTGCCATGATCAGTAGAGCATGATCACAAGGAGTTAGTCTCATACTGATCGCTTCATAATGAAGCTTAGCTGATCAAATGTAATTCTTTCTGATCTATAGTTCTACTATTAGTGGTTACACACATAATGACATAAATCAAATTACATTCGATATATTACTACAACACTTTAGTAATATATGCCGATTTATTTATTCGGAAAGATGATAAAACATTACATCTGTAGATCACTTTTATATTGGACTGGGGCATAACTCTAACACTCGACCCTTCCTACCCCGACCTGACCTGCCTGGACCAACAATCCTGGTGACCACCCTATCGTCGCGAAGCAGGTGTCGATCAGCGACGTGAGGCGGAGACGTCGTGGCTGTTAGTCCGAGGAGGTGGCGACGGTCTCGGCTTGGTTTGGGTCGGAGATCTCAATCTTGAGACGTTGACCACCGCACACTGTCACTATCCTCTTCGGTCGAACCGAGTCTGCCCGCCCCACCGTCACGATGGCTCCCTGAACCCTAGTTAGGGTTTTGGAGTTTTGCGCCGCCAGCGCCTTCCTTGGATGACCAGAGACCGATCGCCCCTCCCGATATTCCTTCGTTCTCTACCAGCATCGTCAAGGGCCTGGGCAGTCACAGAGGGCCGTAGAGGTTGTCCTGACGTCGGCCCTGCCTGTCTCTCTCCCTGTCGTCCTTGGTCGATCGCCCGATGGAGTGAAGGTCTGCCCTGGTTCGAACCCGACGTGGATCTCCGCTCCAATCAGCCTCTCCCTTTCCCCAGGTGCTGATCCTGCTCTCCCCCACTCTCTATGGTTTTATTTGCATCGTCAACGTTTCTCGGTGGGACGATTTTCATGGATCCCGATCGGCCTCAACCTCAGATCGACCAGAAAGTGGCCCAAATCGATTTGAAGTCAGTAGATCATGGCCAGAAAGACTCGCCCTACCTCTTCCCATCCGCCCCATGCGAAAAAATGGCTTGAACAGCCCCGCCGGAGAGTCGCCGGACAGCCACCGGAGCTCGCTAGAAATCGCCTAGCTGACAGAGTTGGACGTGCTTGGCAAAAAAATAGTTGTCTTCTCGAATTTCTTCAAGAAGCACAGGACTCCCCTCAGTTCACGATGCATGGGTCCTTGAGGGATGGTTATTCCCTTCCGTGGGGTGTTACCGGCCAGGACAGGGCTAGAGTTTGCGGAGCTGCTTACAGTACTTGGCACGGTCAGACCGACAGATGGGATTCGGGATCAGATCTGGTGGACATCAGATAGGAGAGGATATACCGCGAGTAGGGGCTACAACATGTTGTTGGGGACAGACCAGACAGTTCTGGTAGACTGGGCTTCGAGGCTGTGGGATACGCCAGTTCCCCCAAACTTCAGGAGTTTCGGGTGGCTGGTTCTTCAGGACAGTTTACCGACTCGAGGCACTCTTGCTTTCAGGGGGGTCATCCCGATTGGTCATCGTATGTGCGCCCTGTGCGAGAGGAGGGACGAGACGACAGAGCACCTTATGCTCTCCTGCAAGTGGACTGGGCGATTCTGGAGAGAGATTCACAGATGGTGGGGTATCCAGTTTCCTTCTACTCAGACAGTTCATGATCTCTTCATGGGATGGAGAGCCAGAGTCGCAGACAGAGGAGCGAGGTAGGCCTGGAGCAGACTTGTCACGATGGGTTTCTTGTACATCTGGGTCACCAGGAACGGCAGGATCTTCAGGGATGAGGAGCGAACACCCGGGGAGACCCTCAGACTACTTCAGATGCGCTCTTATACTCTGGTGCAGGCAGACGAGGGACGAGACATCCAGTCTTGGACGGTGGAGCGTACTCTAGCCGCTTGGTGCGTGAACCCGAGGTTTGTACTCCAGTCCATTCTTACTTAGTTTTCTTTTCTTGGGTTGTTCTTTTGGGGCTTGTTTTTCCCCTCTTTTGGTTTCCAAGAAAACCCCACCTCGAGCAACAAATTTTTTTTTCTCTTTGGGTTTATAGATGTAGTACCCCATAGTACCTTTGGGGTACGCTACAAAAACACACTTATCTGCCTTGGGTTCGAGTTTGTCACCAAGCATCCGCTTGACGTGAACATCGCACCCCCAGATCTTGAGGAAAGACAACTTGAGAGCCTTCCCTTGCCAAACCTCAAATAGAGTGGTCTCCACTGCCTTGTTAGGTGCCCGATTCAAAATGAATGCGACCGTTTCTAGGGCATGGCCCCAGAAAGATACCGGAAGGTCGACATGACTCATCATGGAACAAACCATGTCAAGCAAGGTTCTGTTCCTCCGTTCAGAAACACCATTCAGCTAAGGGTCGCTGCCTTTCTCTAGTCACAGGGTCGAGGGCTTTGCGGGATATTCTTGGTCTCTCGTCTCTTCAGGCTTTTCCTAGGATTTTGGGGTCTGGGTGTGTCCGTTGGAGACTTGGAGATGGCAGACAGATCAGATTCTGGGATGATTGCTGGTAGGGAGATTTTTGCTTGAGAACCAGATTTCATAGACTATACAGGCGTGTGAGTCACCCGGGCCATTCAGTTCACGATGCATAGGTTCGTGAGGGATGGTCTATCCTCTTCCGAGGGGTGCTGCCAGCTAGAGCAAGGTTAGAGTTTGCAGAGCTACTTACGGTACTTGGTACTATCAGACCGACAGATGGGATTCGTGATCAGATCAGGTGGACATCTGATAGGAGAGGATACACTGCGAGTAGGGGCTACCATATGTTGTTGGGGACGGATCAGGCAGTTCTGGTAGACTGGGCTTCGAGACTGTGGGATACGCCAGTTCCGACAAACTTCAGGAGTTTTGGATGGCAGTTTCTTCAAGGAAGTTTACCGACTAGAGGCGCTCTTGCTTTCAAGGGGGTCATCCCGACTGGTCATCGCATGTGTGCTCTGTGCGATACGAGGGAGGAGACGACGGAGCACCTTATGTTCTCCTGCAGGTGGACTAGGAGATTTTGGAGAGAGATTCACAGATTGTGGGGTATCCAGTTTCCTTCTACTCAGACAGTTCACGATCTCCTCATGGGGTGGAGAGGCAGAGTTGCAGACAGAGGAGCGAGAAGGGCATGGAGCAGACTCGTCATGATGGGTTTCTGGTAATCTGGGTCACTAGGAACGACACAATTTTAAGAGATGAGGAGAGATCACCTGGAGAGACTCTCAAACTACTTCAGATGCGTTCTTATACTCTGGTGCAGGCAGACGAGGGACGAGACATCCAGTCTTGGACAGGGGAGCGCACAATAGCCACCTGGTGCGCGAGCCCGAGGTTGGTACTCCAGTCTATCCTTTCTTAGCTTTTCTCTTTTTTTGGGCTATCTTGGGGCTTTGTTTTCCCCTATTTTGGTTTGGGACGCAGTTTTCCCATACTTTGTTTCTTTGTACTTTTCTCTTGCCATTTATATCATTTATTATTGCTGATAAAAAAAAATACCATTCAGCTGAGGGGTTCCTGGCGGAGTTAGTTCCGAGAGAATACCGTTATCCCTTAGGTGACTGAGAAAATCTTGGTGTAAGTATTCGCAATCTCGATCACACCAAAGTGTCTTGATACTCTTACCAAGCTGGTTATGTACTTCATTCTTGAATTCCTTGAATTTATCAAAGGATTCCGACTTATGTCTCATTAAATAGACATACTCATACCTACTGTAATCATCGGTAAAGGTTATAAAGTATCTGAAACCTCTCCTGACTTGTGTACTCATGGGCCCACATACGTCTGAATGTATTAGGCCCAAGAGATCACTCGCCCTTTAACCTAAGCCGCCAAAAGGCTCCTTTTTCATCTTTCCCATAATGCAAGATTCGCATCTCTCGATTGGTGTGAATTCAAACGGACTTAACAGTCCAAACTTGTGAAGTGTCGAGACGCGATTCTCGCCAATATGGCCCAGACGACAATGCCACATCACTGTCTGGTTTAAGTCATCCGACTTCAACCTCTTATTTACGTTATAGTTTGAACGTTAGTTAGAGTTATCAACATTTAAAATGTACAAACTACCAACCATAGATGCAGTGCCATAAATAATATTATTTTTTGATAAAGTAAATAAACCATTATCTATGGAAAATACAAAACAAAATTTTTCCAAACTGGACACTGAAATAATATTTCTACAAAAAGTAGGTACACACAGGACATCGTTCAAAACTAAAAAAAGCCCTGTGGGCATTCTAAGATTAACAGAACCGACAGTCGTCGTTGACATCGAACTGTTGTCTCCGACTCTCAGATCCCGCTCGCCTTTCCCAAGGAGCTTCATACTTTCCAGATCCTGCAGATTAACACAAATGTGAGTTTTTGCCCTGGTATCAACTACCCATGTATCTGAGAAAGTAATGTTGAGATTATACTCAACAACATAAATACCTGATCCAGGTCCCGAAGGGTGTCCTCCCTTCTGCAAGCTATTCACATATTCCTTGTGCTGTCTGCAATCATTTTTCCAATGACCTGGCTGCTGGCAGTAATAATAGATTACCCATGCGGTCGAAGTATTCCCTTCGGTTCTAGGAACCGCTGGTATCTTCGGACCCCTGGGAACTGCCCAGCTAGGTGCATTGGCGCCTTACCCTTAACTGGCCAGCTAGGTGCATTGGCGCCTTACCCTTAACTGCCCAGCTAGGTGCATTGGCACCTTACCCTAACCCGCCACTGTTGGAGCCTTGCCCTTGCTGGGATATCCTGGTGTGACTTGCCAGTAGGTTTACCAACTCTTTTGAAGTTGACAACCTTATTGACCATCAAAACCTCAGGGGTTTTACCCTTAAGATTCTTCTCTACTGTCACCAACATCCCATGTAGTTTCTTGATGGTCTTTTTCATATTATGAAGATTATAACTAGTAATTAAATCTCCATTAACCTTAGGAAGTGACATCAGAACTATGTCCGATTCCACATGCCCTATGAAGCTATGACCTAGACTAGCCAAGCGATCAAAGAGGCGCTTTATCTTGAGGACATGTGGGCTTACTGCCTCACCAGCATTGAGCATGCTATAAAATAACTCCCTAAGAGTGACTGTCGTATCTTTCGACACGAGCATTATTCTGGTAGTATCCCTTGATCTCATCCATCATTTCTTGAGGATTGTCCATGAGATGCATAAACTGGTCCTGAGTGTCATTTTCGTTGGACCCAACCATGAGAATGCCAAAATCTGTCCGGTCGCTAAGATACTTGTCATAAGCAGTCTTATCGGCCTCGCTTGCATCATCCGCAAATACTTTCATTGGTTTATCCGTAAGGATATACTCCTGTCTATCGTACTTGTAACGCCCCAAGATCCGGTTCTCCGAATCTTTGTCGTCACGCGATAAAATACAAGTATCGATAAAACATAAACGAAGATACATATACGAAATAGTTATGAAACACCTCAAGCGTCCTCGAGTGTATCATAACTATACTCGCACAAAGTCAACACCTTTAGTTTAGGCGTCCCTAACTTAAAGATGATTGCACAAGTAAGTAAACCAGTTCTAAAACAATTCCATCAAAACATCCTTTGAAAATGAAGCAAATAACTCATAAATAAATACCATAATGGTGAGGCATAACGCCACCTCACCGAGTATTTTACAAAATAAAGTAATAAACCGGATAATGAAAAGCAATAACAAAACAGGTTACGACTCAACAGAGTCTACAACCGCCGACCAAACACCACTGGCAAAGACACGTCGACACGACACGCCCCCAAGCTCCCAGTCAAAAGATCTAAACGCATCCATAACCTGCACAAATTGTAGGGGTGAACACGCTACCTCCAAGACTCAAACATCGCACATACACAAGATGATAACAATGCAAAAGTAGTTGTATAACATAATTAACTACACCCTAGGGTAACCGATTTCAGCCTAGGGAATCCACCCTCGTCTCGGTTCACCCTCCCTTAGGTAAAGGTAATCGATCTCGATCAAGGGAGTCCACCCTCAACTCGATTCACCTTACACCTAAATAAAGGCAACCGATCACAACTAAGGGAGTCCACCCTCAGCTCGGTTGACCTTTCCCACAAAGATAAAGGTAACCGATCTCGATCAAGGGAATCCACCCTCAACTCGGTTTACCTTACACACCACCTGTAACACAAGTATCACACCATACTCATGCAGAAAACATACTAGGTGCAAGACGGAATAAATCATCGTCTGAAAAGCAAATAATATAATACCTGGCACAATCTCGTGCATACAATCAGTTCAGAGTTATACTAAACTAATTCCCCCAACATTATCATGCAAATCTCACTATTCGCATATAATCACACCAAGCATATTCACGCCACTACCATAGTGCCAAATCATGCTCACACGTATATATACACACATATATAATCAAACAAAGGCATCAAGCCATATAGTCTAGGTAGCTATGTCCCCCTACCTTAGGAAAGCTCTACGTACGCTCCTAGCCTCCCGCTCGAGCTATTCACGCCTTGCCTTTCCCGCGAGCGTCAATATCAACTAATAATTATATTCAATAATTAAAAACTCAAAAAGACTCCGAAACGAATGCAATAAATTTACAAGTGTGCTCCAACAAGTGCCTAACACTTGGACACACTTCAAATTAATCAAAGTAGCCAAAATGGGCCCGAAATGACCCATTTTCCCCGAAACACCCAATCTGCCCGGAAACGAGTTTTTGACCCTCGGGACTCCGAAAATTACGAAACTTGTTTCTAAACTCCTCATTTAATATTCTAAGACCAATGCAATTAACAGAATCGAATTCTGACACCCGAGCGATTTAATCGCGCAATTTAAAGTTTCGACACACCTTTTCCGATTTTCGTAATATAAATCTAAAAATCACCAAGGGTGTCAACTATTGATTCGAGGGTTACCCGAGACCTCCCGAAACTCACAAACCCGAATTCCGGGCTCGTGGGACCACCCGGGCCACTCACGGCCCGAGAGGCCCAAACGGTCCGCGGTCGCCATAGGCTGCCACGGCCAGCCAAGGCAGGGGCTGGCCACTGCCGGACCACCTCCGGCGCGCCTCCACACTGGCCAGAGCTCCGGTGACCGGCCGGAGCTCCGGCGAACCCTCCGGCCGCCGGAAAATTCCAAAAACGTCCCAAAATGCTCCAAAACACCCCTACAACTCCACTCCGTCATCATTTCACTCATTTCTCATCAACCCACAACTCAAACTCATCACGATGGAAAAAAAATGAGTTGCTCACCGTAGCCAATGATGTGAGGAACCCGAATACGCAAGAAAACGGTCGATCACGCGACCGGATCGTCGGGAAATCGCCCCAAGCTTTTCTCCTCTTCTTCCTTCTTTCTTCTTTCTCTTTCTCTTTCTCTTTCTCTTTCTCTCTCCTTCTCTTGGGTTCTGCCGAGAATGGCTTTCCTCCCCCTCTCTTATAACTTAAATCAAATTATTTAAACATTAAACTAATAAAATATACCTATTTCCCATTTTCTTTTAAATCTAAATTAAAAAAATTAATTTTTTAATCACTCAAAAGTCTCCCCCCCTCTAAATACATGCCAAGTGTAAAGTAGGGGGGGTCCCACAAGCCACTTTTGTCATTTTGGACCCGAAATCGTCCGAAACGGACACGTTTTTCGAAACCGTCGGAACCGTGATGTTTCGCTAAATTTTAACTTCCATATGAACCTAATATCCATAATATTACAATTTCATCTTAAAATGGCTCAAATAGTAGTCCTCGGTGACTCTCGGGTCAAAATTTGGTCAAATCGCGAAATTGTAAATTTTTATCCATTTTTCACAAAGTTGACCCAAATTGACCGGGAGCGGTCCTTACAGTACTGAAGGGCAAGCTTCAGGTTCTTTTCCCAAACTAGGATGTTGGTCCCTGAGAGCTTGTCATTCGACAGAAGAGACTTTAGTGCTTCATTGCCAGAACGTGTTGATTTGGGTTGCGACGGTGCCATTATATCTACACATGAAAATAATTCAAATAGATTCTTAATTAAGTTAAAGTGAGAGATACTTAAGTATGAACATTTCTTAATCTAAACCAAGATCTTCGCCTACCCAAAACTGAAGTGAGTTAATCTCATCGCCCCAGTTTTGGACATTGGAGTATAACAGTCCGTTCCTTTCACAAAACCATGTCATTCTTGGGTAGGGCTTATACATTATATGTATACGGCATTGCTCTATATCTGATACCCTGGCTCAGATCATCTGAGAATCGCAGCCAAGTCAACCACCTTTCAACGCATGGTCCAATCTGCATGATTACTCTGCTAATGCGCACGCACCCATACAAGATTGCATGATTAATCCATTCTAGTTTTTTTTTTTTGATCAGCAATAATGAATAATATAAATGGAAAGAGTAAAGTACAAATAAACAAAGAAGGGGAAAACTGAGCCCCAAAACAAAAAGAGAAATAGAGCCCCAAAAAAACACGGCCCAAAAAAGAGAAGCTAAGAAAGAATAGACTGGAGTACCAACCTCGGGTTCGCGCACCAGGCGGCTAAAGTGCGCTCCCCCGTCCAAGACAGGATATCTCGTCCCTCGTTTGCCTGCACCAGAGTATATGACCGCATCTGAAGTAGTCTGATGGTCTCTCCAGGCGATCGCTCCTCATCCCTGAAAATCCTGCCGATCCTAGTGACCCAGATGTACCAAAAGCCCATTGTGACGAGCCTGCTCCAGGCCCTCCTCGCTCTTCTGGCTGCGACTCTGGCTCTCCACCCCATGAAGAGATCATGAACTATCTGAGTGGAAGGAAGCTGGATACCCCACAATTTGTGAATCTCTCTCCAGAATCTCCTAGTCCACCTGTAGGAGAGCATAAGGTGTTCTGTCGTCTCCTCCTTCCTATCGCATAGAGCACACATGCGATGACCAATCGGGATGACCCCCCTGAAAGCAAGAGCGCCTCTAGTCGGTAAGCTGCCCTGAAGAACCAGCCACCCAAAACTCCTGAAGTTTGGGGGAACTGGCGTGTCCCACAGCCTCGAAGCCCAGTCTATCGGAACTGGCTGATCTGTCCCCAACAACATGTGGTAGCCCCTGCTCGCAGTGTATCCTCTCCTATCAGATGTCCACCACATCTGGTCCCGAATCCCTTCTGTCGGTCTGACCGTGCCAAGTATCGTAAGTAGCTCTGCAAACTCCAACCCTGATCTGGCTGGCAGCACCCCACGGAAAGGATTAGACCAGCCCTCAAGAACCCATGCATCATGAACTGAATGGCCCGGGTGACTCACACGCCTGTAGAGTCTGGGAAACTTGGTCCTCAAGCAGAAACTCCCAACCAGCAATCATCCCAGAATCTGAACTGTCTGCCATCCCCAAGTTTCCAACGGACACAATCATATCCAAAAATCCTAGGAAAAGCCTGAAGAGACGAGAGACCAGTAGTAGTCTCGGGGGCCAGGAAGAGAGACATGTAGAAAATATGCAAGCTCGAAAGAGCTGCCTTAATCAGCGTGATCCGTCCTCCAAAAGAGAGAGTGGCGCCTGCCTCAAAACTAACCTGGTCCTGAACTTGGCCACATTCGGCTCCCAAGTCACCACCCGTCGGTAATTTGCCCCCAAGCTGAAACCCAAATAAGGTAGAGGAAGTTGCTCGACCACACAACCGAAAGCTCTAGCTAAGCGTCTGTCACCACCCTCCTCCAGATTCAACCCCAACAAGACCGACTTGTCGAAGTTGATCCTCAGGCCTGACGTCCACTCAAAATATTGTAAAATCAACCGGAACTGGAACAACTGATGATGCTCGACCTCAACAAATAAAAGGGTGTTGTCTGCAAACTGTAGGCGTGAGACTCTCTCCTCATCACACACCCGGATCCCCTTAAAAAGCGCAGCCTCCTCTCCACGCTGAAGAAGGAGGTGTAGCCCCTCCGCTGCAATAATGAAAAGGAGCGGGGATAAAGGGCATCCCTGTCTGAGTCCTCTCCTGATGTCAAACTAGCTCGTAGGGGAGCCATTGACCAGGACCGAAGCAGAGGAGCCCAGACAAGAAGCAATCCAGTGTCTCCACTTAGGGCCACAGCCCATAGAAGCCATAAAGCTCCAAAGGTAACTCCAATCGACCCGATCAAAATCTTTCTCAAAATCAAGCTTGACCACTGCCGCCCTAGAGCGTGTCCTGCGAACCATGTCAATCAACTCGTTCGCCACCAGGACCCCATCAACTAGCTGTCTATCCCGGATGAAGCCAGACTGTACCTCACTAATCAAATCATCAATAAACCGTCTCAACTGTATGGAAAGAACCTTATCCAAAAGCTTATAAGACCCGGAAATAAGACTAACCGGTCGAAACTGCGCGAAGTCGCCTGGGGTCTCAATCTTCGGAATCAAGGCAATGAAAGAAGCATTAAGACCTGACCCAATCCTCCCTGTCAGGTGAAAATCATGAAAAAGCCGAGGATATCCTCCCTGACCACGTCCCACATCTCGCGAAAAAAGCGCATGGTGAAGCCATCTGGACCTGGGGCCTTAGCCCCATCACACTCTGAAAGGGCCGAGAGGATCTCCTCCTCAGTGAAACCAGCCTCTAAAAAGTTTGAACCCCTTGGTGGCAAAGTCTGGAATGGAAGTGGCGGCAAACTAGGCCTCAAAATAAAATCTGGTCGGAGTCTCGCCTAAAAATGGTCAACTGCAGCTCTGCGGATCAGCTCTAGCTGTGTCTGCTCCTGGCCATCAATATCCATACATTGGATATGACTCCTCCTGCCTCTCGTCGCGGCACATCTGTGGAAGTACCGAGTGTTCCTATCTCCCTCAAGAGCCCAGCGAACCCTCGAATTCTGCCTCTAGATGTCCGCGCGAGTCTTCGCCAAGCCCACAAGCTCGGTTCGGAGTCTGCCACGGTCCTCCTCCTCAACCTCAGTAAGTGGTCTCACCCCCACGAGAGCTCTTGCTCACCCCGAGCCTCAGGTCTCTCTCCTCTCGGCGTTCATGGTCGATCTGCCATCGAAGCGCAGTTCATCCTCTTTCAGCCTCTTCGACTCGTCGCCTCTGGCACGTCTTGAGGCTCCCTGTTGTCGTATCCAACAACCCGACGTCAGCATTGTCAGAACGCCTCGTCCGCCATGAAAGCGATCGGGAACTTTGAGCTTTGATCTGTCAGTGGCCTTTAAGGATTCAAAACGGTTCGAAATCACCAGAGGACGCTAGGAATCATCATCCCAGCTTACCAATCTACTCATTGGGCGTCAAAACACCGCCAAAAAGTGCCGCCGAAAGTCACTACAGGTTAGCTGGAGCAGTGGCCGGCAATGTCATATGAGTGCTTTTCCAAAAAAAAGTACTGTTAATGCTGTATTGCAAAAATTGCTCTATAATGTAAGAAAAGTATGTTCAGAAATTTTTTTTCTCGAAATGCCCTCAAACTCCCTCATATGATAGGGAATGACATAAGAATCAATGTGATATGAATGCTTTTCAAAAAAAGAAGACAGGTAATGCTTCAATTCCGTATTGCAAAAACTGCTCTATAATGTAAGAAAACTTACGTTCCAAAAATGAATTTCTCGGAATGCCCTGAAATTCTCTCATATGATAAGAAATGACCTAAGAATCAATGTAATATGAGTTCTTTTTCAGAAGCGACGTGTTGTTGATTTCGAGGGCTCTCGAGGGTGATTTCCGGCGACCAATCCGGCCAACTTCCGGCAAGCTCCGGCGACGTGTTTTGGGGCTGTTTTACGCCCGATGGGTAGATCACTGTGATGGGTGGACGATTTTGATTACTCCCTACTAATTTCGAACTGTTTTGATGCCCTAAAGACCGACCAGATTAAACCGCGAAGCTTCCGATCGGCATCCATGGCAGATGAGGCGGCCCGACAATTCCGACGTTGGGGTGGACGGTGGTAGGCAGCAGAGAGCCACACGAGGGAGTAGGGATGGCACCTCGAGGCGAATGGGGTCGGAACAAAGGCAATCTGGATTTGCCAGAAACCCTAGATCGTTTCAGGCCATGAGAGACGACCATCTCTCGAGGCGGGGACCGCTGCGCTTCTCAGACCCACCTGGCGCGATCAAGGAGATTATGGGGACGACGAAGAAACCTCATCAACAGAGAAGGGGTGTGGCGGCGTCGAACCCTGGAGAAACCCTAATGGGGACCGGTCCGAGCACAAGGCAGGAGATGCGTCGAGTGGGAGGAGCTGACGCGACGGCAGAGCTGGCAGGTCCGAGGCGAGACTCGAGGAAGGTGCTACCTTTGCCACCACCTCGGGTCGACACCACTGAACGCCAGGTGATGGCTCAGGCTTCTCAACAGGTGGCAGCTAGGGCGGACGCGGACCCTAGTCAGCTTGTCTCGGTCAACGTCGAGGGCGACCAGGCCACCAGATCGGTCAAACACAAACCATTCGGTTTGCTGATCACGGTGGCTTTGGAGAAGGAGGGGAGAGGCGGCTCGGACAAGACTCACCGGTCGGTGACCAAGGGTGGGGGTAACTCCGCGGGCGGACAACCTTATCAGGCCGGGCAAGTGCCGAGACCACCGCGCGACGCACCACGAGCTTCTGGGCACGATCAGAGACGGCCGCGCGACTTGGGAGCGTGACATCTCGATCACCGACGATTCGTGTGGCATCGGCGAAGCCTCCAGCACGACCGGACCGCCAAGCTACTCCGGTGATCTCCTTGGTGGCCATCGCAGCACACTCGGGCACCTGTGGATTCGAGATTAACCATGGGCCGGTGGTGGCCCGTTCTTCGGCTGCTGGACCGGACAAGCAGGCCAAACCGAATGGCCGTCCAAACAACCCGTTGCTGGTTCACACCTCGGTTAATTCGGGGTCTTTTTATTCGGGATCAACCATGACACAAAAATCACCTGACTCGTCCACTAAGGTACGCAGCCCGGTTTTTGGTTCGGATAATTTTGCTAGTTTACTTGAACCGGTAAATCCGGTGAAGCCAGTCAGTCCTCCACTGGCCGATACGAAATTCCCTTCGGATCGTATGTTTAGAGACATTAGAGAGGGTAAGCGTTTGTTGGAGGACCCTGTGGTTTCTAACCAAGCCGATTCAGGGGTCCCGGCTGAGGCGATTCATGCAGATTACGAGAGTGCGGGCCGTCAGACCATAAAAATTACTCCAGGTATGGACCGGATTTGGAGGAGGCTCCCAAATTCTTTTTTCCGACATATGTGGGTAATTTACCGACCCGGCTGCCAGTCGAGGAGCTCGAGAACCTCTTCAAGAGGTTTGGGGAGGGTTTAGAGGTGATCCTTCCGAGGAGACTTTGCGGACAAGTTACGGATTTGTTCATCTAGCCTCGGACCAGGCGCGCACAGAGGCGATCTCAGCCCTACACTTGTCGGTTTTCAGAGGACACACCCTCAGAGTAGCGTTTGGACGACACTCACTCTCAACCCCGGTTCTCCCGCGAGCCTCGAGCAGGGACTACTGATTCCCAGACTGCATCGACCTTGCCCCGTGAGTCCTGGATCCCGACCGCTCCGACTCGCAGCCGCGTTCTATTTCACACTCCTCGCAACGTTTTCAGTTTTGCATATTAGCAGTGCCGGTTCGTGATTTTGATTGGCGAGCTCTCCTCTTAGAGATTTGGGGCACAGGTTCGGAGGTTGCCACGATCTCAGACTTGGGACAGCGTGTGTTCCTCCTGTCATTTGCAGATGCCGGTGCGATAGACAGACTTCAGGGAGACCAGTGGGCAGATCTTTGTCGCTGGTTCTTCTTCTTTTCGGCTGATTGCGACAGATTCATGCACAGGGGAGTGATGAGGAGAGAGTCTCACATCTTGAGTTTGTAGACGACACCCTTTTATTTGTTGAGGCCGAACCTCATAAGTTGTTTCAGCTCCGGTTGGTTTTATAGTATTTTGAGTGGGCGTCAGGCCTGAGGATAAACTTCGACAAGTTAGTCTTGTTGGGGTTGAATCTGGGGGAGGGTGGTGACAGACGCTTAGCTAGAACTTTTGGTTGTGTGGTCGGGCAGCTTCCTCTACCTTATTTGGGTTTCAGCTTGGGGGCAGATTACCGATGGGTGGTGACTTTGGAGCCGATTGTGGCCAAGTTCAGGACCAGATTAGCTCTGTGGCAGGCGAGCACACTCTCTTTTTGGAGGACGGATCGCGCTGATTAAGGCGGCTCTTTCGAGCTTGCCTATTTTCTACATGTCTCTCTTCCGGGCTCCTAGGACTACTCCTGCTGTGATGGAGTCCATTATGAGGAGGTTCCTGTGGAGAGGCAAAGGTGGACGTCGGGGGTTTGCGAAGGTTAGGTTAGAGCGTGTCTGTAGGCTGATTAGACAGGGAGGCTTGGGCATCCGTTGCCTTCAGGAGGTCAACAGCGCTCTGCTGTTGAAATGGTGGTGGCGATTCGCAACAGAGCCGAATCCATTATGAAGGAGGATTCTGTGTGCGAAATACGGATAGGACAGGTCGTCATGGGACTTTTCTTCGCTACCTTTCTCTGGTCACTCAGGGTCGAGGGCTTTGCGGGATATTCTTGGTCTCTCGTCTCATCAGGCTTTTTTTGGGTCTAGGTGTGTCCGTTGGAGACTTGGAGATGGCAGACAGATCAGATTCTGGGAAGATTGCTAGTTGGGAGATTTTTTCTTGAGAACCAGGTTTCACATATTATACAGACGTGTGAGTCACCCGGGCCATTCAGTTCACGATGCATGGGTTCTTGAGGGATGGTCTATTCCTTTTCGTGGGGTGCTGCCAGCCAGAACAGGGTTAGAGTTTGCAGAACTACTTGTGGTACTTGGCACGGTCAGACCGACAGATGGGATCCGTGATCAGATCTGGTGGACATCGGATAGGAGAAAATACACTGCTAGTAGGGGCTACAACATGTTGTTGGGGACAGATCAGGCAGTACCGGTAGACTGGGCTACGAGGTTGTGGGATACGCCAGTTCCCCCAATCTTCAGAAGTTTTGGATGGCTGGTTCTTCAAGGTAGTTTACCGACTAGAGGCGCTCTTGCTTTCAGGGGGGTCATCCCGATTGGTCATCGCACGTGTGCTCTGTGCGGTAGGAGGGAGGAGACGACAGAGCACCTTATGCTCTCCTGCAGGTGGACTAAGAGATTCTAGAGAGAGATTCACAGATGGTGGGGTATCCAGCTTCCTTCTACTCAGACAGTTCACGATCTCTTCATGGGGTGGAGAGCCAGAGTCGCAGACAGAGGAGTGAGGAGGGCTTAGAGCAGACTCGTCACGATGGGTTTCTGGTACATCTGGGTCACCAGGAACGGCAGGATCTTCAGAGATGAGGAGCGATCACCTGGAGAGACCCTCAGACTACTTCAGATGCGTTCTTATACTCTGGTGCAGTCAGACAAGGGACGAGACATCCAGTCTTGGACGGGGGAGCGCACATTAGCCGCCTGGTGCGCGAACCCGAGGTTGGTACTCCAGTCTATTCTTTCTTAGCTTTTCTCTTTTTGGGCTGTTTTTTGGGGATTTGTTTTCCACTTTTTTAGGTTTGGGACGCAGTTTTCCCCTTCTTTGTTCATTTGTACTTTACTCTTTCCATTTATATTATTTATTATTGCTGATAAAAAGAAAGTATATATATATATGAGTTCTTTTTCAAAAAAGTAGACTGGTAATGATTTATTTTAGTATTGCAAAAATTGCTTATAATAGGGAATGACATTGCTTATAACTTTCTCAGAATACGGAAAAATTGCTTATAACTTTCTCAGAATGCCCTTAAACTCCCTCATATGATAGGGAATGACATAAGAATCAATGTCATATAAGTGCTTTTCCAAAAAATAGTACTGGTGATGCTTCAATTTTTATTGCAAAAATTGCTCTATAATGTAAGAAAAGTTACGTTCTGAAAATGACTTTCTCAGAATGCATTCGAACTCTCTCGTGTAATAGAAAATGACCTAAGTAACAATGTCATATGAGTGCTTTTCTAAAAAAGAAGACTGGTAATGCTTCAATTCCGTATCGCGAAAATTGCTCTGTAATGAAAGAAAAGTTACGTTCCGAAAAAAACTTTCTCGAAATGGCCTCAAACTCTCCCATATGATAGGGAATGACATAAAAATCAATGTCATATGAATGCTTTAAAAAAAAAGAAGAACGGTAATGCTTCAATTCTGTATTGCAAAAATTGCTCTATAATGTAAGAAAACTTATGTTCCGAAAATGGCTTTCTCGAAATGCCCTCAAACTCTCCCATATAATAAGGAATGAACTAAGAATCACTGTTATATGAGTGCTTTTCCTAAAAAGTAGACCGGTAATGGTTCAATTCCGTATTGAAAAAAATGCTCTATAATATAAGAAAACTTACTTCCGAAAATGACCTTCTCGGAATGCCCTCAAAATCTTCCATATGATAAGGAATGACCTACGAATCAATGTCATATGAGTGCTTTTCCAAAAAATAGTACCGGTAATGCTTCAATTTTGTATTGCAAAAATTGCTCTATAAAGTAAGAAAAGTTACGTTCCAAAATTGACTTTCTCGAAATGTATACGAACTCTCCCATATGATAGTAAATGACCTAAGAATAAATCTCATATGAGTGCTTTTCTAAAAAAGAAATCCAGTAATACTTCAATTCCGTATCGCAAATATTGCTCTATAATGTAAGAAATGTTACGTTCCAAAAAAATCTTTCTCAGAATTCCCTCAAACTCTCCCATATGATAGGGAATGACATACAAATCAATGTCATATGAATGCTTTTCAAAAAAAAAGAAGACCGGTAATGCTTCAATTCCATATGGCAAAAATTGCTCTATAATGTAAGAAAACTTATCCGAAAATGGCTTTCTCGAAATGCCCTCAAACTCCCCTATATGATAAGAAATGACCAATAAATCAATGTCATATGAGTGCTTTTCAGAAAAATAGTGCCGGTAATGCTTCAATTTTGTATTGCAAAAATTGCTCTATAATATAAGAAAAGTTACGTTCTGAAAATGACTTTTTCGGAATGTATTCGAACTCTCCCATATGATAGTAAATGACCTAAGAATCAATGTCATATGAGTGCTTTTCTAAAAAAGAAGACCGGTAATGCTTCAATTTCGTATCGCAAAAAATGCTCTATAATGAAAGAAAAGTTACATTCCAAAAAAAACTTTGTCGGAATGCCCTCAAACTCTCCCATGTAATAGGGAATTATATAAGAATTAATTTCATATGAAAGCTTTTCAAAAAAAGAAGACCGGTAATGCTTCAATTCTGTATTGCAAAAATTGCTCTATAATGTAAGAAAACTTACGTTCCAAAAATTACTTTCTCGAAATGCCCTCAAACTCTCTCATATGATAAGGAATGACCATAAGGACCATCCCTATCTGACTCCTCTCCTGATGTCCAACTGACTCGTGGGGGAGCCGTTGACCAGGACCGAAGCAGACATAACACTCCAAAGGTAGCTCCAGTCGACCTGGTCAAAAGCTTTCTCGAAATCAAGGTTGACCACCGCCGCCCTGGAGCCTGTCATGCGAACCATGTCAATCAACTCGTTCGCCACCACTACACCATCAACCAACTGTTTACCACGAATGAAGCCAGACAGTACCTCGCTAATCAAATCCCCAGTGTACTGTCGCAGTCGTATGGAAAGAACCTTAGCAAAAAGCTTATAAGGTCCCAAAATCAGACTAATCGGTCGAAACTGCGCAAAATCTCATGGGGTCTTAATCTTCGGAATCAAGGCAATGAAAGAAGCATTGAGACCCGACCCGATCCTCCCTGTTAGGTGCAAATCATGGAAGAAACCGAGCACATCCTCCCTGACCACGTCCCACATCCCACAAACAGAAACGCATGGTGAAGCCATCTGTACACAAGGCCTTAGCCCCATCGCACTCTGAAAGGGTCGAGAGGATCTCCTCCTCAGTGAATACAACTTCTAAGAAGTCTGACCCCCCGTTGGCAAAGTCCGAAATGAAGTGGCGGCAAACTAGGCAACGAAATACGATCCGGCCAAAATCTCGCCTGAAAATGATCAACTGCAGCTCTGCGGATCGGCTATGGCTATGTCTGCTCCTGGCCATCGATAAACATACACTGAATACGACTCCTCCTGCTTCTCGTTGCGGCGCATCAGTGAAAATACCGAGTGTTCCTATCTCCCCTGAGAGCCCAGCAAACCCTCGACTTCTGCCACCAAATATCCGTGCGAGACAGGCCAAGCCCACAAGCCAGGTACGGAGTCTGCCGCGGTCCTCCTCCTCACCCTCAATAAGTGGTCTCTCCCCCACTATAACATCTAAAGCCTCGATGCCAGCTATGGTTCTGGAGTTTCGCCCACAACATATAGTTTGGATAGCCCACAACGTCAATGTAAGAGACCCACTTTGCCGCAATAAAACTCTTGAAATCACTATGGTCCAGCCAGGCGTTGAAGAACCGTCTAGGCCTCGGTCCCCAATCAGCCTCCTGGGTGCCTAAAAGAATGGCACTGTGATCCAAAAGCATTTTCGTCAGCCCCGCCTGATTGGCCACCTCGCTCGGATCCCTGACTGTATCGAAGTCTCCCAAAAGGGCAAACTTCTGGCCTACCGAGTGGTGAACCTGTCTCAAAATACCCCAGAAGGTTGAGGAATGAAACGGTCTCTCTAGAGGCTATGAACTCCCTATCCCACACGATCAGCCCCGGGAAAATGTCACAACTGGTCATACAAAATACTGAAGCGTCCTAAATCGAGATCTCGCCTGAACCCAACTCCGACCATGCGGAACTAAACTGAAACTCAAACTAGGAAGAAAAACCGAGTGCTTTGATAATTTTCGAATCTACCACTGCATACTTGGACTCTTGTAAACTACGAAAACTGGACGGTGTGTCGTGATAGCCTCTACCAGGAGTCTGCGGTTGTGATCCGAGCCCAGACCCCTAGCGTTCCAACTCAAGAGCTTCATTGCTGAGTGGGAGCCCTTGGCCCCACTGGAAAACTAATAACATCTCCACTCTGAGTCAGAAGAGAACCTCCCAACAAACCAACATCCGCCTTGATACTCGCATCCGAAAGTCCCTCCTCCTCCCTCCTCGAGGCCTTCTCCACCTCCGAAAGCTCTCCCTCCTCTGCCTCCTCCTCAATCTCCCTCAGAACTCCAACCTCCGCATCCCCTCTACCCAGATCCAGGTCTCCCCCAGTGGTCTCCTCCAATTCACCATTCGAGTCCGAAGTTCTTCCTGTCTCTTATACCCGTGTATCTCTCAACCCTGAAATCTCCTCACTCTCCCCGCTCTGAGTGGGCTGGGTCTTGTCTCTAACAATCCTATAAGGTGCACCCGGAACTCGGATCGCTGAGACTGAAGATGTCGGCCGCCTCCCAGCAGAGAAAAAAGAGTGCATCCCCTCCAAGGAGTATCCCCCGCGCGAACTATTTGTGGAGATCGGCGAAAAGGCCGATGATGATCCCACCCATACTGAGTCCTCGTAGGAGCTCACCCTCACTATCGTGGTCACCGGGGGTCAAAGGTTTGGACGTCGGATAAAGACCCTCCTCCTCGAAGCCTAGACACATTGAATCCCCCTCACCTAGGCAGTTCCGGTAGACTGGGGTTCGAGGCTGTGGGATACGCCAGTTTCGCCAAACTTCAGGAGTTTTGGATGGCTGGTTCTTCAGGGCGGTTTACCGACTAGAGGCGCTTTTGCTTTCGGGGGGGTCATCCCGATTGGTCATCGCATGTATGCTCTGTGCGGTAGGAGGGAGAAGACGACAGAGCACCTTATGGACTAGGAGATTCTGGAGAGAGATTCATAGATGGTGGGGTATCCAGCTTCCTTCTACTCACACAGTTCACGATCTCTTCATGGGGTGGAGAGCCAGAGTCGCAGACACAGGAGCGAGGAGGGCCTGGAGCAGATTCGTCACGATGGGTTTCTGGTACATCTGGGTCACCAGGAACGGCAGGATTCAGAGATGAGGAGCGATCACTTGGAGAGACTCTCAGACTACTTCAGATTCGTTCTTATACTCTGGTGCAAGCAGACGAGAGGCGAGACATCCAGTCTTGGACAGGGCAGCGCACATTAGCCGCCTGGTGCGCGATCCCGAGGTTGGTACTCCAGTCTATCCTTTCTTAGCTTTTCTCTTTTTGGGCTGTTTTTGGGGTTCTGTTTTCCCCTTTTTTGGGTTTGGGGCACAGTTTTTCCCTACTTTGTTCATTTGTACTTTACTCTTGCCATCTGTATTATTTATTATTGCTGATAAAAAAAAAAACTTCAGAACCTGATCTGACTGCCATCTCCAAGTCTCCAGCGAACACAGCCCTGGCCAAAAATCCTGGGGAAGGCCTGATGAGATACCAACCCTAGAATGGCGCGCAGAGACCTCGACCCCTTGTGACCCAAAAAAGGGAGAGAAGAGAGATCCCAAGCTGACCTGTCACATCCGTATCTCGCGCACAGAATCCTCTTCCACAAGGGATTTGGTTATGTCGCAAAACCTCACAATCATTTCAATAGCAGGGCAATTTTGACCTCCTTTAAGCGGCGAATGCCCAAACCGCCATGTCTGGTCAGCCTACATACTGACTCTCATCTGACCTTCGCGAACCCCGAAGGCCGCCTCTACCCCTCTAAAGGAACCTCTTAATGATAAATTCCATCATAGCCACAATAGTCTTCGGAGGCCTGAACAAAGACATAAAAAATAGGCAAGCTTGAGAGAGCCGCCTTAATCAACGTAATCCGGCAACCAAAGGAAAGACTGCTCGCCTGCCATAAAGCAAGTCTGGCCCTGAACTTGGCCACAATCGGCCTCCAAATCACCACACGATGGTAGTCTGCCCCCAAACTGAAGCCTCGATAAGCTAGCTGCCCAATCAGACAGCCGAAAGCTCGAGCCAAGCGACCAACACCGCCTTCCTCCTAGTTCAACCCTGAAAATTCTTATCAGCTAGTCGTGCAAGATGCCACACACAATGTTACACAGAATGCTGTAACGTTGTGTCTGTCTTCTTGCGTAGATAGTCCTGGACAGTAAATGTAAAGCTATAAGTAATGACACAGCAGATTGTTTACCCAGTTCGGTGCAACGTCACCTACGTCTGGGGGCTCTCAGCCTAATGGAAAGATTTCACTTATCAGTAATCCGTCAGAACATACAAGTACCTGTGATCACTCCTAAATCTATACTTTATGCTACGTCTTACAGTGCAATCTATCTCAGGGTCTCCCCCTGAATCCAAGAACGTCTTGATTCCACTCTTCGAGCAATCGTCTTGCTCTGTCGTCTTCAAGTCTTGTTCAAGCTTGGTGGTTGCGTGCAGTCTTCAACTCACGACTTCAGTAAACCCTCAATCACCTAACTCTCTATAGTTATGTGATGCACAATGTCCTAAGCTCAATCTGCAATTTCTCAGCCCGCAAACCTTCACGTCTAAGAACCTTGCAAATTGTTGCTAGGAAATAAAATAAAGAACCGCCCAATTGCTAAGGGGGTAGCCTAAACTTTTATAGCAATCGTTGATGAGTACTAACCCTAAAGGGTTTCCACTTAATCGCCGTCTTTCTCCTTTTCAGATTAGGAGTCGTTCAGCACTTTCCTAATCGTCTTCTTGCTTTTCTGCCGAATCTGCACTTTCCTGATTTCTGTCGATCAGGATGCTTGCCGAGACACCGTCAACAATGTCACAGAAGATGTCGTAGAAGATACTTCGACATTCTTTGTAACATGTTCTTCGGTTCCTTTAAAAATTAGCCAATCTCTAAAACCGTCGTAACTACAATCTCCCCGTTTGGCTATTTTTAAGGGCAGCATTCTTCATCGAATTCTACGTCGCATTCGTCGTCTCGTCGATCAGCAGTCTTGCGTTGCACGTATTGTCGCGTCGTCTCTGTATCGTCGCGACATCTCTATCTTTCTTATATCATCGCGTGCGCGTATATATCTATGTCTATCTTACTCCCCCTTGCTGGCTCAAAAAGAGCCAAAACTTAAACAAATATTGTAACAAATCTGGGAAATAAGCAAAATAAACCCAAACATAACTCACACTTGCTCTCAATCAACTGTCGAGAGGAAGCGTGATACATTGTTCACAAAATATTACAGACATAGAAGTTGTTCAGTAGTTCAAGAGTCAGAGAATTTCATAAAAATTTTTAAATAGAGCTGCTGTTGGAACTTGCAGTCTCTGTTGCTTCTGTGGAGGCTTCTTGGGTAGCATCTTCTGGATCATTTGTGTTATCATCTTCAGAGCCTGGAGGAGACATGGATTGCAGTAGGTTGGCCCAGTGAGTTCGGCGCTGCGAGAGGTGCTTCAGGGCAGTCTTTAAGTTTGCAATGTCCTCATCAAGCACATCAATTTCTCGTTCGAGCATGACGGCATCCCTACTGGTGGTCCTGGTAAGAGGGACGGCACTTGTGGCTCTACTGGTCTTTGCCTTGGCTTCCGGCCTGACAAGATCAGGAGCATGCTTCCCTTCAAACAACTTGTGGCTCACCACAATTAGTCCTCCTCTTTTGCCCACCTTATCCGATGTTTTCAACACCCCAGGGTGTTGATGTACGAGTAATTCAGAGATAAGGGATGGAAAGGCTATGGGAATTTTCACCGCAAGAGATCTAGCATGGCGAACAAGATGATCAATCACAAATTGTCCAAAGTCAAGGTAAGATCCAGTACCTATTTGGTAGATCAGTATTGCCAGCTCAGGTTTGATAGAAGATGCGTGGGTCGAGGGCGCCCAATTTGCCACTCCAATTCGGAAGAGAAGGGAGTACTTGGAAGACAAATCTGATGCTGCCACGGTACCTTTGGTCGGCCAAGTCCTGCTTTTATCTCTGGTGATCTGTCGGAGGACTTTGTTGAGGTTGGGTGGTGGCATAGATCGAACCTTCTTCCTCCCCAGGAATTCATTGATAGTGTCAGAGGAGATGTCAAAGCGAATGCCTCTGACATATACCTTATCATACTCTGGAGCATCTGGGGTACCAAACGTGGTAGGCAAGTTGGCAATAAATTCTTTCACCAAGAGGGGATAGTGGTTACCAATGTCGGAGACGGTTTTCATCAATTCTCTCTTCTCCAGGAGCTGTATAATGGCCTTTAGCCCAAGCAGCTCCGACAACAATGTCTTCTCTGGGTACGCCGTTCTCTGAAACACAAACTCCCACTTCTTTGCACCTTCTGCTGAGTGAAACGACACATTGTCGTAAGTTACACTCACGGTGTTCTAGGCCGTCTTCAGAGTCTTCTTCTTCCTTTCTTCCTCAGCAGGAACCTCTTCAATGTCATCATTAGTAGATTCATCTATCAACCTCCTTGTGGCGATCGCTTTCTTCCCCTTGTCTTTGACATGCGACTTTTTCCTTTTGTTGCTGGGACCTCCAGCCTCCTTAACCTCCTTTCTTTTTCTTGTTTCTTTTAGTTTTCCAACCATAACAGCCAAACTTTCAGTTTCTTCTAGAACCTTTTTCTTCAGGGACGATAGGACTGTGTGTGCCGTCTCAGCGGCTTCTTCCATGACATCTTCTCTGGCATCCAGAGGGTTTTCTTCTGTGTTGTTGGTGGTGGCATCCTTGTTCTTCTCAGCTTCTTCCAGATCGGTCTCTCCATTTCTGGTTTCTTCTTTCTCTTCTTCTTCTTCCTCGGCTTCTTCCGAGTCAGCTATTTCTTCCTCTTCTACAACTTTTTCAGTGGCTTTTGGCATGACATCTGTTCCTTCTTCTTCTCCTCCTTCTCCTTCCGCAATGCGTTCCAACCCATGACTGACCGGAGTCAGATCCTCCTTTTCTCCTTCCGGACGTATCAGTTCTTCTACCACACCTTCTTGAGGTGGGTCCTGGTTTTCCAGCAGTGATTCTAACAAATCACTGTTTCTAGAGGTATCGGCAGAGAAATCGTTACCTGTTGGTGTTGGAACTGCGACGATTTGCATGGAGGCTTCTCGATTTTCCTAGCCAAGATCATTCTCTCTTTCTGGCCCAGTTAGGTCAGACATTGAGAAAGCAGCGCTTCCTGTCCGGGACTTTTTGGGAACTCGAGTAAATACTGGCATTGGGGCTTTCTCTGGTGAGGCATATTTGAGAATTTCTTCTGACTTCTTCAGGGTTTTTGGCCCTTTGATTCGCACTCCATGCTTGTTTGTCTTTGCTCTACTACTTCTGGAGCCTTTAGATTCAGCTTTCTTTGAATCGGTGGCTTCCTTTAGGGCTACTGTGCTTCTAGTTTTCACCATTGTTGTTTGAGAGATTAGCAGAGAGTGAATGGCGAAGGAGGTGAGAGCAAACACAGAAGAGAGAGGCAGGCTAGGTTTTGAAAAAAAAACGATTCAAATCTATCTAGCGTCTGAGCGTATCTTCCTTTTCTTTTATATGGGCTTTTGATATGCTTGGCCCAATGACATTTGTTGGATTTTTAGACCGGTTCATGAAGAGGCACCAATCTTAACCGTTTCTGCAACTTCTTACTGTTCGTTGATGGAGCACAGACCGAGTGATGATCTGAGATCCTCGAATCTGCTTACGTCTAGTGCCTTTGTGAAAATATCAGCAAGTTGCTTCTCTGTAGGAATGTGCTCTAGGATGATCTTCTTGTCTTCGACCAATTCTCGAATGAAGTGGTGTCTAATATCAATGTGTTTGGTCTTGCTGTGTTGGACAGGATTTTTGGAGATGTTGATAGCACTGACACTATCACAATATAAAGTCATGGCATCCTGTCTGACATTGTATTCGACTAACATCTGCTTCATCCATAGTAGTTGTGTGCAGCTACTCCCAGCTGCAATATACTCCGATTCGGCAGTGGAAATGGCAACACAATTTTGCTTCTTACTAAACCATGATATGAGGTTGTTGCCAAGGAAGAAGCATCCTCCAAATGTGCTTTTCCTATCCGATGTGTTTCCAGCCCAATCGGCATCACAATACCCCACCAAGGTAGAGGATGTGTCGAATGAGTATAATAAACCCAAGTTTGTAGTCCCAGAGATATATCTAATAATTCTTTTGGCTTGGGATAGATGACTAACCTTAGGATTAGCTTGATATCGTGCACATACCCCGACAGAGTAGGCAATATCTGGTCGACTTGCGGTGAGGTAGAGAAGACTACCGATGATGCTCCTGTATAGGTGTTGGTCGACGGC
Organism: Geranium rotundifolium; assembly: GCA_963920655.1. NCBI lineage: Eukaryota > Viridiplantae > Streptophyta > Magnoliopsida > Geraniales > Geraniaceae > Geranium > Geranium rotundifolium. The sequence goes on along the minus strand of OY987322.1, from coordinate 12,353,763 downwards.
TTCTCCTGGATCATCTTTAGTTAGCTTGACATGTGTAGCCGCTGGTGTCCTTTTATGTGAGGCTTTCTCTAGCCCAAACTTCTTGACAATATTCTTCGCATATTTGCTCTGAGATACGAAGATGCTATCCTTTTGTTGTTTGATTTGGAAGCCTAGAAAATAAGTAAGCTCTCCCACCATGCTCATCTCGAATTCTGATTGCATCTGTTGAATAAATATCTCTACCATCTTGCTTGACATTCCTCCAAAAACAATGTAATCGACATAGATTTGAGCTATCATTAAATTTCCGTCTTCATTCTTCATAAATAGGGTCTTGTCGACTCCCCCTCTAGTGTAGCCGCTTTGGATGAGGAATTTTGTGAGCCTTTCATACCAAGCCCTTGATGCTTGTTTCAACCCATAAAGAGCTTTCTTGAGTTTATACACATGATCAGGATAGTGAGGGTCAACAAATCCTTTGGGTTGTGACACATATACTTCTTCATTGAGATCCCTATTCAAGAACGCACTTTTGACATCTATCTGGTAGAGCTTTATCTGTAGATGGCATGATATCCCTTACTTTGTTGCGAGTGATGTTGCCAAGCTCATCGGATTTGTTCTTGAAGATCCATTTGGTGCCTATGATGTTTCCTTCACTTGGTTTGGGCACCAGTTCCCATACCTGGTTTTTCTCAAATTGAATCAGCTCTTCTTGCATAGCATTGACCCAATACTCATCATTGATGGCTTCATTGATGTTTTTGGGTTCTGTCTTTGAAACGAAGCAAATATTTTCTATCATCTCGTTATAATCTTCAGGAGCTTTTGACCGAGTCCGTACGCCTTCATTCAGGTTTCCAATAACTCCAGAGATAGGATGGTTAGTCTGGACTCTTCGTGAGGGATTCTTGTTGCTGGTTTCAGAAACTACTTCGTCATTGGCGGCATCATCTTCTATTTTGCTGCTAGCATCTTCTGTGACATTAGGACCAGCATTCTTCCTGACATTATTGGCGGATAGGCTCCGTCTTCGTCTGTCGCATCTTCTGAGGCATCCTCGCAGGCATCATCAACAACAACATTGATTGATTCCATCATAGTCTTGGTTCGTTTGTTGAAGACTCGGTATGCGCGACTATTCCTTGAATAGCCAAGGAAGATGCCTTCATCGCTTTTAGGGTCAAGCTTTCGACGAGGCTCTCTATCAACCAGTATATAACAAGTGGAGCCAAAGATATGGAAGTACTTAACATTGGGCTTTCTCCCCCTCCATATTTCATAATGAGTTACTGACATACCTGGTCGGAGAGTGACTCGATTGTGGATATGACAAGCAGTGTTAAGTGCTTCTGCCCAAAAGTGAGTTGGTATGTCTTTAGCCATCATCATAACTCTCGCCATCTCCTGTAGAGTCCTGTTCTTGCGCTCAACAATGCCATTCTGTTGAGGAGTGATTGGTGCTCAGAATTCATGTGCTATCCCTTCTGAGTTGCAGAAATCTGCAAATTTGCTGTTTTCGAACTCTCGACCATGATCACTACGAAGGCGGATGATTTTGCCAATTGTCTCTCATTTTTCTCGTTGGACTTGGATGCATAGATTCTTGAAGATCGAGAAGGTGTCTGATTTGTCACGAGGGAAGTCAACCCAAGTGTATCGTGAGTAATCGTCTACACACACAAAGACGTATCGTTTTCCTCCTAGGCTTTCAACTCTCATTGGTCCCATGAGGTCAACATGTATCAGCTCAAGTACCCGAGAGGTGGTGATATGCTGTAGCTTCTTGTGTGACATCTTGGTTTGCTTACCAATCTAACATTCTCCGCAGATCTTTCCTTCTATTATTTTCAGGTTTGGAATACCTATGATTGCCTGCTCTGAGATTGCTTTTTGCATGCTTCTAAGATTTAGATGTCCAAGCTTTCTGTGCCATAGTTTGGTTTCTTCTGCTTTGGAGACAAGGCACTTGGTTGCTTCGATATGTGTCTCGGGAGACCAGATATAGCAATTGTCTTTTGAGCGAACTCCTTTTAGAATAGTGACTTGATTAAAGTCTTTAACTATACAGGCTTCTTTTGTGAATTTCACTTCTGAATCCTGATCACAAATCTGACTGATGCTAATCAAGTTAGCTTTAAGTCCTTTTACAAGTAATGCTTCAGTCAGGCAGGTGGCTCCTGGATGCTTAAGTACTCCTTTTCCGATAATTCTAGCTCGAATGCCATCACCAAACGTAACAAAGCAGTTTGTGTATAGTTTAAGATCAGAGAGGAATTCTGGAGTACCTGTCATGTGTCGAGAGCATCCACTGTCGAGATACCAGTCCTTGTTTGTTGAAGCACTCAAGGATGTATATGCAACATTAGCTTTATAGACCAGATTCTTAGGTCTCCATTCAAGGCGGGATGTCTTCGGAGGAGATGAGCGATGCCTTTGATATTTCTTTTGTTGTAGCTGAGCTTGCTTCCTCTCAAGAAGTTGAAAACAAAAAGGTCTGATGTGACCAGGTTGACCACAGTAATGGCATATCCATTGATATTGATAAGCTGGTCTTCTGTAGCTTTGTTGTCTGCGTGGAGCTTTGTTTCTGGCATTTGCTGTGACATTCCGTCTACCCATTCGACTAAATCTTCTCATGGCTTTGTTGTAATTTTTTGTGAGAAGGGCCATTGTAGCCTCGATGTCTTCATCAGAATCCGAATCCTCAGGATCTGGTTGCTTGTGTGTTGAGCTTTTGAAAGCAACTCCTTTGTTCCTTTTGTCGATGTTGGGTAGAGACAACTCATAGGTCATTAGAGACCCCATCAGCTCATCAAATTTCAAGACCTTGAGGTCATGAACTTCTTCAATTGCTGTGATCTTCATCTTGAACCTAGGACTAAGAGCACGTAAGGTTTTTCTTACCAATTTTTCATCAGACATTGGTTCTCCCAGAGAATAGGATTCATTGGCTAGATCACGAATGCAAACATTTAAATCTGCAATTGATTCATCTTCCTTCATGATGAGGGCTTCGAAGTTGGTAGTCAGGTATTGCAGTTTCTATTCTCGAACCTTAGTTGTTCCTTCATATGCTACGGCCAGGATGTCCCATGCTGATTTGGCAGTTGTGCATGTGTTGATTAGTCTGAACACGTTCTTGTCAACACCATTGAAGATAACATTCAGAGCTCGAGAATTTCCCAGTGATTCTTCATCTTCATCATCGGTCCAGTCTTTTTCTGGTTTTGGGCCGATAGGATTGCCATCACTGTCACTGAGTTGTGGTGCATTCCAACCATTCAGTACAACCTTCCATGTCTTGTTGTCTAACGACTTCATGAAGGCACACATTCGAGCCTTCCAATAGCCATAGTTGCTTCCATCTAGAACAGGTGGTCGATTTATGGATCCTCCTTCTCTGGTATTGTCCATCTTTGATCAAAATATTTGTTTAGGAACTCACCTAAAGCTATAGGTGCCCCCTCTGATACCAATTGAAATTCTGATCAGCTAGTCGTGCAAGATGCCACACACAATGTTACAGAGAATGCTATAACGTTCTGCACTTTTCAGATTAGGAGTCGTTCTGCACTTTCCTAATCGTCTTCTTGCTTTTCTGCCGAATCTGCACTTTTCTGATTTCTGTCGATCAGGATGCTTGCCGAGACGCCATCAACAATGTCACAGAAGATGTCATAGAAGATGCTTCGACATTCTTTGTAACATTTTCTTCGGTTCCTTTAAAAATTAGCCAATATCTAAAACCGTCGTAACTACAAACCCTAACAAGACTGACTTGTCGAAGTTGATACTCAAACCTGACGCCCACTCAAAGTACTGTAGAACCAGCCTGAGCTGAAACACCTGGTGAGGCTCACTCTCTACAAACAGAAGAATATCTTCAGCAAACTATAGGTGCCAGACTCTCTCCTCAGCACCCACCCGGATCCCTCTGAAAAGAAGCGCCTCCTCTCCTCGCCAAAGAAGCAGACGTGGCCCCTTTGCTGCACTGATAAACAAGAGGGAAGATAAGGGGCATCCCTTTCTGACTCCTCTCCTGATGTCGAACTGGCTCGTGGGAGAGCCGTTGACCAAGAACCTAGGCAAGAACATATCCAGTGTCTCCACTTAGGGCCGAAAACCATAGCTGTCATGACTCTGCATAAGTAGCCCCAATCAACACAGTCAAAAGCTTTCTCGAAATCAAACTTGAGCATAGCCGCATTGGTGGCCGCCTTGTGAACCATATAAATCAACTGTCTCCCACGGATGAAACCCGACTGAACCTCCCTAATCAAATCACCAATAAATCGTCGCAACCAAATGGAGAGAACTTTAGCTAGAAGCTTATAAGGTCTCGAAATGAAACTGATCGGCCAAAAGAAGGCAAAATCTCGCGGGGTCTCAATCTTCGGAGACAAGGCGATGAAAGAAGCATTGAGACCCAACCCAATCCTCCTAGTCAAGTGAAAATCATGGGAAAACCCAAGCATGTCCTCCCTGATCACGTCCCACATCTCCCGGAAAAATCACACTCTGAGAGAGCCGCAAGTATCTCCTCCTTGGTGAAAACAGCGTCCAACGCATCCAATGCCCCTGGTGGCATAGTCCGAAAGGGAAGTGTCGACAAACTGGGCCTCGAAACAGGGTCTTGACGGAATCTCACCGAAAAATGATCAACTACAGCTCTGCGAATTGGCTCTGACTGTGTCTGCTCCTAGCCATCAATAACCATGCTCTATATATGACTCCTCCTGCCTCTCGTCGCAACGCATCTGTGGAAGTACCAAGTGTTCTTATCTCCCTCAAGAGCCCATCAATACCTCGATTTCTGTCTCCAGATGTCCGTACGAGACATCGCCAAGCCCACAAGCTCGGTGCAGAATCTACTGCGGTCCTCCTCCTCAGGCTCTGTGAATGGTCTCTCCCCACTATAACGTCTAGAGCCTCAATCCTGATTGTGGTCTTGGAAATCTGGTGGTCCACATGTCCAAATACCTCGATGTTCCAGATGGCTAAGTCTAACCTCAAACGTTTGAGCTTCGCCCTTAACATTAGTTAGGGCATCCCACAATGTCACTGTAGGAGGCCCATTTTTCTACCAAAAAACTCCGAAATCACTGTGATCAAGCCATGCATTTAGGAACCGTCTGGGTCTCGGTCCCCAATCCACCTCCTGGGCGCCTAAAAGAATGGTGTTGTGATACGAGAGCATCTTCGACAAACCCCTGAGAATCGGGCATGTGAAGAGAGGCAACATCTCCTGACGGAGAAGAATGTGGTCTAGCCTACTCGCTCTCGAGCGAGACCCGAACCAAGTGAAATACTTGTTCGACATGGGAAAGTCGACAAGTCCAATCCACCTGGACCGCCTGGCTGGCCACCTCACTCGGATCCTTTACCGTATTGAAGTCTCCCAAGAGGGAAAACTTCTAGCCTACCGATAGGTAAACCTGTCTAAAAATACCCTAGAAATCCATCCTCGCAGCAGGGGCTGAAGGAACGATAAGTTTGAGGAAGGAGACGGTTTCTTCAGAAGCTAAGACCTCCCCAACCCACACAATCAGCCCCGGGAAAATATCACAACTGGTCATGCAAAGAACTTTTGAGTCCCAAATCGAAACCTCTCCTGAACCCAACCCTGGCCCTGCCGGACTAAACTAAAACTCAAACTGAGATGAAAACACGAGTACACTGATAATCGTAGGATCTACCACTACATACCTGGACTCCTGTAAAGCCACGAAAACTAGACGATGCGTCGTGATAGTGTCTGACAAGAGTCAGCGGTTGTGCGCCGAGCCCAGACCCCTGGCGTTACAACTCAAGGGCTTCATTGCTGAGCGGGAGCCCTGGGCCCCGCTAGAAAAGCAACATCAGCTCCACTCTGAGTTGGAAGCGAACCTCACGACAGGTCAATAACCCTCCTTACATCTGCCACCATGATAATCTCAGCAAAAAGTCCCGCCTCCACCCTCCCAAGGACCTCCTCGGGCTCCAAATCCTCAACATCCTCTACCTCCTCCTCTATCTCCCTCAGAACTTCGCCCTTCTCCTCCCCTCTACCCATATTTTGTATCATCTGCAGAGGCCTCCTCCCACTCTCCGTCCGAGCCCAATAACCCACCTATCTCCTCTACCCGTGTATCACCCAACCCTAAGAGCTCCTCACTCCCCTCACCATGTCGAGGCTGGGTCCTGCCTCTAACAATCTTGATAGGTACTCACGGAACTCGGATTGCAGAGACTGAAGATGTCGGGCGCCTCCCTGCAGCGAAAAAGGAGCGCATCCCCTCCAAAGAGCATCCCCTGCGCAAGCTTTCAGTGGAGATCGGCCTCAAATCTAACGACGAGCCCACCCAAACTGAATCCTCATCTCTCCCCGATAGCTCGCCATCACTGTCATGATCATTGGGGGTCAAAGGTATGGATGTTGGATAAAGGCTCCCCTCCTCGAATCCTAGACAAAGTGAATCCCCCTCACCGACCCGAGTGGAATCAAGGTCAACAGTCCTCGGATAGGGCGTCGAAGGGAACATCAGAGTCCGAACAAAGCTCACCGCCTAACGAGAAGTGGATGTGTCCTCCCCCTGAGCACCAGAGTGTAGTTCCAAAACTTCCCCCTGCACAACAACTTGTGCCCCCAGAATCTCCCTCTGAGCTTCAGCCCATGTCTCCATATCCTCCCCCTAAACAGCCTGCACCAGCCTGTGTCTCCAAAATCTTCCCTTGGGTAATAGTCTACACCCCCAAAACCTCTATCTGCGCCCCCATAACCTTCGACTCCTCGGCTAAGGAAACCCGACCCCGACCTTTCCTGAACGGTACAAGTGCCCCCGCGCAGACATGGGATAGGTTCAGGTCGGGGTCAGCCTGAGAGGTGGTGGGGATATCGACAGCCTCCAAGTCTACCCTGACTGAACCCTCTCCTGGCCGAAAATCTACTCCCCAAAATCTACGAAGGGGGTCTGATTCGTGCACCAATACTACAACACGCTCGAAGCACCCCTCCCTGGTGGAATCTTAGTGAGTAACGATGAAGCTGCCAGTACCATAAGCCACCGTTGCGATCGAAGTCGGAGACCAAGCTCATAGCGGAATCCCCCGTATGTATACCCAACTTAAACACTCCTCCAAGTAAGAATCGATCGCAAACAGCAGAGCAAAAAAAGAACCATCGACGAAGATCTGCCCACTAATCAGTCTGAAGTCTATCAACCACACTTGCATCTGCAAAAGACAGCAAAAAAACTCACTGTCCCAAATCTGAGATTGTGACCACCTTTGAGCCTCCGCCCTACATCTCTGAAAGAAGAGCACATCGATCACAATCTCAGACGGCTATTATGATAATGCAAAACCGGAACTGTTACGAGGAGGTACGAAATAAGACACGATCGTGGGTCGGGATAATCTGTGGCTCGTGAGAAGTAGCCGGGGTAATCGCCCGCCTCTCGCGAGGAGTAGGATGGTGACGTCCAGCAGCAACAATATGAGCACCGCCTCTCCAAATTGATATGTGCAAGGCCGAGATCGCCTTCGTGCGCGCTTGCTTCGAAGTGAGGTGGATAAAAGCATAGCTCGCGTGTTGGTGTTGTCTCGGTAGAGTGACCTCCAAAATCTCCCCAAATCCCCGAAAGAGACCTCTGAGCTCTGCGTCCGAGGGCGAGTAGGTAAATTACCCATGTAGGTCGGAAAAGCAGACTTGGAAGCCTACTCAAAATTTTGAGCCGTACTTGAAGTAATTTTTGCGGTCTGACCGCCTAAAATCTCACAATTGGCATGAGCCAAATCAACCAAGACTACCTCCCTATCCCCCTCTCTCTCGAGGCAACACAATCGGCTGAGCCGAATCAATTGAGTCCACCAACGGGAACTTCCCCTCTCTAATGTCCCTAACCCTACGATCCGAAGGGCATTTGGAATCGGCCAGAAGTAGACTGGCTAGATTCACCGGACTAATCGGCTCAGTCGGTTCAACAATAACATGAGAAGCGTCAAGTGAATAATCAGAGGGCATAGCCGGTTTGTGTACCTTTTCAGACGAGCCATGGTCCGAAGTCGAGTTTCCACGATATGATCCGGTCTGAAAAGTAGAACCAGAGAAAAAAGATTTGGAATGAACCGGCGTGTGGACCGCTTGGATCGGCACCATAGACGGCCCAGGCTGAGTAGTCCGTCCAAGCCCACGAGGGGAAGGCGCTGCCTGCGAATTGGCTTCGGTCGGCCCACCAATGGTTGTCTCTACCGAGCCTGACGAGCCCGAGTGAGCTGCCACTGTGGTCGCGTCGCCGGGAAGCGCCTATGGGTGGCCAGATTTGCCAGAGAGGATGCGGGACAAGGCTGCCTCTCCCTAGACGGTGTCTCGTCCATTCGCCGGCAGTCTGCAACCGGTAGAGTGTCTGTTCTTCATCGAAGCGGAGCCGACCTGGTGATTTTAAGAGTTTGTGCCCTAGTCCAAGTATTTTCTATGTAATCTTCTGCTTAACAATGAATGGCATTTATATTATTATTGTGTAATAGTAATGTGTCAAGCGATGATTTATTCTAAAGTCATCAGTGCGTCATCACTAATAGTAGAGCCTTTAGATACTATGAAATCATGCTCGACAGATCCCTAGTAGAATAGTTATACATAAGTGACTAGCATGAGGAGGACTTACGATCATGTCCTGCCGATCAAGATGTAGAGTCATATCACAGATATCATCCGGGAGACGATATCAGATAAACCGACTTAGAGTATGGCACATAGATTAAGTCACAAACGCATATTTCGTCGTCGTGTGATCACAGCCTTAATACCTTGGAGCGAGTGGCTCACATGTACGTCAATCCAGTAGTTTGACTTGCCCCAACGCTGTCTGTGATAGGGCAGTCATAACGGACATCGTTGGCTATTGGACGGACTGTAGTGGGAGAGCACATTGCGTCTGAAGGGATTTGTTTCCCCACGGTGAGACGTGGTGAAGGGTATGGTTCAAGGCCCTTTCATGAGTGTGACTGATGAAGTGTGCGGCCCCACCAACACGTATCAACAAACTCGGAATTCGAGGAACTAGATCGAATAATTGAGGATGACGATTCTATGCCTCATACGATCTAATACACCTTAAAGCAAATAAAGGATTGGTGATACAGATGATAGATAGAAGATATCGAACCGATCGATACACTCGTGGACATTGGGTAATCACTACGTATTACTACACGCCACTAGTGATGGATCGGGTGAGAAGGGTTCGCACGCTGATCTGCCAATGGTCACGGGCCTACAGGGTCACACGCCTGCGGCAAGAACCGAAGCTTCTCGATAGGACTCAAGAGGTCCAAAATGGGTGGAATAAAAGTGTGGCAATGTGGGTGGCGATTGACATCTTTGTGGTGTCGAACTGGGCCATCGCCGATAGGGTGTTGATCGACACTTTGGTGGTGCCGATCGGGTCTGTCGCTAATGGGGTGTCAATTGACACCATACGTGGACGGGCTGAGTCCTAGAGGCCCTCACCCAAGCCTATAAATAGAGGCTTGGGGTGAGGGCCTCCATAAGCTTCATAGAGCACATTTGCTATTCACCCAAAAGATTTCTTTTAGCTCTCTCATTGAGAATAGAAGAACAGGAGAGAGAGATAGGCCACCAAGGAAGCTAGTGATTCTTGTGGAGGTCTTAGCTTTGCAAGGTTCGAGCCCGGTTATGTGTATACTCGTAGAGAACGAGTCTAAGGAGTCGTTTCGAGATCGGATTCGTGGGTTTTCTGCTAGACTTCGAGATGTAAAAATCCTATCTTTACTTGTTCTAATGATTCATCTATTGTTTGCAAGCAATCCTATGGCGGGTTCTCTGTTAAATTTGTCGACTTCACTGTGCTTGAGATCCCGGGAACCCCAACAGTGGTATCAAAGGCAACTTGCTCTCTAGATGAATCATACATGCATGATTTCTTGGTAAAATTGATTACTTGATCATATGTGATTGTTGCCATGAATGAATCTCTACTTTGTTATCTTGGTTTTGCCAAAGGAACGATAAAAATCCATTCTTTGATCGTTTTACGGATAAAGATTAGATTTTTATTTGTGTTCGGGTGTTATTTCGGATCGGGATTGGTGCATTTTGTGTAGTTGATCTTTCTCGGGAGTCGTGTTTCGATCCGAGTGAAATTGGGTTGAGAATCGATCTCGGGAAAAGCGAAAAACCGATTAGGTCTAGGAGGGTGTCGATTGACACCCCTAGAGGTGTCGATCCTCACCTCGGTTTCTCTGCCACAGAGGTAGTTTCGATCGACACCCCTTGGATGCCTGAGGTGGCGATCGACACTAGGGTGTCGATCAACACCTCTCGGTTCTTAAAAGGTGCCGATCGACACCTACACTCAGTGGGAAATTTTCGCGCCGAATCGAAATATCGACCTAAGGCAAATCAAGTTTTCGAGTTGAATTATTTTATTGCTTTGATGCCATGAATATGCTCGATCCTTGATATGAGTAAATTGGTTTTCATCGAGTATATAAATTATCGAAAAACTATTTTTCTGACGAGATAAAGTTCGGTCTTGAGTTTCCACGGGATTGATGACCCGACAAACCGTAGGACTGCAGAGTTGTGTCGTTCGACATACTTCGGTGCGTTGTTGGCACATTATGTTGAAATTTTTATATCGCCCAATGACCTATTAGGGTTTTGCTCGATATACTAGAGTTTCAACATACTGGTTGATGAAGTGATTACATCGACCAGCGGCGGGGCCGGGTCCTTGCAATTGGATTGAAGGACCGATTTCCAGTTTTCATTAGGAAAAAGCGGGAGTCTAGATTTAGGATTTTGAGATCGGGACTTTCGAGTGCCTAGTGAGATTGATACATTAAAATCTTAAAGATTAAAATATGATTTGTTGTGATTGATTACATGCATTGTGTGACAAAATATATGTTTGATAACATGATATGATTGCGATATACGTAAATTAGATCACATGATGTATAGCTAAATCTCATCAAGACAAGACCATTTATATTGCATATGATTTGTAAATATATAATGGCGGTTTGTGCCATCTTAAGATTTGGATTGTATTATATTTTTACCCGCCCTATGAGCCGTTGATATTTTGTAATCGCACTTCCCGGAGATGGCACGTTGGGAGTCTTAGAGTTGGCATTAAGTCGTGGAGACGTCAAGGAGCCAGTGGGAGCGTCGCCAAGAATGAAGAAGACTTGTTTAGTTATTATCTTCACCCTTAGGATGTGACCCCGATCTTTATGGACCGGCCCCATAAAGATCAAATCTAGATATGGGCTTAAGCTATACATGTTTAAATTGTGTGTTTTAAAACTGCATGATTACTAATGTATAGGGCTGTTCATCGGGTCGGGTTGGGCCAACCAGACCGATTTTGGACCTGACCCGACCTCTGTCGGGTCTATGAACACAGACCCACTACCCTGCCTGACTGGTATTGTCGGGTCTCGGATTCAGGTCTTGTCGGGTCTCGGGTGAGTCAAGTGAAACCCGACAAGCCCGACGGACCTCAATAAAAAGCCCAAATAAACCATGCTACTTAAAAAGAACTTGTTTGATATTTACCTTAAATAATAAATAAAATGTATTCGTAATGAAAAGCAATATGTATTATTTAAACTGTGATTTGAATATAAAACTAATTTCCAAAAATTAATTTCCTTCACATTAACATGAGTTCAGGTAGAAAGTTGATGGATTTAATATGAAGACAAGCATCAGTTTATATAGAAGAGTAAGAGGGTAGAAAGTTGACATTTGAACGATGTGGGATCTTGATAAAAGAGAAAACAAAGCCTTTCAGCGCTTCTCTTCTTCCGCGCGCGCTCACTTATTATTCATCAAAAATAAAGTCCCACATCGGTTATGTATAGAAGAGTATGATGGCTTATATACACATGCAATCTTTTTGGGTCACCAGTTATAGAATTAGGTAGTTATTGGGTCTACGTTGCTGGGCTGGTTTGAGATGTTGGGCTGTGGCCCATATTGGCATAGTTATGTTTTGTATTTAAAATCATCAAGAAATTATCTGATGAATGAACACAATGAAGCACATGGAAGGTTTCAAGTGGGACATACAGCCAGTGCTTGGACCAGGTAGTCGGGTGGCCCAACGGGTTTACCTTTGTACCCGAGACCCGCCCGACTTCCAATCGGGTAAGCCAAAACAGACCCGTTGCTTCACTCGGGTTCGTCGGGTCCTGAGTCATCGGGTCTCGGGTTGGCTTGGGTGACCGGGTTAGTCGGGTTACGGATCAAAATGGACAGCCCTACTAATGTATGTTCATTTTATATACACGAGAACATGATAAGTTTAAACGTACATATGTTTTGCATGTGCGAAATTGGTTAAATAACGTAAACTTGGACATACAAAACTAAGTGAAGCATGAAACACATCATCGTACCTGGTACGGATGAACAGTTGTCATGTAGAGAATGTACTAGGTACATGTCTCGCAAAACTTGATCATATCGCAATGAAATTGAGTTATGCGATGATGCTATCCAATTTTGACACTCTACGAAACTGCGTGACCACGGACATCGTGTGCGTTAGCAGAGCATTCGTTGAAGCAAAACTAGTAGATGTGGACAGTTTTGTTTGGGGCTTAGATGCATTAGCTCTCTCCAGTTCAAGTTCTGGTCCACAAGTCGTTAATTGATTGACTCAACTAGGGCATGAACGTCGTGTGCGTTAGCAGAGCGTTCATGGAAGCATCGATAGAGGATGCGGAGGGATTTTGTTGGGGCGTAGATCCATTAGCTCTCTTTAATCAATATCTGGTCCACATATTTTTGATTGCGCAGACCTAGAGCATCAAACATAACAATGCCAATGTTCTTAGTACATATGTTCTGGCAAAGAGTCACACGCGGTGTGATTGGGAAGTATTCCTACCTACATAACCTAATTGAAGCGTTGATACATTAGCTCACGTCACTTCTATTCATTAGTCAGGCAGGGATGCCCCTTATCCCCACTTCTGTTCATTATAGCTGCGGAGGGGCTACACCTTCTTCTTCAGCGTGGAGAGGAGGCTGCACTTCTCAGGGGGATCCGGATGAGTGATGAAGAGAGAGTCTCACATCTACAGTTTGCAGACGACACCCTCTTATTTGTTGAGGCCGAGCCCCACCAGCTGTTCCAGCTCCGTTTGGTTTTAAAGTATTTTGAGTGAGCGTCAGGCTTGAGAATCAACATCGACAAGTTGGTCGTGTTGGGGTTGAATCTGGAGGAGGGCGGTGACAGACGCTTAGCTAGAGCCTTTGGTTGTGTGGTCGGACAGCTCCCTCTACCTTACTTGGGTTTCAGCTTGGGGGCAGATTACCGACGGGTGGCGACTTGGGAACCGATTGTGGCCAAGTTCAGGACCAGATTAGCTTTGTCGCAGGCGAGCACACTCTCTTTTGGAGGCCGGATCACGCTGATTAAGGCGGCTCTCTCGAGCTTGCCTATTTTCTATATGTCTCTCTTCCGAGCTCCCAGGACTATCACTGCTGTGATCGAGTCCATTATGAGGAGGTTCCTATGGAGAGGCAAAGGTGGACGCCGGGGACTTGCGAAGGTTAGGTGGGAGCGTGTCTGTAGACCGATTAGACAGGGAGGCTTGGGCATCCGTCGCCTTTAGGAGGTCAACAGCGCTCTGCTGTTGAAATGGTGGTGGTGATTCACAACAGAACCTAATCCATTGTGGAGGAGGATACTGTGTGCGAAATACGGATGGGACAGGTCGTCATGGGACTTTTCTTCGCTGCCTTTCTTTGGTCACTCAGGGTCGAGAGCTTTGCGGGATATTCTTGGTCTCTCGTCTCTCCAAGCTTTTCCTAGGAGTTTTGAACCGGGATGTGTTTGTTGGAGACTTGGTGACGGCAGGCAGATCAGATTCTGGGATGACTGCTGGTTGGGAGATTTTTGTTTGCGAACCAGGTTTCAGGGAGACCAGTGGGCAGATCTTTGTCGCTGGTTCTTCTTCTTTTCGGCTGATTGCGACAGATTCATGCACAGGGGAGTGATGAGGAGAGAGTCTCACATCTTGAGTTTGTAGACGACACCCTTTTATTTGTTGAGGCCGAACCTCATAAGTTGTTTCAGCTCCGGTTGGTTTTACAGTATTTTGAGTGGGCGTCAGGCCTGAGGATAAACTTCGACAAGTTAGTCTTGTTGGGGTTGAATCTGGGGGAGGGTGGTGACAGACGCTTAGCTAGAACTTTTGGTTGTGTGGTCGGGCAGCTTCCTCTACCTTATTTGGGTTTCAGCTTGGGGGCAGATTACCGACGGGTGGTGACTTTGGAGCCGATTGTGGCCAAGTTCAGGACCAGATTAGCTCTGTGGCAGGCGAGCACACTCTCTTTTTGGAGGACGGATCGCGCTGATTAAGGCGGCTCTTTCGAGCTTGCCTATTTTCTACATGTCTCTCTTCCGGGCTCCTAGGACTACTCCTGCTGTGATGGAGTCCATTATGAGGAGGTTCCTGTGGAGAGGCAAAGGTGGACGTCGGGGGTTTGCGAAGGTTAGGTTAGAGCGTGTCTGTAGGCTGATTAGACAGGGAGGCTTGGGCATCCGTTGCCTTCAGGAGGTCAACAGCGCTCTGCTGTTGAAATGGTGGTGGCGATTCGCAACAGAGCCGAATCCATTATGGAGGAGGATTCTGTGTGCGAAATACGGATAGGACAGGTCGTCATGGGACTTTTCTTCGCTACCTTTCTCTGGTCACTCAGGGTCGAGGGCTTTGCGGGATATTCTTGGTCTCTCGTCTCTCCAAGCTTGTCCTAGGATTTTTGAACCGGGATGTGTTTGTTGGAGACTTGGTGACGGCAGGCAGATCAGATTCTGGGATGACTGCTGGTTGGGAGATTTTTGTTTGCGAACCAGGTTTCACAGATTATACAGACGTGTGAGCCACCCGGGGCATTCAGTTCATGATGCATGGGTTCTCGAGGGTTGGTCTATTCCTTTCCGTGGGGTGCTGCCAGCTAGGACGGGGTTGGAGTTTGCAGAGCTACTTACGGTACTTGGCACAGTCAGACCGACAGAGGGGATTCGTGACCAGATCTGGTAGCCATCTGATAGGAGAGGATACACTGCGAGTAGGGGCTACCATATGTTGTTGGGGACAGATCAGGCAGTTCCGGTAGACTGGGCTTCGAGGCTGTGGGATACGCCAGTTCCTCCAAACTTCAGGAGTTTTGGATGGCTGGTTCTTCAGGGCAGTTTACCGACCAGGGGCGCTCTTGCTTTCAGGGGGGTCATCCCGATTGGTCATCGCATGTGTGCTCTGTGCGATAGGAGGGAGGAGACGACAGAGCACCTTATGCTCTCCTGCAGGTCGACTAGGAGATTCTGGAGAAAGATACACAGATAGTGGGGTATCCAGCTCCCTCCCACTCAGACAGTTCTGTAGGGTTTTGGAGCGTTCTAGATCGTCATCGTGATAGCGGAAGCAATAAAAAGATAATCTACTCCAAACCTTGTCCAAGAACATTTAAACCATTAAATCCCAAAGCAAAATCTATTCCACAAGATGTTTACCTTTAAGTCTTGTTTGAATCGATAAAGAAGAACGTTCGGATCTTCTTCTCTAAAGCAAGTCCACACCAAGAGGATGATCTTCAAGATCCTTCACTTAATTGCCTACTAGAACAATTAAATGAAGAACAAGAGAGCAAGATGGAGGAGAAGAACAAGGGGTGGCCGGCCACACTAGAGAGAGAGAGAGGTTTTGTGAGTGTTTTGTGATTAAATGATTAATGAATCAAAGTCTTGCATTTAATCCATCATCCAACTCACAAGTATGGGTTTAAAGTGATTGGTATGGGCTTAAAGGTGCTTTAACCCATACCCCTTAAATCACTCACCTCTTAATCCACAACCACCAACTAAGCATGGTGTTGTGTGGCCCCCACAATGGCCCCACAAAGTGGGCCGGCCATATGGCCTTATTGGTCCCTTATTGGGCCGGCCATGAGGCTTCATGGGCCGAGCCCAATGGGCCCTCCCGTGTTGTCTCATGCCGCGTCCAAAAGTTTCCCGACCTTTTTGTCGTTACTTATCAAACAAAGTCCGACGCGATATCGACGAAAAACTCAATTTTTCTCGATTCGCTAATTATTCTCTCAAACCGAACCTATGGCACAAAACCTCCAGTTTTGTCCGTATACTTCTCCTTAAGAAACATCCATGTTTCCTTGTCTCAAGTTATCCGTCTTGTATGTGTGTGACCCTCTAGGCTCATGCCACCGTTGGCAGATCGGCGCAAGACTCGCTCTTGCCCGATCCATCATAAGTGGTCTCTAGTAAAACATTATGATTACCCAAGGTGCACGATGATCGATGATTCGACTTAACCTTTGTGCGTACAAGTCACTATCCTTTTATCTCTAGATATCCCGATTGATCTCAAGGCATAGAGTCGTCTCCCTTGTTCAATCAATCATTGTTACTTGATATGCGAGATGACTGAGGACTGATAACCCGTACATTTGCATGGCCATGCTTTTCCTCTCAGTCAGTCTCCATCAAGAGGCCTTCTAACGGATATCTTTCCCATACCGTAGTATGAGGGATAAATCCCTTAGCCGTCTTTCGTGTCACTCATGCAACCCGTTCCGCCACCCAATCATGCCCTTCATAGTAATCCTTTTACAGAAAGCGTTTGGCGCAAGTTAAAGCCGTACGTTCATTGCACAGTGATCACAAAGACTCCTTGGTCTAAGGACGTCGTGACAAGCTATCGCATCTGAATATGTTTATGGCTTAATCTATGAAAACACTATTCAATGCGGGTCGTCCGATATCAATCACCTCATGATATCTATGATATGGTTATAGGATCCCACATCCTTATGACAAGTAGAACTACGTCATTAAGAACCATCCTCATACTGGTCGCTTTTAAGGAAGCATAGGTTGACCAGGGACTCGTTAAGTGTGATCCGTACAGATTTATGGTTCTACTACTTTAGTGGTCATAAATCAGATCATGCTTAACATATTACTTCAACACATAAGTAATATAAAGCCGTTTATATTTATACATTACAAACGATGATATTTGTACATAGACGTTTACAGGCTAATACCAATTGGACTAGGGCACAAATGCTATCAATCTCCCACTTGCCCTTAGTTCCAATCTAAGTCCCAGTCTATACCCATTGACCTAACATGTTTTTCATGTTTATCTTGAGGAAGAGCCTTGGTCAATGGGTCGGCTGTGTTATCATCAGTTGCAACGTATTGGATCTTCACGTCACCTCTAGCAACTATGTCGCGGATGATGTGATACTTTCTGAGTATATGTTTGGATCTGTTATGTGCCCTAGGTTCCTTAGCTTACGCAATAGCCCCGGTGTTGTCACAATATAAGTCTACTGGGTTAGACGGGTTTTTAATTACACCTAACCCAGCCATGAAACTCCTGATCCATACAACCTCTTTCGCCGCCTCACATGCGGCAATGTACTCAGCTTCCGTCATAGAGTCGGCAATGGTATCCTGCTTCTTGCTTTTCCAGCTGAATGCTCCACCGTTCAACATAAACACATATCCCAACTGACTCTTAAAGTCATCGGGGTCTGTCTGGAAACTAGCGTCGACATATCCTTTGACGACGAGATCATCATTTCTGCCCCCGTATACAAGAAAGGCGTCCTTGGTTTTTCTCAAATATTTGAGAATCGCCTTGACAGCCATCCAGTGTGCCTCACCGGGTTTGGATTGATGTCTACTGGTACAGCTTAGGGCAAACGAGACATCCGGTCTCGTGCATATCATGGCATACATTATGGACCCTATAGCCGAAGCATATGGGATCTCATTCATTCTTGCTAGCTCTGCAGGTGTCTTAGCACCCTGCTTCTTGCTAAGCTTCACGCCATGACGCATGGGCAGCAATCCTTTCTTTGAATCTTGCATTGAGAATCGTCTCAACACCTTGTCTATATAAGTGCTTTGACTTAAGCCCAAGACCCGCTTGGCACGGTCTCTATATATCTTGATTCCCAAGATGTAAGAGGCCTCGCCTAAGTCCTTCATTGCGAAACACTCACCTAACCAAGTCTTCGTTAAGAGCAAGGTAGGGACGTCGTTTCCAATGAGCAGTATGTCATCAACATAAAGCACTAAAAATATTATATTGCTCCCACTTGCCTTTTTATACACGCAAGGTTCATCATCGTTCTTGACGAAGCCAAACAGTTTTACTACATCAAAACGCTGATTCCAACTCCGAGATGCTTGCTTCAAACCATAGATTGATTTGAGCAACTTGCAAATCTTTCCCTTATTCTTTGGATCCTCAAAACCCTCAGGCTGAGACATATAAACGTCCTCAGCTAACCTCCCGTTGAGGAAGGCGGTTTTGACATCCATTTTCCATATCTCATAGTTGTGATATGCTGCTATGGCAAGAAGAATGCGGATAGATTTGACCATAGCTACTGGAGAAAAGGTCTCTTCATAGTCAATTCCGTGGACTTGTCTATAACCTTTTGCTACCAGTCTCGCTTTATAGGTCTGAGGTTTGCCATCCATGTCAATCTTTATTTTAAAGATCCATTTACACCCTATGACCTTAACATCAGGGGTATGATCTACCAAGTCCCACACTTGATTATCTGACATGGATTGCATTTCTTCCCTCATGGCTTCCAGCCATTTCTCAGAGTCGGTTCCGTCCAAAGCCTCTCGAAAGGTAGCTGGATCATTGTCCACTAGTACTAAACCATCACCTTCAGTTACTAAGAAACCGTATCTGACAGGTGCATGACTTATCCTTTCAGAGCGCCTCGGACCGTCCTCATTAACTGCAGCTATTGGTTCTTGCTCAATGACCACTTCTGGCTCTACCTCTTCTAGTGGGTTGTCTAGTGGTTCCCGAGTGACCATCTCATCTAGAACTTCATCAAGATGAATAGCCCTCCCACTGACTGTCTTGGAAATGAACTCTTTTTCCAAGAACGTCCCACCTCGAGCGACAAAAACTTTATTTTCGCTCGGTTTGTAGAAGTAGTATCCTTTTGTTTCTTTTGGATATCCGACGAAAGTGCATTTATCTGATCTTGGTTCGAGCTTGGTTGCAAGCAACCTTTTAACATAAGCCTCGCAACCCCAGATTTTAAGGAAGGACAAAACGGGTTCCTTCCCGTACCATTTTTCAAATGATGTCCCTTCCACTGCTTTCGACGGAGCCCTATTTATTATGAAAGCGGTCGTTTGCAGAGCATAACCCCAGAAGGAGATCGGGAGATCAGTGAGACTTAACATTGATCGAACCATATCTTACAATGTTCGATTCCTCCGTTCGGACACACCATTAAGTTGCGGTGTTCCTGGCGGAGTCCACTGAGATAGTATTCCACCTTCAGTAAGATAACTAAGAAACTCCTCGGATAAGTATTCTCCACCCCGATCAGAACGGAGTGCCTTGATACTCTTTCCGAGTTGATTTTCTACTTCAGTCCTAAACTCTTTGAATTTATCAAAAGCTTTGGACTTATGTCTCATGAGATAGACATAACCATATGTACTGAAATCGTCAGTAAATGTAATAAAGTAGCCTAAACCACCTCTGGCATGCGTACTCATTGGTCCTCATACGTCTAAATGTATTAGACCCAATAAGTCACCTGCCCTCTCACCTAAACCAGTGAAGGGCGCTTTAGTCATCTTGCCCATCAAACAAGCTTCGCATCTTTCAATCGCTTGGAATTCGAATTGACAAGCTATCACAAAGACTCCTTGGTCTAAGGACGTCGTGACAAGCTATCGCATCTGAATATGTTTATGGCTTAATCTATGAAAACACTATTCAATGCGGGTCGTCCGATATCAATCACCTCATGATATCTATGATATGGTTCCAGGATCCCACATCCTTATGACAAGTAGAACTACGTCATTAAGAACCATCCTCATACTGGTCGCTTTCAAGGAAGCATAGGTTGACCAGGGACTCGTTAAGTGTGATCCATACAGATTTATGGTTCTACTACTTTAGTGGTCATAAATCAGATCATGCTTAACATATTACTTCAACACATAAGTAATATAAAGCCGTTTATATTTATACATTACAAACGATAATATTTGTACATAGATGTTTACAGGCTAATACCAAATGGACTAGGGCACAAATGCTATCAAGTTCATGATCTCTTCATGGGGTGGAGAGCCAGAGTAGCAGACAGGGGAGCGAGGAGGGCCTGAAGCAGACTCGTGACGATGGGATTTTGGTACATCTGGGTCACCAGGAACGGCAGGATCTTCAGGGACGAGGAGTGTTCGCCTGGAGAGACCCTTAGACTACTTCAGATGCGGTCGTATACTCTGGTGCAGGCAGACGAGGGACGGGACATCCAGTCTTGGACGGAGGAGCGCACTTTAGCCGCCTGGTGCGCGAACCCGAGGTTGGTACTCCAGGCTATTCTTTCTTAGCTTATCTCTTTTTTGGGCCGTATTTTTTCGGGGCTCTATCTTTTATTTCTTTGTTTTGAGGCTCAGTTTTCCCTTTTTTCATTTTTACTCTGCTCTTTTCATTTATATTATTCATTATTGCTGATAAAAAAAAAACAAAAAATGGTCTTGGTTCTTGATTCTTACAAAGGATCAAAATGGTCAAGGTTTTGCAACAAATCTTCATAGATAAATTCATAGTCTAACTTGAATTTATTGATCTGTGTAGATATTGGTAGCAAGCCAAGCACACACATTGTCACTAAGGTCGATCCCGGATAAGGAGAAACTTAGTGGAACGAACTTCCTCGATTGGGAGCGTAATTTGAGAATTGTACTCAAATACAAGAGAAAGGAACATGTGCTTGACGAGCCCGTACCCCATATGCTGGATGCGGGTTCCACGAGTAGTGTTTGGGACGCTCATCAAAAGCGCCTTAACGACTCGCTCGACGTGGGATGTCTCATGCTGAGCACGATGGAGGCTGATCTCCATAAACAACTAATCGATCTTAGTGGGAGCTCATTCGCACGATGTCTAGGGCTTGATGTTCACCAAGATGCCATCTGGAGAGTCAGTCAGCTGTCATGTGCTGAAAACGAAGGGTCAGTTCGAGCACCTTACTAAGTTGGGTGTCGTATTCACTGACGAGTTGAAGGTCGATATGATCCTGTCAACTCTCCCTTCCATGTATGATGGGTTCACCATGAACTAAAACATGCATGACTTGCACAAGACCATCACAGAGCTGCACGGCATGCTTGTATCTGCTGAGATAAACCTCAAGGGTAAAACTAAAGAGATGATGGTCAAAGGGGGCACCAGCTTAAAGAGATCTAGTGGGAGCTCGATCATGTCTTCCAAACCGACTGACGGGAGAGGGAAGGGTCCTGAGGTTCATAAGGACAAGTCCGCGCTCAAGGGAAAGGGCAAGGCCAAGTTGGACGTGAAGGACGCCATCTGCTTCTTCCGCGATCAGCGTGGTCATTGGAAGAGGGACTGCAAGAAGTTCCTAGAGGAGCAGAAGAAGGCCAGTAGGACTGGCGCTTCAAGTATTTATTTCATTGAAATAAATCTGTCTACTAATTGCTAGATTCTGGATCACAATCTCACATTTGTGTTGATGTGCATGTGCTAGAAAGTAGACGAGATTTGGCTGGCGATGAAGCAGACATACAGGTTGCAGATGGCAAGAGTGTCGTGGCAACATTAGTAGTGGTCGTTCGTCTCAGTCTCCCGCCGGGACTTCTTTTGATTTTGAACAATGTTTATTGTGTGCCCTCTTTCTGTAAAGACATTATTTCTATTTCTGTTTTAGACATTGAAGGTTTCGATTTTGTTATTGACAATGGTCTTTTCAAGATTTATAGAAAGAATGTCGGTTATGGGGAAGCATTGCTTGTTAGTGGTCTATGTGTTTTGAAAACTAGTGACATCAACGAGAATTAGGTATACAATGTGAATACCAAAAGGCTCAAGGTTGATGAATCGAGTGAGACTCGACTATGGCCCTTCCGTCTGGGCCAAATTAGTGAGAGACAGATCAGCAAGATGACGAAGTCGGACAAATTGATATGTGCGAATCTTGTTTGATGGGCAAGATGACGAAGTCGAACAAATTGATAGGTGGGAATCTTGTTTGATGGGCAAGATGACGAAGTCGCCCTTTACCGGTAGGGGTGAGAGGCCTGGTGACTTGTTGGGCTTAACGTATGTGGGCCCATGAGTATACAAGACAGAAGAGGATTTAGATACTTTATCACATTTACTGATGATTACAGTAGATATGGTTATGTCTATCTTATGAGACATAAGTCTGACTCGCTTGACAAGTTCAAAGAGTTTAAGGCTGAAGTTGAGAATCAACTTGGGAAGAAAGTTAAAGCACTTCGCTCAGACCGAGGTGGCGAATACTTGACTCAAGACTTCATCGACCACCTAGAAGAGTGTGGGATATTGTCTGAGTAGACTCCTCCAGGAACACCTCAATTGAACGGTGTGTCCGAAACGAGAAACCGAACCTCGTTGGACATGGTTCGCTCTATGATGAGTCCGAAGATACGCTCTTGCGACAGTTGCGTTCATTCTGAAACAGGCACCTACGAAGGCGTTGGATACAACACCATACGATGTGTGGAGTGGGAAACGTCCCAAGTTTTCGTTCATCAAGATTTGGGAATGCGAGGCTTACGTCAAACGCTTTATGGCAGACAAGCTCGAATCAAGATCTGACAAGTGTATCTTCGTAGGGTACCCGAAAGAGACTTTTGGTTACTACTTCTACAAACCCGACGAGAACAAAGTATTTGTTGCTCGTAAAGGTGTATTTTTGGAGACGATATTCCTCTAAAAACCAGCCAGTGGGAGGACTATGCATCTGGAAGAGATCCGAGATAGCACGAGTACTGAGAATCCTGAAGAATTTTGGGATCCCCACTTAGACAATGTAGAGGTAGAGCTTGAGCTGGAACAAGAGGCACATGCAGTGCCCAACATAGTTCCCGAAGCCCCACGGCGTTCTGAAAGGCCTCATCATGCACCCATCAGATACAGATTTATGGTAACTGAGGGTGGTGACTTGGAGATTGTGGATTCTGACGATCCGACAACATTTCAAGAATCCATGAGGAGTTCTAATTCCGAGAAATGGTTAAGCGCCATGAAGGATGAGATGAAATCATGGATGACATCCAAGCTTGGAACTTGGTGGATCCAACCTCTGGTGTTAAGACCATCGGTTGCAAATGGATAGTTAAGATCAAACATGACATGAATGGAGTTCCTTAGACCTATAAGACCCGACTGGTTGCGAAAGGTTTTAGGCAAATCCTTTGAGTTGATTATGATGAAACTTTCTCCATGGTGGCCATGGTCAAATCGATCCGGATTCCATTCGCATTTGTTGCATATCATGACTATGAGATATGGCAGATGGATGTCAAGACTGCTTACCTCGATGGGAAGCTAACTAAGGATGTGTATATGACACAACCTCAGGGTTTCGTCGATTCAGAGAATGCTGAAAAGATTTGTAAGCTGCAGAAGTCCATTTATGGATTGAAGCAGGCTTCTCGGAGTTGGAATCGTCGATTTCATGAAGACGAGCCTTGCATGTACAAGAGGGCAAATGGGAGTGCAGTCGTGTTCTTAGTGTTGTTTGTAGATGACATACTTCTTATCAAAAACGACACCCCCACTATGAAAGCCACCAAAGCTTGGTTGGGGAAGTGTTTTGAGATGAAGGATTTAGGCGAAGCCGCGTATATCCTGGGGATCAAGATTTATCGAGATCGCCGAGGAGGATACTTGGGCTGAGCCAAAGCACATATATGGACAAGATCTTGAAAAGATTTTCGATAAACGAATCCAAGAAGAGATTCCTTCCCATGAGACATAGAGTGAAGCTTAGCAAGACTCAGTGTCCCACAACACCTGAATATTTGAAGTTTATGAATGGAATCCCCTATGCATCAGCAGTAGGATCAATCATGTACGCCATGATCTGCACAAGACCTGATGTCTCTTATTTCCTATCCTGCGTAAGCAGATTCCAGTAAAACCTCGAAGAGGACCACTGGAAAGCAGTGAAGACGATCCTAAAGTACCTCAAGAGGACAAAGGATGCCTTCTTGACCTACGGGGCAAGTGATGAGGAGCTAGAGGTGACAGGATACTTCGACGCCAGTTCTCAGACTGACTCGGATGACTCACGGACAAAGTGTGGATACGTGTTCACACTGAATTGTGGGGCTTTTAGCTGGAAGATCTTCAAGCAGCCGACCGTTGCAGATTCTACCACATGAGCCAAGTACAAAGCTGCTGAAGTGTGCGGCCGTATCAATACGTATCAGTCAACTCAGAATTCGAGGAACTAGATTGATTACATGAGGATGACGATTTTATGCCTCATACGATCTCATACGCCTTAAAGCAATTAAAGGGTTAGTGATACAGATGACAGACAGGAGATATCGAACCAATCGATACACTCGTGGACATTAGGTAATCACTACGTCTTACTAGAGGCCACTGGTGATGGATCGGGTGAGAAGGGTTCTCACGCCGATCTGCCAATGGGTCACAGGCCTTCAGGGTCACACGCCTGTGGCAAGAACCAAAACTTCTCGATAGGGCTCAAGAGGTCCAAAATGGGTGGAATAGAAGTGTGGCAATGTGGGTGGTGAATGACATCTTTGTGGTGTCGATCGACGCACACCACATAAGGTGTCGATCGACACCACCGAGGTGTCGATCGGGGCCGTCTCCAGTAGGGTGTTGATCGGGGCCATCGCCAATGGGCTGTCGATGGACACCTCTGTTCTTAGAGGTGTGTCGATCGACAGCATACGTGGTCGGGCTGAGCCTTAGAGGCCCTCACCCACAGCCTATAAATAGAGGCTTGGGGTGAGAGCCTCCATAAGCTTCATAGAGCACATTTTCTATTCACCCAAAAGATTTCTTCTAGCTCTTTCATTGAGAATAGAAGAACAAGAGAGAAAGAGAGGCCACTAAGGAAGCTAGTGATTCTGATGGAGGTCTTAGCTTCGCAAGGTTCGAGCCCAGTTGTGTGTGTACTCGTAGAGAACGAGTCCAAGGAGTCGTTTCAAGATCGGATTCATGGGTTTTCCGCTAGACTACGAGGTAAAAATCCGATCTTTACTTGTTCTAATGATTCATCTATTATTTGCAAGCGATCATGTTGCGGGTTCTCGGTTAAATTCGTCGCTTCCGTTGTGTTTGAGATCCCGGGAACCCCAACAGCGATCTGCAGCGACAGAGACCACCAGGCTCCTCATCAAGCTTCCTTATTTTGATCAACTAATCTTTCTTGCCTTTCCCACCTGATGTTGTTGTCTTTCCAATGAACCAGCAAGAAGTCCGCCATGGTCGACGACCCCGGTGGTGGCTATCGACGCCCGAATGGCGCGTCGGCCCGATCGCTCGACGACCCCGGTGGTGGCTATCGACGTTTGAATGGCGCGTCAGCCCGATCACTCGACATTAACCGCTATGTCTCTATCCTCGATCTCTATACCCTGAGTCCTCGTCTGCCCCCTGCCGTTACCCTCCTCTTCTCTGCCCCCGAGTTACCATGCCCTGTCGAGTGGTTGCGTCGAAGCAGCGAAGGAGGTGCTGCTAGCAGTGCTAGCCGCCAAGCAATTATTTGAATTTGCAGATCGCTTCGACGGCCTCTCCAATCTTCGTCCCTGTCTGGAGGTGTCCCCTAGCCTCTCCTCTACGTCCTCCATCACTCTGGCGGATGAGAACGACAAAGGCCCTCTACGGACGTCCGATCTAGGTTCTGCATCGGGTACTCGTCAGATCGATCACCAAATCTATGAGTCCAAGCTTTTGCTCCTAATCCTTCCTTTCCTCATCGTCGGGACTGCCACATGCCATCACCCTTCACTCTGTCTGGTCGATTCGCATGCGTTTGCCATTTTTTCCGATCGGGAAACACTTCCGGCTTGTTGCCAGCGCTGGTTAGAGGCTCAAAACAATTCCAAATGGCAATATGATGATCGCAATCATCACCCCATCAAACAGATCTCCTCTTCGCGTGAAGAAAATGATGAAAAAGAGGTCGCCGGATCTTCGCCGAAGGTGGCCGGAGCGCTGCCGGAAGCTCGCCGGAAATCATCCTCTAGAGAGAAAAAACAATCAATGTAGTATGAGTGCTTTTTCAATAAAGAAGACCGGTAATCCTTTATTTTCGTATTGCAAAAATTGCTCTATAATGTAAGATAACGTACGTTAGGAAATGACTTTCTTAGAATGCCCTCAACCTCTCCAGTTTGATAAGAAAGGAATGATCTAAGAAATGTCATATGAGTTTTTTTTTTATCAGCAATAGTAGATATTATAAATGACGAGAGAAAAGTACAATAAAACAGAAAAAAAAGGGGGAAAATTGAGCCCCAAACCAAAAGAGGGGAAAACAAAGCACCAAAACAGCCCAAAAAGAGAAAAAAGCTAAGAAAGGATAGGCTGGAGTACCAATCTCGGGTTCGCACACCAGGTGGCTAAAGTTCTACCCCGTCCAAGCCTGGATGTCCCGCCCCTCGTCTGCCTGCACCAGAGTATAAGAACGCATCTGAAATAGTCTGAGAGCCTCTCCAGGTGATCGCTCCTCATCTCTGAATATCCGGCCGTTCATGGTGACCCAGATGTACCAGAAACCCATTGTGATAAGTGTGCTCCATGCCCTCCTCGCTCCTTTGTCTGTAACTCTGTCTCTCCACCCATCGTGAACGCATCTGAAGTAAATGTCATGTGAGTGCTTTTCCAACAAAGAGTACCGGTAACGCTTCAATTTGTATGGAAAAAATTGCTCTATAATGTAAAAAAAGTTAGGTTCCGAAAATGACTTTCTCATAATGCATTAAAACTCTCCCATACGATAGTGAATGACCTAAGAATCAATATCATATGAGTAATTTTCCAAAAAAATTGACCGGTAATGATTTTCCAAAAATTGCTAATATTGTAAGAAAAGTTAAGTTCCAAAAATAACTTTCTCGGAATGCCCTTAAACTCTCTCATATAAGAGGGAATGACATAAGAATCAATGTCATATGACTTTTTTTTCATCAACAATAAATTATATTATTACAACAAAAACAAGGGAAAAACTGAGCCCCAAACCAAAAGAAAAAAGCCAAAAAACAAGGACTAAGAGATAATAGAACGAAGTACCATCATCGGGTTTGCGCACCAGGTGGGCAAAGCACGCTCCCCCGTCCAAGACTCAATATCGCGACCCTCGTCTGCCTGCACCAGCGTGTATGAAAGCCTCTGCAGCAACCTAAGGGCCTCTTCAGTTGAGCGCTCCTCATCTCGGAAATCTGGACGTTCCTGTTAACCCAGATATACCAAAAACCCATCTTGATCAATCTGCTCTAAGACCTCCTCGCTCCTCTATCCGCAATCCTATCACTCCAGTCCATGAAGAGGTCATGAACGGACTGAATAATGGGGAACAGGGTCCCCCAGCACCTGTGGATCTCTCTCCCAAACCTCATAGACCAGCTGCATGAAAGCATGTTATACTCCGTCGTCTCCTCTCTCCTCCCACATAGCGTGCAAAGGTGGTGACCGATCGGGATGACACCCCTGAAGGCAAGAATGCCTCTGGTCGGGAGGCCGCCCTGGAGCACTAATCACCCGAAACTTCTGAAGTTCGGAAAAACTGGCATACCCCATATTCTGGGAGCCCAGTCCACCGAGTCTGCATGATCCGGCCCCGACAGCATATGAAAGCCTCTCCCCGTCGTGTATCCTCTCCTGTCAGATGCCCACCATATCTGAACACGGACAACCTCTATCGATCTGGTAGTATCTCTGCCAACTCTAGCCTCGCTCTACCGTTAAGACTCCCCGGAAGGGTATGCAACATCCACTCAGAGCCCAAGCAGAACGAACAGTATTTCCCGGGTTACTCACACAGCTGTAAAGCCTCTGGAACCTGGTCCTCAAACATAAGTCCTCCATCCAACAATCATCCAAGAATCTCATCTGACTGCCATCCACAAGTCTCCATCGAACAAAGCTTGGGCCAAAAATAAAATGGAATGCCTTATGGGAAGTCAACCCTAGAATAGCCCGCAAAGCTCTCGACCCCGTGTGACCCGAAAACGGAAGAGAAGGAAGGTCCCAAGCTGATCTGTCCCACCCATATCTCGCGCACATAATCCTCCTCCACAAAGGATTTGATTCTGTCGCGAAACGCCTCTCCAGGTGAGCGCTCCTCATCTCGGGAAATCCGGCCGTTCCTGGTAACCCAGATATACTAGAAACCCATCGTGATCAGTTTTCTCAAAGCCCTTCTCTCCCATATGTCCGCAATCCTCGCGCTCCACGCCATGAAAAGGTGGTGAACGGACTGAGTAGTGAGGAACGGGACCCCCCACCACCTTTGGATTTCTATCCAAAACCTCCTAGTCCAGCTACAGTAAAGCATGAGATGCTCCATCATGTCCTCTCTCCTCCCGCACAGAGCGCAAAGGCGGTGACCGATCAGGATGACACCCCTGAAGGCAAGAGTGCCTCTGGTCGGGAGGCCGCCCTGGAGCACTAACCATCCGAAACTCCTGAAATTTAGCGGAACTGGTATAACCCCATAGTCTGGGAGCCCTGTCCACCAACTCCGCATGACCCGCCCCTGACAGCATATGAAAGCCGCTCCTCGCCGTGTAATGTCTCCTGTAAGATGCACACCATATCTGATAACTGACACCCTCTCTCGACCTGGTAGTGACAATAACTGTAAACAATTCCGCGAAATCTTGCCCTGCTCTGGCCGTCAAGACCCATGAAAAGGTATGCGTCATCAACTCAGTACCAAATCAGAACGAACAATATGCCTCCGGTTACTCACATTGCTTTAAAGTATCCGAAACCTGGTCCTCAAACAGAAGTCCCCAGCCAACAATCATTCCAGAACCTGATCTTATTGTCGTCTCCAAGTCTCCAGCGAACACAGCCTGAGCCAAAAACCCTAGGGAAGGCCTGGAGGTAAGTCAGACCTAGAATAGCACGCAAAGCCGTCGAACCCGAGTGACCCGAAAAAAGAAGACAAGAGAGATCCCAAGCTGACCTGTCCCACCCATATCTCGTGCACAAAATCCTCCTCCAGAGAGGACTTGGTTCTGATGCGAAACGCCACCACCATTTCAACAGCAGAGCGCTATTGACCTCTTCTAAATGTCAGATGCCCAAGCCACCCTGCCTGGTCGGCCTACAAACTATCTCCCATCTGACTTTCGCGAACCCTCGACGGTCGCCTTTGCCCTTCCATAGGAACCTCCACATAGTGGATTCTATCTCGGCCACAATAGTACTCGGAGCCCTAAAAAGCGACATGTAGAAAGTATGCAAGCTCAAAAGAGCCGCCTTGATCAACGTGATCCAGCCTCCAAAGGAAACACTGCTGGTCTGCCATAGAGCAAGTCTGGCCCTGAACTTTGCCACAATCGGCCCCCAAGTCAACACTCGCCTGTAATCTGCCCCCAAACTGAAGCCCATATAAGGTCAAGGAAGTTGTCCCACCACACAACCGAAAGCTCGAGCCAAGCGACCATCACCTCCAACCTCCAGGTTTAACCGCAACAAGACTGACTTGTCGAAGTTGATCCTTAAACCTGATGCCCAATCGAAGTACTGTAAAACAAGCATGAGCTAAAACAACTGGTGAGGCTCAGCCTCGACAAACAGAAGGGTATCGTTAGCAAACTGAAGGTATGAGACTCTCTCCTCATCACCCACCCGGACCCCTCTATAAAGAAGTGCCTCCTCTCCATGCTTAAGAAGCAGATGTAGCTCTTCTGCTGCAATGATAAACTAGAGGGGGGATAAGGGGCATCCCTGTCTGACTCCTCTCCTGATGTTAAACTGGCTCGTGGAGAGCCGTTGACTAGGACCGAGGCTGAGGAGCCTAGACAAGAACCTATCCAGTGTCTCCACTTAGGGCCGAAACCCATAGCTGCCATAACTCTCCATAGGTAGCCTCAATCGATTCGGTCAAAAGCTTCTCAACTTCAAGCTTGACCACCGCCGCCTTGGAGCCTGTCTTGCAAACCATATCAATCAACTCGTTCTCTACATGAACACCATCTACCAACTGAAGGAATCCATGAGGTCCAAATCAATTAATTTCATGCAATAGCGGAAGCAATTAACCATGGATTCTAAACAAGCTATGAACGAATCATCATGTGAAAGTTTTCAGCATATAAAATATAATAAGAATGGGCTTCAAGCCCACTTAATTTAACCTTGTAAAATCGAATCCAACAATCACAAAACTTGATTTTATGATCTCTAGTTGTATCCACACAAGCAAAACACCTTTAGTGAGATTTCTACAAAACAGTTTGCTGGTTAATTTTTGAGAGAATAGCAAAAAATTGAAGAGAGAGAGAGAGAGAGAGAGAGAGAGAGAGAGAGAGAGAGAGAGAGAGAGAGAGAGAGAGAGAGAGAGAGAGAGAGAGAGAGAGAGAGAGAGAATTGGTGGGATTATTACGTAAATCAAATATTTGATTTTGTAAGTATCTTTCACTTTTTCCAAATCCTAATTATCTTCTCATTATAATTATAATAAGAATGGGCTTAAAGTCCATTAATTAAACCAATTTAAATTGGGTTATGATTAAATGGTTTAGCTAGACCGTCCGAATTACTCTAAACCGATTTCTGGTTTAGCTAATTCGTACCTGATTTACTTAAATCAAATTGCGAACTTCCCGATTCTCATAATCTTCATAAACTAACTCTTCCAAGTCCCCTTTTGCAATACTTTACTTAAAGTGTGTGACCCTCTAGGCGCACGACCCGTTGGCAGACTGGCAAAATTACCATTTTGCCCTTTCCATCATAAGTGGCCTCTAGCAAGACATTATGATTACCCAACGTTCGTGAATATCGATGATTCGATTTACCCTCTTATCGTCCATGTCACTATCCTTTTATCACACCAATATCTAGATTGATCAAAAGGCATAGAACCGTCATCCTAATTTATCAATCATTGTATCTTGATATCTAAGACTATTGAAAACTGATACTAAATATCTTCTGCATGGCCATGCGATTTCCTTCAGCCATACTCATCAAGTGGCCTAAACAGATATCATTCCTATACCGGAGTATGGGAAATAAATCCCTCAGTCGTCTTTTGAGTTCACTCATACAACTCATAACTAAGCCAATAAGAGCCCTTATGGCTACCCTTTTACAAGTAACGTTATACTAGGTCAAACTTAGATATTCATAACATAGAGATACACAGACTCCTTGGTCTAAGGATATAATGACAAGCTACGATACGTGAGTATGCTCACGACAGTATCTATGCCGCATATTCACCATTGGGTCGTCCAATACCATCTCCCTGATGATATCTATGATCTAACTCCGGCACTACCTTGCCATGATCAGTAGAGCGTGATCATAACGAATTAGCCTCATACTGATCGCTTCTTAATGAAGCTTGACTGATCAGGGACTCATTAAATGTAATTTATTCTGATCTACAGTTCTATTATTAGTGATGACACACATAATGATATAGATCAAATTACATCTAATATATTACTACAACACATAAGTAATATAATGTTGTTTTATTAATTTGAAAGATGATAAAATAAGACATGTAGATAAACTTATTACATTGGACTAGGGCACAAATGTAACACAAATTGTCTCCCCTAGATAAATCTCGACTGAACCTCCCCAATCAAATCACGAATAAATCGACGCAACCGGATGGGGAGAACCTTAGCAAGAAGTTTATAAGATCCCAAAATCAAACTGAACGGCCGAAAGTGCGCAGACTCACGTGGGGTCTCAATCTTTGAAATCAAGTCAATGAAAGAAGTATTGAGACCCGATCCGATCCTCCCAGTCAAGTGAAAATCATGGAAAAAACGAAGCATGTCATCCCTAACCACATCCCACATTTCACGGAACAAACGCATGGTGAAACCGTCTGGGCCCGGGGTCTTAGCCTCATCACACTCTAAGAGAGCCTAGAGTATCCCCTCGTCAATGACCACAGCCTCTAAAAAGTCTGACGCCCCCGGCGGCAATATCCGGAACGGAATTGGCTGTAGACTGGGCCTCACAATAGGGTATGGCCGGAATCTCGCCGCAAAATGGTCAACACCTGCTCTGTGAATCGGTTCTGGATGCGTCTGTTCCTGAACGTCGATAACCATGCTCTGAATACGACTCCTCCAACTTCTCGTCGCGGCGCATCTATGGAAGTACCGAGTGTTCATGTCTCCCTCAAGAGCGTAGCGAAAACTCGACTTCTGCCTCCAGATGTCCGCACGAGACTTCGCCAAGCCCCAAGCTCGGTCCGGAGTTTACTGCGGTCCTCCTCCTCAGCCTCAGTGAGTGGTCTCTATCTCACTAACGCATCAAGTGCCTCGATGCTGGCTGTGGTCCTGGAAATTTGGTGCTCCATGTTACCAAACACCTCGATATTCGAAGTAGCAAAGTCTGACCTCAGGCGTTTGAGCTTCTTCCCCAACATATAGTTTGGACAACTCACAACGTCGATTTAAGAGGCCCACTTTGCCGCCACAAAACTCTTGAAATCACTATAATCTAGCCAGGCGTTGAGGAACCGTCTAGGCACCCAAAAGAATAGCGTTGTGATCCGAGAGCATCTTTGTCAAACTTGTGAGAATCGGATCTGTGAAAAGAGCTAGCCATCATGTCCTGACCGAGGAGGTTAAGATCTATCCTGCTCGCGAGCGAGCGGGGACCAAATCAGGTAAAATCCTTGTTCAACATGGGGAAGTCGACAAGGCCTAGGTCTGTAATGAAAGCGTCAAAATCTCTCCAATCCGCCTTGACCGCCTGATTTGCCATTTCACTCGGATCCCTGACCGTATTGAAGTCCCCCAAAAGGACATACTTCTGGCCTACCGAGAGGTGAACCTGTCTCAAAATACCCCAAAAATCCCTCCTCGCAACGGGAACTAAAGGGGAATGAAGGTGGAGGAAGTAGACGATCTCTCCAGAAGCTATGACCACCCCAACCCACATGATCAGCCCCAGGAAAATGTCGCAACTGGTCATGCGGAGTATTGTCGAGTCCCAAATCGAAACCTCTACAAAACCCAACCCTGGCCCTGCCAGACTGAACTGATACTCAAACTGAGAAGAAAACCCGAGTGTCCTGATAATCGTCGAATCTACCACTGCATACCTGGACTCCTGTAAAGCCATGAAAACTGGATGGTGCGTTGTGACAGTGTCAGCCAGGAGTCTGCGCTTGTGCGCCGAGCCCAGACCCTATGTGTTCCAACATAAGAGCTTCATTGCTGAGCGGGAGCCCTCGGCCCCATTGGAAAAGCAATATCAGCTCCACTCTGAGTCAGAAGCGAACCTCCCAACAGATTAATAACCCTCCCAACATCAGCCACCGTGATACTCTCAGCCGAAAGGCCAGCCTCCACCCTCCCAAGGGCCTCCTCGGCCTCCGAAACCTCAACTTCCTCTACCTCCTCCTCAATCTTCCTCAAAACTCAAACCGCCTCCTCCCCTCTTCCCAAATCTTCATCCCTAGAGGCCTCCTCCCACTCTCTGTCCGAGTCCGATAACCCACCTATCTCCTCTACCCGTGTATCTCCCAACCCTGAGAACTCCTCACTCCCCTCACCCTGTCTGGGCTGGGTCCTGCCTCTGACAATCCTGATCGGAGCACGTGGAACCCAAATTGCAGAGACCGCAGAAGTAAGGCGCCTCTCTGCAGAGAAAAGGAAGCGTATCCCCTCCAAAGAACAGCCCACGCGCAGACTGTCCGTGGAGATATGTCCCAGGGCCGATGATGAACCCACCCAAAATGAGTCCTCGTCTTTCCCTGGTAGCTCGCCGTCACTATCCTGATCATCTGGGGTCAAAGGTCTGGACGTCGGATAGAGACTCCCCTCCTCGAACCCCAGGCACAATGAGTCCCCCTCACCGGTCCAAGTAGAATCAAGGTCAACAATCCTCGGGTAGGGCGTCGGAGGGGACCTCGGAGTCCGGACGAAGGACACCGCCTCCCGCGATGGATCCACACCATGAGCACCGAACTGCGCCTCCCAAACCTCCTCTTGAACAATAATCTCTGCTCCCAGAACACTCTGAGCAACAACTTGTGCCTCCTTAACCTCCTCCTGAACAACAACTTGCGTCCCCTGAACCTTCCTCTGAGTATCAACTGGGTCTCCATAAACCCCCTCGAGTAAAAGTCTGCTCCCCTAAAACCTCCGTCTGCACCCCCATAGCCTCTGACTCCTCGGCCTAGGAAACCCAACCCCAACCCTGCCCGAACGGTAAAAGTGCTCCAGCACGGACAGGGGATAGGTTCCGCTTAGGGTCAGCCTGAGTGGTGGTGGGGATGTCGAAAATGTCAATAACCTCCAAACCAACTCTGACGGACCCCTCTCCTAGCCGAAAATCTACTCCCCAAGATCTCCGAAGGGGGTCAGAGACGTGCACCAATACTGCTACACGCTTGAAGCACCCCTCCCTAATGAAATTTGGGTGAGTAACAACGAAACTGCCAATACCACCCGTCACCGTTTCGATCGAAGCGGGAGACCAAGCTGACAAGGGAATCCCCCGGATATGAACCCAACGAAATACTCTGCCATGTAAGAACCGATCGCAATTAGCAGAGCAGATAAAGAACCATCGACGGAGATTTGCTTAATGATCAGCCCGAAGTCTGTCCACCGCACTGGCGTCCGCAAAAGACAGAATAAACTCTCGCGTGCCCAAATATAAGATCGTAACCACCTCTGAGCCTCCACTCCACATCTCTGAAAGAAGAGCAGTACGATCAAAATCCCTGACCGCTACTGCTAGAATGCCAAATCGGAACCGCTGTGAGGAGGTATTGAATAAAACACGGCTTTGGGCCGCGGTGATCAAGGGAGTCCGTGGCTCCCAAGGAGTAACGGGAGTGGTCAAAGGAGCAATCTGTGACTCACGAGGAGTAGGTGGATGTCGTCCAGCTGCCACAATAAGAGTGAGCCCCCTTAGAACCGATCCGTGTAAGGCCGAGATCGCCTCCATACGTGCCTGCTCCGAAGCGAGGTGAATAAAAGCATAGCTCGCCTGACGATGTCGCCTCGGGAAAGTCACCTCCTCGATCTCCCCAAAACTCCGAAAGAGGCCTCGTAGCCCCGCGTCCGATTGGCGAGTCGGTAAATTAACCACGTAGGTCGGAAAAACTCTAATTTCCGAGTTGTACGTGGGATAATTTTTACAACCCGATCGCCTAAGGTCTTAGCATAAGCCAAATCCGCCGAATCAACCAAAGTGTCCGAAGGGGGAGTCGGTAAATTATCCACATGGGTCGGAAACGCAGATTTGGAAGCCTCCTTCAATTTTCGAACTACACGTGTGAAGAAATTTTCGATCCGATATCCTCGTGCCTCGCAAACGGCGAAAGCCGGATCAACCATAAGGGTGGTCCGGTCAGTGGAGTCCATACAAACAGCAACGGGCGAGTGAACTAAAGTAGCCAAAGGTCGTTTCCCCTCCCTAATTTCACTACGCCTACGGATTGTCAAGAGAAGAACTGGCTGGTTTCGCCAAGGTAACCGGCTCAACCGGTTCAGAAGTAGCAGGACTAACAGTAAAAATTTGTGAACAAATAACCGGATTGTGTACCTTATCATTCGAGCCGGTCGGTCCTAGCTACAAAGTGGACCCGGAGCAGAGCGAACTAGAGTTGACCAGAGTATGGACCGGTTGTAATCTGTCTGACTTCGAAGAATCAGTCTGCTGGACAAATTGGGTCTGCCCACCAGATCTGCCCACAACAGCTCGCGGACTGAATCTGAATGGGCAGCAACAGCTAAGAAACTCACTGGAGCGTCACTCGTGGTCGCCCTTGTGGTTCTCCGGCGAGAAGTGGTGGCTCGACCCCTCGCGTGTCTGCGGCCTTCCTTCCCTCCCACACCACTAGACAAAGTCACCAGGGATCGGCAAGGGGAGGTTTTGACCGATCTGGTGGTCTGGTCACCCTCACCATTGACCGAGATGAGCAGCCTAGTGTTTGCATCGTCTCGAGCCGCCACCTGCAATTTTGAAAAACCCCGAGCCTGCACCTGACGTCTGATCGGCCTGGAAGTGATGCTGGTCGACTCATAGAGCCTCACCGGTGTTAGAGTTGTGCCCTAGCCCAATGTAATAAGTTATCTACATTGTAATGTATTATCATCTTTCAGAATAAATAAAACGGCATTATATTACTAATGTGTTGTAGTAATATATTAAATATGGTTTGATCTGTATCATTATGTGTGTCATCACTAATAGTAGAACTGTGGATCTTAACGAATCATATTTAATGTGACACTGTTCAATTAAGCTTCATTAGAAGCGACCAGTATGGGGCTTACTCTTTGTGATCACGCTCTATTAATCATGGCAAGTCGAGTGTCGAAATTAGATCATAGATATCATTAAGGGAATGATATTGGACGACCCGATGGTGAGTATGTAGCATAGATAATGTCATGAGCATACTCACATATTGTAGTTTGTCATTGTATCCTTAGACCGAGGAGTCTTTGTGATCACTATACAATAAGTATACGAGTTTGACTTATTTTTGTAGGGTTTCGGAGCGTTCTAGATCGTCATCGAGATAGCGGAAGCAATAAAAGATAATCTACTCCAAACCTTGTCCAAGAACATTTAAACCATTAAATCCCAAAGCAAAATCTATTCCACAAGATATTTACCTTTAAGTCTTGTTTGAATCGATAAAGAAGAACGTTCGGATCTTCTTCTCTAAAGCAAGTCCACACCAAGAGAATGATCTTCAAGATCCTTCACTTAATTGCCTACTAGAACAATTAAATGAAGAACAAGAGAGCAAGATGGAGGAAGAACACCAATGTGGCCGGCCACAATGAGAGAGAAAGAGAGGTTTTTGTGAGTTTTGTGACTTAATCAATTAATGAAATAATGTCTTGCAATATATCTCATCATCCAACTCACAAGTATGGGTTAAAAGTGATTGGTATGGGCTTAAAGGAGCTTTAACCCATACCCCTTAAATCACTCACCTCTTAATCCACAACTACCAACTAAGCATGGTGTTGTGTGGCCCCCACATTGGCCCCACCAAGTGGGCCGGCCATATGGCCTTATTGGGCCCTTATTGGGCCGGCCATGAGGCTTCATGGGCCGAGCCCAATGGGCCCTCCCGTGTTGTCTCATGCCGCGTCCAAAAGTTTCCCGACCTTTTTGTCGTTACTTATCAAACAAAGTCCGACGCGATATCGACGAAAAACTCAATTTTTCTCGATTCGCTAATTATTCTCTCAAACCGAACCTATGGCACAAAACCTCCAGTTTTGTCCATATACTTCTCCTTAAGAAACATCCATGTTTCCTTGTCTCAAGTTATCCGTCTTGTATGTGTGTGACCCTCTAGGCTCATGCCACCGTTGGCAGATCGGCGCAAGAATTGCTCTTGCCCGATCCATCATAAGTGGTCTCTAGTAAAACATTATGATTACCCAAGGTGCATGATGATCGATGATTCGACTTAACCTTTGTGCGTACAAGTCACCATCCTTTTATCTCTAGATATCCCGATTGATCACAAGGCATAGAGTCGTCTCCCTTGTTTAATCAATCATTGTTACTTGATATGCGAGATGACTGAGAAATGATAACCCGTATCATTTTGCATGGCCATGCTTTTCTCTCATTCGGTCTCCATCAAGAGGCCTTCTAACGGATATCTTTCCCATACCGTAGTATGAGGGATAAATCCCTTAGCCGTCTTTCGTGTCACTCATGCAACCCGTTCCGCCACCCAATCATGCCCTTCATAGCAATCCTTTTACAGAAAGCGTTTGGCGCAAGTTAAAGCCGTACGTTCATTGCATAGTGATCACAAAGACTCCTTGGTCTAAGGACGTCGTGACGAGCTATCGCATTTGAATATGTTTATGGCTTAATCTATGAAAACACTATTCATTGCGGGTCGTCCGATATCAATCACCTCATGATATCTATGATATGGTTCCAGGATCCCACATCCTT
The DNA here is from genome assembly GCA_963920655.1 of Geranium rotundifolium. Classification (NCBI taxonomy): domain Eukaryota; kingdom Viridiplantae; phylum Streptophyta; class Magnoliopsida; order Geraniales; family Geraniaceae; genus Geranium; species Geranium rotundifolium. The sequence goes on along the minus strand of OY987322.1, from coordinate 12,315,750 downwards.
ATGACAAGTAGAACTACGTCATTAAGAACCATCCTCATACTGGTCACTTTCAAGGAAGCATAGGTTGACCAGGGACTTGTTAAGTGTGATCCGTACAGATTTATGGTTCTACTACTTTAGTGGTCATAAATCAGATCATGCTTAACATATTACTTCAACATATAAGTAATATAAAGCCGTTTATATTTATACATCACAAACGATGATATTTGTACATAGACGTTTACAGGCTAATACCAATTGGACTAGGGCACAAATGCTATCAATCTCCCACTTGCCCTTAGCTCCAATCTAAGTCCCAGTCTATACCCATTGACCTAACATGTTTTTCATGTTTATCTTGAGGAAGAGCCTTGGTCAATGGGTCGGCTGTGTTATCATCAGTTGCAACGTATTGGATCTTCACGTCACCTCTAGCAATTATGTCGCGGATGATGTGATACTTTCTGAGTACATGTTTGGATCTGTTATGTGCCCTGGGTTCTTTAGCTTGCGCAATAGCCCCGGTGTTGTCACAATATAAGTCTACTGGGTTAGACGGGTTTTTAATTATACCTAACCCAGCCATGAAACTCCTGATCCATACAGCCTCTTTTGCCGCCTCACATGCGGCAATGTACTCAGCTTCCGTTGTAGAGTCGGCAATGGTATCCTGCTTCTTGCTTTTCCAGCTGAATGCTCCACCGTTCAACATAAACACATATCCCAACTGACTCTTAAAGTCATCGGGGTCTGTCTGAAAACTAGCGTCGACATATCCTTTGACGACGAGATCATCATTTCTGCCCCCGTATACAAGAAAAGCGTCCTTGGTTTTTCTCAAATATTTGAGAATCGCCTTGACAGCCATCCAGTGTGCCTCACCGGGTTTGGATTGATGTCTACTGGTACAGCTTAGGGCAAACGAGACATCCGGTCTCGTGCATATCATGGCATACATTATAGACCCTATAGCCGAAGCATATGGGATCTCATTCATTCTTGCTAGCTCTGCAGGTGTCTCAGCACCCTGCTTCTTGCTAAGCTTTATGCCATGACGCATGGGCAGCAATCCTTTCTTTGAATCTTGCATTGAGAATCGTCTCAACACCTTGTCTATATAAGTGCTTTGACTTAAGCCCAAGACCCGCTTGGCACGGTCTCTATATATCTTGATTCCCAAGATGTAAGAGGCCTCGCCTAAGTCCTTCATTGAGAAACACTCACCTAACCAAGTCTTCGTTAAGAGCAAGGTAGGGACGTCGTTACCAATGAGCAGTATGTCATCAACATAAAGCACTAAAAAGATTATATTGCTCCCACTTGCCCTTTTATACACACAGGGTTCATCATCGTTCTTGACGAAGCCAAACTGTTTTACTACTTCATCAAAACGCTGATTCCAACTCCGAGATGCTTGCTTCAAACCATAGATTGATTTGAGCAACTTGCAAATCTTTCCCTTATTCTTTGGATCCTCAAAACCCTCAGGCTGAGACATATAAACGTCCTCAGCTAACCTCCCGTTGAGGAAGGCGGTTTTGACATCCATTTGCCATATCTCATAGTTGTGATACGCTGCTATGGCAAGAAGAATGCGGATAGATTTGACCATAGCTACTGGAGAAAAGGTCTCTTCATAGTCAATTCCGTGGATTTGTCTATAACCTTTTGCTACCAGTCTCGCTTTATAGGTCTGAGGTTTGCCATCCATGTCAATCTTTATTTTAAAGATCCATTTACACCCTATGACCTTAACATCAGGGGTATGATCTACCAAGTCCCACACTTGATTATCTGACATGGATTGCATTTCTTCCCTCATGGCGTCCAGCCATTTCTCAGAGTCGGTTCCGTCCAAAGCCTCTCGAAAGGTAGCTGGATCATTGTCCACTAGTACTAAACCATCCCCTTCAGTTACTAAGAACCCGTATCTGACAGGTGCATGACTTATCCTTTCAGAGCGCCTCGGACCGTCCTCATTAACTGCAGCTATTGGTTCTTGCTCAATGACCACTTCTGGCTCTACCTCTTCTAGTGGGTCCTCTCGTGGTTCCCGAGTGACCATCTCATCTAGAACTTCATCTAGATGAATAGCCCTCCCACTGACTGTCTTGGAAATGAACTCTTTTTCCAAGAACGTCCCACCTCGAGCGACAAAAACTTTATTTTCGCTCGGCTTATAGAAGTAGTATCCTTTTGTTTCTTTTGGATATCCGACGAAAGTGCATTTATCTGATCTTGGTTCGAGCTTGGTTGCAAGCAACCTTTTAACATAAGCCTCGCAACCCCAGATTTTAAGGAAGGACAAAACGGGTTCCTTCCCGTACCATTTTTCAAATGATGTCCCTTCCACTGCTTTCGACGGAGCCCTGTTTATTATGAAAGCGGCCGTTTGCAGAGCATAACCCCAGAAGGAGATCGGGAGATCAGTGAGACTTAACATTGATCGAACCATATCTAACAATGTCCGATTCCTCCGTTCGGACACACCATTAAGTTGCGGTGTTCCTGGCGGAGTCCACTGAGATAGTATTCCACCTTCAGTAAGATAACTAAGAAACTCCTCGGATAAGTATTCTCCACCCCGATCAGAACGGAGTGCCTTGATACTCTTTCCGAGTTGGTTTTCTACTTCAGTCCTAAACTCTTTGAATTTATCAAAAGCTTCGGACTTATGTCTCATGAGATAGACATAACCATATCTACTGAAATCGTCAGTAAATGTGATAAAATAGCCTAAACCACCTCTGGCATGCGTACTCATTGGTCCACATACGTCTGAATGTATTAGACCCAATAAGTCACCTGCCCTCTCACCTAAACCAGTGAAGGGCGCTTTGGTCATCTTGCCCATTAAACAAGCTTCGCATCTTTCAATCGCTTGGAATTTGAATTGACTTAGAAGTCCGCGCTTATGAAGCGCTGAGATGCGTTTCTCATTTATGTGACCCAGACGACAATGCCAGATTAGAGTTTGGTCTAAATCATTAGTTTTAAACCTCTTAGCATTTATATTATAGAGCATGTTGGATTTCGAGTTTTGCATATTCAATATGTATAATCCTCCAACAGTGTGAGCATTGCCATAATATATGTTGTTGCGCATAATATCAAAAAACCCGTTTTTAATATTGAAATAATAACCTTCTTTCTCTAGAAGAGAAATTGAGATAATATTCCTGCTGAAAGCAGGTACGCAAAAAACATCATTTAGTTCAATTACAAGCCCACTGGGCAAAGCAAGGTTCACAGAACCTACGGCAGTTGCGGCAACTCTAGTATTGTTCCCAACTCTTAGGTCCACCTCGCTTTCCCCACCATCTCTTCTACTGTGTAACACCTGCACATCGGTACAGATATGAGACTCAGCTCCAGTATCTAGTACCCAGGTATTTATTGTAGAAAGATATAGCTCTAATGGAATACCTGATGAAGTGGCGGCCCCACCGCCCTTCTTCTGATCCTCCTTCAACTGCTGACAGTCTTTCTTCCAATGACCAGGCTTTTGACAATAGAAACAGACCGACTCCTTTGCCTTCCCTTTGCCTTGTACGGGCATGTGAGGTCTAGGAATAAATGGTCGTCTGTTCTTCCCTGCCAGGTGTCTTGGGCCTTTACCCTTGCCACCAACAGCTTTGAAGCTGGGTCCCTTCTTGACCATGAAGACATTTTTGGACGAACTGCCCCTTATGCTCTTCTCGGCAGTTACTAGCATGCTGTGCAACTCCGACGCGGTCTTGTCCATATCATGCATGTGATAGTTCATGACGAACCCACCATATGCATGAGGAAGGGATTGCAGAATAAAATCCGCTGCCATTTCCTTTTCCATAGACATACCGATACTAGTCATATGGTCAAAATGCCCCTTCATTTGTAGGACGTGAGGACCTACGGAGCTGCCTGCTGACATCTTGCAGGCTATGAGTTCTCGGAGAACAGTGTATTTTTCAATACGTACTTTCTCTTTGAACATATCCTTGATCTGTGCAAACATTGCAAACGGATCATGGGATAGCTCCATAAACTGCTTTTGGAGGTCCGCCTCCATGCAGCCCAGCATGACACACGCAACGTCGATAGAGTCGCTAAGGTGTTTCTGGTACGCATCCTTAACGACCCTTGTTGCGTTGGCAGCTGGCTCCTCAGGGATAGCCTTATCAAGGACGTACTCCCTGCGTTCCATTTTTAATACAAGTCGTAAATTTCTGTCCCAGTCTAGATAATTTGTTCCGTTGAGTTTACACTTCTCGAGTATAGTCCTCAATGACAAATTAGACGAATTTGTTGAATTACTAGCCATTTCTACACGAAGAAAGTAAATTTAATCAGAATAGTTGAATAAATTTACGAAGATCCGAATTAAACACCAACCATTAGATTCTAAAATTAGAATCTTTAAACCAAGATCCCTTATTCGTCATTTGAAGTGCGCTAAGGCGCACCGCTCCAATTGACTTATTTAGGTAGGACATCCGTCCAATTACAACCCGTGTAACTCTTAGTCAGGGTATGTGTAAAACACACGGCTTACCCTTCCGATGCCCCAGCTCGACCTCAGGCCAAGAATCGTGGTTGAGTCAACCAACTTTCACTAACGAGTTAACTTTGTGCAGATGCTCCGCTAAGGCGCACGACATCCCACAAAGCTTACCATTCCCATCTAGAACCCATTCGATCGATGCTCCGCTAAGGCGCACGACACCGATAAAATGTTTCTACATGGGTGTGAATTAGGGTGGCATCTCACTTGACTCAAATTAACTTGTAATTTGGTTGTGTTTAATAATTCGAAAGTATTTGGTACAATTACGAATCCGTCACCAACAACCCGTGTTGTGATGTTTCTAATTGTATCACATACTATCTTCATTTGAATCCGTCATTTGCAACCCATGCAAAATACGTTTCAAACTTGAACTCATCCATCACAACCCGTGTGGTGATAGTTCACAACGCTTTAAACATGCAAACAATTAAAGTTTGTTTTTAATCTTTGCATGTGAGGTGATCGCTTATAAACTTATAAACTAATCATGCAACCATGCAATTAATTTAAATGATTCAAGCAAGCAACCATAAAGCGTTAAATATGCATTTTATAGCCCATCCTAATCTAAGGAATCTACGAGTCTTCACATCTTCTCGTCTTTCTCATTCGGGCTCCCACTAGCTCTTGGACTTCCTCCAAGACCGTCATCGTGCTCGATTTTCCATCCTTCTCGTCTTTGAGTAATAATTACAATTAATACTCGGTTTGTAGACCGGATAAAAAATAATTACACTTTATGGGCTCGAATAAAAGAATAATTACACGCTAACACTAACGGTATGCAAACCGTGAAAGCGATAAATCCAATGGGCTACTAAAGCATCATACATTTCATCACATCATCCAACATGTTATCACACAAACATGTTATCAAATAATATGCAATAATTCCGGTTTTTCTTTTGCCAAGTTGCTTGGTCGGGTTTATCGAAACTAGACCTTTTCGAAAAACGGTTTATCGAAACCGATCAAATTTTGAAAGTTTTCGAAATATTGGATCGTGGGTTCGTGAAATGGATCAAACACCACACACGAACCAAGTTGGGCCAAGCCAATGGGCCGAGGGCCCATTGGGCCGAGCCCAACCATGCACGGCCCGGTTTGGGCCTTGGAAGGCCCAAACCCGGCTTGCCGCCACTCTCGGCCTCGGCCGAGAGTGGGGACGGGCCCGGTCACCGCCGGCCTCCCCGGCCTCCGGTGACCTCCGTCCGGTACCTCCGATCCGGCTCCCCGAGAGTCTCTTCTCGGACCCAACAAATCCAATAATTTCCGAAAAATTCCAAATTTAATATATTTTTCAAAAGTAACATATTTCATGCAAATATCCCAAAAAGCATTAAAATCATGTTATCAACTTTTGGCATGAAAATAATCACAAAACCGAAATAAATTCAACAAGACAAAGATTAAGAGGGTAACCAACCCTCTGATACCACTGTAGGGTTTCGGAGCGTTCTAGATTGTCATCGAGATAGCGGAAGCAATAAAAGATAATCTACTCCAAACCTTGTCCAAGAACATTTAAACCATTAAATCCCAAAGCAAAATCTATTCCACAAGATATTTACCTTTAAGTCTTGTTTGAATCGATAAAGAAGAACGTTCGGATCTTCTTCTCTAAAGCAAGTCCACACCAAGAGAATGATCTTCAAGATCCTTCACTTAATTGCCTACTAGAACAATTAAATGAAGAACAAGAGAGCAAGATGGAGGAAGAACACCAATGTGGCCGGCCACAATGAGAGAGAAAGAGAGGTTTTTGTGAGTTTTGTGACTTAATCAATTAATGAAATAATGTCTTGCAATATATCTCATCATCCAACTCACAAGTATGGGTTAAAAGTGATTGGTATGGGCTTAAAGGAGCTTTAACCCATACCCCTTAAATCACTCACCTCTTAATCCACAACTACCAACTAAGCATGGTGTTGTGTGGCCCCCACATTGGCCCCACCAAGTGGGCCGGCCATATGGCCTTATTGGGCCCTTATTGGGCCGGCCATGAGGCTTCATGGGCCGAGCCCAATGGGCCCTCCCGTGTTGTCTCATGCCGCGTCCAAAAGTTTCCCGACCTTTTTGTCGCTACTTATCAAACAAAGTCCGACGCGATATCGACGAAAAACTCAATTTTTCTCGATTCGCTAATTATTCTCTCAAACCGAACCTATGGCACAAAACCTCCAGTTTTGTCCATATACTTCTCCTTAAGAAACATCCATGTTTCCTTGTCTCAAGTTATCCGTCTTGTATGTGTGTGACCCTCTAGGCTCATGCCACCGTTGGCAGATCGGCGCAAGAATTGCTCTTGCCCGATCCATCATAAGTGGTCTCTAGTAAAACATTATGATTACCCAAGGTGCATGATGATCGATGATTCGACTTAACCTTTGTGCGTACAAGTCACCATCCTTTTATCTCTAGATATCCCGATTGATCACAAGGCATAGAGTCGTCTCCCTTGTTTAATCAATCATTGTTACTTGATATGCGAGATGACTGAGAAATGATAACCCGTATCATTTTGCATGGCCATGCTTTTCTCTCATTCGGTCTCCATCAAGAGGCCTTCTAACGGATATCTTTCCCATACCGTAGTATGAGGGATAAATCCCTTAGCCGTCTTTCGTGTCACTCATGCAACCCGTTCCGCCACCCAATCATGCCCTTCATAGCAATCCTTTTACAGAAAGCGTTTGGCGCAAGTTAAAGCCGTACGTTCATTTCATAGTGATCACAAAGACTCCTTGGTCTAAGGACGTCGTGACGAGCTATCGCATTTGAATATGTTTATGGCTTAATCTATGAAAACACTATTCATTGCGGGTCGTCCGATATCAATCACCTCATGATATCTATGATATGGTTCCAGGATCCCACATCCTTATGACAAGTAGAACTACGTCATTAAGAACCATCCTCATACTGGTCACTTTCAAGGAAGCATAGGTTGACCAGGGACTTGTTAAGTGTGATCCGTACAGATTTATGGTTCTACTACTTTAGTGGTCATAAATCAGATCATGCTTAACATATTACTTCAACATATAAGTAATATAAAGCCGTTTATATTTATACATCACAAACGATGATATTTGTACATAGACGTTTACAGGCTAATACCAATTGGACTAGGGCACAAATGCTATCAATTTTAACGTTGCCTGTAAAAGGGTAGCTATAACGGCTCTGATTGGCTTAGATATAAGTTACATGAGTGAACTCGAAAGACAACTAAGGGGATTTATCACTCATATTCCGGTATGGAAATGATATATGTTTAAGCCACTTGATGAGTATGATTGAAGGAAATTGTATGGCCATGCGGGAGATATTTAGTATCGGTTTTCAATCGTCTCAGATATCAAGAAACAGTGATTGATAAATAAGAATGACGGTTCTATGCCTTATGATTAATCTGGATATCGGGTGATAAAAGGATAGTGACATGGACGATAAGAGGTTAAATCGAATTATCGATAATCATAAACGTTAGGTAATCATAATGTCTTGCTAGAGGCCACTTATGATTTAAAGGGCAAAATGGTAATTTTGTGCCGTTCTACCAACGGGTCATGAGCCTAGAGGGTCACACACTTTAAGCAACGTATATAGCTAAAGGGACTTGAAAAGTCAGTATTCGAGAAGTTTGAGAACCGGGAGAATTCGCCTTTCGGTTTACTTAAATCGGAACGATTTAGATTGAACTAGCTGGTTAAGGAAATCGGTTTAAGAGAATTGTACCGGTCTAGCTAAGCCGTTTAATTAGAACTCAATCTAAATGGGTTTGATTAAGGGATTTCTAGAACGGGCCATAAGCCCATCTTAATTTATAATTATTTTATAATTATAAATTAAGATGATAATAATGAGAATTAAAAGTAGAAATTCATGGTTTTGAATTTTGTTTTAATTCCCATTTAATCACCATAAGTGGCTCAACCTCTCCATTTCCTTCATGCCATCCCATCTCTCTTTCTCTCTTCCTCTCTTGATAACCATCATTTTGTTACTTCTTCATGCCAATTCTAACAGATTTGTGTGAAGAAACTTTGAGTGAAAAGAACCTTACTTGTGTGGACTATTTTAGAGAACACAGTACTTTTTTGTGTTTATTGATTCAAGCTTGGAAAAGTATAATTCCCATACTTTTCCATGTTCTTATTATGCTCGAATTATCATAACATGATGATCAGATTAGCTTAGTTCGGTTTTCCATGGTTAAATTTGCTTCCGTTGCATAAAATTATTGATTTGGAACCCATGGAATTCCATCAGTGGTATCAGAGCGTGGTTGATATGTTCATGATGATTTTGAGTATGTTAGAATTAGAACTTAATCCTATTAAAATTCATGTGTTTTTCGGTAATTGAATTGCATGAATATGGAAAAAAAATCAGATTTTTGATGGTTGATTTTGATTTTGATCCTGAAAATTGATTTTTGGGGCTGTTTTGGGTTAACCAGGGTCAAACCCTAGGGCTGACCATGGTCACCACCAAAGGCCGACCAGGTCGCCTCGGCTACCATGGATGGCCCGCGGGCTGTCCATGGGGCACGGCGAGGGGCAGACCAGGTCGATGGCGTGGGAGACCATGGATGGCCCGCGAGCCGTCCATGGGCGCTGCCGCGGGCGACCATTGGTCAACCATCGGCTCGACGGAATGGCCTGGGGGCTGTCCATGGGAGATGCCGAGGGGCAGACCAGGTCGGGGGGCTGATCGACCGGTCCTTGGCCCGTGTTGGTTCCATGAATTTTTCGAAGAAAAATCTGATTTTTCAGACTCGGTCCGATCCGATAAACCGTGGGTAAGCCGGATCAATTTCGACTAATCAATTTAAACCGTCTGGTTTCGATAAATCATATTTTTTTACAGACTTAGGCCTTGTCGACTTCCCTATGTCGAACAAGGACTTTACCTGGTTCGGGCCACGCTCGAGAGCGAGCAGGCTTGACCGCATCCTTCTCAGTCAGGATATGTTGGCTATCTTTGCAGACCCGATTCTCATGGGCTGACGAAGATGCTCTCGGATCATTGTGCCATTCTTTTAGGCACCCAGGAGGCTGATTGGGGACCGAGATCCAGACGGTTCCTCAACGCCTGGTTGGATCATAGTGATTTCAAGAGCTTTGTGGCAGCAAAGTGGGCCTCTTTCATCGACGTAGTGGGCTGCCGAAGCTATATGTTGTGGGCGAAGCTCAAACGTCTGAGGTCAAACTTAGCCACCGGGAACATCGAGGTGTTTGGTCACGTAGAGCACCAGATTTCCAGGACCACAGCCAGCATTGAGGCTTTAGACGCTCTGGTGGGGGTGAGACCACTTACATAGGTCGAGGAGGAGGATCGAGGCAGACTCCGAACCGAGCTTGTGGGCTTGGCGAGGACTCGTGCGGACATCTGGAGGTAGAAGTCGAGGGTTCGCTGGGCTCTAGAGGGAGATAGGAACACTCGGTACTTTTATAGATGCGCTGCAACAAGAGGCAGCGAGAGTCGTATCAGATGTATGGTTATTGATGGCCAGGAGCAGACACAGCCAAAGCCGATTCGCAGAGTGGCAGTAGATCATTCTCAGGCGCGATTCCGGCCAGATTTTATTTTTAGGCCTACTTTGCCGTCACTCCCATTCCGGACTTTGCCGCCGGGGGGATCTGAATTTTTAGAGGATGCTTTCATTGAGGAGGAGTTCCTCGAGTGCGATGGGAGTAAGGCCCCAGGCCCAGATGGCTTCACCATGCGCCTCTTTCGCGAGATGTGGGACGTGATTAGAGAGGATGTCCTCGGTTTCTTCCACAATTTTCATCTTACAGGAAGGATTGGGTTGGGTCTCAATGCTTCTTTCATGGCTTTGATTCCGAAGATGGAGACCCCTCGCGACTTCTCACAGTTTCGACCAATTAGTTTTATTTCGAGGCCTTATAAGCTTTTGGCTAAGGTTCTTTCCATACGGCTGAGACGGTATATTGATGACTTGATTAGCGAGGTTCAGTCTGTTTCATTCGGGGTAGGCAGCTAGTTGGTGGGGTCCTGGTGGCGAACGAGTTGATTGACATGGTTCACAGGACACACGCCAGGGCAACAGTAGTCAAGCTTGATTTTGAGAAAGCTTTTGACCAGGTTGATTGAAGTTACCTTTGCAGTGTTATGGCCGCTATGGGTTTTGGCCTAAAGTGGAGACACTGGATTGCTTCTTGTCTGGGATCCTCTGCTTCAGTCCTGGTCAATGGATCGCCCACGAGCCAGTTTGACATCAGGAGAGGAGTCTGACAGGGGTGCCCTTTATCCCCGCTCTTGTTCATTATAGCAGCGGAGGGGCTACACCTCCTTCTTCAGCGTGGGGAGGAGGCTGCACTTTTTAGAGGGATCCGGGTGAGTGATGAGGAGAGAGTCTCACATCTTCAGTTTGCAGACGACACCCTTTTATTTGTTGAGGCCGAGCCTCATCAGTTGTTTCAGCTCCTGTTGGTTTTACAGTATTTTGCGTAGGCGTCAGGCCTGAGGATCAACTTCGACAAGTCGGTCTTGTTGGGGTTGAATCTAGGGGAGGGTGGTGACACACGCTTAGCTAGAGCTTTCGGTTGTGTGGTCGGGCAACTTCCTCTACCTTATTTGGGTTTCAGCTTGGGGCCAGATTACTGACGGGTGGTGACTTGGGAGCCGATTGTTGCCAAGTTCAGGACCAGATTAGCTCTGTTGAAATGGTGGTGGCGATTGGTCACTCAGGGTCGAGGGCTTTGCGGGATATTCTTGGTCTCTCGTCTCATCAGGCTTTTCCTAGGATGTTTTGGTCTGCGTGTGTCCATTGGAGACTTGAAGATGGCAGACAGATCAGATTCTGGGATAATTGCTGGTTGGGAGATTTTTGCTTGAGAACCAGGTTTCACAGATTATACAGACGTGTAAGTTACCCGGGCCATTCAGTTCACGATGCATGGGTTCTTGAGGGATGGTCTATTCCTTTCCATGGGGTGTTGCCAGCCAGAACATGGTTAGAGTTTGCAGAGCTACTTTTGTACTTGGCACGGTCAGACCGACAGATGGGATCCATGATCAGATCTGGTGGACATCGGATAGGAGAGGATACACTCCGAGTAGGGGCTACCACATGTTGTTGGGGACAGATCAGGCAGTTCCGGTAGACTGGGCTTCGAGACTGTGGGATACGCCAGTTCCGCCAAACTTCAGGAGTTTTGGACGGCTGGTTCTTTAGGGCATTTTACCGACTAGAGGCGCTTTTGCTTTCAGTGGGGTCATCCCGACGGAGCACCTTATGCCCTCCTACAGGTGGACTAGGAGATTCTGGAGAGAGATTCACAGATGGTGAGGTATCTAGTTTCCTTCTACTCAAACAGTTCACGATCTCTTCATGGGGTGGAGAGCCAGAGTCGCAGACAGAGGAGCGAGGAGGGCCTGGAGCAGACTCGTCACGATGGGTTTCTGGTACATCTGGGTCACCAGGAACGGATCTTTAGAGATGAGGAGAGATAACTTGGAGAGACTCTTAGACTACTTCAGATGCGTTTTTATACTCTGGTGCAGGCAGACGAGGGACGAGACATCTAGTCTCTGACGAGGCAGCGCACATTAGCCGCCTGGTGCGCGTGCCCGAGGTTGGTACTCCAGTCTATTCTTTCTTAGCTTTTCTCTTTTTGGGCTGTTTTTTGGGGCTTCGTTTTCCCCTTTTTTGGGTTTGGGGCGCAGTTTTCCCCTAATTATTTCATTTGTTCTTTACTCTTTACTCTTTCCATTTATATTATTTATTATTGCTGATCAATATATATATATATATATATATATATATATATATATATATATATATATATATATATATATATAATTTGGAATTAATTTTTTTGTTTGATAACATAATGTTTGACAACATGTTGATTTCAATATGATGTGTAGCCAAGCCCGTCAAGAATTCGGTTTATTTTTGCAACCTGTGTGCGTAGTTTCTTCGGTTTGTACTTTAATTATGGCCTGCGTGTCATTGTCATTTGTAATTTCATTTAATTAATGTAATTATGAAGACCGATGCGAGAAGAAGTCAAGACGGAGAGGGCGTTCCAAAGAAGACTTGAAGCCAGTAGGAGTCCACAGGGAAGAAGCGAGCCAAATCTGAAGATTTAGTTGTTAGGTTTGGTTCTTCGTTTTTTCTTAAGTTTTATGACGGGCTAGGTTATACATGTTTATTTACATTTATATTGTATGTACAAATGTATGTATGTTTGGTTTAAATGCATGAGTTAATGTAATTAAACTATCTCCCACATGCGGAAGATTAAAAACAGACTTTAATCAGTTATGCATGTAAAAGGATATTGAATCATCTTTGCATCGTTATGTAGTTGATGATTCCAGTTAAGATTGTATCGATATACAATCAGGGAGTATTAAAACACTTATTTGCAAACCTCAACACTCAAAAAGCATTCGAACCTATGAGTGGGTGCGCCTCCGCGTAGCATTCATAGGGGAGAAGGGTTGAATGATTTGGGCATTTTAGTATGGATGCGTGTGCCTGCGCGTAGTAGCCATATTAAACTGGGTCATAGTTGAGTTTTGGTAGACTTGTCTATGATTGTTAGTTAGGGCTGACCTAGGGTATTAGGATAGGGTATGCTGTGTATATTTTATGTACAAACCCTAGCCAGGAATTACATGAACTTGTAATTGGATGAGTTATCCTACCTTTGGTACCATCGGTTGGAGCGATGAGCCTACGTTCACTTCAATCGAGGGTATGCGAGGATCCTGGTTCATGTTTTACAATTTTAGAATCAGAAAAGTGTTTTAGAGCACAAACGCCAACTTTAATTTTAATGAATACTGATTAAAATTTCTTTTACCGTGTAGATATAATGACAAACACAACACACTCTGACAACAGCGCACTAAGGTTCATAATCGAGTAAGATAAGCTTAACGGTATTAACTTTCTTGATTGGGATAGGAACTTGAGACTTGTTCTCAAGCATGAATGTAAGGATTATATCCTTACCCAGGACCCACCTACTGAGTCAACACTAAATGCCGATAGGGCGGTAAGGAATGCTTACAAAAAATTTCTTAGCGACCGGATCGACGTTCAGTGCATCATGATGGGCAGCATAGTGCCTGACTTGCAGAACCAGTTCATGGAAATTTCAGATGGTCCTAAGGTCGTAATGGCAAAGATCAAGGAAATATTCAAGGAAAAAGCGCGTGTCGAAATATATGACACTTTCACTAAACTGATGTCCTCCAAGCTCAAGGCTGGAGCTCCGATCAGTCCCCATTTTCTGAAGATGAAATGTCTTCTAGAGCACCTGACCATAGTCGGTCTTGCTATTCATAAGAAAATGGTTGCAGACTTTGTGCTGCATTCACTTCTAGATACATATCGTGATTTCATTGTAAAATACAATATGGATGACATGGATAAGACTATGACAGAGCTCAATGGGATGCTCGTGACCGCTGAAAAGAGCCTCAAGGGCAAGTCCAAGGAGGTTCTTATGGTCAACAAACAAGTCATCTTCAAGAATGCTGGGACAGGTAAGGGTAAGGCTCCCATGCACCTACCTGGCAGGGAAAATCAGACACTCTAATTGTCCAAAGGTTCAAGCAGCTCCTAAAGCTGCTGTGAAAGCTAAGGACACACAGGTTGTCTGTTATTATTGCCAAGAGTCAGGGCATTGGAAAAGGGATTGCAAAAGGCACAAGGAGTATCTGATGAAGAGTGGGACTTCCACGTCTTCAGGACCAGGTATTTATGTTATTGAGCTTAATCTCATTCTTTCTACTTCAGATTCTTGGGTACTTGATATCGGTGCTGAGTCTCGCATTTGTGTTAATGTGCAGGTTCTGGAAAGTAGAAGAGATATGGGTAGAGGCGAAGCGGACCTACGAGTTGGTGATGGCAATCAAGTCTCAACAATTGCTGTAGGAACCATTAGTCTCAGTTTGCCCACATGGCTTGTTTTATGTTTAAACAACGTTCACTGTGTACATGTTTTTCGCAGAAATATTATTTATATATCCTTGTTTAACAAGGAGGGATATTGTTTTTCTATCAATGATGGATTATTCAATATTTATAAAAATAATGTTTGTAATGGAAATGCTTCGTTGGTTGGTGGTTTGTATGTTTGTTTGTTCGCGAAGGTCAGATGGGAGCTTGTTTGTAGGCCGATCAGACAGGGTTGGTTGGGTAAGGATCATATTTAATGTGTCCCTGGTTAATTAAATGTCATTAGAAGCGACCGGTTTGAGGCTAACTCCTTGTGATCAAGCTCTACTGATCATGGCAAGTTGAGTGCCGGATATAGATCATAGATATCATTAAGGGAATGATATTGGATGACCCGATGGTGAGTATGTAGCATAGATGCTCTCATGAGTATACTCACAAATCGTATTTTGTCATTGTATCCTTAGATCGAGGAGTCTTTGTTATCACTATGCAATAAGTATTTGAGTTTGACTTAGTCTAAAGTTGCTTGTAAAAGGGTAGCTATAACAGCTTTGATTGGCTTAGATATAAATTACATGAGTAAATTCGAAAGACGGCTAAGGGATTTATCACTCATACTCCGGTATGAGAATGATATATGTTTAGGCCACTTGATGATTATGACTGAAGGAAATTGCATGACCATGTGGGAGATAATTAGTATTAGTTTTTAGTCGTCTCATATATCAAGATACAGTGATTGATAAATAAGAATGACGGTTCTATGCCTTATGATCAATCTGGATATCGGGTGATAAAAGGATAGTGATATGGACGATAAGAGGTTAAATCGAATCATTGATAATCATGGACGTTGGGTAATCATAATGTCTTGCTAGAGACCACTTATGCTGGAAAGGGCAAAATGGTAAATTTGTTCCGGTCAGCCAACGGGTCATGAGCTTAGAAGGTCACACTCTTTAAGCAAGGTATAGAGCAATAGGGACTTGAAAAGTCAGTATTTGAGAAGTATGAGAATCAAGAGAATTTGCCTTTCGGTTTACTTAAATCAAAACGATTTAATTGAACCAGTTGGTTAAGAAAATCGGTTTAAGAGGATTGGGCTGGTCTAGCTAAACCGTTTAATTAGAACCCAATCTAAATGAGTTTAATTAAGAAATTTATAGAACGAGCCATGAGCCCATCTTAATTATAATTATTTTATAATTATAAATTAAGATGATAATAATGAGAATTAAAAGTGAAAATTCATGGTTATGAATTTTGTTTTAATTCCCATTTAATCACCATAAGTGCCTCAACCTCTCCATCTCCTTCATGCCGTCCCCTCTCTCTTCCTCTCTTCATAATCTTATTTTGCTACTTCTTCATTCCAATTCTAGCAAAATTGTGTGAAAAAACTTTTGAGTGAAAAGAACCTTGCTTGTGTGGACTATTTTAGATAACACAATACTCTTTTGTGTTTATTGATTCAAGCTTGGAAAATGTCTAATTTCCAGATTTTACCATGTTCTTATTATGATCAAATTATCATAACATGATGATCATATTAGTTTAGTCCAGTTTTTCATGGTTAAATTCGCTTCCGTTGCATTAAATTATTGATTTGGAACCCATGGAATTCCATCGGCCGGTTCGGTTCCACCATCGGAGAAATGCAACGAACCTCGCAACCGAGGCACCATCTCCAACCTCAGTTCGACCCGATCGCTCGAGTTCTCCATGGCCGACCTGGAACGTCGAGACTTCTCCTCCACCTGCCTGGCATCGAGGAGTGGTCTCTCCTGTCTCGGCCTGTCAAAAACTTGGCCGAGCGACGTCGCCATGGTTCCCGACGATCGTCCAGATCTGCCTCAATTTCAAGATTGGTTAAGGGGCCAAATCTATTGGAAATCGAAGGCTGTTGATGATCAGAAGCAATCCATCAATTCTCCTGCCCATGACGGTGAGATCGAGACCAAAATCGGCTCCAAAGAGCCTCGTCGGAGCCGGCCGGAGTTGGCCGGAAAAGCTCGCCGGAATTCACCTTTTTAGAGAAATAAATCTCTCCCAATTTCATATGAGTGCTTTTTCAAAAAAGAAGACCGATAATGCTTTATTTTTGTATTGCAAAAATTTCTCTATAATGTAAGAAAACTTACGTTACGAAATTGATTTTCTCGGAATGCCTTCAACCTCTCCCATATGATAAGGAATGACCTAAGAGTCAATGTCATATGAGTTATTTTCCAAAAAAGAGTACCGGTAATGATTTAATTTTGTATCGCAATAATTTCTCTATAATGTAAGAAAAGTTATGTTCCGAAAATGATTTTCTCGGAATGCATTCAAACTCTCCAATATGATAGTGAATGACCTAAAATCAATATCATATGAGTGCTTTTCCAAAGAAGTAGACCGGTAATGCATTATTTTCGTATTGCAAAAATTGCTCTATAATGTAACAAAAGTTACGTTCCAAAAATAACTCTCTCGGAATACCCTCAACCTCTCCCATATGATAGGGAATGACATAAGAATCAATGTCTTATGAGTTTTTTTTATCACTAGTAGAAGATATTATAAATGACGAGAACTAAAAGAGTACAAAAATCAAAAGGGGAAAAGTGAGCCCCAAACCAACCACAAACAACGGAAGGGGAAAACAGAGCCCCAAAACAAACCAGAACGCTCCAAAAAAACAGAGAGCTAGGGAAGTACAGAACGAAGTACCATCATCGGGTTCGCGCACCAGGTGGCCAAAGCACGCTCCCCCGTCCAAGACTGAATATCACGCCCCTCGTCTGCCGGCACCAGAGTGTAAGAGCGCATCGTAGTAGCCTAAGAGTCTCTCCGGGTGATCGCTCCTCATCTCTAAAAATCCGGCTGAACCTGGTGACCCAGATATACCAAAAACCCATCGTGATAAGTCTGCTTCACCCCATGAAGAGATCGTGAACTGTCTGAGTAACAGGGAACTGGATACCCCACCACCTGTGGATCACTGTCAAGAATCTCCTAGTCCAGCTACAGGAGAGCATGAGATGCTTTGTCGTCTCCTCCCTCCCATCACACAGACCACACATGCGGTGACCGATCAGAATGATCCCCCTGAAAGCAAGATTGCCTCTAGTCAGTAAGCTGTCCTGAAGTACCCAAGCATCACGAACCGAGTGACCTGGATGACTAACACAACAATAAAGTCTGTACAACCTGGTCCTCAAGCAAAAATCTCCCAGCCAGCAATTATCCCAGAATCTGATATGACTGTAGTGTTTTGGAGCGTTCTAGATCGTCGAGATAGCGGAAGCAATAAAAGATAATCTACTCCAAACCTTGTCCAAGAGCATTTAAACCATTAAATCCCAAAGCAAAATCTATTCCACAAGATGTTTACCTTTAAGTCTTGTTTGAATCGATAAAGAAGAACGTTCGGATCTTCTTCTCTAAAGCTAGTCCACACCAAGAGGATAATCTTCAAGATCCTTCACTTAATTGCCTACTAGAACAATTAAATGAAGAACAAGAGAGCAAGATGATGAAGAGGAGAGGGGTGGCCGGCCACAATGAGAGAGAGAGAGGATTTTTGTGTGTATTGTGACTTAATGAATTAATGAATTAAAGTCTTGCATTATAATTCATCATCCAACTCACAAGTATGGGTTAAAAGTGATTGGTATGGGCTTAAAGGTGCTTTAACCCATACCCCTTAAATCACTCACCTCTTAATCCACAATCACCAACTAAGCATGGCATTGTGTGGCCCCCACAATGGCCCCACCAAGTGGGCCGGCCATATGGCCTTATTGGGCCCTTATTGGGCCGGCCATGAGGCTTCATGGGCCGAGCCCAATGGGCCCTCCCGTGTTGTCTCATGCCGCGTCCAAAAGTTGCCCGACCTTTTTGTCGTTACTTATCAAACAAAGTCCGACGCGATATCGACGAAAAACTCAATTTTTCTCGATTCGCTAATTATTCTCTCAAACCGAACCTATGGCACAAAACCTCCAGTTTTGTCCATATACTTCTCCTTAAGAAACATCCATGTTTCCTTGTCTCAAGTTATCCGTCTTGTATGTGTGTGACCCTCTAGGCTCATGCCACCGTTGGCAGATCAGCGCAAGACTCGCTCTTGCCCGATCCATCATAAGTGGTCTCTAGTAAAACATTATGATTACCCAAGGTGCACGATGATCGATAATTCGACTTAACCTTTGTGCGTACAAGTCACCATCCTTTTATCTCTAGATATCCCGATTGATCTCAAGGCATAGAGTCGTCTCCCTTGTTCAATCAATCATTGTTACTTGATATGCGAGATGACTGAGAAATGATAACCCGTATCATTTGCATGGCCATGCTTTTTCTCTCAGTCAGTCTCCATCAAGAGGCCTTCTAACGGATATCTTTCCCATACCGTAGTATGAGGGATAAATCCCTTAGCCGTCTTTCGTGTCACTCATGCAACCCGTTCCGCCACCCAATCATGCCCTTTATAGCAATCCTTTTACAGAAAGCGTTTGGCGCAAGTTAAAGCCGTACGTTCATTGCATAGTGATCACAAAGACTCCTTGTTCTAAGGACGTCGTGACAAGCTATCGCATCTGAATATGTTTATGGCTTAATCTATGAAAACACTATTCAATGCGGGTCGTCCGGTATAAATCACCTCATGATATCTATGATATGGTTCCAGGATCCCACATCCTTATGACAAGTAGAACTACGTCATTAAGAACCATCCTCATACTGGTCGCTTTTAAGGAAGCATAGGTTGACCAGGGACTCGTTAAGTGTGATCCGTACAGATTTATGGTTCTACTACTTTAGTGGTCATAAATCAGATCATGCTTAACATATTACTTCAACACATAAGTAATATAAAGCCGTTTGTATTTATACATTACAAACGATGATATTTGTACATAGACGTTTACAGGCTAATACCAATTGGACTAGGGCACAAATGCTATCAATCTCCCACTTGCCCTTAGCTCCAATCTAAGTCCCAGTCTATACCCATTGACCTAACATGTTTTTCATGTTTATCTTGAGGAAGAGCCTTGGTCAATGGGTCGGCTGTGTTATCATCAGTTGCAACGTAGTGGATCTTCACGTCACCTCTAGCAATTATGTCGCGGATGATGTGATACTTTCTAAGTACATGTTTGGATCTGTTATGTGCCCTGGGTTCCTTAGCTTGCGCAATAGCCCCGGTGTTGTCACAATATAAGTCTACTGGGTTAGATGGGCTTTTAATTACACCTAACCCAGCCATGAAACTTCTGATCCATACAGCCTCTTTTGCCGCCTCACATGCGGCAATGTACTCAGGTTCCTTCGTAGAGTCGGCAATGGTATCCTGCTTCTTGCTTTTCCAGTTGAATGCTCCACCGTTCAACATGAACACATATCCTAACTGACTCTTAAAGTCATCGGGGTCTGTCTGGAAACTAGCGTCGACATATCCTTTGACGACGAGATCATCATTTCTGCCCCCGTATACAAGAAAGGCGTCCTTGGTTTTTCTCAAATATTTGAGAATCGCCTTGACAGCCATCCAGTGTGCCTCACCGGGTTTGGATTGATGTCTACTGGTACAGCTTAGGGCAAACGAGACATCCGGTCTCGTGCATATCATGGCATACATTATGGACCCTATAGCCGAAGCATATGGGATCTCATTCATTCTTGCTAGCTCTGCAGGTGTCTTAGCACCCTGCTTCTTGCTAAGCTTCACGCCATGACGCATGGGCAGCAATCCTTTCTTTGAATCTTGCATTGAGAATCGTCTCAACACCTTGTCTATATAAGTGCTTTGACTTAAGCCCAAGACCCGCTTGGCACGGTCTCTATATATCTTGATTCCCAAGATGTAAGAGGCCTCGCCTAAGTCCTTCATTGCGAAACACTCACCTAACCAAGTCTTCGTTAAGAGCAAGGTAGGGACGTCGTTTCCAATGAGCAGTATGTCATCAACATAAAGCACTAAAAATATTATATTGCTCCCACTTGCCTTTTTATACACGCAAGGTTCATCATCGTTCTTGACGAAGCCAAACCGTTTTACTACATCAAAACGCTGATTCCAACTCCGAGATGCTTGCTTCAAACCATAGATTGATTTGAGCAACTTGCAAATCTTTCCCTTATTCTTTGGATCCTCAAAACCCTCAGGCTGAGACATATAAACGTCCTCAGCTAACCTCCCGTTGAGGAAGGCGGTTTTGACATCCATTTGCCATATCTCATAGTTGTGATATGCTGCTATGGCAAGAAGAATGCGGATAGATTTGACCATAGCTACTGGATAAAAGGTCTCTTCATAGTCAATTATGTGGATTTGTCTATAACCTTTTGCTACCAGTCTCGCTTTATAGGTCTGAGGTTTGCCATCCATGTCAATCTTTATTTTAAAGATCCATTTACACCCTATGACCTTAACATCAGGGGTATGATCTACCAAGTCCCACACTTGATTATCTGACATGGATTGCATTTCTTCCCTCATGGCTTCTAGCCATTTCTCAGAGTCGGTTCCGTCCAAAGCCTCTCGAAAGGTAGCTGGATCATTGTCCACTAGTACTAAACCATCACCTTCAGTTACTAAGAACCCGTATCTGACAGGTGCATGACAGCTATTGGTTCTAGCTCAATGACCACTTCTGGCTCTACCTCTTCTAGTGGGTCCTCTTGTGGTTCCCGAGTGACCATCTCATCTAGAACTTCATCTAGATGAATAGCCCTCCCACTGACTGTCTTGGAAATGAACTCTTTTTCCAAGAACGTCCCACCTCGAGCGACAAAAACTTTATTTTCGCTCGGTTTGTAAAAGTAGTATCCTTTTGTTTCTTTTGGATATCCGACGAAAGTGCATTTATCTGATCTTGGTTCGAGCTTGGTTGCAAGCAACCTTTTAACATAAGCCTCGCAACCCCAGATTTTAAGGAAGGACAAAACGGGTTCCTTCCCGTACCATTTTTCAAATGATGTCCCTTCCACTGCTTTCGACGGAGCCCTGTTTATTATGAAAGCGGCCGTTTGCAGAGCATAACCCCAGAAGGAGATCGGGAGACTTAACATTGATCGAACCATATCTAACAATGTTCGATTCCTCCATTCGGACACACCATTTAGTTGCGGCGTTCCTGGCGGAGTCCACTGAGATAGTATTCCACCTTCAGTAAGATAACTAAGAAACTCCTCGGATAAGTATTCTCCACCCCGATCAGAACGGAGTGCCTTGATACTCTTTCCGAGTTGGTTTTCTACTTCAGTCCTAAACTCTTTGAATTTATCAAAAGCTTCGGACTTATGTCTCATGAGATAGACATAACCATATGTACTGAAATCGTCAGTAAATGTAATAAAGTAGCCTAAACCACCTCTGGCATGCGTACTCATTGGTCCTCATACGTCTGAATGTATTAGACCCAATAAGTCACCTGCCCTCTCACCTAAACCAGTGAAGGGCGCTTTAGTCATCTTGCCCATCAAACAAGCTTCGCATCTTTCAATCGCTTGGAATTCGAATTGACTTAGAAGTCCGCGTTTATGAAGCGCTGAGATGCGTTTCTCATTTATGTGACCTAGACGACAATGCCAGATAAGAGTTTGGTCTAAATCATTAGTTTTAAACCTCTTAGCATTTACATTATAGAGCATGTTGGATTTCGAGTTTTGCATATTCAATATGTATAATCCTCCAACAGTGCGAGCATTGCCATAATATATGTTGTTGCGCATAATATCAAAAAACCCGTTCTTAATATTAAAATAATATCCCTCTATTTCAAGAAGAGAAATTGAGATAATATTCCTGTTGAAAACAGGTACGCAAAACACATCATTAAGTTCAATTACAAGCCCACTGGGCAAAACAAGGTTCACAGAACCCACAGCAGTTGTGGCAACTCTGGTATTGTTCCCAACTCTTAGGTCCACCTCGTTTTCCCTTATATCTCTTCTACTGTGTAACACCTGCACATCAGCACAGACATGAGACTCAGCTCCAGTGTCTAGTACCCAGGTATTAATTGTAGAAAGATATAGCTCTATTGGAATACCTGATGAAGTAGCGGCCCCACCGCCCTTCTTCTGGTCCTCCTTCAACTGCTGACAGTCTTTCTTCCAATGACCAGGCTTTTGACAGTAGTAACAGACCGACTCCTTTGCCTTCCCTTTGCCTTGTACGGGCATGTGAGGTCTAGGAATAAATGGTCGTCTGTTCCTCCCTGCGAGGTGTCTTGGGCCTTTACCCTTCCCACCAACAGGTTTGAAGCTGGGTCCCTTCTTGACCATGAAGACATTTTTGGACGAATTGCCCCTTATGCTCTTCTCGGCAGTTACTAGCATGCTGTGCAACTCCGACACGGTCTTGTCCATATCATGCATGTGATAGTTCATGACGAACCCACCATATGCATGAGGAAGGGATTGCAGAACAAAATCCGCAGCCATTTCCTTTTCCATAGACATACCGATACTAGTCATATGGTCAAAATGCCCCATCATCTGTAGGACGTGAGGACCTACGGAGCTGCCTGCTGACATCTTGCAGGCTATGAGTTCTCGGAGAACAGTGTATTTTTCAATACGTACTTTCTCCTTGAACATATCCTTGATCTGTGCAAACATTGCAAACGGATCATGGGATAGCTCCATAAACTGCTTTTGGAGGTCCGCCTCCATACAGCCCAGCATGACACACGCAACGTCGATAGAGTCGCTAAGGTGTTTCTGGTACGCATCCTTAACGACCCTCGTTGCGTTGGCAGCTGGCTCCTCAGGGATAGCCTTATCAAGGACGTACTCCCTGCGTTCCATTTTTAACACAAGTCGTAAGTTTCTGTCCCGGTCTAGATAATTAGTCCTCAATGACAAATTAGACGAGTTTGTTGAATTACTAGCCATTTCTACACGAAGAAAGTAAATTTAATCAAAATAGTTGAATAAATTTAAGAAGATCCGAATTAAACACCAACCATTAGATTCTAAGATTTAGAATCTTTAAACTAAGATCCCTTATTCGTCATTTGAAGTGCGCTAAGGCGCACCGCTCCAATTGACTTATTTAGGTAGGACGTCCGTCCAATTACAACCCGTGTAACTCTTAGTCAGGGTATGTGTAAAACACACGGCTTACCCTTCCGATGCCCCAGCTCGACCTCAGGCCAAGAATCGTGGTTGAGTCAACCAACTTTCACTAACGAGTTAACTTTGTGCAGATGCTCCGCTAAGGCGCACGACATCCCACAAAGTTTACCATTCCCATCTAGAACCCATTCGATCGATGCTCCGCTAAGGCGCACGACACCGATAAAATGTTTCTACATGGGTGTGAATTTGGGTGGCAGCTCACTTGACTCAAATTACCGTGTAATTTGGTTGTGTTTAAAAAATTCGAAAGTATTTGGTACAATTACGAACCCGTCACCAACATCCCGTGTTGTGATATTTCTAATTGTATCACATACTATCTTTATTTGAACCCGTCATTTGCAACCCGTGCAAATACGTTACAAATTTGAACTCATCCATCACAACCCGTGTGATGATAGTTCGCAACGCTTTAAATATGCAAACAATTAAAGTTGATTTTAATCTTTGCATGTGAGGTGATCGCTTATAAACTTATAAACTAATCATGCAAGCATGCAATTAATTTAAATATTTCAAGCAAGCATCCATAAAGTGTTAAATATGCATTTTATAGCCCATCCTAATCTTAGGAATCTACGAGTCTTTACATCTTCTCGTCTTTCTCATTCGGGCTCCCACTAGCTCTTGGACTTCCTCCAAGACCGTCATCGTGCTCGATTTTCCATCCTTCTCGTCTTTGAGTAATAATTACAATTAATACTCGGTTCGTAGACCGGGTAAAAAATAATTACACTTTATGGGCTCGAATAAAAGAATAATTACACGCTAACACTAACGGTATGCAAACCGTGAAAGCGATAAATCTAATGGGCTACTAATGCATCATACATTTCATCACATCATCCAACATGTTATCACACAAACATGTTATCAAATAATATGCAATAATTCCGGTTTTAATTTTGCCAAGTTGCTTGGTCGGGTTTATCGAAACTAGACCTTTTCGAAAAACGGTTTATCGAAACCGATTAAATTTTGAAAGTTTTCGAAATATTGGATCGCGGGTTCGTGACACGGATCAAACACCACGCACGAACCAAGTCGGGCCAAGCCAATGGGCCAAAGGCCCATTGGGCCGAGCCCAACATAGCACGGGCCGGTTTTGGCCTTGGAAGGCCGAAACCGCCTTGCCGCCACTCTAGGCCTCGCCCGAGAGTGGGAACGGGCTCGGTCACCGCCGGCCTCCCCGGCCTCCAGTGACCTCCGTTCGGTACCTCCAATCCGGCTCCCCGAGAGTCCCTTCTCGGACCCGACAAATCCAATAATTTCCAAAAAATTCCAAATTTCATATATTTTTCAAAAATAACATATTTCATGCAAATCTCCCAAAAAGCATTAAAATCATGTTATCAACGTTTGGCATGCAAATAATCACAAAACCGAAATAAATTCAACAAGACAAAGATTAAGAGGGTAACCAACGCTCTGATACCACTGTAGTGTTTTGGAGCGTTCTAGATCGTCGAGATAGCGGAAGCAATAAAAGATAATCTACTCCAAACCTTGTCCAAGAACATTTAAACCATTAAATCCCAAAGCAAAATCTATTCCACAAGATGTTTACCTTTAAGTCTTGTTTGAATCGATAAAGAAGAACGTTCGGATCTTCTTCTCTAAAGCTAGTCCACACCAAGAGGATGATCTTCAAGATCCTTCACTTAATTGCCTACTAGAACAATTAAATGAAGAACAAGAGAGCAAGATGATGAAGAGGAGAGGGGTGGCCGGCCACAATAAGAGAGAGAGAGGATTTTTGTGTGTTTTGTGACTTAATGAATTAATGAATTAAAGTCTTGCATTATAATTCATCATCCAACTCACAATTATGGGTTAAAAGTGATTGGTATGGGCTTAAAGGTGCTTTAACCCATACCCCTTAAATCACTCACCTCTTAATCCACAATCACCAACTAAGCATGGCATTGTGTGGCCCCCACAATGGCCCCACCAAGTGGGCCGGCCATATGGCCTTATTGGGCCGACCATGAGGCTTCATGGGCCGAGCCCAATGGGCCCTCCCGTGTTGTCTCATGCCGCGTCCAAAAGTTGCCCGACCTTTTTGTCGTTACTTATCAAACAAAGTCCGACGCGATATCGACGAAAAACTTAATTTTTCTCGATTCGCTAATTATTCTCTCAAACCGAACCTATGGCACAAAACCTCCAGTTTTGTCCATATACTTCTCCTTAAGAAACATCCATGTTTCCTTGTCTCAAGTTATCCGTCTCGTATGTGTGTGACCCTCTAGGCTCATGCCACCGTTAGCAGATCAGCGCAAGACTCGCTCTTGCCCGATCCATCATAAGTGGTCTCTAGTAAAACATTATGATTACCCAAGGTGCACGATGATCGATAATTCGACTTAACCTTTGTGCGTACAAGTCACCATCCTTTTATCTCTAGATATCCCGATTGATCTCAAGGCATAGAGTCGTCTCCCTTGTTCAATCAATCATTGTTACTTGATATGCGAGATGACTGAGAAATGATAACCCGTATCATTTGCATGGCCATGCTTTTTCTCTCAGTCAGTCTCCATCAAGAGGCCTTCTAACGGATATCTTTCCCATACCGTAGTATGAGGGATAAATCCCTTAGCCGTCTTTCGTGTCACTTATGCAACCCGTTCCGCCACCCAATCATGCCCTTTATAGCAATCCTTTTACAGAAAGCGTTTGGCGCAAGTTAAAGTCGTACGTTCATTGCATAGTGATCACAAAGACTCCTTGGTCTAAGGACGTCGTGACAAGCTATCGCATCTGAATATGTTTATGGCTTAATCTATGAAAACACTATTCAATGGGGGTCGTCCGATATCAATCACCTCATGATATCTATGATATGGTTCCAGGATCCCACATCCTTATGACAAGTAGAACTACGTCATTAAGAACCATCTTCATACTGGTCGCTTTTAAGGAAGCATAGGTTGATCAGGGACTCGTTAAGTGTGATCCGTACAGATTTATGGTTCTACTACTTTAGTGGTCATAAATCAGATCATTCTTAACATATTACTTCAACACATAAGTAATATAAAGCCGTTTATATTTATACATTACAAACGATGATATTTGTACATAGACGTTTACAGGCTAATACCAATTGGACTAGGGCACAAATGCTATCAATGACTACGATCACCAAACCTCCAACGAACACAACCAGGCCCGAAAATCCGATGGAAGGCCTGAAAAGATGACAGGACTAGGATCGCTCGCGGAGCCCTCGACTCTAAGTGAGCAGAAAAACGCAGAGAAGTAAGATCCAATGCCGACCTATCCCAACCGTACCTCGGACACAAAATCCTCCTCCACAAAGAACTTGGTTCTGTCGCAAAACGCCACTACCTCGGACACAAAATCCTCCTCCACAAAGAACTTGGTTCTGTCGCAAAACGCCACCATCATTTGAACATCAGGGCGCTGCTAACCTCCTCATGGCGACGAGTCCCCAATCCGCCTTGCCTGGTCGGCCTTTTCCGAACAAGACCGACTGGTCGAAGTTGATCCTTAAATCTGATGCCCACTCAAAATACTGCAAAACCAATGAGGCTCGACCTCTACAAACAAGAGAGTGTCATCGCAAACTGGAGATTCGAAACTCTTTCCTCGTCAACCCCCCCCCCCCCCCCCCCCCCGAATCCCCCTGAAAAGCAAAGCCTCCTCTTCGCGCTAAAGAAGAAGGCGTAGTCCCTCTAGTGCAATAATGAACAGGAGCGGGGATAAAGGGTATCCCTGTCTAACTCCTCTCCTGATGTCAAACTGGCTCGTGGAGGAGCCGTTGACCAGGACCGAAGTGGAGGATCGTAGACAAGAAGCTATCCAGGATCGTAGACAAGAAGCTATCCAGTGTCTCCACTTAGGGACAAAGCCCATATCAACCATAACTCTCCAAAGGTAGCTCCAATCGACCCAAGCTTGACCACTGCCACCTTGGAGCTCGTCCAGCAAACCATATCAATTAGCTCAACCAACTGCCTCCCACCAGTGAAGCCAGACTGCACCTCACCAATCAAATTCCTAATGTAACGCGGCAAGTGGATGGAAAGAACCTTAGCCAAAAGCTTATAAGGTCCCGAAATCAAACTGATAGACCGAAACTGCGCAAAATTTCGCAGGGTCTCAATCCTCCTAGTCATGTGTCCCCGCGACCCGACAAAATCTTAAGGGAAATGAAAGAAGCATTGAGACCAGACCCAATCCTCCCAGTCAGGTAAAAATCATGGAAAAAGCTAAGCACATCCTCCCTGACCACATCCCACATCTCATGAAAAAAAAGCATGGTGAAGCCATATGGGCCCGGGGCCTTAGCCCCATCGCACTCCGAAAGAGCCGAGAGAATCTCCTCCTCGATGAACACACCCTCTAAAAAGTCTGATGCCCCCGGCGGCAATGTCCGGAACGGAAGTGGCGGCAAACTAGGCCACGAAATAGGGTCTTGACGGAATCTCGTCGATGTAGGAGGCCCACTTTGCCGCGACAAAATCTTGAAATCACTATGATTCATCCAGGGGTTGAGGAACTGTCTAGATCTCGGTCCCCAATCGGCCTCCTTGGTACTTAAAATGATGGGGTTGTGATCTGAGAGCATCTCCGTCAAACTCGTGAGAATCGGATCTGCGAAGAGGGCCAACATGTCCTGACTGAGGAAGATATGATCTAACATACTCGCTCTCGAGCTGGGCCCGAACCAGGTGAAATCCTTGTTCGACATGGGGAAGTCGACAAGCCCTAGGTCAGTAACAAAAGCATCAAAATATCTCCAATCCGCCTGTACCGCCTGATTGGCCACCACCTCACTCGGATCCCTGACCGTATTGAAGTCTCCCAGAATGACACATTGTCATATGAGTGCATTTCAAAAAAAGAAGACCGGTAATGCTTCTATTCCGTAATGCAAAAATTGCTCTATAATGTAAGAAAACTTATGTTCCGAACATGACTTTCTCGGAATGTCCTCAAACTCTCCCATATGATAAGGAATAACCAATGAATCAATTTCATATGAGTGCTTTTCAGAAAAATAGTGCCGGTAATGCTTCAATTTTGTATTGCAAAAATTTCTCTATAATGTAAGAAAAGTTACGTCCGAAAATGACTTTCTCGAAATGCATTCAAACTCTCCCATATGATAGTAAATGACCTAAGAATCAATGTCGTATGAGTTTTTTTTATCGGCGATAAAAAATATTATAAATGACGAGAAGGAAACGTACAATTGTTCAAGAAGGGAAAACAGAGCCCCCAAACAACCCCAAAACAGAGAGAAAAGCTAAGAAATGATAGAGCAGAGGACCACCAACCTTGGGTTCGCGCACCAGGTGGCTAAAGTGCGTTCCCCCGTCCAAACCTGGATGTCTCGCCCCTCATCCGCCTGCACTAAAGTGTAAAAGCGCATATGTAGTAGTCTGAGAGTCTCTCCCGGTGATCGCTCCTCATCCCTGAAAATCCGGCGTTCCTGGTCACCCAGATGTACCAGAAACCCATCGTGATGAGCCTGCTCCAAGCCCTCCTCACTCCTCTATCTGCAACTCTGGTTATCCACCCCATGAAGAGATCATGAACTGACTGAGTAGTAGGGAACTGGATACCCCAACCTAACTCTTGAGTTGGAATGCTAGGGGTCTGGGCCTCGCACACAAGCGCAGACTCCTGGCAGACAAGCACCGTCCAGTCTTCGTGGCTTTACAAGATTCCAAATATGCAGTGGTAGATTCGAAGATTATCAGGGCACTCGGGTTTTCATCTCAGTTTGAGTATCAAGAGAGGAGCCAGTTTGACATCAGGAGAAGAGTCAGACAGGGGTGCCCTTTATCCCCGCTCCTGTTCATTATTGCAGCGGAGGGGCTACACCTCCTTCTTCATTATGGGGAGGAGGCTGCACTTTTTAGGGGGATCCGGGTAAGTGATGAGGAGAGAGTCTCACACCTTCAGTTTGCAGACGACACCCTTTTATTTGTTGAGGCCGAGCCTCATCAGTTGTTTCAGCTCCAGTTGGTTCTACAGTATTTTCAGTGGGCGTCAGGCCTGAGGATCAACTTCGACAAGTCGGTTTTGTTGGGGTTGAATCTGGAGGACGGTGGTCATAGACGCTTAGCTAGAGCTTTCGGTTGTGTGGTCAGGCAGCTTCCTCTACATTATTTGGGTTTCAGCTTAGAGGCAGACTACCGACGGGTGGTGACTTGGGAGCCGATTGTGGGCAAGATCAGGACCAGGTTAGCTTTGTGGCAGGCGAGCACACTCTCTTTTGGAGGACGGATCACGCTGATTAAGGCGGCTCTTTCGAGCTTGCCTATTTTCTACATGTCTCTTCCGGGCTCCCAAGACTACTATTGTCGTGATGGTGTCCATTATGAGGAGGTTCCTGTGGAGAGGCAAAGGTGGACGCCGGGGGTTTGCGAAGGTTAGGTGGGAGCGTGTGTGTGGGCCGATCAGACAAGGAGGTTTGGGCATTTGTCGCCTTCAGGAGGTCAACAGCGCTCTGCTGTTGAAATGGTGGTGGCGATTCGCAACAAAGCCGAATCCGTTGTGGAGGAGGATTCGGTGTGCGAAATACGGATGGGACAGGTCGTCTTGGGACTTTTCTTCGTTACCTTTCTCTAGCCACTAAGGGTCGAGGGCTTTGTGGGATATTCTTGGTCTCTCGTCTCATCAGGATTTTTGGGTCTGGTTGTGTCCGTTGGAGACTTGGAGATGGCAGACAGATCAGATTCTGGGATGATTGCTGGTTAGGAGATTTTTGCTTGAGAACCAGGTTTCATAGATTATACAGGCGTGTGAGTCACCTGGGCCATTCAGTTCACGATGCATGGGTCCTCGAGGGATGGTCTATTCCCTTCCGAGGGGTGCTGCTAGAGTTTGCAGAGCTACTTACGGTACTTGGCATGGTCAGACCGACATATGGGATTCGTGAACAGATCTTGTGGGCATCTGATAGGAGAGGATACACTGCGAGTAGGGGCTACCACATGTTGTTGGGGACAGATCAGGCAGTTCCGGTAGACTGGGCTTCGAGACTGTGGGATACGCCAGTTCCGCCAAACTTCAGAAGTTTTGGATGGCTGGTTCTTCAGGGCAGTTTATCGACTGGAGGCGCTCTTGCTTTCAGTGGGGTCATCCCGATTGGTCATTGCATGTGTGCTCTGTGTGGTAGGAGGGAGGAGACGCCGGAGCACCTTATGCTCTCCTGCAGGTGGACTAGGAGATTCTGGAGAGAGATTCACAGATGGTGGCGTATCCAGTTTCCTTCTACTCAGACAGTTCATGATCTCTTCATGGGGTGGAGAGCCATAATCGCAGATGGAGGAGCGAGGAGGGCCTAGAGCAGACTCGTCACGGTGGGTTTCTGGTAAATCTGGGTCACCAGGAACGGCAGGATCTTCAGAGATGAGGAGAGATCACCTAGAGAGACTCTTAGACTACTTCAGATGCGTTCTTATACTCTGGTGCAGGCAGATGAGGGACGAGACATCCAGTCTTGGACGGGGCAGCGCACATTAGCCCCCTGGTGCGCGTGCCCGAGGTTTGTACTCCAGTCTATCCTTTCTTAGCTTTTCTCTTTCTTGGGCTGTCTTTTGGGGCTCTGTTTTCCCTTTTTTGGGTTTGGGGCGCAGTTTCCCCTATTTTGTTCCTTTGTACTTTTCTCTTGCCATTTATATTATTTTTATTGCTAATCAAAAAAAAAGAAAAAGGATTACCTGTCTGCTGCACGTCATAGGTTAGCCCGCCAGGTCTACCCGAAGCATAATGGGCCTCGCCATGACCCTGCCCACCCGGTCCAGTTTTCGCCCGCGGCCCGATCCTCTTTTCCTGCCCATTGGAGCTCGTGTTGATGCAGCTTTAGGCGCCGGAGCGCATCAGCACCCCAGACGGTGCCATTCGACCCCCTTGGTTCTTGGATCGACTCGGTGTAGACTCCCTCGGCCAACTATCGCACTGGCGCGGCACCCTTGGAGATTAGCCTCGGTCTCTGGCGAGAACCTCTCAGGTTGCCTCTAAGGTCGCCGTTTGCACTAGCCCTGCCTGTCCTCGCCGCCAAGACTCGTCCCGAGGAGTTCTTGACCGATCTTGTGGCCTAATCACCCTCGCCGATGATCAAGACAGAAAGGTTAGGGTTTGCGTCCGCCTTAGCTGTTGGGGTTCCCTAGCGGGTCAAGCACAGCGGAATTGGAATGATTGACCCGAACCCCTCAAGGATCTTGTGCTTACACTAGATGAATCATGAATTATAAGAAAGATGAGAACTTTTACCTCTAGAAATGTCTAGCAAACTTGTTATCCTCGAATCCCAAGCAAACAATTGAGCTCGCTCTTTACGTGTGCACACATAACCTAGCTCGAACCTTGCAAAGCAATGACCTCCACAAGAATCACTAGCTTCCTTGGTGGCCTCTTTTTCTCTCTTGTTCTTATATTCTTGAAAATTCTGATAAGCTTAGTCGTGCAAGATGCCACACACAATGTTACACAGAATGCTATAACGTTGTGTCTGACTTCTTGCGTAGATAATGTAGGACAGTAAATATAAAGCTATAAGTAATGACACAGCAGATTGTTTACCCAGTTCGGTGCAACGTCACCTACGTCTTGGGGCTCTCAGCCTAGTGGAAAGATTTCACTTATCAGTAATCCGTCAGAACATACAAGTACCTGTGATCACTCCTAGATCTATACTTTATGCTACGTCTTACAGTGCAATCTATCTCAGGGTCTCCCCCTGAATCTAAGAACGTCTTGATTCCACTCTTCGAGCAATCGCCTTGCTCTGTCGTCTTCAAGTCTTCTTCAAGCTTGGTGGTTGCGTGCAGTCTTCAACTCACGACTTTGAGCAACTAAGCTTGCTTTGTTGCGAGTGATGTTGCCAAGCTCATCGGATTTGTTCTTGAAGATCCATTTGCGAGTGATGTTGCCAAGCTCATCGGTTCTTCTTGCATAGCATTGACCCAATACTCATCATTGATGGCTTCATTGATGTTTTTGGGTTCTGTCTTTGAAACGAAGCAAATATTTCCTATCATCTCGTTATAATCTTCAGGAGCTTTTGACCGAGTCCGTACGCCTACATTCAGGTTTCCAATAACTCCAGAAATAGGATGGTTAGTCTGGACTCTTCGTGAGGGATTCTTGTTGCTGGTTTCAGGAACTGCTTCGTCATTGGCGGCATCATCTTCTGTTTTGCTGCTAGCATCTTCTCTGACATTTGGAGTATCATTCTTCCTGACATTGTTTGGCGGATAGGCTCCGTCTTCGTCCGTCGCATCAACTGAGGCATCTTCGCAGTCATTATCAACGACAACATTGATTGATTCCATCATGGTCATGGTTCGTTTGTTGAAGACTCGGTATGCGCGACTATTCCTTGAATAGCCAAGGAAGATGCCTTCATCGCTTTTTGGGTCAAGCTTTCGACGAGGCTCTCTATCAGCCAGTATATAACAAGTGGAGCCAAAGATATGGAAGTACTTAACATTGGGCTTTCTCCCCCTCCATATTTCATAATGACTTACTAACATACCTGGTCGGAGAGTGACTCGATTGTGGATATGGTAAGCAGTGTTAAGTGCTTCTGCCCAAAAGTGAGTTGGTATGTCTTTAGCGAGCATCATAACTCTCGCCATCTCCTGTAGAGTCCTGTTCTTGCGCTCAACAATGCCATTCTGTTGAGGAGTGATTGGCGCTGAGAATTCATGTGCTATCCCTTCTGAGTTGCAGAAATCTGCAAACTTGCTGTTTTCGAATTCTCGACCATGATCACTACGAAGGCGGATGATTTTGCCAATTGTCTCTCCTTTTTCTCGTTGGACTTGGATGCATAGATTCTTGAAGATCGAGAAGGTGTCTGATTTGTCACGAGGGAAGTCAACCCAAGTGTATCGTGAGTAATCATCTACACACACAAAGACCTATCGTTTTCCTCCAAGGCTTTCAACTTGCATTGGTCCCATGAGGTCAACATGTATCAGCTCAAGTACCCGAGAGGTGGTGATATGTTGTAGCTTCTTGTGTGACATCTTGGTTTGCTTACCAATCTGACATTCTCCGCAAATCTTTCCTTCTATTATTTTCAGGTTTGGAATACCTGTGATTGCCTGCTCTGAGATTGCTTTTTGCATGCTTCTAAGATTTAGATGTCCAAGCTTTCTGTGCCATAGTTTGGTTTCTTCTGCTTTGGAGACAAGGCACTTGGTTGCTTCGATATGTGTCTCGGGAGACCAGATATAGCAATTGTCCGTTGAGCGAACTCCTTGTAGAATCGTGACTTGATTAAAGTCTTTAACTATACAGGCTTCTTTTGTGAATTTCACTTCTGAATCCTGATCACAAATCTGACTGATGCTAATCAAGTTAGCTTTAATTCCTTCTACAAGTAATGCTTCAGTCATGCAGGTGGCTCCTGGATGCTTAAGTACTCCTTTTCCGATAATTCTAGCTCGAATGCCATCTCCAAACGTAACAAAGCAGTTTGTGTATAGTTTAAGATCA
Organism: Geranium rotundifolium; assembly: GCA_963920655.1. Classification (NCBI taxonomy): domain Eukaryota; kingdom Viridiplantae; phylum Streptophyta; class Magnoliopsida; order Geraniales; family Geraniaceae; genus Geranium; species Geranium rotundifolium. Next base: position 12,281,638 of record OY987322.1, on the reverse strand, counting down.
GAGAGGAATTCTGGAGTACCTGTCATGTGTCGAGAGCATCCACTGTCGAGATACCAGTCCTTGTTTCTTGAAGCACTCAAGGATGTATATGCAACATTAGCTCTATAGACAAGGTTCTTAGGTCTCCATTCAAGACGGGATGTCTTTGGAGGAGATGAGAGATGCCTTTGATATTTTTTTTGTTGTAGCTGAGCTTGCTTCCTCTCAAGAAGTTGAAAACAAAAAGGTCTGATGTGACCAGGTTGACCACAGTAATGGCATAACCATTGATATTGATAAGCTGGTCTTCTGTAGCTTTGTTGTCTGCGTGGAGGATGTCTTCTGACAGTTTCTTGACAAGAACAGGTTGTAGACGATGTTATGGCTTTTGTTGTAGGTCGTCCTGTAGAATGAGTTGGGGCATCCTGTTGTTTCTTGTCAGCCAAGGCTTGTTGTGGGATAAACTTTGTCCCTGTCGTTGAGGGGATAGCATGTGTGTACCCTAGTCCCGTCGTATCTTTGGACTGTTTTCCCACTGATAAAATCTTGTCAAGGCTTTCTGTGCTCGAATTCATCATCTTTACCGATTTAGTCATGAGACTAATTTCTCCATTAAGTCTGGTGATCTCTCGTTTCAGCTCCACGATCGTCTCTAGAAATCTAGACTTGTCGCAGGTAAGACTAATGATCCTTTCGCCTTGTTGATCAAGTATCAGAGTTTCCTTGATCCATCTGGTATGCAAGCCTTTGTATGGCTCGACTAGTTGTTCTTTAGTCCAATTCTCATTTGGTGTTGGATCATCATTGATATCGACAGCATTATCAACATTACATGTAGGAGTAGTAGTAGTGAATGCAACAAAGTTGCTTACCTCTTCAGATCCACTATCTTCATTGTCATCATCTGATAGGGTGGCATTGTATCCCCGTTTTTGTTGTTTGAGGAAATTTGGACATTCTCTACGGAGGTGGCCGAATCCTTCACATTCATGACATTGAAGTCCTTTGTTTTTGTTTTCTTCCCCACTCCTGTTTGGTCTGTCAAGACTACCTCCAACCTGAGCTTTTTGTGGGGCTTTGTTTCTGGCATTTGCTGTGACATTCCGTCCACCCATTCGACTAAATCTTCTCATGGCTTTGTTGTAATTTTTTGTGAGAAGGGCCATTGTAGCTTCGATGTCTTCATCAGAATCGGAGTCCTCAGGATCTGGTTGCTTGTGTGTTGAGCTTTTGAAAGCAACTCCTTTGTTCCTTTTGTCGATGTTGGGTAGAGACAACTCATAGGTCATTAGAGACCCCATCAGCTCATCAAATTTCAAGACCTTGAGGTCATGAACTTCCTCAATTGCTGTGATCTTCATCTTAAACCTAGGGCTAAGAGCACGTAGGGTTTTTCTTACCAATTTTTCATCAGAAATTGGTTCTCCCAGAGAATAGGATTCATTGGCTAGATCACGAATGCGAACATTGAAATCTGCAATTGATTCGTCTTCTTTCATGATGAGGGCTTCGAAGTTGGTAGTCAGGTATTGCAGGTTTTGTTCTCGAACCTTAGTTGTTCCTTCATATGCTACGGCCAGGATGTCCCATGCTGACTTGGCAGTTGTGCATGTGTTGATTAGTCTGAATACGTTCTTGTCAACACCATTGAAGATAGCATTTAGAGCTCGAAAATTTCCCAGTGATTCTTCATCTTCATCATCGGTCCAGTCTTTTTCTGGTTTTGGGCCGATAGGATTGCCATCACTGTCACTGAGTTGTGGTGCATTCCATCCATTGTGTACAGCCTTCCATGTCTTGTTGTCTAGTGACTTCATGAAGGCACACATTCGAGCCTTCCAATAGCCATAGTTGCTTCCATCTAGAACAGGTGGTCGATTTATGGATCCTTCTTCTCTGGTATTGTCCATCTTTGATCAGAATATTTGTTTAGGAACTCACCTAAAGCTATAGGTGCCCCCTCTGATACCAATTGAAAATTCTGATCAGCTTAGTCGTGCAAGATGCCACACACAATGTTACACAGAATGCTATAACGTTGTGTCTGACTTCTTGCGTAGATAATGCAGGACAGTAAATATAAAGCTATAAGTAATGACACAGCAGATTGTTTACCCAGTTCGGTGCAACGTCACCTACGTCTGGGGGCTCTCAGCCTAGTGGAAAGATTTCACTTATCAGTAATCCGTCAGAACATACAAGTACCTGTGATCACTCCTAGATCTATACTTTATGCTACGTCTTACAGTGCAATCTATCTCAGGGTCTCCCCCTGAATCCAAGAACGTCTTGATTCCACTCTTCGAGCAATCGCCTTGCTCTGTCGTCTTCAAGTCTTCTTCAAGCTTGGTGGTTGCGTGCAGTCTTCAACTCACGACTTTCAGTAAACCCTCAATCACCTAACTCTCTATAGTTATGTGATACACAACATCCTTAGCTCAATCTGCAATTTCTCAGCCCGCAAACCTTCACGTCTAAGAACCTTGCAAATTGTTGCTAGGAAACAAATAAAGAACCACACAATTGCTAAGGGGGTAGCCTAAGCTTTTATAGCAATCGTGGATGAGTACTAAACCTAAAGGGTTTCCTCTTAATCGCCGTCTTTCTTCTTTTCAGATTAGGAGTCGTTCTGCACTTTCCTAATCGTCTTCTAGATTTTCTGCCGAATCTGCACTTTCCTGATTTCTGTCGATCAGGATGCTTGCCGAGATGCCGTCAACAATGTCACAGAAGATGTCGTAGAAGATGCTTCGACATTCTTTGTAACATGTTCTTTGGTTCCTTTAAAAATTAGCCAATCTCTAAAACCGTCGTAACTACAATTCTCAATGTATGAGTTAGAAGAAACTCTTTTTGTAAATAGCAAATATGCTCTTTTGGTATTTATATTGTGTATCGAACGCTCGTAAATGTCACTAGTTTTCTAAACATGGTGACCATTTAACAAAAATTGTACCACCATAACATACATTATTTTTGTTTAGTTCGAATAAACCATTATCAATGGTAACAATAGAACTTTTAGCATTGAATACAGAAACAGAAATGATGTCTTTACGGATAGTCGGTACACAATGTTAATTTCAATAGAAGTCCCGACGGGGAACTGAGATAATCGACCCCTACCGTTTACGCCACGACTCTCTCGTCGTCTGTAACCCGTATGTCTGTTTCATCTTCAGCCAAATATCGTCTAGTTTCAGCGCCTGCACATCAACACATATGTTTGATTGCGAGCCTTTTTACAACATTAAGCTAGAATCAGTAGACAGATTCACTTCAATGAAGTAAATACCTGAAGCGCCAGTGCCTCTGGCGTTCTTCTGCTCCTCTAGTAACTTCTTGCAGTCCCTCCTCCAATACCACGCTGATTGTTGAATAAGCAAATGGCGTCCTTTGCATCCAACTTGGCCTTTTCCTTCCCCTCTTGAGGCTTGGACTCGCCCTTATGGACATCGGGACCCTTTCTTGTTCCATCAGTCTGTGTGGAGGACTTGACTGAGCTCCCACTAGATCTCTTGAAGCTAATGCCCCTCTCGTGCCCAGCATAGTGCGTCCCTCATTGAGTGAGACGTTAGATTGCCTTTGGTGGGCATTCATAACACTCCTCGCGGAACCATCAACGGACACAGGGAAATGAGCTCGTCAAGTACACATTCCTTCCTCTCGTGTTACACTCCATATCGAGAAAGTTCGTTCCACTAAGTTTCTCCTTGTCTAGGATCAACCTTAGTGACAACGTGTGTGCTTAGCTTGCTAACATTATATACACAGATCAATAAATTCAGGTTAGGCCCTGAATTTATCTGTGAAGATTTGTTGCAAAACCTTGACCATTTTGATCCTTTGCAAGAATCAAGAACCAATGCCCTTGATTCACCCTCTTGAAGTCAGATAATGCATCAACGCTTCAGTTAGGCTATGTAGGTAGGAATACTTTCCAATCACACCGCGTGTGACTCTTGGCCAGAACATATGTACTAAGTACATTCTGTCTGATGCTCTAGGTCGGCGCAATCATAGATATGTGGACCAGATCTTGATTGGAGAATGCTAATGCATCTACGCCCCACCAAATCTCTCTGCATCCTCTATCATTGCTTTCATGAACGCTCTGCTGACGCACACGACGTTCATGGCCTAATTGAGTGAACCAATTAACTACTGATGGACCAGAACTTGAACTGGAGAGAGCTAATGCATCTACGCCCCAAACAAAACTGTCCACATCTACTAGCTTTGCTTCCACGAACGCTATAGCATACGATGTCCGTGGTCACACAGTTTCGTAGAGTGTCAAAATTGGATAGCATCATTGCATGACTCAATTTAATTGCGATATGATCAAGTTTTGGGAGACATGTACCTAGTAGTACAATCTCTACATGACAACTGTTCATCCGTACCGGATACGATGATGTGTTTCATGCTCCACTTAGTTTTGAATGTCCAAGTTTATGTTATTTAACCAGTATCGGACATGCAAAACATATATACGTTTAAACTTATCACGCTCTCATGCACAAAATAAACATAAATTGCTAATCATGCAATTCTTAAAAGCACAATATAAACATGTAATTCATTCCTCCATAGCCATCTTTGTCCTCTTCTTTTCATAATTCATTAGCAAGTGGTTTTTCGGCGGAGCTCCGGCCACTTCCGGCGACGTCCGATCGGGACGATTTCGACTCCGATTTGATCGGCATGGGGAGGAGAGTACAATGGAGTGACGATACCAATCAACAACTCCCCATCTCCAACAGTTTCAAAACTATTGCAGATCGAAAAGAGGATCGGGAGCTCCCCCTTGCCGGAAACAGTGCCGATCGCGCTGGGGGATCGAGGGTGAGTCGGGAGGTTACTCGGCCAGACCTGGTGATGCCAGCGCTAAAGGCAGGATGAGGAAGGAAGAAGCTGCTGTGCCGCTACCTGTGCAGAACACGAACCCTAGCGCGACGAGGAGTGATCAGCCCTCGAGGTGGTTGCGAGCACCGCTGCACTTCTCCAATGGTGGTGTCGTTGGCGACTCTCCTTTGCGCGCTGACGATAACACCAGGAGACTCGATCGGCCAGGCAAGGGCGAGGCGGCTGCTGACGAAACCCTAATGGTGCAGCAGTCGTGCCGCGGTCAAGGGGCAGAGGGCGAGGTCGCCGACTCAGGGGCGGTCTTTGGAGGATCGCAGGCGTCGGGGGAGGCCCGAGGAATGCGTCGTCTCTGATTTCACCTCAGGTCGACCCCGCTGATCGCCAGGCAGTGGCTCGGGTTTCTCTACAGGTGGCGGCTAGGGCGGATACGAGCAAATACGGCTTGGCGATAACGGTGGCTATGGAGAATGTGGGGAGGGGCGACTCGGGCAAGACCAACGGGTCGGTGATCATGGTTGGAGAAGGGTCGAGACCACCGCGAGGCGCACCAGCTTCTGGACACGAACAGAAATGGCCACGCGATGTTGCCGGCGTGGCACCCCGACCACCGAAGGCTGCAACGGCACTAGCGAAGCCTCCGACACGATCAGACCGCCAATATTCTCCGGCGATCTCCTCGGTGGCCATCTCAGCATACTCGGGCGCTTGTGGAGTGAAGAACGACAATGGGCCGATGGCGGCCCGTTCTTCCTTGACTGTCGGACCGGGCAAGCAAGCCAAACCGGGCAAGCAGGCCAAGCCGGTGGTGGTTCACACCCCGACAAATTCGGGGTCACTTTATTCGAGATCAACCATGCAGCAAAAATCATCTGACTCCACCTCTAAGGTACGCAGCCCGGTTTTTGGTTCAGATAATTTTAATAGTTTACTTGAATCGGTTGAACCGGCTATTTTATTAAAGCCAGCCAGCCCTACACTGGCCGATCCGGAATGCCCTTCAGATTGTAAGCTTAAGGACATTAGAGAGGGTAAACACCTAGGGTCTTCGCCTGAGGCGGCTAATATTGACTGCGAGAGTTTAGGTGGTGGAATCGTAAAAACTACTCCATGTATGGATCGGAAATTGGAGGCTCCCAAATCCGTTTCTCCGACATACGTGGGTAATTTACCGACCCGCCCGTCAGTCGAGGAGCTCAGGAACCTCTTCAAGAGGTTCGGGGAGGTAATAGAGGTGTCCCTTCCGAGGAGACAGCGTCAGACGACCTACGGTTTTGTTCACCTAGCCTCGGAGCAGGCGCGCACAGAGGCGATCTCAGCTCTTCATATGTTGGTTTTGAGAGGACACACCCTTAGAGTTGCAGTTGGAAGACACTCACTCACTACCCCGGTTCTCTTCCGCGAGCCTCGAGCAGAGACTACGGAGAAGCAGACAGCACCGATCGTCCCCCGTCAGCCTCGGGTTCCGACTGCTCCGGCTCGCAACCGGGTTCTACTTCGCACCTCCTTGCAGCGTTTTCAGTTCTGTATTTTAGCAGTGGCAGTCCACGATTATGATCGGCGAGCTCTCCTCTCCGAGATGTGGGGCACGGGTTCGGAGGTTGTCACGATTTCAGACTTTGGCCAGCGTGTATTCCTTCTATCCTTTGCAGACACTGGCACAATAGAGAGACTCCAGGCGGACCAGTGGGCAGACCTCCGTCGCTGGTTCTTCTTCTTTTCGACTGATTGCGACAGATTTATGCATGGGGGAGTGTTCCGCTGGGTGCACATACGGGGGATCCCGCTGTCAGTTTAGTCTCCGACTTCGATTGGGACGATAGTAGGCGATATTGGCAGCTTCATAGTCAGTCACCTAGACTCCACTGGTGTAGGGTGTTTTGAGCATGTCGCAGTATTGGTGCACGTCTCGGTCCCCTCCGGAGGTCGTGGGGAGTTGTTTGCCGGCTATTGAGACACAGGTTGAGACTTAGATTACTGTCAGGAAGGAGGCTTTACAGGTAAACTCTGGAGCCTCGGGCTTTGCTCGGACCCCGGGATCCCTGCCGACACCCTACCCGAGGATTGTTGATCTTGATTCTACTCGGATCGGTGAGGGGGATTCATTGTGTCTAGGATTTGAGGAGGAGGATCTTTATCCGACATCCAGACCTTTGAACCTCGATGACCACGATAGTGAGGGTGATCTGCCAGGGAGAGACGAGGACTCAGTTTGGACGAGATCGTCCTCTGCCTTGGCTCCGATCTCCACAGACAGACTGCGCAGGGGCTACTCTCTAGAGGGGATGCGATTGTTTTTCTCTACTGGGAGACGCCCGACATCTTCCGTCTCTGCGATTCGGGTTCCGCGTGCATCTTATAGGATTGTCAGAGACAGGGCCCAGTTCAGTCAAACCAGAGAGAGTGAGGAGTCCTCAACTTTGAGGGATGCACGGATAGAGGAGTTAGATGGAGCTGCGGGCTCGGATGATGAGTGGGAGGAGACCACGGAGGATGCCTCTTAAGTTGAAACGCTAGGGGTCTGGGCTCGGTTCACAAGCGTAGACTCCTGGCAGACACTATCACGACGCATCGCCCAGTCTTCGTGGCTCTACAGGAGTCCAGTCTTTGTGGCTCTACAGGAGTCCGCCAAATCCCTTCGGACGCAATGTGCTCTCCCACTACAGTCCGTCCAAAAGCCAACGAAGCCCGTTATGACTACCCTGTTACAGGCAGCGTTAGGACACGTAAAACTAGAGGAGTGACGTGTATGTGAGCCACTCGCTCCAAGGTGTTAAGGCAGTGATCACACGACGACGGAGTATGCGTTGGTGACTTAATCTATGCGCCCTATTGCAAGTCGGGTCATCCGATATCGTCTCACATACGATATCCGCAATATGACTCTACATCTTTATCAGCAGAACATGATCGTAAGTCATTCTCACGCTAGTCACTTATGTATAAGTATTCAATTATTGATCCATCAAGCATAATTTCATAGTATCTAAAGGCACCACTATTAGTGATGACACACTAATGACTTTAGAAGAAATTATCGCTTGACACGTTACTACAACACAATAATAATGTAAATGACATTAATTGCTAAACATAAGACTATATAGAAAAGACTTGGACCGGAGCACAAGCTCTTACAATCTCCCACTTGCCCTTAGCTTCAATCTAAATCCCAACGTAAACCCATTGACCTTACACGGCTTTCATGTTTAGGCTGAGAGAGAGCCTTTGTCAACGGGCCGGCTGCATTATATTCTGTCGCAATCTTACAAATCTTCACTTCACCTTGTTCGATGTATTCTCGAATCAAGTAAAACCACCTCTGTACATGTTTGGATCTGGCATGCGCTCTGGGCTCCTTAGCCTATGCTATGGCGCCAGTGTTGTCGCAGTACAAGTTCACCGGATCAGATGAATTCTTCATTACATCCAATCCTGTCATTAACTTCTGGATCCACACAGCCTCTTTTGATGCTTCTCCAGTAGCTATGTACTAGGCCTCTATAGTAGAATTGCCGACGGTTGGTTGCTTGAAGCTCTTCCAGCTAAAAGCCCCACCGTTGAGCACGAACACCTATCTGGACTGCGACCGTGAATCATCTGGATCAGTCTGGGGACTGGCGTCGACGTATCCCGTCACCTCCAGTTCCTCCTCTTACCCCCATAGACTAAGAAGGCATCCTTAGTCCTCTTAAGGTACTTTAGGATCGTCTTCACTACTGTCTAGTGGTTTTCACTACTGTCTAGGGGTTTGACTGGAATTTGCTGACGCAAGATAGGGCGTAAGAGACATCATGTCTCGTGCAGATCATGGCGTACATGATGGATCCTACTGCTGATGCATATGGGATTCCACTCATGCGCTTCAACTCATCGGATGTCGTGGGACACTGAGTCTTGCTAAGCTTCACTCCATGTCTGATGGGAAGGAATCCTTTCTTGGATTCGTGCATCAAAAATCTCTTCAAGATTTTGTCTATGTAAGTGCTTTGGCTTAGCCATAGTAATCTCCTTGGGCAATCTCGATAAATCTTGATCCCCAGGATATACGCGGCTTCGCCCAGATCCTTCATCTCGAAACACTTCCTCAACCAAGCCTTTGTAGCTTGCATGGTGAGGATATCTTTTCCGTTAAGGAGTATGTCACCTACATACAACACTAAGAATACGACTGCACTCCCATCCGCTCTCTTGTACACGCAAGGCTCGTTCGCATTTTAGATGAAGCCAAATTCCTTTATAGCTTCATCAAAGCGACGATTCTAACTCCGAGAAGTCTGTTTCAGTCCATAAATAGACCTCTGCAGCTTACAAATCTTTCTGGCATTCTTAGGATCGACAAAACCATGAGGATGTGACATGTACATTGTCCTCAGTTAGCTTCCCATTAAATAAAGCAGTTTTGACATCCATCTGCCATATCTTATGATCGTGATATGCAGCTAATGCAAAGAGAATCTGGATCGATTTTACAATGGCCACTAGCGAGAAAGTTTCATCATAATTAACTCCTTGGATTTGCCTAAAACATTTCGCAACCAGTCGGGCCTTATAGGTCTGAGCATTTCCATCCATGTTTGATCTTAAAGATCCATTTGCAACCGATGGTTTCCACACCAGGGGTTGAATCAATCAAGTTCCACACTTGGTTGTCATGCATGGATTTCATCTCCTCATTCATGGCTCTTAACTATTTCTCGGAATCAAACTCCCAATGGCTTCTTGAAAGGTTGTAAGATCGTCAGATTCCACAATATCCAAGTCACCACACTCAGACTTAGTACCCTACGAAGATATACTTGTCAGATCGTGGTTCGAGCTTGTCCGCCATGAGGTGTTTGACATAAGCCTCGCAACCCCAAATCTTGATAAACGATAACTTGGGACGTTTCCCACTCCACCCTTGTATGGTGTTGTCTCCACCACTTTCATAGGTGCCTGGTTCAAAATGAACGCAACTTTCTCAAGAGCGTATCCCCAAAAGGATACGGGGAGATCTGTCTGACTCATAATAGAGCGAAACATGTCTAGCAAGGTTCGGTTCCTCCTTTCGGACACACCGTTCAATTGAGGTGTTCCTGGCGGAGTCCCACACTCTCCTAGGTGGTTAATGAAGTCTTGGGTCAAGTATTCGCCACCTCGGTCTGAGCGAAGTGCTTTAACTTTCTTCCCAAGTTGATTCTCAACTTCAGCCTTAAACTCTCTAAACTTGTCAAACAAGTCAGAATTATGTTTCATTAGATAGACATAACAGTATCTACTGTAATTATCAGTAAATGTGATAAAGTAATTGAATCCCCTTCTGGCCTTTGTACTCATGGGCCCACATATGTCTGTGTGTATTAGGCCAAACAAGTCACCCGCCCTCTCACCCCTACCGGTGATGGGCAACTTCATCATCTTGCTTATCAAACAAGATTTACACTTATCAATTTGTCCGAATTAAAATGGACTTAATAGTCCACACTTGTGAAGTGCTGATAGTCGTCTCTTGCTTATGTGGCCCAGACGGAAGTGCCATAATTGAGTCTCCCTTGATTCATCAACCTTGAGCCTCTTGGTATTTACATTCTATACCTCATTCTCGTTGATGTCACTAGTTTTAGAAGGCAATTTCCGGCGAGTCCCCCAGCCTCCGGCGAAGGTCCAGCGAGGTTTTTTTCAACCAGCTCGATCCTTGGGAGGGAGGAGAAGAGTATGGGCAAGCCATGGAGGGCAAAATCTGCGAGTTTCGAACAGTTTTGAGTTGCTTTCTAATCAGTTCACAAATCTGGAAACCTTTACTCGCCGGAATCCATGGCAGACGGCCATGCGAAAGGGTTCTGGGCCTGGTGGGGATGCAGCAACGTGTGCGCAGACCTCTGAAGATGCAGGTGCAATCAGAGAAGCAAGGAAGAAGGAGCCCAGGAGATCGCGATCCCACAAACCTGCGAGGAGAGAGAAAGGGCTCGGGACGACGGTGAGAGGCCCTCTGGTCTTCGCTGGTGATCCCACTACGCTCCTTGAGTCCCCCAGACATGTGGGAGTTAATGGAGATACGATCAGGAAGCCAGATCGAAGACCTGGCGATGCCCGCCATGGCGATCTGCCCAAGGTCGCAGAAACCTTAGGCGCTCACATGAAGCACTCCGCTGCGACGATCAGGGTGGTCCTGGAAGTTGATGAGGACGGGATTCATCGAAGAGTGGTGAATGGAGGCGGAGGCGCACTGAGGCTGGGTTTCGACAGTGGTCGGGCCTCGGCTAGGGCTCCGGCGAGAACCTTTGCTGGGATCGTCAATGTTAGAGCCTCACCCGATCGATCGACGGCCACCTCCAGATAGACGCATGGAGATCCCAGAGACAGCTCTCGTGGCCGGATTGTGGAGCTGCTGCACCGTCCAGGTAAGGAGGGATGGAGACACCACCGTCTGGGAGCCAAATGGAACACGAGGCACGGTATGGGGCACGGAAGCGCTCGGGCGACTCCATTCTCTGGCGACGCTCACTGCTGCTCTGGCGACAATGACTGCTTCTCTCGTTTGAGCGCTATCGGGTCGACGGCGCTCAGACCAGGTGTTGATGGGCCAGCAACGGTCGGGCAAGGTGACGAGGGGCTGGCGAGTTCTAATGGGCCAGGCGTAGCCCACACAGCTGCGGCTCATTCCTCCTCGGGCTGGCCATCTGTATCAAAACAGTTAGCCCAACTTTTTGGGCGGACCAGTCTCCATAAGCTGGTTCACTCGCAGCCGGTTCTCACTCCGATTACCTCTGTCTTACTTTATTCTGGTGCAACAATTCAAGAAAATCTTATCAGCTCACAAGACAAGGTACACAGCCCGGCTCCATGTTCAGTTAATTTTATTTCAGCTCCTCTTTGTTTACATGAACCGGTTGAGTACAATGCCCTTTCGGATCGTAGGCGTAGTGAGATTAGGGAGGGTAAGCGCCCGTTAGTTGATGCAGCTCACTCGGCTCAAGCCAACAGTGTATCCCCTGGTGAGAGGCCCACTAGGGAGGTCACCTCGGCTCTTGCCGATATTGAGATAGTTGGCGGTCGGACCTTAAAAATACTCCCGGTACGGTTCGAAAATTGGATGAGGCTACCAAATCCGCTTTTCCGACCTGCGTGGGTAATTTACAAACCCGCCCAACAGACGAGGAGCTCAAGAGCCTCTTCAGGAGTTTTTGGGAGACTTTAGAGGTGAGGCTTCCGAGGAGACACCGTCATGCGAGCTATGGATTTGTTCATCTAGCTTCAGAGCAGGCGCGTACGGAGGCGATCTCAGCCTTGCACGTATCGGTTTTGAGAGGACACACCCTCATCGTGGCAGTGGGACGACACTCACCCACTCCCCGTCGGCCAGAGACTGGTGAGCCATAAACTGGCCCGATTATTTCTCGCAAGCCTCGGATTATCCCCTCGACCACTTCGGTTCGCAGTCATGTTTTATTTCACACCTCCTCGCAGCGGTTCCAGTCTTGTATCCTCGCCGTGGCGGTCCGCGATTTTGATCGGCGCGCTCTTCTCTCAGAGATGTGGGGTTACATGCAGCGTTAGGACATGTCAAACTAATGGAGTGACGTGCATGTGAGCCACACGCTCCAAGTTATTAAGGCAGTGATCACACGACGACGGAGTATGCGTTGGTGACTTGATCTATGCACCATACTCCACCCCGGGTCATCCAATATCATCCGGAAGCTCGAGCCAAGCGATCAACACCGCCCTCCTCCAGGTTCAACCCCAACAAGACTGACTTGTTGAAGTTGATCCTCAAACTTGACGCCCACTCGAAGTACTATAGAACGAGCCTGAGCTGAAACACCTGGTGAGGCTCAGCCTCTACAAACAGAAGAGTATCATCATCAAACTATTCTCTCCTCAGCACCCACCCGGATCCCTCGGGGGGGGGGGGGGGGGGGGGGGGGGGAGAAGGGGCATCCCTGTCTGACTCCTCTCTTGATGTCGAACTGACTCGTGGGAGAGCCGTTGACCAGGACAGAAGCTTATAAGCCTAGCAAGAACCTATCCAATGTCTCCACTTAGGGCCGAAGCCCATAGCTGTCATAACTCTCCATAAGTAGCCCCAATCGACCTAGTCAAAAGCTTTCTCGAAATCAAGCTTGACCACAACCACCTTGGAGCCTGCCCTGCGAACCATATCAATCAACTCGTTCGCCACTAGGACGCCATCTACAAACTGTGTCCCCGGATGAAACCCGACTAAACCTCCCCAATCAAATCATCAATAAAACGTCACAACCAGATAGAGATAACCTTAGCTAGAAGCTTATAAGGTCCCAAAATAAAACTGATCGGCCGAAAGTGCGCAAAATCTCGCGGTGTCTCAATCTTCGGAATCAAGGCGATGAAAGACGCATTGAGACCCGATCCAATCCTCCAGTCAAGTGAAAATCATGGAAAAATCCGAGCTCGTCCTCCCTGATTACGTCCCACATCTCCCGGGAAAAGCGCATGGTGAAACCGTCCGGGCCTGGGGCCTTAGTCCCATCACACTCTGAGAAAGCCGCAAGTACATCCTCCAACACATCCGATGCCCTCGGTGGCAGAGTCCGAAAGGGAAGTGTCGGCAAATTGGGCCTCAAAATAGGGTCTGGACGGAATCTCGCCGAAAAATGATCAATTGTAGCTCTGCGAATCGACTCTAGCTTCTTATAAACATGCTTTGAATACGAATCCTCCTGCCTCTACTCGCAGCGCATCTGTGGAAGTACCGAGTGTTCCTGTCTCCCTCAAGAGCCCACTGAACCCTCGACTTCTGCCTCCAGGTGTCCGCACGAGACTTCACCAAGCCCACAAGCTCGGTCCGTTGTCTGCTCCGGTCCTCCTCCTCAAGCTCAATAAGTGGTCTCTCCCCCACTGTTGTGTCTAGACATGTCCAAACACCTCGATGTTCCAGATGGCTAAGTCTGATCTCAAACGTTTAAGCTTCGCCCTTAACACATAGTTAGAGAAGAACACAACGTCACTGTAGGAGGCCCACTTTTTCAGCCACAAAACTCCCAAAATCATTGTGATCAAGCCAGGCGTTGAGGAACCGTCTGGGTCTCGGTCCCCAATTCACCTCCAGGGCGCCTAAAAGAATGGCGTTGTGATCCGAGAGCATCTTCGACTAACCCCTGAGAACCGGGCATGTGAAGAGAGGCAACATCTCCTGACTGAGAAGAATGCGGTCTAGCCTGCCAGCTCTCGAGCGAAGCCCGAACCAAGTGAAATCCTTGTTCGACATGAGGAAGTCGACAAGGCCTAAATCGGTGACAAAAGCATCAAAAATCTCTCCAATCCACCTGGTCTGCCTGGTTGGCCACCTCACCCGGATTCCTGACAGTATTGAAGTCTCTTAAGAGGGCAAACTTATGGTCTAACGATAGGTGAGCCTGTCTCAAAATACCCCAGAAATCCCTACTCGTAGGAGGAACTGAAGGAGCGTGAAGGTTGAGGAAGGAGACGGTCTCTCCACAAGCTAAGACCTCCCCAACCCACACAATGAGCCCCAGGAAAATTGTTAGAGTTATGCCCCCGTCCAATATAAAAGTGATCTACAGATGTAATGTTTTATCATCTTTCCGAATAAATAAATCGGCATATATTACTAATGTGTTGTAGTAATATATCGAATGTAATTTGATCTATGTCATTACGTGTGTAACCACTAATAGTAGAACTGTAGATCAGAAAGAATTACATTTGATGAGTCCCTGATCAGCTAAGCTTCTTTATGAAGCGATCAGTATGAGACCAACTCCTTGTGATCACACTCTACTGATCATGGCAAAGTATGTGCCGAAGTTATATCATAGATATCATCAGGTCGATGATATCAGACAACCCGATTGTGAGTATTCAACATAGATACCGTCATGAGATACTCACAGATCGTAGCTTGTCATTATATCCTAAGACCAAGGAGTCTTTGTGTGCACTGTGTAATGAATCTCCAAGTTTGACCTAGTCTAACGTTACCGGTAAAAGGGTAGCCATAACGGCTGTGATTGGCTTGGTTATGAATTACATTGGTGAACTCAAAAGAGGTCTAAGGGATTTATCACTCATACTTCGGTATGAGAAAGATATTCGTTTAGGCCACTTGATGAGTATGACTGAAGAAAGAGCATGGCCATGCAGGTGATACCTTAGTATCAGTTTTCAGTCATCTCAGATATCAAGAAACAGTGATTGATAAACTAGGATGATCATTCTATACCTATTGATCAATCTGGATATCGGTTTGATAAAAGGACAGTGACATGTACGATAACAGGTTAAGTCGAATAATCGATAATCACGAATATTGGATAATCATAATGTCTTGCTAGAGGCCACTTATGATGGAAAGGGTAAAATAGTAATTTTACCAGTCTGCCAATTATTCGTGAGCCTAGAGGGTCACACGCATTAAGCACGATACATGACAACAATTATGGATGAGAATTGAGAATAATTCAGTAGTTTTCTGGCCTAAGGTTTTAACCAGACGGTTGAAGAAATCAATTTGAGGAAATTGAGCCGTTTTGACTAAACCGAAATTAGAACTCAAGTTAATGGGTTTAATTTAGGTTTTAGTTAAACGGGCTTAAAGCCCATTTAGGGATTTAAGATAAGAGAGGGAACAAATGCAAATAAGAAAGAATAAAGGGATAGATAATGCAATTTTAATTTTGAAATTCAATTTAATTTCAAATTAAAATCACATAATATCTATTCAATTATCTCTTGAATTTTTCAGCAACTTCTTCCTCCTTTCTCTCTCCCTCATTGCTGATTTTCAGCTCCCTCTCTTCCTCCATTGTTGTCTTGTTTTCTCTCAAAATTTCTAGCAAAATATTGAGTGAAAAATCATTTCGGTTGTGGTACTTGTGTGGACTTGATAGAGAGAACACTACACTTGTGTTTTTGTCGATTACAACAGGTAAATATCAGTTTTATATTTATGTATATAACATGTTCAAATGGCATTAAGATCTAAGCTTTTTATGATCACCACGGTTACATAAAGTCCGCTGCATGATATTCATCGTTTGGAACCCGTGGTGATCTCTTTCAAAAATATCACAACTGGTCATGCGAAGAAATGTCGAGTCCCAAATCGAAACCTCTCCTGAACTTAACCCTGGCTCTGCCGGATTCAACTGATACTCAAACTGAGATGAAAACCCGACTGCGCTGATAATCACTACATACCTGGACTCCTGTAAAGTCACGAAAACTAGACGGTGCGCCATGATGGTGTCTGCCAGGAGTTTGCGCTAGTGCGCCGAGCCTAGACCCCTGGCGTTCCAACTCAAGAGCTTCATTGTTGAGTGGGAGCCTTGGGCCCCCGCTAGAAAAGCAGTATCAGCTCCACTTTGAGTTGGAAGTGAACCTCCCAACATATCGATAACCCTCCCCACATCAGCCATCGTGATGCTCTCAGCCAAAAGCCCCGCCTCCACCCTACCAGGGACCTCCTCGGGCTCCAAATCCTCAACCTCCTCCTCTATCTCCCTCAGAACTCTGACCTCCTCCTCCCCACTACTATATCTGTAGCATCTCCAGAGGCCTCCTCCCACTCTCCGCCCGAGTCATATAACCCACGTATCTCCTCTACCCGTGTATCATCCAACCCTAAGAGCTCCTCACTCCCCTCACCCTGGCTGGGCTGGGTCCTCCCTCTGACAATCCTGATAGGCGCTCGCAGAACCCGGATCATAGAGACTGAAGATGTCGGGCGCCTCCCTACACAGAAAAAGAAGCGCATCCCCTTAAAAGAGCAGCCCCTGCGGAAACTGTCAATGGAGATCGACCTCAAAGCCAATGACGAGCCCACCCAAACTGAATCCTCATCTCTCCCCGGTAGCTCGCCCTCACTATCCTGATCATCGGGGGTCAAAGTTCTGGATGTCGGATAAAGGCTCCCCTCCTCGAAGCCTAGACACAGTGAATCCCCCTCACCGACCCGAGTGTAACCAATGTCAACAGTCCTCAGATAGGGCGTCAGAGGGGACATCAGAGCCCGAACAAAGCTCATCGCCTCCCGAGAAGTGGATGTGTCCTTCCCCTGAGAACTAGAGTGTAACTCTAAAACCTCCCCCTTAAAAATAACCCGCGCCCCCAGAATATTTCTCTGAGCATCAGCCTATGTCTCCATATCCCCCCCCCACCTGAACAACCTGCACCCCCAGAACCTTTGTCTGAGCATCACCTGTGTGTCCAAAATCTCCCCTTGGGTAATAGTCTGCGCCCCAAAAACCTCTATCAAAGCCCCCATAACCTCCGACTCCTCGGCCGAGGAAACCTAACCCGACCCTGCGGACATGGGATAGGTTCAAGCCGGGGTCAGCCAGAGAGGAGGTGGGGATATCGGAGATATCGACAGCCTCCAAGCCTACTCTGACTGAACCCTCTCCTAGCCGGCAAACTACTCCCCAAGATCTCCGAAGAGGGTTCGAGACGTGCACCAATACTGCAACACGATAGAAGCCCCCCTCGCTAGTGGAATCTAGGTGAGTAACAATGACTGCCAATACAACCTGCCACTGTCTCGATCGAAGGCGGAGACCAAGCTGACAGCGGAATCCCCCGTATGTAAACCCAACGAAACACTCCGCCAAGTAAGAATCGGTCGCAAGCAGCAGAGCAAAAAAAACCATCGAGGAAGATTTGCCCACTTATCAGTCCGAAGTCTGTCAACCATACTAGCATCTGCAAAAGACAGCAAAAACACTCGTTGTCCCAAATCTGAGATTGTGACCACCCCTGAGCCTCCGCCCCACATCTCCGAAAGATAAAACACGTCGATCAAAATCTCATACGGCTACTGCGAGAATGCAAAACCGGAACTGCTGCGTAGAGGTACGAAATAAGACACGATCGTGGGTCGGGATAATCCGTGGTTTGCAAGAAGTAGCCGGAGTAATCGTCCGCCTCTTGTGAGGAGTAGCATCGTTTCGTCCAGCAGCAACAATAAGAGCGCGACCTCTCAAAATCGGTCTGTGCAAGGCCGAGATCGCCTCCGTGCGCGCCTGCTCCGAAGTGAGGTGGACAAAAGCAGAGCTTGCTGTCAATGTCGTCTTGGTAGAGTGAAATCCGAAATCTCCCCAAATCCCTGAAAGAGACCTCTGAGTTCTATGTCTGAAGGGCGAGTCGGTAAATTACCCACGTAGGTCGGAAAGAGGATTTGGAAGCCTCCTCTGATAGCATTTGTGCCCTAGTCCAATTGGTATTAGCCTGTAAACGTCTATGTACAAATATCATCGTTTGTGATGTATAAATATAAACGGCTTTATATTACTTATATGTTGAAGTAATATGTTAAGCATGATCTGATTTATGACCACTAAAGTAGTAGAACCATAAATCTGTACGGATCACACTTAACAAGTCCCTGGTCAACCTATGCTTCCTTGAAAGTGACCAGTATGAGGATGGTTCTTAATGACGTAGTTCTACTTGTCATAAGGATGTGGGATCCTGGAACCATATCATAGATATCATGAGGTGATTGATATCGGACGACCCGCAATGAATAGTGTTTTCATAGATTAAGCCATAACATATTCAAATGCGATAGCTCGTCACGACGTCCTTAGACCAAGGAGTCTTTGTGATCACTATGCAATGAACGTACGGCTTTAACTTGCGCCAAACGCTTTCTGTAAAAGGATTGCTATGAAGGGCATGATTGGGTGGCGGAACGGGTTGCATGAGTGACACGAAAGACGGCTAAGGGATTTATCCCTCATACTATGGTATGGGAAAGATATCCGTTAGAAGGCCTCTTGATGGAGACCGAATGAGAGAAAAGCATGGCCATGCAAAATGATACGGGTTATCATTTCTCAGTCATCTCGCATATCAAGTAACAATGATTGATTAAACAAGGGAGACGACTCTATGCCTTGTGATCAATCGGGATATCTAGAGATAAAAGGATGGTGACTTGTACGCACAAAGGTTAAGTCGAATCATCGATCATCATGCACCTTGGGTAATCATAATGTTTTACTAGAGACCACTTATGATGGATCGGGCAAGAGCAATTCTTGCGCCGATCTGCCAACGGTGGCATGAGCCTAGAGGGTCACACACATACAAGACGGATAACTTGAGACAAGGAAACATGGATGTTTCCTAAGGAGAAGTATATGGACAAAACTGGAGGTTTTGTGCCATAGGTTTGGTTTGAGAGAATAATTAGCGAATCGAGAAAAATTGAGTTTTTCGTCGATATCGCGTCGGACTTTGTTTGATAAGTAGCGACAAAAAGGTCGGGAAACTTTTGGACGCGGCATGAGACAACACGGGAGGGCCCATTGGGCTCGGCCCATGAAGCCTCATGGCCGGCCCAATAAGGGCCCAATAAGGCCATATGGCTGGCCCACTTGGTGGGGCCAATGTGGGGGCCACACAACACCATGCTTAGTTGGTAGTTGTGGATTAAGAGGTGAGTGATTTAAGGGGTATGGGTTAAAGCTCCTTTAAGCCCATACCAATCACTTTTAACCCATACTTGTGAGTTGGATGATGAGATATATTGCAAGACATTATTTCATTAATTGATTAAGTCACAAAACTCACAAAAACCTCTCTTTCTCTCTCATTGTGGCCGGCCACCTTGGTGTTCTTCCTCCATCTTGCTCTCTTGTTCTTCATTTAATTGTTCTAGTAGGCAATTAAGTGAAGGATCTTGAAGATCATTCTCTTGGTGTGGACTTGCTTTAGAGAAGAAGATCCGAACGTTCTTCTTTATCGATTCAAACAAGACTTAAAGGTAAATATCTTGTGGAATAGATTTTGCTTTGGGATTTAATGGTTTAAATGTTCTTGGACAAGGTTTGGAGTAGATTATCTTTTATTGCTTCCGCTATCTCGATGACGATCTAGAACGCTCCAAAACCCTACATCCTCCAATCGGCATGAGCCGAGTCAACCCGGGCACCCTCCCTAACGACCCTCTCTCCCGAAGCAACACCATTGGCTTGAGCCGAATAAACTGAGTCAACCAACGGGCACTTCCCCCATCTAATTTCTCTAAGCCTACTATCCGAAAGGCATTTTGAATCAGCCAGAAGCAGACTGGCTGGCTTTGCCGAACTAATCGGCTCTGCCGGTTCAAAAATAACAAGAGATGCCTGAAATGAAAAATCAGAGGGCATAGCCGGTTTGTGTACCTTATCAGACGAGCAACGGTTCAGAGTCGATTTTCCATGAGCAGTCGAACCGGTAACAAAGATGCTAGAGTGAACCAGGGTTGGCACCGTCTGTAACGGGCCTGGGCTTGAAGAGCCCGAAGCTGACACTCTGGGCTGCACACCACCTGCCAGCCCACATAAGCATGGGAAAGAGGGTTTTGCTCGACCCGATGGCACGAGACCGCCCAGCTTTTCCCAACGACGCCGCAGGACGATCGGAGGGGTGCTCGAGCTGGCCGGAGAGACAGAGAAGCGCCTCCTCTCCCCAGACCGTCCCACCACGATTCGCCGGAGGTCTGCAGACGGTGGTCGTCATGGCAGGTGGCATGCTGCTCCAATCAACAGGTTCTCTTCTCCGATCAGCTCCTCGGGGACGTCCATTACTGACTGCCGGCCTCTCCCCCGACTGCTTCCCTGCGCGGCCGTCACTAGATGGCACATCACCATCAACGTGCCCAGTACGACGTGTAGCACCGCCAGCGAGACCAGAAGAAGCCATGGGGCTCGGTTTGAGGTCCTAACGATGGGCCTAGCCTGGTTTTGATCCGAGATCTCCACCCTGAGCCTGCGTCCGCCTCCTCCCACAACCCTTCTGAAGCCTCGAAGCCCATCTCCTGTCATCGTCAACATGGCGACGTCCGTCGCGGCAGGCTGTGCTGCTAGGGTTTCTATCGCAGCCGCGGATCTTGAATTTGAATTTCCAGATCGCCTCCTCCAGCCACGATCATCCTTACCAGCAACATGGACGTCAGCAGCAACCTGTTCGTCATCAGAGAATCGAAGAGGCCCCCTCATCTTCTTCGAGCTTTGACTCTCTCTCCTCTCGGCCTCCATGGCCGAACTTTCACCGGTGTATAGAACCAACTCAGGTCTTCCTCTACATCGACCATCATCTGCAACTCCCTTCTTCGACCTCCAGGTGACTGATCTGCCTTCCCCCATCGGCTCCGGTCTGCCCTGGTTCGTCCTCCATGAAAACCGATCCCGAGCTCTCATAGATTTATCCAAAAGTGGTACAAACCAGTTGGAAATCACATTATGGTGGTTGGAATCACCTTCCCTACGTCTTCCCGTCCTCATCAGGCCAAGAAATGGCCCGAAAACCGCCGGAAAGGGGCAGGAAATCGCCTAGGCTAAAGAGAAAAAATCAATTACTTATTTCCCGCATATCCACAATGTCATATGAGGTTTTGTGCCATAGGTTCGGTTTGAGAGAATAATTAGCGAATCGAGAAAAATTGAGTTTTTCGTCGATATCGCGTCGGACTTTGTTTGATAAGTAGCGACAAAAAGGTCGGGAAACTTTTGGACGCGGCATGAGACAACACGGGAGGGCCCATTGGGCTCGGCCCATGAAGCCTCATGGCCGGCCCAATAAGGGCCCAATAAGGCCATATGGCCGGCCCACTTGGTGGGGCCAATGTGGGGGCCACACAACACCATGCTTAGTTGGTAGTTGTGGATTAAGAGGTGAGTGATTTAAGGGGTATGGGTTAAAGCTCCTTTAAGCCCATACCAATCACTTTTAACCCATACTTGTGAGTTGGATGATGAGATATATTGCAAGACATTATTTCATTAATTGATTAAGTCACAAAACTCACAAAAACCTCTCTTTCTCTCTCATTGTGGCCGGCCACCTTGGTGTTCTTCCTCCATCTTGCTCTCTTGTTCTTCATTTAATTGTTCTAGTAGGCAATTAAGTGAAGGATCTTGAAGATCATTCTCTTGGTGTGGATTTGCTTTAGAGAAGAAGATCCGAACGTTCTTCTTTATCGATTCAAACAAGACTTAAAGGTAAATATCTTGTGGAATAGATTTTGCTTTGGGATTT
The DNA here is from genome assembly GCA_963920655.1 of Geranium rotundifolium. Taxonomy (NCBI): domain Eukaryota; kingdom Viridiplantae; phylum Streptophyta; class Magnoliopsida; order Geraniales; family Geraniaceae; genus Geranium; species Geranium rotundifolium. The sequence continues at coordinate 12,259,786 of OY987322.1, read as the reverse complement.
AATGGTTTAAATGTTCTTGGACAAGGTTTGGAGTAGATTATCTTTTATTGCTTCCGCTATCTCGATGACGATCTAGAACGCTCCAAAACCCTACAGTGGTATCAGAGGGTTGGTTACCCTCTTAATCTTTGTCTTGTTGAATTTATTTCGGTTTTGTGATTATTTTCATGCCAAAAGTTGATAACATGATTTTAATGCTTTTTGGGATATTTGCATGAAATATGTTACTTTTGAAAAATATATTAAATTTGGAATTTTTCAGAAATTATTGGATTTGTTGGGTCCGAGAAGAGACTCTCGGGGAGCCGGATCGGAGGTACCGGACGGAGGTCACCGGAGGCCGGGGAGGCCGGCGGTGACCGGACCCGTCCCCACTCTCGGCCGAGGCCGAGAGTGGCGGCAAGTCGGGTTTGGGCCTTCCAAGGCCCAAACCGGGCCGTGCATGGTTGGGCTCGGCCCAATGGGCCCTCGGCCCATTGGCTTGGCCCAACTTGGTTCGTGTGTGGTGTTTGATCCATTTCACGAACCCACGATCCAATATTTCGAAAACTTTCAAAATTTGATCGGTTTCGATAAACCGTTTTTCGAAAAGGTCTAGTTTCGATAAACCCGACCAAGCAACTTGGCAAAAGAAAAACCGGAATTATTGCATATTATTTGATAACATGTTTGTGTGATAACATGTTGGATGATGTGATGAAATGTATGATGCTTTAGTAGCCCATTAGATTTATCGCTTTCACGGTTTGCTTACCGTTAGTGTTAGCGTGTAATTATTCTTTTATTCGAGCCCATAAAGTGTAATTATTTTTTATCCGGTCTACGAACCTAGTATTAATTGTAATTATTACTCAAAGACGAGAAGGATGGAAAATCGAGCACGATGACGGTCTTGGAGGAAGTCCAAGAGCTAGTGGGAGCCCGAATGAGAAAGACGAGAAGATGTGAAGACTCGTAGATTCCTAAGATTAGGATGGGCTATAAAATGCATATTTAACGCTTTATGGTTGCTTGCTTGAATCATTTAAATTAATTGCATGGTTGCATGATTAGTTTATAAGTTTATAAGCGATCACCTCACATGCAAAGATTAAAAACAAACTTTAATTGTTTGCATGTTTAAAGCGTTGTGAACTATCACCACACGGGTTGTGATGGATGAGTTTAAGTTTGGAACGTATTTTGCATGGGTTGCAAATGACGGATTCAAATGAAGATAGTATGTGATACAATTAGAAACATCACAACACGGGTTGTTGGTGACGGATTCGTAATTGTACCAAATACTTTCGAATTATTAAACACAGCCAAATTACAAGTTAATTTGAGTCAAGTGAGATGCCACCCTAATTCACACCCATGTAGAAACATTTTATCGGTGTCGTGCGCCTTAGCGGAGCATCGATCGAATGGGTTCTAGATGGGAATGGTAAACTTCGTGGGATGTCGTGCGCCTTAGCGGAGCATCTGCACAAAGTTAACTCGTTAGTGAAAGTTGGTTGACTCAACCACGATTCTTGGCCTGAGGTCGAGCTGGGGCATCGGAAGGGTAAGCCGTGTGTTTTACACATACCCTGACTAAGAGTTACACGGGTTGTAATTGGACGGATGTCCTACCTAAATAAGTCAATTGGAGCGGTGCGCCTTAGCGCACTTCAAATGACGAATAAGGGATCTTGGTTTAAAGATTCTAATTTTAGAATCTAATGGTTGGTGTTTAATTCGGATCTTCGTAAATTTATTCAACTATTCTGATTAAATTTATTTTCTTCGTGTAGAAATGGCTAGTAATTCAACAAATTCGTCTAATTTGTCATTGAGGACTATACTCGAGAAGTGTAAACTCAACGGAACAAATTATCTAGACTGGGACAGAAATTTACGACTTGTATTAAAAATGGAACGCAGGGAGTACGTCCTTGATAAGGCTATCCCTGAGGAGCCAGCTGCCAACGCAACAAGGGTCGTTAAGGATGCGTACCAGAAACACCTTAGCGACTCTATCGACGTTGCGTGTGTCATGCTGGGCTGCATGGAGGCGGACCTCCAAAAGCAGTTTATGGAGCTATCCCATGATCCGTTTGCAATGTTTGCACAGATCAAGGATATGTTCAAGGAGAAAGTACGTATTGAAAAATACACTGTTCTCCGAGAACTCATAGCCTGCAAGATGTCAGCAGGCAGCTCCGTAGGTCCTCACGTCCTACAAATGAAGGGGCATTTTGACCATATGACTAGTATCGGTATGTCTATGGAAAAGGAAATGGCAGCGGATTTTATTCTGCAATCCCTTCCTCATGCATATGGTGGGTTCGTCATGAACTATCACATGCATGATATGGACAAGACCGCGTCGGAGTTGCACAGCATGCTAGTAACTGCCGAGAAGAGCATAAGGGGCATTTCGTCCAAAAATGTCTTCATGGTCAAGAAGGGACCCAGCTTCAAAGCTGTTGGTGGCAAGGGTAAAGGCCCAAGACACCTGGCAGGGAAGAACAGACGACCATTTATTCCTAGACCTCACATGCCCGTACAAGGCAAAGGGAAGGCAAAGGAGTCGGTCTGTTTCTATTGTCAAAAGCCTGGTCATTGGAAGAAAGACTGTCAGCAGTTGAAGGAGGATCAGAAGAAGGGCGGTGGGGCCGCCACTTCATCAGGTATTCCATTAGAGCTATATCTTTCTACAATAAATACCTGGGTACTAGATACTGGAGCTGAGTCTCATATCTGTGCCGATGTGCAGGTGTTACACAGTAGAAGAGATGGTGGGGAAAGCGAGGTGGACCTAAGAGTTGGGAACAATACCAGAGTTGCCGCAACTGCCGTAGGTTCTGTGAACCTTGCTTTGCCCAGTGGGCTTGTAATTGAACTAAATGATGTTTTTTGCGTACCTGCTTTCAGCAGGAATATTATCTCAATTTCTCTTCTAGAGAAAGAAGGTTATTATTTCAATATTAAAAACGGGTTTTTTGATATTATGCGCAACAACATATATTATGGCAATGCTCACACTGTTGGAGGATTATACATATTGAATATGCAAAACTCGAAATCCAACATGCTCTATAATATAAATGCTAAGAGGTTTAAAACTAATGATTTAGACCAAACTCTAATCTGGCATTGTCGTCTGGGTCACATAAATGAGAAACGCATCTCAGCGCTTCATAAGCGCGGACTTCTAAGTCAATTCAAATTCCAAGCGATTGAAAGATGCGAAGCTTGTTTAAAGGGCAAGATGACCAAAGCGCCCTTCACTGGTTTAGGTGAGAGGGCAGGTGACTTATTGGGTCTAATACATTCAGACGTATGTGGACCAATGAGTACGCATGCCAGAGGTGGTTTAGGCTACTTTATCACATTTACTGACGATTTCAGTAGATATGGTTATGTCTATCTCATGAGACATAAGTCCGAAGCTTTTGATAAATTCAAAGAGTTTAGGACTGAAGTAGAAAACCAACTCGGAAAGAGTATCAAGGCACTCCGTTCTGATCGGGGTGGAGAATACTTATCCGAGGAGTTTCTTAGTTATCTTACTGAAGGTGGAATACTATCTCAGTGGACTCCGCCAGGAACACCGCAACTTAATGGTGTGTCCGAACGGAGGAATCGGACATTGTTAGATATGGTTCGATCAATGTTAAGTCTCACTGATCTCCCGATCTCCTTCTGGGGTTATGCTCTGCAAACGGCCGCTTTCATAATAAACAGGGCTCCGTCGAAAGCAGTGGAAGGGACATCATTTGAAAAATGGTACGGGAAGGAACCCGTTTTGTCCTTCCTTAAAATCTGGGGTTGCGAGGCTTATGTTAAAAGGTTGCTTGCAACCAAGCTCGAACCAAGATCAGATAAATGCACTTTCGTCGGATATCCAAAAGAAACAAAAGGATACTACTTCTAAAAGCCGAGCGAAAATAAAGTTTTTGTCGCTCGAGGTGGGACGTTCTTGGAAAAAGAGTTCATTTCCAAGACAGTTAGTGGGAGGGCTATTCATCTAGAGGACCCACTAGAAGAGGTAGAGCCAGAAGTGGTCATTGAGCAAGAACCAATAGCTGCAGTTAATGAGGACGGTCCGAGGCGCTCTGAAAGGATAAGTCATGCACCTGTCAGATACGGGTTCTTAGTAACTGAAGGTGATGGTTTAGTACTAGTGGACAATGATCCAGCTACCTTTCGAGAGGCTTTGAACGGAACCGACTCTGAGAAATGGCTGGACGCCATGAGGGAAGAAATGCAATCCATGTCAGATAATCAAGTGTGGGACTTGGTAGATCATACCCCTGATGTTAAGGTCATAGGGTGTAAATGGATCTTTAAAATAAAGATTGACATGGATGGCAAACCTCAGACCTATAAAGCGAGACTGGTAGCAAAAGGTTATAGACAAATCCACGGAATTGACTATGAAGAGACCTTTTCTCCAGTAGCTATGGTCAAATCTATCCGCATTCTTCTTGCCATAGCAGCGTATCACAACTATGAGATATGGCAAATGGATGTCAAAACCGCCTTCCTCAACGGGAGGTTAGCTGAGGACGTTTATATGTCTCAGCCTGAGGGTTTTGAGGATCCAAAGAATAAGGGAAAGATTTGCAAGTTGCTCAAATCAATCTATGGTTTGAAGCAAGCATCTCGGAGTTGGAATCAGCGTTTTGATGAAGTAGTAAAACAGTTTGGCTTCGTCAAGAACGATGATGAACCCTGTGTGTATAAAAGGGCAAGTGGGAGCAATATAATCTTTTTAGTGCTTTATGTTGATGACATACTGCTCATTGGTAACGACGTCCCTACCTTGCTCTTAACGAAGACTTGGTTAGGTGAGTGTTTCTCAATGAAGGACTTAGGCGAGGCCTCTTACATCTTGGGAATCAAGATATATAGAGACCGTGCCAAGCGGGTCTTGGGCTTAAGTCAAAGCACTTATATAGACAAGGTGTTGAGACGATTCTCAATGCAAGATTCAAAGAAAGGATTGCTGCCCATGCGTCATGGCATAAAGCTTAGCAAGAAGCAGGGTGCTGAGACACCTGCAGAGCTAGCAAGAATGAATGAGATCCCATATGCTTCGGCTATAGGGTCCATAATGTATGCCATGATATGCACGAGACCGGATGTCTCGTTTGCCCTAAGCTGTACCAGTAGACATCAATCCAAACCCGGTGAGGCACACTGGATGGCTGTCAAGGCGATTCTCAAATATTTGAGAAAAACCAAGGACGCTTTTCTTGTATACGGGGGCAGAAATGATGATCTCGTCGTCAAAGGATATGTCGACGCTAGTTTTCAGACAGACCCCGATGACTTTAAGAGTCAGTTGGGATATGTGTTTATGTTGAACGGTGGAGCATTCAGCTGGAAAAGCAAGAAGCAGGATACCATTGCCGACTCTACAACGGAAGCTGAGTACATTGCCGCATGTGATGCGGCAAAAGAGGCTGTATGGATCAGGAGTTTCATGGCTGGGTTAGGTGTAATTAAAAACCCGTCTAACCCAGTAGACTTATATTGTGACAACACCGGGGCTATTGCGCAAGCTAAAGAACCCAGGGCACATAACAGATCCAAACATGTACTCAGAAAGTATCACATCATCCGCGACATAATTGCTAGAGGTGACGTGAAGATCCAATACGTTGCAACTGATGATAACACAGCCGACCCATTGACCAAGGCTCTTCCTCAAGATAAACATGAAAAACATGTTAGGTCAATGGGTATAGACTGGGACTTAGATTGGAGCTAAGGGCAAGTGGGAGATTGATAGCATTTGTGCCCTAGTCCAATTGGTATTAGCCTGTAAACGTCTATGTACAAATATCATCGTTTGTGATGTATAAATATAAACGGCTTTATATTACTTATATGTTGAAGTAATATGTTAAGCATGATCTGATTTATGACCACTAAAGTAGTAGAACCATAAATCTGTACGGATCACACTTAACAAGTCCCTGGTCAACCTATGCTTCCTTGAAAGTGACCAGTATGAGGATGGTTCTTAATGACGTAGTTCTACTTGTCATAAGGATGTGGGATCCTGGAACCATATCATAGATATCATGAGGTGATTGATATCGGACGACCCGCAATGAATAGTGTTTTCATAGATTAAGCCATAAACATATTCAAATGCGATAGCTCGTCACGACGTCCTTAGACCAAGGAGTCTTTGTGATCACTATGCAATGAACGTACGGCTTTAACTTGCGCCAAACGCTTTCTGTAAAAGGATTGCTATGAAGGGCATGATTGGGTGGCGGAACGGGTTGCATGAGTGACACGAAAGACGGCTAAGGGATTTATCCCTCATACTATGGTATGGGAAAGATATCCGTTAGAAGGCCTCTTGATGGAGACCGAATGAGAGAAAAGCATGGCCATGCAAAATGATACGGGTTATCATTTCTCAGTCATCTCGCATATCAAGTAACAATGATTGATTAAACAAGGGAGACGACTCTATGCCTTGTGATCAATCGGGATATCTAGAGATAAAAGGATGGTGACTTGTACGCACAAAGGTTAAGTCGAATCATCGATCATCATGCACCTTGGGTAATCATAATGTTTTACTAGAGACCACTTATGATGGATCGGGCAAGAGCAATTCTTGCGCCGATCTGCCAACGGTGGCATGAGCCTAGAGGGTCACACACATACAAGACGGATAACTTGAGACAAGGAAACATGGATGTTTCCTAAGGAGAAGTATATGGACAAAACTGGAGGTTTTGTGCCATAGGTTTGGTTTGAGAGAATAATTAGCGAATCGAGAAAAATTGAGTTTTTCGTCGATATCGCGTCGGACTTTGTTTGATAAGTAGCGACAAAAAGGTCGGGAAACTTTTGGACGCGGCATGAGACAACACGGGAGGGCCCATTGGGCTCGGCCCATGAAGCCTCATGGCCGGCCCAATAAGGGCCCAATAAGGCCATATGGCCGGCCCACTTGGTGGGGCCAATGTGGGGGCCACACAACACCATGCTTAGTTGGTAGTTGTGGATTAAGAGGTGAGTGATTTAAGGGGTATGGGTTAAAGCTCCTTTAAGCCCATACCAATCACTTTTAACCCATACTTGTGAGTTGGATGATGAGATATATTGCAAGACATTATTTCATTAATTGATTAAGTCACAAAACTCACAAAAACCTCTCTTTCTCTCTCATTGTGGCCGGCCACCTTGGTGTTCTTCCTCCATCTTGCTCTCTTGTTCTTCATTTAATTGTTCTAGTAGGCAATTAAGTGAAGGATCTTGAAGATCATTCTCTTGGTGTGGACTTGCTTTAGAGAAGAAGATCCGAACGTTCTTCTTTATCGATTCAAACAAGACTTAAAGGTAAATATCTTGTGGAATAGATTTTGCTTTGGGATTTAATGGTTTAAATGTTCTTGGACAAGGTTTGGAGTAGATTATCTTTTATTGCTTCCGCTATCTCGATGACGATCTAGAACGCTCCAAAACCCTACATCCTCCAATCGGCATGAGCCGAGTCAACCCGGGCACCCTCCCTAACGACCCTCTCTCCCGAAGCAACACCATTGGCTTGAGCCGAATAAACTGAGTCAACCAACGGGCACTTCCCCCATCTAATTTCTCTAAGCCTACTATCCGAAAGGCATTTTGAATCAGCCAGAAGCAGACTGGCTGGCTTTGCCGAACTAATCGGCTCTGCCGGTTCAAAAATAACAAGAGATGCCTGAAATGAAAAATCAGAGGGCATAGCCGGTTTGTGTACCTTATCAGACGAGCAACGGTTCAGAGTCGATTTTCCATGAGCAGTCGAACCGGTAGCAAAGATGCTAGAGTGAACCAGGGTTGGCACCGTCTGTAACGGGCCTGGGCTTGAAGAGCCCGAAGCTGACACTCTGGGCTGCACACCACCTGCCAGCCCACATAAGCATGGGAAAGAGGGTTTTGCTCGACCCGATGGCACGAGACCGCCCAGCTTTTCCCAACGACGCCGCAGGACGATCGGAGGGGTGCTCGAGCTGGCCGGAGAGACAGAGAAGCGCCTCCTCTCCCCAGACCGTCCCACCACGATTCGCCGGAGGTCTGCAGACGGTGGTCGTCATGGCAGGTGGCATGCTGCTCCAATCAACAGGTTCTCTTCTCCGATCAGCTCCTCGGGGACGTCCATTACTGACTGCCGGCCTCTCCCCCGACTGCTTCCCTGCGCGGCCGTCACTAGATGGCACATCACCATCAACGTGCCCAGTACGACGTGTAGCACCGCCAGCGAGACCAGAAGAAGCCATGGGGCTCGGTTTGAGGTCCTAACGATGGGCCTAGCCTGGTTTTGATCCGAGATCTCCACCCTGAGCCTGCGTCCGCCTCCTCCCACAACCCTTCTGAAGCCTCGAAGCCCATCTCCTGTCATCGTCAACATGGCGACGTCCGTCGCGGCAGGCTGTGCTGCTAGGGTTTCTATCGCAGCCGCGGATCTTGAATTTGAATTTCCAGATCGCCTCCTCCAGCCACGATCATCCTTACCAGCAACATGGACGTCAGCAGCAACCTGTTCGTCATCAGAGAATCGAAGAGGCCCCCTCATCTTCTTCGAGCTTTGACTCTCTCTCCTCTCGGCCTCCATGGCCGAACTTTCACCGGTGTATAGAACCAACTCAGGTCTTCCTCTACATCGACCATCATCTGCAACTCCCTTCTTCGACCTCCAGGTGACTGATCTGCCTTCCCCCATCGGCTCCGGTCTGCCCTGGTTCGTCCTCCATGAAAACCGATCCCGAGCTCTCATAGATTTATCCAAAAGTGGTACAAACCAGTTGGAAATCACATTATGGTGGTTGGAATCACCTTCCCTACGTCTTCCCGTCCTCATCAGGCCAAGAAATGGCCCGAAAACCGCCGGAAAGGGGCAGGAAATCGCCTAGGCTAAAGAGAAAAAATCAATTACTTATTTCCCGCATATCCACAATGTCATATGAGTACTTTTCCAAAAAATTAGATCGGTAATGCTTCAATTTTCGTATTGCAAAAATTGCTTTATAATGTAAGAAAAGTTATGTCCCGAAAATAACTTTCTCGGAACACCCTCAAACTCGCCCATATGATAAGAAATTACCTAAATCAATGTCATATGAGTGCTTTTTTGAAAAAGAAGACCGGTAATGCTTTATTTTCGTATTTCAAAAATTGCTCTATAATGTAAGAAAAGTTAAGTTCTGAAAATGACTAAATGATACTATAAATGTCAAGAAACAAAAAGAGTACAACCAAAACCAGAGGATAACTGAGCCCCAATTCAAAAAGATAGCAGAGCTGTTGCTTTTCTAGCGGGGCCAGGGGCTCCCTCTCATCAATGAAGCTCCTGAGTTGGAACGCTAGGGGTCTGGGCTCGGTTCACAAGCGCAGACTCATGGCAGACACTATCACGGCGCACCGTCCAGTCTTCGTGGCTCTTCAAGAGTCCAGGTTCGCAGTGGTAGACCCGATGATCATCAAAGCACTCGGGTTTTCTTCCCAATATGAGTTTCAGTTCAGTCCGGCAGGACCGGGGTTGGGTTTAGGTGAGATATCTATTTGGGACTCTACAGTTCTTCGTATGACCAGCTGTGACTTCTTCCCAGGGCTGATTGTGTGGTTTGGGGAGGTCTTATCTTCTGGATAGACCGTCTCTTTCCTCAACCTTCACGCCCCTTCGGCCCCCGCTGCGAGGAGGGATTTCTGGGGCATTTTGAGACAGGTTCACCACTCGGTAGGCCAGAAGTTTGCCCTTTTGGGTGACTTCAATACGGTCAGGGATCCGAGCGTGGTAGCCAATCAGATTGGAGAGTTTTCGACGCTTTTCTTACTGACTTAGGCCTTGTCGACTTCCCCATGTCGAACAAGGATTTTACATGGTTCGGACCACGCTCGAGAGCGAGCAGACTTGACCGCATCCTCCTCAGTCAGGATATGTTTGCTATCTTTGCAGACCCGATCCTCACGGGGCTTACGAAGATGCTCTCGGATCACCCAGGAGGCTGATTGGGGACCGAGACCCAGACGATTCCTCAACGCCTGGTTGGATCATAGTGATTTCAAGAGCTTTGTGGCGGCAAAGTGGACCTCTTACGTTGACGTTGTGGGCTGCCCAAACTATAGGTTGTGGGCGAAGCTCAAACGTCTGAGGTCAGACTTAGCCACCTAGAACATTGAGGTGTTTGGTCACGTTGAGCATCAGATTTTCAGGACCACAGCCAGCATTGAGGCTTTAGACGCTTTGCTGGGGGTGAGACCACTTACTGAGGTTGAGGATGAGGATCGAGGCAGACTCCGAACCAAGCTTGTGGGCTTGGCGAAGACTCGCGCGGACATCTGGAGGCAGAAGTCGGGGTTCGCTGGGCTCTTAAGGGAAATAGGAACACTCGGTACTTTCACAGATGTGCCGCGACGAGAGGCAGGAAGAGTCGTATCCAGTGTATGGTTATCCGGGGGGGCTCTGATTTTTTAGAGGAGATCCTCTCGGCCCTTTCAGAGTGCGATGGGGGTAAGGCCCAAGACCCAGATGGCATCTCCATGCGCTTCTTTCGCGAGATGTGGGACGTGATCAGGGAGGATGTCCTCGGTTTCTTCCATGATTTTCATCTGACGGGGAGGATTGGGTCGGGCCTCAATGCTTCTTTCATTGCCTTGATTCCGAAGATTGAAACCCCACGCGACTTCGCACAGTTCCGACCGATTAGTCTTATTTCGGGACCTTATAAGCTTTTGTCTAAGGTTCTTTCCATTCGGTTGAGACAGATTATTGATGATTTGATTAGTGAGGTACAGTCTGGCTTCATCCGGGGTAGACAGCTAGTTGATGGGGTCCTGGTGGCGACCGAGCTGATTGACATGGTTCGCAGGCCACGCTCCAGGGCGGCAGTAGTCAAGCTTGATTTTGAGAAAGCTTTTGACCGGGCGATTAAGTTTCCTCTAGAGCGTTATGGCTGCTATGGGATTTGGCCCTAGATGGAAACATTGGATTGCTTCTTGCCTTGCCTCCTCTGCTTCGGTCTTGGTGAACAGCTCCCCCATGAGTCAGTTCGACATCAGGAGAGGAGTCAGGCAGAGATGTCCCTTATCCCCGCTCTTGTTCATCATAGCAGTAGAGGGGCTACACCTCCTTCTTCATCGTGGAGAGGGGGCTATGCTTTTTAGGGGGATTCGGGTTCGTGATTAGGAGATAGTCTCACACCTCCAGTTTGCAGACGCCACATTGTTATTTGTTGAGGCCGAGCCGCATCAGTTGTTTCAGCTCCGTTTGGTTTTGCAGTACTTTGAGTGGGCGTCAGGCCTGAGGATCAACTTTGACAAGTCGGTCTTGTTGGGGTTGAATCTAGAGGAGGGGGGTGACAGACTCTTAGCTAGAGCTTTCGGTTGTCTGGTTGGGCACCTGCCTCTACCTTATTTAGGTTTTAGCTCTGGGGCAGATTACCAACGGGTGGCGACTTGGGAGCCGGTTGTGGCTAAGTTCAGGACCAGGTTAGCTCTATGGCAGGCGAGCTCACTCTCTTTTGGAGGGCGGATCACGCTGATTAAAGCGGCTCTCTCGAGCTTGCCTATCTTCTATATGTCTCTATTCCGAGCTCCCAGGACTACTGTAGCTGTGATGGAGTCCATTATGAGGAGGTTCCTATGGAGAGGTAGAGGTGGCCGTCAGGGCTTCGCGAAGGTCAGGTGGGAGCGCGTTTGTAGCTCGATCAGACAGGGAGGGTTGTATATCCGCCGCCTTCAGGAGGTCAACTGCGCTCTGCTGTTGAAATGGTGGTGAATGAAATTCTGATCAGCTAGTCGTGCAAGATGCCACACACAATGTTACACAGAATGCTATAACGTTGTGTCTGACTTCTTGCGTAGATAATGCAGGACAGTAAATATAAAGCTATAAGTAATGACACAGCAGATTGTTTACCCAGTTCGGTGCAACGTCACCTACGTCTGGGGGCTCTCAGCCTAGTGGAAAGATTTCACTTATCAGTAATCCGTCAGAACATACAAGTACCTGTGATCACTCCTAGATCTATACTTTATGCTACGTCTTACAGTGCAATCTATCTCAGGGTCTCCCCCTGAATCCAAGAACGTCTTAATTCCACTCTTCGAGCAATCGCCTTGCTCTGTCATCTTCAAGTCTTCTTCAAGCTTGGTGGTTGCGTGCAGTCTTCAACTCACGACTTCAGTAAACCCTCAATCACCTAACTCTCTATAGTTATGTGATACACAACATCCTAAGCTCAAACTGCAATTTCTCAGCCCGCAAACCTTCACGTCTAAGAACCTTGCAAATTGTTGCTAGGAAACAAATAAAGAACCACACAATTGCTAAGGGGGTAGCCTAAGCTTTTATAGCAATCGTGGATGAGTACTAACCCTAAAGGGTTTCCTCTTAATCGCCGTCTTTCTTCTTTTCAGATTAGGAGTCGTTCTGCACTTTCCTAATCGTCTTCTTGATTTTCTGCCGAATCTGCACTTTCCTGATTTCTGTCGATCAGGATGCTTGCCGAGACGCCGTCAACAATGTCACACAAGATGTCGTAGAAGATGCTTCGACATTCTTTGTAACATGTTTCTTCGGTTCCTTTAAAAATCAGCCAATCTCAAAAACCGTCATAACTACAGTGAAGATTCGCGACAGAGCCGAACCCTTTGTGGAGGAGGATCTTGTGTGCGAAATACGGATGGGACAGGTCATCTTGGGACTTTTCTTCGCTGCCTTTTTCTGGTCACTCAGGGTCAAGGGCTTTGCGGGATATTCTTGGTCTCTAGTCTCTTCAGGCTTTTCCTAGGATTTTTGAATCTGGGTGTGTCCGTTGGAGACTTGGAGATGGCAGACAGATCAGGTTTTGGGATGATTGCTGGTTGGGAGATTTTTGCTTGAGGACCAGGTTTAACAGACTATACAGGCGTGTGAGTCACCTGGTCCATTCTGTCCACGATGCATGGGTTCTTGAGGGATGGTATATTCTCTTCCGAGGGGTGCTGCCAGCTAGAGCAGGGTTAGAGTTTGCAGAGCTACTTACGGTACTTGGCATTATCAGACTGACAGATGAGATTCCTGATCAGATCTGGTGGACATCTGATAGGAGAGGGTACACTGCGAGTAGGGGATTTCACATGTTGTTGGGGACGGATCAGGCAGTTCCGGTAGACTGGGCTTCGAGATTGTTAGATACGCCAGTTCCGCCAAACTTCAGGAGTTTTGGTTGGCTGGTTCTTCAGGGCAGTTTACCGACTAGAGGCGCTCTTGCTTTCGGGGGGGGGGGGGGGGGGGGGGGTCATCCCGATTGGTCATCACATGTGTGCTCTATGCGGTAGGAGGGAGGAGACGACGGAGCACCTTATGATCTCCTGCAGGTGGACTAGGACATTCTGGAGAGAGATTCACAAATGGTGGGGTATCCAGTTTCCTTCTACTTAGATAGTTCACGATCTCTTCATGGGGTGGAGAGTCAAAATTGCAGACAGAGGAGCGAGGAGGGCCTGGAGCAGACTTGTCACGATGGGTTTCTGGTACATCTGGGTCACCAGGAACGGCAGGATTTTCATAGATGAGGAGAGATCACCTGAAGAGACACTCAGACTACTTCAGATGCGTTCTTATACTCTGGTGAAGGCAGATGAGGGGCGGGACATCCAGACTTGGCCGGGGGAGCGCACTCTAGCCGCCTGGTGCGCGAACCCGAGGTTGGTACTCCAGTCTATCCTTTCTTAGCCTCTCTCTTTTTTTGGCTGTTTTGGGGCTTTGTATTTTCCCCTCTTTTGGTTTGGGGCTCTGTTTTCCCCTTTTTTTGGTTTTGTACCTCTGTACTTTTCTCTTCTCATTTATATTATATATTATTGCTCATAAAAAAATAAAAGCCAAAAAAACAAAGGGCTAAGAGATAAGTGAGTGAAGCGATAATTTCATTTAAAGTCGTCAGTGTTTACACGAGGATAGCAGAACCTTTAGATATTATGAAGTTATGCTTGATGAATCCCTAGTCGAATAGTTATACATAAGTGACTAGCGTGAGGATGACTCACGATCATGCTCTGCTGATCAAGATGTAGAGTCGTATCACAGATATCGTCTGGGAGATGATATCGGATGACTCGCGGAGGAGTACGGCGCATAGATTAAGTCAACAACGCAAACTCTGTCGTCGTGTGATCACTGCCTTAATACCTTGAAGCTAGTGGCTCACATGCACGTTACTCCATTGGTTTGACATGTCCCAACGCTGTCTGTAATAAGGCAGGCATAACGGACATTGTTGGTGATAGCATTTGTGCCCTAGTCCAATTGGTATTAGCCTGTAAACGTCTATGTACAAATATCATCGTTTGTGATGTATAAATATAAACGGCTTTATATTACTTATGTGTTGAAGTAATATGTTAAGCATGATCTGATTTATGACCACTAAAGTAGTAGAACCATAAATCTGTACGGATCACACTTAACAAGTCCCTGGTCAACCTATGCTTCCTTGAAAGCGACCAGTATGAGGATGGTTCTTAATGACGTAGTTCTACTTGTCATAAGGATGTGGGATCCTGGAACCATATCATAGATATCATGAGGTGATTGATATCGGACGACCCGCATTGAATAGTGTTTTCATAGATTAAGCCATAAACATATTCAAATGCGATAGCTCGTCACGACGTCCTTAGACCAAGGAGTCTTTGTGATCACTATGCAATGAATGTACGGCTTTAACTTGCACCAAACGCTTTCTGTAAAAGGATTGCTATGAAGGGCATGATTGGGTGGCGGAACGGGTTGCATGAGTGACACGAAAGACGGCTAAGGGATTTATCCCTCATACTACGGTATGGGAAAGATATCCGTTAGAAGGCCTCTTGATGGAGACCGAATGAGAGAAAAGCATGGCCATGCAAAATGATACGGGTTATCATTTCTCAGTCATCTCGCATATCAAGTAACAATGATTGATTAAACAAGGGAGACGACTCTATGCCTTGTGATCAATCGGGATATCTAGAGATAAAAGGATGGTGACTTGTACGCACAAAGGTTAAGTCGAATCAACGATCATCATGCACCTTGGGTAATCATAATGTTTTACTAGAGACCACTTATGATGGATCGGGCAAGAGCAATTCTTGCGCCGATCTGCCAACGGTGGCATGAGCCTAGAGGGTCACACACATACAAGACGGATAACTTGAGACAAGGAAACATGGATGTTTCTTAAGGAGAAGTATATGGACAAAACTGGAGGTTTCGTGCCATAGGTTCGGTTTGAGAGAATAATTAGCGAATCGAGAAAAATTGAGTTTTTCGTCGATATCGCGTCGGACTTTGTTTGATAAGTAGCGACAAAAAGGTCGGGAAACTTTTGGACGCGGCATGAGACAACACGGGAGGGCCCATTGGGCTCGGCCCATGAAGCCTCATGGCCGGCCCAATAAGGGCCCAATAAGGCCATATGGCCGGCCCACTTGGTGGGGCCAATGTGGGGGCCACACAACACCATGCTTAGTTGGTAGTTGTGGATTAAGAGGTGAGTGATTTAAGGGGTATGGGTTAAAGCTCCTTTAAGCCCATACCAATCACTTTTAACCCATACTTGTGAGTTGGATGATGAGATATATTGCAAGACATTATTTCATTAATTGATTAAGTCACAAAACTCACAAAAACCTCTCTTTCTCTCTCATTGTGGCCGGCCACCTTGGTGTTCTTCCTCCATCTTGCTCTCTTGTTCTTCATTTAATTGTTCTAGTAGGCAATTAAGTGAAGGATCTTGAAGATCATTCTCTTGGTGTGGACTTGCTTTAGAGAAGAAGATCCGAACGTTCTTCTTTATCGATTCAAACAAGACTTAAAGGTAAATATCTTGTGGAATAGATTTTGCTTTGGGATTTAATGGTTTAAATGTTCTTGGACAAGGTTTGGAGTAGATTATCTTTTATTGCTTCCGCTATCTCGATGACGATCTAGAACGCTCCAAAACCCTACAGTTGGCCATTGGATGGACTGTAGTAGGAGCGCACGTTGCGTCCGAAGGGATTTGTTTCCCCACGGTGAGACGTGGTGAAGGGTATGGTTCAGGGCCCCTTGATGAGTGTAACTGATGAAGTGTGCGGCCGCACCAATGCGTCAGTCAACTCGGGATTAGAGGAACTAGATCGAACAAATGAGGATGACAATTCTAAGCCTCATGCGATCTGATACGCCTAAAAGCAAACAAAGGGTTAGTGATACAGATGACAGACATGAGATATCGAACCGATCGATAGACTCGTGGACATTGGGTAATCACTATGTCTTACTAGAGACCACTGGTGATGGATCTGGTGAGATGGGTTCTCACACCGATCTGCCAATGGGTCACGGGCCTACAGGGTCACACGCCAGTAGCAAGACCAAAGCATCTCGATCGGACTCAAAAGGTCCAAATGGGTAAGGATAGCAAAGGGGCCACGGGACCGTGGCCAAAGGCCTAAGATTGTGTCCAATAGTTCACGGGCTCGTGTCAATGGCAAAAGAGGACACGGACCGTGGCCAAACCTATAGGTTTAAACACTAGGCCGTGGTGCCCAAGCATTGGCCACAGGCGGCGGACACTTCTCGCCGCGGGGCCGTGGTATTGGCCGTGGCAGGCTGGGTCGCCCTAGAAATGGACACGGGGAGAGGCCACGGGACCGTGGCGGGTTCTATGGGTGGCCACGGTGGCTCCACGGGTCCGTGGTGGGGTCCGTGGCGGAGCGACCACCATTTTTTCCCAAGTCTATAAATTGAAGACGCGTGAGAGGAAATGGCTAAGTTTCTTGAGCACATTTGTTACCTTTCTCCATATTCTCTCTAGCTTCTCTCATCGTGAACTAGAGAATCGGGTTTCAGGTTTTCTCGGGGTCTAGTTGTTAGAGTTATGTCCCAGTCCAATATATAAGTGATCTACAGATGTAATGTTATTACATCTTTCCGAATAAATAAATCGGCATATATTACTAATGTGTTGTAGTAATATATCGAATGTTATTTGATCTATGTCATTATGTGTGTAACCACTAATAGTAGATCTATAGATCAGAAAGAGTTACATTTGATGAGTCCTTGATTAGCTAAGCTTCTTAAAGAAGCGATCAGTATGAGACCAACTCCTTGTGATCACGCTCTACTGATCATGGCAAAGTATGTGCCGGAGTTATGTCATAGATACCATTAGTTCGATGATATCGGACAACCCGATTGTGAGTATGCTGCATAGATCCAGTCATGAGATACTCACATATCGTAACTTGTCATTATATCCTAAGACAAAAGAGTCTTTGTGTACACTATGTAACGAATATCTAAGTTTGACCTAGTCTAACGTTATCTGTAAAAGGGTAACTATAACGGCTTCGATAGGGTTTGATATTGATTGCACTAGTGAACTCGAAAGGCGTCTGAGGGATTTATCACTCATACTTCGGTATGAGAAAGATATCCATTTAGGCCACTTGATGAGTATGACTGAAGGAAGAGCACGGCCGTGCAGGTGATACCTTAGTATCATTTTTCAGTCATCCCAGATATCAAGAAACAGTGATTGATAAATCAGGATGACCATTCTATGCCTATTGATCAATCTGGATATCGGTTTGATAAAAGGACAGTGACATGTACGATAACATGTTAAGTCGAATAATCGATAATCACGAACATTTGATAATCATAATGTCTTGCTAGAGACCACTTATGATGGAAAGGTAAAATAGTAATTTTACCAGTCTGCCAATTGTTCGTGAGCCTAGAGGGTCACACGCATTAAGCACGATACATGACAACAATTATGGATGAAAATTGAGAACGATTCAGTAGTTTTCTGGCCTAAGGTTTAACCAGACGGTTGAAGAAATCAGTTCGAGGAAATTGAGCCGTTTTGTCTAAACCGAAATTAGAACTCAAGTTAATGGGTTTAATTTGGGTTTTAGTTAAGCGGGCTTAAATCCCATTTAGGGATTTAAGTTATGAATGGGAACAAATGCAAATAAGAGTTTATGAAGGATAGATATGCAATTTTAATTTGAAATTCAATTTTAATTTTCAAATTAAAATTACAATATATTTTCCATTATCTTCTCTAATTTTCAGCACCAAGGGCCGACGAGGGTCGCCTACGGGCGACCGTGGCAGCCCTCGCGAGCGACCATGGCAGCCCTCGCGGGCGACCATGGCAGCCCTCGCAGGCCACCATGGTTGCCTCGCGGGCGACCTTGGCTGCCCTCGCAGCTACCATCGTCGTTCCCGTGGCCGACCACGGTCAGCCCCACGGGCGACCTCGGCAGCTCTCACGGGCCACCGTGGTTGCCTCCGCGGGAGACCTCGGTTGAGCCGGTTCGGCTCGACCAGATTCGAGCTGAACCGGTTGGTTCGCGAAAATATTTGGAAACCCTAAAAAAATTTAATTTTCAAATTTGGTTCGGTTTCAATAAACCAGCGAGAACCAGTTTTAATTTTTAGATTTGGTTCGGTTTCAATTAATTAATTAAACCGTCCATTTTTGATAAACCAGAACTTTCCACACTTAAGAAAGATAAAATTTGGAAAATTTATTTGTTTGATAAGCATGTTAATTGTATACATGATCTTTGATAACATGATTTTTGATAACATGATTTAAACCAAGTTATAATATGGCATTGTCATTTAAGGCACATAGGCGAGAAACGCATTTCAACACTTCACAAGTGTGGACTTTAAGTTCGTTTGAATTCACTTAAACTGAAAGATGCAAGTCTTGCCTAATGAGCGAGAAACGCATTTAAACACTTCACAAGTGTGGACTTTTTAAGTCCGTTTGAATTCACTCAAACTGAAAGATGCAAGTCTTGCCTAATGGGCAAAATGACAAAGGCACCTTTCATAGGTTTATGTGAAAGGCGAGTGACTTATTAAGTCTAATACATTCCGACGTATGTGGACCTATGAGTACTCAGGCCAGAAGTGAGTTGAACTAATACTTGAATCTGGAAACGGCCGCATTCATTTTGAATCGGGCTCCGATGAAGACAACGATAGTACACCTTGTGAAAGTCATTCTATCTCCCATTACTGTGGATGCGTGCGCCTCCGCGTAGCATTCATTGTGATGTGAGCTGAATAAGGTAATCAGTTCTATTTGAATGCGTGCGCCTCCACGTAGTAGCCAAGTAAGAGCTGGACCAGAGTGACAGAAGGTACACCACATGACACTCATTACGTCTCCTGTTACTGTGGATGTCTGCGCCTCCGCGTAGTATTCATTGGGATGGGAGCGGGTTGAGATGGTCAGTTCTATTTCGATGCGTGCGCCTTCGCGTAGTAGCCAAATAAGAAATGGACCATAGTCATATGTGGTGTGGGAAACATTCTAGTATGTTTTTCCTAAAAGATTTGGGTAGCAAAGATGCAGGCATCCAAATCAGACAAATGTGTCTTCATAGGGTATCCTTAAGAAACTAAGAGATACAACTTCTACATACCCAACGAGTACAAAGTCTTTGTTGCTCGAGGAGGGGTATTTTGGAGAAATATTTTATTTCCAAAACAACTAGTGGGAGTCCCGTGCCTCGAAGAAATTCGAGAGGATATGAAACAGCCTGAAGCAATTCAGGAGCCTACTATGCAAGATGTAGAAGTACTGGAGCCTCAGATGGTCGTAGATGAAGAATCAGTCCCTACAGAAATTCCAGATGGTCTAAGGAGGTCTGAAAGATCTCATCATGTTCCAGACAGATATGGCTTCACAGCCACTGAGGGAAATGACTTGATCTTGGTGGATCAGGATGATCCAGAAACCTTCAGACAAGCTTTGACTAGTCCACACTCCGAAAAATGGCAGAACGCCATGAGTGAGGAAATGAAATCCATGTATGACAACCAAGTCTGGTGCTTGGTGGATCAAAACCCTGGGATAAAACCCATCGGTTCTGAATGGGTCTATAGGATCAAGACCGACATGGATGGAAGTCCTTAGACCAATATGGTAAGGATGGTTGTAAAAGGTTATCGTCAGATTCAATAAATGGATTACGATGACAGCTCTTCACCAGTAGCAATGTTCAGTTTAATCCGGATTACTTTTAGCCATAGTTATGGCAGATGGATGTCAAAATCCCTTAGCATGAACTTAAAAGAGGATGTGTATATGACACAACCCGAGGGTTTTATTGATCCAGAGAATCCCGGAAAGATTTGTTAGCTGCTTAGATCCATATATGGATTAAAGCAAGCTTCACGGAGTTGGAACATTCGTTTTGATGAAGCTGTAAGGGAATTCGGCTTCATCAAAAACAAAAGTGAGCCTTGCGTACATAAGAAAGCGAGTGGGAGTAATATTTTATTCTTGATATTTATTCATCGGGAATGACATCCCGACCTTGCCACCAAAGCTTGGTTAGGGATGTACTTATCGATGAAGGACTTAGGTGATGCTACATTTAATGTAGGCATCAGGATCTCTACAGATCATTCCAAGAGGATTTTGGGCCTAAGTCAGAACATGTTGCTAAGTCAAAACATGTATATAGGTAAAGTGTTGAGAAAATCTCAATGCTTGATTCTAAGAAAGGATACATACCCATGCGTCATGGCATTAAGCTCAGCAAGCTACAGAGTCCTAGTACTCCTGATAAGCTGAGCAGGATGAGTAAGATCCCTTATGCTTCGGCTGTGGGATCCATCATGTATGCCAGGATGTGCATGAGACTAGAAGTCTCGTTTGCACTAAGCTGTACCAGCACATTCCAATCTAACCCTGACCAATTTCACTGGATTATTGTCAAAGGCCATCCTCAAATATTTGAGGAGGATCGAGGATGCATTTTGGTGTATGGGGATGAAGATAGAGAACTAGCAGCCAAAGGACAAGTCGATGCTAGTTTTCAGACATATCCAGATGTTTTTAAAATTTAGTCAGGATATATTTTGTGTTGAGTGGTGGTGCTTTCAGCTGGATAAGCTTTAAGCAAGCCAAAATTGCCAACTTTACAATGAAGGCTGAGTATATAGCTGCAACAAAAGCAGCTAAAGAGGCCGTATGGATTAGAAGCTTTCTGATCGGATTAGATGCAACGCCGCGAGCGTCTAATCCGATAAGCTTGTTGTGGGACAACACACGTGCCGTAGCTATTACTCAAGAGCCCAGATTCCACAACATATCCAAACATATACTCAGCAGGAATCACCTCGTGAGAGTTATCACATATAGAGGTGATGTGGAGATTAAACACTATTCGACTGATGATAATATGGTCGATCCCTTGACAAAGGCTCAGCCGCAGCCTAGGTATGAGTAACATGCAGGGTCTATGGGAGTAGATCAGAACTTAAATTGGAACTAGGGGCAAGTGGGAGATTGTTAGAGTTATGCCCCAGTCCAATATATAAGTGATCTACAGATGTAATGTTTTATCATCTTTCCGAATAAATAAATCGCCATATATTACTAATGTGTTGTAGTAATATATCGAATGTAATTTGATATGTCATTATGTGTGTAACCACTAATAGTAGATCTATAGATCAGAAAAAATTACATTTGATGAGTCCCTGATCAGCTAAGCTTCTTAAAGAAGCGATCAGTATGAGACCAACTCCTTGTGATCACGCTCTACTGATCATGGCAAAGTATGTGCCGGAGTTATATCATAGATACCATCAGGTCGATGATATCGGACAACCCGATTGTGAGTATGCTGCATAGATCTAGTCATGAGATACTCACATATCGTAACTTGTCATTATATCCTAAGACCAAGGAGTCTTTGAATACAGTATGTAACGAATACCTAAGTTTGACCTAGTCTAACGTTATCTATAAAAGGGTAACTATAACGACTTCGATTGGCTTTGATATTGATTGCACTAGTGAACTCGAAAGGCGTCTGAGGGATTTATCACTCACACTTTGGTATGAGAAAGATATCCGTTTAGGCCACTTGATGAGTATGACTGAAGAAAGAGCACGGCCGTGCAGGTGATACCTTAGTATCAGTTTTCAGTCATCTCAGATATCAAGAAACAGTGATTGATAAATTAGGATGACCATTCTATGCCTATTCATCAATCTGGATATCGGTTTGATAAAAGGACAGTGACATGTACGATAACAGGTTAAGTCGAGTAATCGATAATCACGAATATTGGATAATCATAATGTCTTGCTAGAGGCCACTTATGATGGAAAGGGTAAAATAGTGATTTTACCAGTCTGCCAATTGTTCGTGAGCCTAGAGGGTCACACGCATTAAGCACGATACATGACAACAATTATGGATGAAAATTGAGAACGATTCAGTAGTTTTCTAGCCTAAGGTTTTAACCAGACGGTTGAAGAAATCAATTCGAGGAAATTGAGCTGTTTTGTCTAAACCGAAATTAGAACTCAAGTTAATGGGTTTAATTTGGGTTTTAGTTAAACGGGCTTAAAGCCCATTTAGGGATTTAAGTTATGAATGGGAACAAATGCAAATAAGAGTTTATGAAGGATAGATATGCAATTTTAATTTGAAATTCAATTTTAATTTTCAAATTAAAATTACAATATATCTTCCATTATCTTCTCTAATTTTCAGCAACTAATCCCATCACTCTCTCCCCCTCATTGCGGAATTCTCTCTCCCCTCTCATCCACCATTTGTTGTCAAGCTTCTCTCAAAATTCATAGCAAAAATTTTTGAATGAAAACCTTCTTCGGTTGTGGTGCTTGTGTGGACCTAATAGAGAAACACTAAGCTTGTGTTTTCATCGATTAGAAAAGATAATTTTCAGATTCAAAAGGTATATATAACATGTTGAATTTACATTAAGATCATAGCTTAGATCGATCACCACGGTTACATAACGTCCACTGCATTATATTTATCGATTGGAACCCGTGGTGATCTCTTTCACTAGTAGTTCCGTGAAGATCCGTGCTTCAAGGAGCTCGAGCTCGGTGTGTGTGCATCCGTAGAGAACGGGCCGGAAGTCTTGTCTTGGATCGATTCTTGAGTGTTACGTAGAGACTACGAGAGGTAAAAATTTGATTTCTACTCCCTCACTCGATTCATCTATTGTTATGCAAGCGATCCTGTGGCGGGTTCTCGGTTATTTTGGTTGTTTCCGGGAACTCCAACACTAAGGATGCCTGTTATGACTACCATGTTACAGGCAGCATTGGGGCATGTCAAACTACTGGAGTGACGTGCATGTGAGCCACTCGCTCCAAGGTATTAAGGCAGTGACCACACGACAACGGAGTATGCGTTTGTGACTTAATCTATGCGCCATTCTCCAAGACGGGTCATCCGATATCGTCTCGAAGACTACATCTTGATCAGCAAAACATGATCGTAAGTCATCCTCACACTAGTCACTTATGTATAAGTATTCGACTAGAGATCCGTCAAGCACGATTTCATAGTGTCTAAAGGCTCCACTATTAGTGATGACACACTAATGACTTTAGGAGAAATCATCGCTTGACACATTACCATAACACAATAATAATGTAAATGTCATTCATTGTTAAACAAAAGATTACATAGAAAAGACTTGGACTAGGGCACAAGCTCTTACAATCTCCCACTTGCCCCTAGCTCCAATCTAAACAGGGCATGCGATCTGGGCTCCTTTGCCAGTGTTTTCGCAGTGCAAGTTCATCGTATCGGACAGATTCTTCATCACGTCCAATCCTGCCATGAACTTCCGGATCCATACAACCTCTTTGCCGCCTCTTAACCAGCCATGTACTCGACCTCTGTAGTAGAACTTGCAATGGTCGGCTGCTTGAAGCTCTTCAAGCCAAAAGCCCCACCGTTGAGCGTAAACACATAACCAGACTGAGACCGCGAGTCATCTGGAACAGTCTGGACAAGGAATTAGAGACTTCATGTCTTGTACAAACCATGGCATGTGTGATCCTACTGCAGATACATAGGGGATCTAACTCACGGTCCTCACCTCATCACGTGTTGTGGGACACTGAGTCTTGCTGAGCTTTATGCCATGTCTTAAGGGAGGAATCACATATTGGATTCGTGCATCGATAATCAAAAAATCTCTTCAAGATTTTGTCGATCTAAGTGCTTTGATTTAGCCCAAGTATCCTCCTTGGCCGATCTCGATCAATCTTGATCCCCTGGATATACGCGACTTTGCCTAAGTCCTTTATCGCGAAACACTTCCTCAACCTTACAGGTTAGGATGTCGTTTCCGATAAGGAGTATGTCCTCGACATTTAGCACTAATTATACGACTACCCCACTTGCCCTCTTGTACTCACAAGATTCTTCATTTTGCATGAAACCAAATTCTTTTATGGATTCATCGAAACGAAGATCCCAATTTCGAGAAGCTTGCTTCAATCCATAATTGGACCTTTGCAGCTTTTGAGGGGTTCCGTCCATGTCTTAAAGAACCATTTGCAACTGATGGTCTTAACACCAGGGGCTGGAAACACAAAGTTCCACACTTGGTTGTCATGCACGAATTTCATCTCCTCTTTCATGGCTCTCAACCATTTCTCGGAATCAGGACTCCCCATCGTCAGAATCCACAATCCCCAAGTCACAACCCTCAGTTACCATAAATCTGTATCTGACAGGTGCCTGACGAAGCCTTTCAGAACTCCGTGGGGCTTCAGGAACTATGTTAGGCACTACATGTGCCTCTTGTTCCAACTCAGGCTTACCTCTACACTATCTAAGTGGGGTTCCCAAAATTCTTCAGGATTCTCAGTTGTCGTGCCATCTAGGATCTCTTCCAGATGCACAGTCCTCCCACTGGCTGTTTTGAAGAGGAATTCCGTCTCCAAAAAGACAACTTTCCGAACAACAAATACCTTGTTCACGTCGGGTTTGTAGAAGTAGTACCCAAAAGTCTCTTTTGGGTACTCTACAAAGATACACTTGTCAGATCTTGGTTCGAGCTTATCTGTCGTAAAGCGTTTGACGTAAGCCTCGCAACCCCAAATCTTGATGAGCGACAACTTGGGACGTTTCCCACTCCACACTTCGTATGGCGTTGTCTCCACCGCCTTCGTAGGTTCCTTGTTCAGAATTACCGCAGCTGTCTTAAGAGCGGATCCCCAAAAGGATATGGGGAGATCTGTCTGACTCATCATAGAGCAAACCATGTCTAGCAAGGTTCCGTTTCTCCTTTCGGACACACCATTCAATTGAGGTGTTCCAGGCGGAGTCCACACAGACAATATCCTACACTCTCCTAGTTGGTCGATGAAGTCTTGGGTCAAGTATTCGCCACCTGTATGTGAGCGAAGTGCTTTAACTTTCTTCCCAAGTTGATTCTCAACTTCAGCCTTGAACTCTTTGAACTTAAATCGGAGCGAAGTTAGATGATTTCCGGCCTAGGTTTTAAACTAGATGGTTGAGGAAATTGGCTCAAGATGATTGGGTTGGTCTAGCTAAACCATATGATTATATCTTAATGGGTTAATTAAATGGGTTGCTAGATTGGGCATTAAGCCCTTTTGATTTATTTTTCATAAAATTAATAAATCAAATGAAAAGGGGAAGTTATTTTTAGTTTTTAAAAATAGCTTTTTCTTCTTCCATTTCCACTAATCTTAGTCAAACTCCTTCCTCTCTCTCCCTTCTTGTTCTTGCTTCCTTCATCATTTTCTAGTAAAAAGGTTGAAGAAAATTTTGGAGATCAAGTACCTTGTTTGTGTGGACTTGCTAGAGAACACAAAGTGCATTTGTGTTTATTAATTTCGATCAAGGAAAGTAATAATTTCCAGATTTTTCATGTTCTTCACATGCTGATTTCTAGCCAGGACGTCGATCGCCTTCAAGGACCCTCCGATGAGGTGCGGCACTGCGGGGAGGCACCAGAAGAAGACCCTACAAAACGAGTCCAGACATCGCGCAGCCGCTGGAGTGGACTCCAAGCCATAACCGATCGCCGGGATAGCTGCTTTGCGAAAGACGCAGCGAGATGGCTTGGTCCGACCGCCACGAAACACCGCCGCCGAGGTGTGGGGAGAAGAAGCGCTGAAGCGGCTGCGGTCTAGCAGCCATGCGCCGGCGCCGGCGCCGACGACGCTGACAGGAGCGGCAGGGGGATTGAGCTCGATACCTGGAGCAGCACTTGGGCTGGGCCGAAGTCGCGCATTTTGGCCCATTGACGCTGATGGGCCGTAAAACCTGCCAACACCGGCCCATTCGAGCTCTTTTCACTCCGGCCCATTCGGCGGAAGACGCAGCGAGATGCCCCTCGGATTGTAGGAGTAGTGACAATAGGGAAGGAAAACGCCCTGTTGTTGACTCGGTTGACTCAGCACATTCCGAATGTGCCACCTCGACAGAGAGAGTCGTTAGGAAGGTTGTCTTAGTTGAATCGGCTCAGGCCGATAGCGAGAATTTAGGCGGTCGGACCGTAAAAATTAGTTCAGGTATGGTTCGGAAATTGGAGGAGGTTCCCAAATCCGTTTTTCCGACATACGTGGATACTTTACCGACCCGCCCGTCAGTCGAGGAACTCAGGAACCTCTTTAGGAGTTTTGGGGAGGTTCTAGAGGTAACACTTCCGAGGAGACCTAGTCATGCAAGTTATGGCTTTGTTCACCTAGCTTCGGACCAGGCTCGTACGGAGGCGATCTCAGCCTTGCACAGGTCGGTCTTGAATGGACGTACCCTCATTTTGGCGGTTGGACGACACTCGCCCACTACGCCAGCTCTCTCTCTCGAGCCACGGACAGGGACTGTTGAGCCGCAGACAGCCCCGATATTCTCTCGTGAGCCATGGAGTATCTCCTCGGCCATTCCGGTCCGTAGTCGCGAGCTATTTCACACCTCCTCGCAGCGACTCCAGTTTTGCATCCTAGCAGTGGCGGTCCGCAATTTTGATCGGCGAGCTCTTCTCTCAGAGATGTGGGGCACAGGTTCGGAGGTTGTCATGGTTTCAGACTTAGGACAGCGTGTGTTCCTCCTATCCTTCGCAGATGCCCGCTCGATAGACAGACTCCAGGCGGGTTAGTGGGCAGTGTAGGGTTTTGGAGCATTCTAGATCGTCATCGTGATAGCGGAAGCAATAAAAAGATAATCTACTCCAAACCTTGTCCAAGAACATTTAAACCATTAAATCCCAAAGCAAAATCTATTCCACAAGATGTTTACCTTTAAGTCTTGTTTGAATCGATAAAGAAGAACGTTCGGATCTTCTTCTCTAAAGCAAGTCCACACCAAGAGGATGATCTTCAAGATCCTTCACTTAATTGCCTACTAGAACAATTAAATGAAGAAAAAGAGAGCAAGATGGAGGAGAAGAACAAGAGGTGGCCGGCCACACTAAAGAGAGAGAGAGATTTTGTGAGTGTTTTGTGATTAAAATGATTAATGAATCAAAGTCTTGCATTTAATCCATCATCCAACTCACAAGTATGGGTTTAAAGTGATTGGTATGGGCTTAAAGGTGCTTTAACCCATACCCCTTAAATCACTCACCTCTTAATCCACAACCACCAACTAAGCATGGTGTTGTGTGGCCCCCACAATGGCCCCACCAAGTGGGCCGGCCATATGGCCTTATTGGGCCCTTATTGGGCCGGCCATGAGGCTTCATGGGCCGAGCCCAATGGGCCCTCCCGTGTTGTCTCATGCCGCGTCCAAAAGTTTCCCGACCTTTTGTCGTTACATATCAAACAAAGTCCGACGCGATATCGACGAAAAACTCAATTTTTCTCGATTCGCTAATTATTCTCTCAAACCGAACCTATGGCACAAAACCTCCAGTTTTGTCCATATACTTCTCCTTAAGAAACATCCATGTTTCCTTGTCTCAAGTTATCCGTCTTGTATGTGTGTGACCCTCTAGGCTCATGCCACCGTTGGCAGATCGGCGCAAGACTCGCTCTTGCCCGATCCATCATAAGTGGTCTCTAGTAAAACATTATGATTACCCAAGGTGCACGATGATCGATGATTCGACTTAACCTTTGTGCGTACAAGTCACCATCCTTTTATCTCTAGATATCCCGATTGATCTCAAGGCATAGAGTCGTCTCCCTTGTTCAATCAATCATTGTTACTTGATATGCGAGATGACTGAGGACTGATAACCCGTATCATTTGCATGGCCATGCTTTTCCTCTCAGTCAGTCTCCATCAAGAGGCCTTCTAACGGATATCTTTCCCATACCGTAGTATGAGGGATAAATCCCTTAGCTGTCTTTCGTGTCACTCATGCAACCCGTTCCGCCACCCAATCATGCCCTTCATAGCAATCCTTTTACAGAAAGCGTTTGGCGCAAGTTAAAGCCGTACGTTCATTGCACAGTGATCACAAAGACTCCTTGGTCTAAGGACGTCGTGACAAGCTATCGTATCTGAATATGTTTATGACTTAATCTATGAAAACACTATTCAATGCGGGTCGTCCGATATCAATCACCTCATGATATCTATGATATGGTTCCAGGATCCCACATCCTTATGACAAGTAGAACTACGTCATTAAGAACCATCCTCATACTGGTCGCTTTCAAGGAAGCATAGGTTGACCAGGGACTCGTTAAGTGTGATCCGTATAGATTTATGGTTCTACTACTTTAGTGGTCATAAATCAGATCATGCTTAACATATTACTTCAACACATAAGTAATATAAAGCCGTTTATATTTATACATTACAAACGATGACATTTGTACATAGACGTTTACAGGCTAATACCAATTGGACTAGGGCACAAATGCTATCAATCTCCCACTTGCCCTTAGTTCCAATCTAAGTCCCAGTCTATACCCATTGACCTAACATGTTTTTCATGTTTATCTTGAGGAAGAGCCTTGGTCAATGGGTCGGCTAAGTTATCATCAGTTGCAACGTATTGGATCTTCACGTCACCTCTAGCAACTATGTCGCGGATGATGTGATACTTTCAGAGTACATGTTTGGATCTGTTATGTGCCCTGGGTTCCTTAGCTTGCGCAATAGCCCCGGTGTTGTCACAATATAAGTCTACTGGGTTAGACGGGTTTTTAATTACACCTAACCCAGCCATGAAACTCCTGATCCATACAGCCTCTTTCGCCGCCTCACATGCGGCAATGTACTCAGCTTCCGTTGTAGAGTCGACAATGGTATCTTGCTTCTTGCTTTTCCAGCTGAATGCTCCACCGTTCAACATAAACACATATCCCAACTGACTCTTAAAGTCATCGGGGTCTGTCTGGAAACTAGCATCGACATATCTTTTGACGACGAGATCATCATTTCTGCCCCCGTATACAAGAAAGGCGTCCTTGGTTTTTTTCAAATATTTTAGAATCGCCTTGACAGCGATCCAGTGTGCCTCACCGGGTTTGGATTGATGTCTACTGGTACAGCTTAGGGCAAACGAGACATCCGGTCTCGTGCATATCATGGCATACATTATGGACCCTATAGCCGAAGCATATGGGATCTCATTCATTCTTGCTAGCTCTGCAGGTGTCTCAGCACCCTGCTTCTTGCTAAGCTTTACGCCGTGATGCATGGGCAGCAATCCTTTCTTTGAATCTTGCATTGAGAATCGTCTCAACACCTTGTCTATATAAGTGCTTTGACTTAAGCCCAAGACCCGCTTGGCACGGTCTCTATATATCTTGATTCCCAAGATGTAAGAGGCCTCGCCTAAGTCCTTCATTGAGAAACACTCACCTAACCAAGTCTTCGTTAAGAGCAAGGTAGGGACGTCGTTTCCAATGAGCAGTATGTCATCAACATAAAGCACTAAAAAGATTATATTGCTCCCACTTGCCTTTTTATATACGCAAGGTTCATCATCGTTCTTGACGAAGCCAAACCGTTTTACTACTTCATCAAAACGCTGATTCCAACTCCGAGATGCTTGCTTCAAACCATAGATTGATTTGAGCAACTTGCAAATCTTTCCCTTATTCTTTGGATCCTCAAAACCCTCAGGCTGAGACATATAAACGTCCTCAGCTAACCTCCCGTTGAGGAAGGCGGTTTTGACATCCATTTGCCATATCTCATAGTTGTGATATGCTGCTATGGCAAGAAGAATGCGGATAGATTTGACCATAGCTACTGGAGAAAAGGTCTCTTCATAGTCAATTCCGTGGATTTGTCTATAACCTTTTGCTACCAGTCTCGCTTTATAGGTCTGAGGTTTGCCATCCATGTCAATCTTTATTTTAAAGATCCATTTACACCCTATGACCTTAACATCAGGGGTATGATCTACCAAGTCCCACACTTGATTATCTGATATGGATTGCATTTCTTCCCTCATGGCTTCCAGCCATTTCTCAGAGTCGGTTCCGTCTAAAGCCTCTCGAAAGGTAGCTGGATCATTGTCCACTAGTACTAAACCATCACCTTCAGTTACTAAGAAACCGTATCTAACAGGTGCATGACTTATCCTTTCAGAGCGCCTCGGACCGTCCTCATTAACTGTAGCTATTGGTTCTTGCTCAATGACCACTTCTGGCTCTACCTCTTCTAGTGGGTCTTCTCGTGGTTCCCGAGTGACCATCTCATCTAGAACTTCATCAAGATGAATAGCCCTCCCACTGACTGTCTTGGAAATGAACTCTTTTTCCAAGAACGTCCCACCTCGAGCGACAAAAACTTTATTTTCGCTCGGTTTGTAGAAGTAGTATCCTTTTGTTTCTTTTGGATATCCGACGAAAGTGCATTTATCTGATCTTGGTTCGAGCTTGGTTGCAAGCAACCTTTTAACATAAGTCTCGCAACCCCAGATTTTAAGGAAGGACAAAATGGGTTCCTTCCCGTACCATTTTTCAAATGATGTCCCTTCCACTGCTTTCGACGGAGCCCTATTTATTATGAAAGCGGCCGTTTGCAGAGCATAACCCCAGAAGGAGATCGGGAGATCAGTGAGACTTAACATTGATCGAACCATATCTAACAATGTTCGATTCCTCCGTTCGGACACACCATTAAGTTGCGGTGTTCCTGGCGGAGTCCACTGAGATAGTATTCCACCTTCAGTAAGATAACTAAGAAACTCTTCGGATAAGTATTCTCCACCCCGATCAGAACGGAGTGCCTTGATACTCTTTCCGAGTTGGTTTTCTACTTCAGTCCTAAACTCTTTGAATTTATCAAAAGCTTCGGACTTATGTCTCATGAGATAGACATAACCATATCTACTGAAATCGTCAGTAAATGTGATAAAGTAGCCTAAACCACCTCTGGCATGCGTACTCATTGGTCCACATACGTCTGAATGTATTAGACCCAATAAGTCACCTGCCCTCTCACCTAAACCAGTGAAGGGCGCTTTAGTCATCTTGCCCATCAAACAAGCTTCGCATCTTTCAATCGCTTGGAATTCGAATTGACTTAGAAGTCCGCGCTTATGAAGCGCTGAGATGCGTTTCTCATTTATGTGACCTAGACGACAATGCCAGATAAGAGTTTGGTCTAAATCATTAGTTTTAAACCTCTTAGCATTTACATTATAGAGCATGTTGGATTTCGAGTTTTGCATATTCAATATGTATAATCCTCCAACAGTGCGAGCATTGCCATAATATATGTTGTTGCGCATAATATCAAAAATCCCGTTCTTAATATTGAAATAATAACCTTCTTTCTCAAGAAGAGAAATTGAGATAATATTCCTGCTGAAAGCAGGTACGCAAAAAACATCATTAAGTTCAATTACAAGCCCACTGGGCAAAGCAAGGTTCACAGAACCCACGGCAGTTGCGGCAACTCTGGTATTGTTCCCAACTCTTAGGTCCACCTCGCTTTACCCCATATCTCTTCTACTGTGTAACACCTGCACATTGGCACAGATATGAGACTCAGCTCCAGTATCTAGTACCCAGGTATTTATTGTAGAAAGATATAGCTCTAATGGGATACCTGATGAAGTGGCGGCCCCACCGCCCTTCTTCTGATCCTCCTTCAGCTGCTGACAGTCTTTCTTCCAATGACCAGGCTTTTGACAGTAGAAACAGACCGACTCCTTTGCCTTCCCTTTGCCTTGTACGGGCATGTGAGGTCTAGGAATAAATGGTCGTCTGTTCCTCCCTGCGAGGTGTCTTGGGCCTTTACCCTTGCCACCAACAGCTTTGAAGCTGGGTCCCTTCTTGACCATGAAGACATTTTTGGACGAACTGCCCCTTATGCTCTTCTCGGCAGTTACTAGCATGTTGTGCAACTCCGACACGGTCTTGTCCATATCATGCATGTGATAGTTCATGACGAACCCACCATATGCATGAGGAAGGGATTGCAGAACAAAATCCGCAGCCATTTCCTTTTCCATAGACATACCGATACTAGTCATATGGTCAAAATGCCCCTTCATCTGTAGGACGTGAGGACCTACGGAGCTGCCTACTGACATCTTGCAGGCTATGAGTTCTCGGAGAACAGTGTATTTTTCAATACGTACTTTCTCCTTGAACATATCCTTGATCTGTGCAAACATTGCAAACGGATCATGGGATAGCTCCATAAACTGCTTTTGGAGGTCCGCCTCCATGCAGCCCAGCATGACACACGCAACGTCGATAGAATCGCTAAGGTGTTTCTGGTACGCATCCTTAACGACCCTCGTTGCGTTGGCAGCTGGTTCCTCAGGGATAGCCTTATCAAGGACGTACTCCCTGCGTTCCATTTTTAACACAAGTCGTAAATTTCTGTCACAGTCTAGATAATTTGTCCCGTTGAGTTTACACTTCTCGAGTATAGTCCTCAATGACAAATTAGACGAGTTTAATATAATTTTCAAAAATAACATATTTCATGCAAATTTCCCAAAAAGCATTAAAACCATGTTATCAACATTTGGCATGCATATAATCACAAAACCGAAATAAATTCAACAAGACAAAGATTAAGAGGGTAACCAACGCTCTGATACCACTGTAGGGTTTTGGAGCGTTCTAGATCGTCATCGTGATAGCGGAAGCAATAAAAAGATAATCTACTCCAAACCTTGTCCAAGAACATTTAAACCATTAAATCCCAAAGCAAAATCTATTCCACAAGATGTTTACCTTTAAGTCTTGTTTGAATCGATAAAGAAGAACGTTCGGATCTTCTTCTCTAAAGCAAGTCCACACCAAGAGGATGATCTTCAAGATCCTTCACTTGATTGCCTACTAGAACAATTAAATGAAGAACAAGAGAGCAAGATGGGGGAGAAGAACAAGAGGTGGCCGGCCACACTAGAGAGAGAGAGAGATTTTGTGAGTGTTTTGTGATTAAAATGATTAATGAATCAAAGTCTTGCATTTAATCCATCATCCAACTCACAAGTATGGGTTTAAAGTGATTGATATGGGCTTAAAGGTGCTTTAACCCATACCCCTTAAATCACTCACCTCTTAATCCACAACCACCAACTAAGCATGGTGTTGTGTGGCCCCCACAATGGCCCCACCAAGTGGGCCGGCCATATGGCCTTATTGGGCCCTTATTGGGCCGGCCATGAGGATTCATGGGCCGAGCCCAATGGGCCCTCCCGTGTTGTCTCATGCCGCGTCCAAAAGTTTCCCGACCTTTTGTCGTTACTTATCAAACAAAGTCCGACGCGATATCGACGAAAAACTCAATTTTTCTCGATTCGCTAATTATTCTCTCAAACCGAACCTATGGCACAAAACCTCCAGTTTTGTCCATATACTTCTCCTTAAGAAACATCCATGTTTCCTTGTCTCAAGTTATCCGTCTTGTATGTGTGTGACCCTCTAGGCTCATGCCACCGTTGGCAGATCGGCGCAAGACTCGCTCTTGCCCGATCCATCATAAGTGGTCTCTAGTAAAACATTATGATTACCCAAGGTGCACGATGATCGATGATTCGACTTAACCTTTGTGCGTACAAGTCACCATCCTTTTATCTCTAGATATCCCGATTGATCTCAAGGCATAGAGTCGTCTCCCTTGTTCAATCAATCATTGTTACTTGATATGCGAGATGACTGAGGACTGATAACCCGTATCATTTGCATGGCCATGCTTTTCCTCTCAGTCAGTCTCCATCAAGAGGCCTTCTAACGGATATCTTTCCCATACCGTAGTATGAGGGATAAATCCCTTAGCCGTCTTTCGTGTCACTCATGCAACCCGTTCCGCCACCCAATCATGCCCTTCATAGCAATCCTTTTACAGAAAGCGTTTGGCGCAAGTTAAAGTCGTACGTTCATTGCACAGTGATCACAAAGACTCCTTGGTCTAAGGACGTCGTGACAAGCTATCGTATCTGAATATGTTTATGACTTAATCTATGAAAACACTATTCAATGCGGGTCGTCCGATATCAATCACCTCATGATATCTATGATATGGTTCCAGGATCCCACATCCTTATGACAAGTAGAACTACGTCATTAAGAACCATCCTCATACTGGTCGCTTTCAAGGAAGCATAGGTTGACCAGGGACTCGTTAAGTGTGATCCGTATAGATTTATGGTTCTACTACTTTAGTGGTCATAAATCAGATCATGCTTAACATATTACTTCAACACATAAGTAATATAAATCCGTTTATATTTATACATTACAAACGATGACATTTGTACATAGACGTTTACAGGCTAATACCAATTGGACTAGGGCACAAATGCTATCAGGCAGATCTTTGTCGCTGGTTCTTCTTCTACTCGGTTGACTGTGACAGTTTCATGCATGGCGGAGTGTTTCGCAGGGTACACATCCGGGGATTCCGCTATCAGCATGGTCTTCGGCCTCGATTGAGACGATAGTAGGCGGTATTGGCAGCTTTGTAGCTACTCACCTAGACTCCTTAGGAGAGGTACACTTTGAGCGAGTTGCAGTATTGGTGCACGTCTCGGACCCCCTCCGGAGTTCGTGGAGAGTTACTTGTCGGCTAGGAACGGGGTCGGTTAGAGTGGGTCTAGAGGTCGTTCCTATCTCGGAGATCCCACACATCACTCCGACGGACCCCGACCTTCACCTATCCCCTATCCGAGGGGGGCCCTCGTAGCGTTCAGGCAGGGTAGGGGGAAGGGTTTCCTGGGCAGAGGAGATGGAAGCGTTGGAGACACAGGTGGAGGCTTTGATCTCTCAGGGTGAGGTTCAGGAGATAGAGTTCGTCGTGCAGGATGAGGTTGCTGAGACACAGGTTCAAACTCAGATTATTGTCCAGGAGGAGGCTTTGGAGACACGATCTGGAGCTCAGGAGGAGATCACTTTACGTGAGACGGGGGGCTTTGCTCGAACTCCAGGATCCCCTCCGACGCCCTACCCGAAGATTGTTGACCTTGACTCCACTAGGATCGGTGAGGGGAACTCACTGTGTCTGGGATTCGAGGAGGAGAGTCTTTATCCGGCGGCCAGGCCTTTGACCCCCGATGGTCACGATAGCGAAGACGGCCTACTAGGGAGAGATCAGGATTCAGTCTGGGTGGGATCGTCTTCGTCCTTGGCGCCGATCTCCACGGATAGTTTGCGCAGGGGATACTCTATGGA
The DNA here is from genome assembly GCA_963920655.1 of Geranium rotundifolium. Lineage (NCBI taxonomy): Eukaryota > Viridiplantae > Streptophyta > Magnoliopsida > Geraniales > Geraniaceae > Geranium > Geranium rotundifolium. The sequence goes on along the minus strand of OY987322.1, from coordinate 12,224,399 downwards.
GGGGATGCACTCCTTTTTCTCTACAGGGAGGCGCCCGACGTCATCAGTCTCTGTGATCCGGGTTCCTCGTGCACCCTATGGGATTGTTAGAAATAGGATTCAGAGCAGGGAGAGTGAGGAGATATCAGTTCTGAGGGATACACGGGTACGGGAGATAGACGGGACTGGGGATTCGGATGGTGAGTGGGAGGAGGCCACTAGGGAGACTTAGACCAGGGTAGAGGGGAGGTGGAGGTTGGAGTTCTGACGGGGATTGAGGAGGAGGGAGATCTCTCGAAGTTGGTGGATATCTCGGGGAGGGAGGGAGAGGGACTTTCGGCAGCGAATATCACAGCGGCGGATGTAGGGAGGGTTGTTGATTTGTTGGGAGGTTCTCTTCCGACTCAAAGCGGAGCTGTTGCTTTTCCAGCAGGGCCATGGGCTCTCGTTCAGCAATGAAGCTCCTGAGTTGGAACGCTAGGGGTCTGGGCTCGCACCATAAGCGCAGACTCCTAACAGACACTATCACGGCACACCGACCAGTCTTTGTGGCTTTACAAGAGTCCAGGTATTTAGTGGTAGATCCGATGACTATCAGAGCACTCGGGTTTTCTTCCCAGTTTGAGTTTCAGTTCAGTCCAGCAGGGCCGGGGTTGAGTTCAGGCGAGATCTCGATTTGGGACGCTTCAGTACTTCGTATGACCAGCTATGACATTTTCCCGGGGCTGATCGTGTGGGTTTGGGAGGTGATTGCTTCTAGAGAGAAGGTTTCTTTCCTCAACCTTCACGCCCCTTCGGTACCCGCTGCGAGAAGGGATTTCTGGGGCATTTTGAGACAGGTACACCACTCGGTACGCCAGAAGTTTTCCCTTTTGGGTGACTTCAATACGGTCAGGGATCCGAGCGAGGTGGCCAACCAGGCGGTTCAAACAGATTGGAGAGTTTTCGACGGTTTTCTTACGGACTTAGGCCTTGTCGACTTCCCTATGTCAAACAAGGATTTCACATGGTTCTTCCACGCTCGAGCGAGCAGACTTGACCGTATCCTCCTTAGTCAGGTTATGTTGCCTATCTTTGTAGACCCCATCCTCACGGGACTGACGAAGATGCTCTCGGATCACAGTGTCATTCTTTTAGGAACCCAGGAGGCTGATTGGGGACCGAGGCCTAGACGGTTCCTCAATGCCTGGTTGGATCATAGTGATTTGAAGGGCTTCGTGGCGGCAAAGTGGACCTCTTACATTGATGTTAGGGGCTGCCCAAACTATAGGTTGTAGGCTAAGCTCAAACGTCTGAGGTCAAGTTTAGCCACCTGGAACATCGAGGTGTTTGGTCACGTTGAGCACCAGATTTCCAGAACCACTGCCAGCATTGAGGCTTTAGATGCTTTAGTGGGGGAGAGACCACTAACGGAGGTTGAGGAGGAAGATCGTGGCAGACTTCGGACCGAGCTTGTGGTCCTGGCAAAGTCTCGCGCGGACATCTGGAGGCAGAAGTCGAGGGTTCGCTGGGCTCTTGAGGGTGATAGGAACACTCGGTACTTCCACAAATGCGCTGCGATAAGGGGCACGAGGAGTCGTATTCAGAGCATGGTTATTGATGGTCAGGAGCAGACGCAGCCAGAGCAGATTCGCAGTGTTGTAGTTGATCATTTTCAGGCGAGATTTCGACCAGATTCTATTTCGAGACCTACTTTGCCGACACATCTATTCCGGACTTTGCCACCGGGGGTCAGATTTTTTAGCAGCTATATTTACTGTGTAGGGTTTTGGAGCGTTCTAGATCGTCGAGATAGCGGAAGCAATAAAAGATAATCTACTCCAAACCTTGTCCAAGAACATTTAAACCATTAAATCCCATAGCAAAATCTATTCCACAAGATGTTTACCTTTAAGTCTTGTTTGAATCGATAAAGAAGAACGTTCGGATCTTCTTCTCTAAAGCAAGTCCACACCAAGAGGATGATCTTCAAGATCCTTCACTTAATTGCCTACTAGAACAATTAAATGAAGAACAAGAGAGCAAGATGGAGGAGAAAGAGATGGGTGGCCGGCCACTTGAGAGAGAGAGAGTTTTTGTGTGTGTTTTGTGATTAAATGATTAATGAATTAAAGTCTTGCATTTAATCCATCATCCAACTCACAAGTATGGGTTAAAAGTGATTGGTATGGGCTTAAAGGTGCTTTAACCCATACCCCTTAAATCACTCACCTCTTAATCCACAACCACCAACTAAGCATGGTGTTGTGTGGCCCCCACAATGGCCCCACCAAGTGGGCCGGCCATATGGTCTTATTGGGCCTTTATTGGGCCGGCCATGAGGCTTCATGGGCCGAGCCCAATGGGCCCTCCCGTGTTGTCTCATGCCGCGTCCAAAAGTTGCCCGACCCTTTTGTCGTTACTTATCAAACAAAGTCCAACGCGATATCGACGAAAAACTCAATTTTTCTCGATTCGCTAATTATTCTCTCAAACCGAACCTATGGCACAAAACCTCCAGTGTTGTCCACATACTTCTCCATAAGAAACATCAATGTTTCCTTGTCTCATGTTATCCGTCTTGTATGTGTGTGACCCTCTAGGCTCATGCCACCGTTGGCAGATCGGCGCAAGACTCGCTCTTGCCCGATCCATCATAAGTGGTCTCTAGTAAAACATTATGATTACCCAAGGTGCACGATGATCGATGATTCGACTTAACCTTTGTGCGTACAAGTCACCATCCTTTTATCTCTAGATATCCTGATTGATCTCAAGGCATAGAGTCGTCTCCCTTGTTCAATCAATTATTGTTACTTGATATGCGAGATGACTGAGGACTGATAACCCGTATCATTTGCATGGCCATGCTTTTCCTCTCAATCAGTCTCCATCAAGAGGCCTTCTAACGGATATCTTTCCCATACCGTAGTATGAGGGATAAATCCCTTAGCCGTCTTTCGTGTCACTCATGCAACCCGTTCCGCCACCCAATCATGCCCTTTATAGCAATCCTTTTACAGAAAGTGTTTGGCGCAACTTAAAGTCGTACGTTCATTGCATAGTGATCACAAAGACTCCTTGGTCTAAGGACGTCGTGACAAGCTATCGCATCTGAATATGTTTATGGCTTAATCTATGAAAACACTATTCAATGCGGGTCGTCCGATATCAATCACCTCATGATATCTATGATATGGTTCCAGGATCCCACATCCCTATGACAAGTAGAACTACGTCATTAAGAACCATCCCCATACTGGTCGCTTTCAAGGAAGCATACGTTGACCAGAGACTCGTTAAGTGTGATCCGTACAGATTTATGGTTCTACTACTTTAGTGTTCATAAATCAGATCATGCTTAACATATTACTTCAACACATAAGTAATATAAAGCCGTTTATATTTATACATTGCAAACGATGATATTTTTACATAGACGTTTACAGACTAATGCCTATTGGACTAGGGCACAAATGCTATCATACTAAGGAGGAGATTCTCTCAGCCCTTTCAGAGTGCGGTGGGGCTAAGGCCCCAGGTCCAGATGGCTTCACCATGCATTTTTTTTCGAGAGATGTGGGATGTGGTTAGGGAAGATGTCCTCGCTTTCTTCCATGATTTCCACCTGACAGGGAAGATCGGGTTGGGTCTCAATGCTTCTTTCATTGCTTTGATTCCGAAGATTGAGACCCCTCACCACTTCGCGCAGTTTCGGCCGATTAGTCTTATCTCGGGACCTTATAAGCTTTTAGCTAAGGTGCTCTCCATACGGCTGCGACGTTATATCGGCGATTTGATTAGTGAGGTACAATCTGGTTTCATCCGTGAGAGACAGTTAGTAGATGGCGTCCTGGTGGTAAACGAGTTGATTGACATTGTTCGCAGGACATGCTCCAGGGCGGCGGTGGTCAAGCTTGATTTTGAGAAAGCTTTTGACCGGGTTGATTGGAGTTACCTCTGGAGCGTTATGGCTGCTATGGGATTTTGCCCTAGATGGCGACATTGGGTTGCTTCTTGCCTTGCCTCCTCTGCTTCGGTCCTGGTAAACGGCTCCCCCACAAGTCAGTTCGACATCAGGAGAGGAGTCAGGCAGGGATGTCCCTTATCCCCGCTCATGTTCATCATAGCAGCGGAGGGGCTACATCTTCTTCTCCATCGTGGAGAGGAGGCTATGCTTTTTAGGGGGATTCGGTGCGTGATGAGGAGACAGTCTCACACCTCCAGTTTGTAGATGACACTTTGTTATTTGTTGAGGCCGAGCCGCATAAGTTGTTTCAGCTCCGTTTGGTTTTGCAGTACTTTGAGTGGGCGTCAGGCTTGAGGATCAACTTCGACAAGTCGGTCTTCTTGGGGTTGAATTTGGAGGAGGGGGGCTGACAGACTCTTAGCTAGAGCTTTCGGCTGTGTGGTCGAACAGCTGCCTCTACCTTATTTAGGTTTCAGCTTGGGGGCAGATTACCGACAGGTGGTGACTTAGGAGCCGGTTGTGTCCAAGTTCAGGACTAGGTTAGCTCTGTGGCAGGCGAGCTTACTCTCGTTTGGAGGACGAATCACATTGATTAAGGCGGCTCTCTCGAGCTTGCCTATCTTCTAAATGTCTCTATTCCGAGCTCCCAGGACTACGGTTGCAGTGATGGAGTCCATTATGAGGATGTTCCTATGGAGAGGCAGAGGTGGATGTCGGGGCTTCGCGAAGGTCAGGTGGGAGCATGTTTGTAGGCCGATCAGACAGGGAGGGTTGGGTATCTCTCTTGAAGCTAGTGCCCCATGGAGAGAGCTATCGCATTTGCGCCCCAAACAAAACTTTCTACCACTTTTAGCTTCGCTCCCACGAGCGCTCTGCTAACACACACGATGTCGTGGTCACAAGTTTTGTCAAGTGTAAAAATTGTCATTTCAGTAGAGACAAGCATCCCGTGGAGCTCTTCGATAGTCTTGTCCGTGATATGCATGTTGTGGTTCATGATGAACCCATCATACATTGAAGGTTAGAGTTGACAGGAGCATGTCGACCTTTCACTCATTTGTGAATTCAACACCGAGCCGGGCAAGGTGTTCGAATTGACCCTTCATCTTCAGGATGTGACGGGTGATTGACTCTCCTGATGGCATCTTAGTGAACACCAAACCATTAACGGACTCGACCCTTTTGGTCCTACCTTGAACATCTCCTTGAGTTGTTCTAGGAAGGCGAATGAGTCTGCACTAATCTCCCTCATCCGTTTCGGAGATCAGTCTCCATCGTGCTCAGCATGATGCATCCCACATCGAGCGAGTCTTTAAGACGCTTTTGATGAGCATATATAACACTCCTCGTGGAACCAGCATCTTGCACAGGGGAATGGGCTGGCCAAGCATATATTCCTTTCTCTCGTGTTTGAGTACAATCTTCAATTATACTCCCAATCGAGGAAGTTCGTGCCACGTAGCTTCTCCTTCTGCAGGATTAGCCTTAGCGACAAGACATGTGTTTGGCTCGCTGCCATTATTTACACAGATCAATAAATTCAAGTTAGACTCTGAATTTATCCATGAAGATTTGTTGCAAAACCTTGACCACTTTGATTCTTCGCAAGAATCAAGAACCAAGACCCTTGATTCACCCTTATGAAGGGAGCTAATGCATCAACGCTTCAATTAGGTTATGTAGGTAGGAGTACTTTCCAATCACACCGTGTGTTACATTTGGCCAGAACATATGTACAAAGTACATCGGCATTTTTCTTTCTGATGCTCTAAGTCGGCGCAATCATAGATATGTGGACCAGATCTTGATAGGAGAGAGCTAATGCATCTACGCCCCAACCAAATCTCTCCGCACCCCTTATCATTGCTTCTTCCAAGAACGCTCTGCTAACACACACGACGTTCATGGCCTAATTGAGTCAACACATTAACAACTTGTGAACCAGAACTTGAACTGGAGAGAGCTAATGCATCAACGCCCCAAACAAAAATGTTCACCTCTACTATCTTTGTTTCCACGAACGCTCTGCTAACGCACATGACGTTCGTGGTCACGCTGTTTTGTAAAGTGACAAAATTGGATAGCATCATCGCATGACTCAATTTCATTGCGATATGGTCAAGTTTTGCGAGACATGCACCAAGTGCATTCTCTACACGACAACTCTTCATCTGTACCGGGTACGATGATATATGTACATTTAAACTTATTACGCTGTCATGTATATAAAATAAACATACATTACTAATCATGCAATTCTTAAAAGCACAATTTAAACATGTATAGGCTAAACCTATATCTAGTTTTGATCTTTATGGGGCCAGTTCATAAAGATCGGGGTCACATCCTTAGGGTGAAGATTACAACTAAACAAGTCTCCTTCATCCTTGGCGACGCTCCCACTGGCTCCTTGACGTCTCCACGACTCAATGTCAACTCCAAGACTCCCAATGTGCCATCTCTGGGAAGTGCATTTACAAAATATATCAACGGCTCGCAGGCCGAGTATAAATATAATACTAGTAAACTACGACGAGATCTACGACGCATCTTGTCGCAAAGTATATATACAACCCAAATCTTAATATGGCACAAACCGTCATTTCACATTTACAAATCAAATGTAATATTAACGGTCTTGTCTTGATGGACTTAAGCTATACATTATGTGATCTAACTTAAGCATGTTGCAAGCATATCATGTTATCAAACATATATGTTGTCACACTATGCATGTTATCAATCACATTAAATCATATTTTAACCTTTATGATTTTAGTGTATCGATCTCACTCGGCACTCAACAGTCCCGATCTCCAAATCCTAAACCGAGACTCCTGCGTTTTCCCCATGAAAACCGAGAATCAGTCCTTCGAACTAATCGCAAGGACCCAGGCCCGCCGTCAGTCGATCTAATCACTTCATCAACCGGTATGTTGAAACTCTGGTGTAGCGAGCAAAACCCTAATAGGTCGTTGGGCGATACAAAAAGTTCAACATAATGTGCCAACAAAGTACCGACTACATTGAACGACACAACAATGCGGTCCTCTAGTTTCTTGGGTCATCAATCCCGTGGAAACTCGAGAACGTACTTTATCTCGACGAAAAAATAGTTTTTGATATCGTTATATACTGGATCAAAACAATTTAAACCATATCGAGGATCGAGTATATTCATGGCATCAATACAGATATTAACAATCCCATTAAACCTCCTGATTTGCCTCAAGGTCGAAATTTCAACTCGAACTAAACCCCTCTGTCCATGGGTGTCAATCGCCACCTTTCATGGTCCGAGAGGTGTCGATCGACACTAGGTTTCGATCGACACCCCAAGCGACAAAGTGGTGTCGATCGACACCACTTGACTTGGGCGGAGAAACCAAGGAGGGGTGTCGATCGCCACGCATGGGTGTCGATATACACCCTCCTCGACCTGATCCAAAATCGGTCATTCCCGAGCCTGATTCTCGATCCGATTTCACTCAGGTCAATTCCCAATGCCCGGGAATGATTGCATGCACTGAGTGCACCAATAACCAGTCGAAATAACACCCGAAAATAAATAAAAATCCCAACTTTGTTTGAAGAACGATAAAAATTGGATTTTTTACTTTGTCATGAGACCAAATCAAGAGAAGAAATAGAGAATCATGAATAAATCAATCAAGGAAACAATCACATATCATAAGTATGCATTTTTTCCAAGAAATCATGCAAGATGATTCATCTAGAGAGCAACCTGCCTCTGATACCAATGTTCGGGTTCCCTAGCGTGTCAAGCACATCGGAATTGGAAAGATTGACCTGAATCCCTCAAGGATCTTTATGCTTACACTAGATGAATCATGAACTACAAGAAAGATGAGAACTTTTACCTCTAGAAATTTCTAGCAAGCTTGTCCTCCTCGAATCCCAAACAAGCAATCGAGCTCGCTCTCTACGTGTGCACACGCAACCGGGTTTGAACCTCGCGATGCTAAGACCTCCACAAGAATCACTAGCTTCCTTGGTGGACTCTCTTTCTCTCTTGTTCTTCTATTCTCAATGAGAGAGTTAGAAGAAACATGTTAGGTGAATAGCAAATGTGCTCTATGAAGCTTATGGAGGCTCTCACCCCAAACCTCTATTTAGAGTCTCGGGTAAAGACCTCTAGGAGGCCCGTCAGCCCAGTGTCGATCAACACACCTCTGAGAACAGAGGTGTCGATCGACACCCCATTGGCGACAGCCCCGATCGACACCACTTAAGTGTCGAAGGTGTCCATCGACACCCTATGTGGCGTGCAACGATCGACACCACAAATGTGTCGATCACCACCCACATGCCACACTTCTATTCCATCCATTTCGGACCTCTTGAGTCCTATCGAGAAGTTTCGGTAGTTGCCACTTGCGTGTGACCCTGTAGGCCCGCGACCCATTGGCAGATCGGCCTGAAACACCATTTTACCTGATCCATCACAAGTGGTCTATAGTAAGACGTTGTGATTACCCAATGTCCACGAGGTATCGATTTGATATCTCCTTCATGTCATTTGTATCACTAACCCTTTATTTGCTTTAAGAAGTATGAGATCGAATGAGGCATAAAGTCGTCATCCTCATGTATTCGATCTAGTTCCTTGAATTCTGAGATGACAAATATGTAATTGGTGCAGCCGCACACTTTCTCAGTCATGCTCATCAAGGGGGCCAGAAACATACCCTTCACCACCTCTCACTGTGGGGAAACAAATCCATTCAAACGCAATGTGCGCTCCCACTACAGTCCGTCAAATAACCAACGATGTCTGTTATGGACGATAAGAGGTTAAATCGAATCATCGATTATCATGGACGTTCGGTAATCGTAATGTCTTGCTACATGCCACTTATGATGGAAAGGGCAAAATAGTAATTTTGCCAGTCTGCCAACGGGTCGTGAGCCTACAGTGTCACACACTTTAAGCAAGGTATAACAAAGTGGCTTGGATAAGTCAGTATGCGAAAAGAATGAGTGAGGATCGGGAATAATTCGTCTTTCGGTTTAGTTAAATCGGAACGAATTAGTTTAAACCATAAATCGGTTTAAGGGAATTGGATCGGACTAGCTAAACCATTTAATTAGAACACAATCTAAATGGGTTTAATTAATGTTTAGCTATATGGGCTTTTATCCCATTCTTAATATTAATTAATTGATAATTATATTAAGATTAATGGATTTAAATTAAGTTATATTTTGGAAATCAAATTATTATTATAATTCATTTTTGGTTTCAACTTCCCATAACAATCTCCACATTAGCAGATCCATCTCCCCCTCTTGCCGTCGCACCCTCTCTCTTCTTTCTTCTTCTAATTTTGCTTCCTCTCTCTAATAATTCTAGCAAATTATGTGAAGAAACCTTTAGAGAATTAAAGGATTGTTTAGAATCAGAAAAGTGTTTTAAAGTTCGAATCTCCAACTTTAATTTTAACTAATACAGATTAAAAAAAATTTCACCGTGTAGATAATATGGCAATTACAACACAATCTGGTAACAACACACTCAGGTCCTTAATCGAGCATGATAAGCTTAACGACATTAAGTTTCTCGATTTGGAAAGGAGCTTGGGACTTGTTCGCAAGCATGAACGTAAGGATTACATCCTTACCCAGAACCTACCTTCTGAGCCAGCACTGAACGCCGCTAGGGCGGTAAGGGATACTTACCGGAAATTCCTTAGCGACAGTATCGATGTTCAGTGCATCATGATGGGCAGCATGGTGCATGACTTGCATAAAACGTTCATGGACATTTCTTAAGATCCCAAGGCCTTAATGGCAGAGATCAAAGTAATGTTCAAGGAGAAGGCGCGTGTCGAAAGATATGACACTTCCGCTGAACTGATGTCCTGCAAGCTCAAGGCTGGAGCTCCCGTGAGTCCCCATGTCCTGAAGATGAAACGTCTTCTGTAGCACCTGACCAGGCTTGTTCTTGTTGTTCAGAAGGAAATGGCTGCAGACTTTGTGCTGCATTCACTTCCAGATACATATCGTTATTTCGTTGTAAATTACAATATGCATGACATGGATAAGACTGTGACAGAGCTCCATGGGATGCTCATGACTGCGGAAAAGAGCCTCAAAAGAAAGACCAGGGAGGCTGTTACGGTCACCAAGCAAGTCAGCTTCAAGAAAGCTGGAGCGGGTAAGTGTAAGGCTCCCATGCACCAGGAAGGGAATATAAGGCACCCTAAGTGTCCAAAGGTTCAAGCAGCTCCTAAGACTGTTGTGAATCCCAAGGACACATAGGTTGTCTGTTATTATTGCCAGGAACCGGGGCACTGGAAGAGGGATTGTAAGAAACATAAGAAGTATCTGAGGAAGAGTGGTACTTCCACGTCTTCAGGATCAGGTATTTATGTTATTGAGCTTAATCTCAGTTTATCTACTTCAGATTCTTGGGTACTTAATACGGGTGCGGAGTCCCACATTTGTGTTAATCTGCAGGTTCTGGGAAGCAGACGAGATATGGGTAGAGGCGAAGTGGACCTACAATTGGTGATGGCAATCAAGTTTCAGCAATTGTTGTAGAATCTATTAGTCTCAGTTTGCTCACATGGCTTGTTTTACAATTAAATAACGTTCATTATGTGCTGCGTGTCGAAAGATATGACACTTCCGCTGAACTGATGTCCTGCAAGCTCAAGGCTGGAGCTCCTGTGAGTCCCCATGTCCTGAAGATGAAACGTCTTCTGTAGCACCTGACCAGGCTTGTTCTTGTTGTTCAGAAGGAAATGAATGCAGACTTTGTGCTGCATTCACTTCCATATACATATCGTTTTTTTTATCAGCAATAATGAATAATATAAATGAAAAGCGTAGTACAAATGAACAAAGAAGGGGAAAACTGAGCCCCAAAACAAAGAAGGAGAAACAGAGCCCCAAAAAAAACACGGCCCAAAAAGAGAGAAGCTAAGAAAGAACAGACTGGAGTACCAACCTCAGGTTCGCGCACCAGGCGGCTAAAGTGCGCTCCCCCGTCCAAGACTGGATGTCTCGTCCCTCGTCTGCCTGCACAAGAGTATACGACCGCATCTGAAGTAGTCTGAGGGTTTCTCCAGGTGATCGCTCCTCATCCCTGAAGATCCTGCCGTTCCTGGTGACCCAGATGTACCAAAAGCCCATCGTGACGAGTCTGCTCCAGGCCCTCCTCGCTCCTCTGTCTGCAACTCTGGCTCTCCACCCCATGAAGAGATAATGAACTGTCTGAGTGGAAGGAAGCTGGATACCCCACCATATGTGAATCTCTCTCCAGAATCTCCTAGTCCACCTGTTGGAGAGCATAAGGTGCTCTGTCGTCTCCTCCCTCCTATCGCACAGAGCACACATGCGATGACCAATCATGATGACCCCCTTGAAAGCAAGAGCGCCTCTAGTCGGTACTCCAATCGGGATGACCCCCTCCATGGGATGCTCATGACTGCGGAAAAGAGCCTCAAAAGAAAGACCATGGAGGCTGTTATGGTCAACAAGCAAGTCAGCTTCAAGAAAGCTGGAGCGGGTAAGTGTAAGGCTCCCATGCACCAGGAAGGGAATATAAGGCACCCTAAGTGTCTAGAGGTTCAAGCAGCTCCTAAGACTGATGTGAATCCCAAGGACACATAGGTTGTCTGTTATTATTGCCAGGAACCGGGGCACTGGAAGATGGATTGTAAGAAACATAAAAAGTATCTGAGGAAGAGTGGTACTTCCACGTCTTCAGGATCAGGTATTTATGTTATTGAGCTTAATATCAGTTTATCTACTTCAGATTCTTGGGTACCTAATACGGGTGTAGAGTCTAACATTTGTGTTAATCTGCAGGTTCTGGGAAGTAGACGAGATATGGGTAGAGGCGAAGTGGACCTACAATTGGTGATGGTAATAAAGTTTCAGCAATTGTTGTAGGATCTATTAGTCTCAGTTTGCTCACATGGCCTGTTTTACATTTAAATAACGTTCATTATGTACCTGTGTTTTGCAGAAACATCATTTCATTTTTTTTATCAGCAATAATAGATATTATAAATGACGAGAGAAAAGTACAAAAAACAGAAAATGGAAAAATTGAGCCCCAAACACAAAGAGGAGAAAAACAAAGCCCCAAAACAGCCCAAAAAGAGAGAAAAGCTAAGAAAAGATAGACTGGAGTACCAACATCGGGCTCGCGCATCAGGTGGCTAAAGTGCGCTCCCCCGTCCAAGCCAGTATGTCCCTCATATATGAAAATCCGACCGTTCCTGGTGACCCAGATGTACCAAAAATCCATCGTGATAAGTCTGCTCCATGCCCTCCTCGCTCTTATGTCTGCAACTCTGGTTTTCCACCCCATGAAGAGATCGTGAACTGTCTGAGTAGAAGGAAACTGTATACCCCACCATGTGTGAATCTCCCTCCAGAATCTCCTAGTCCAGCGGCAGGAGAGCATAAGATGCTCCGTCATCTCCTCCCTCCTACCGCACAGAGCACACATGCGGTGACCAATCGGGATGATCCCCCCTGAAAGCAAGAGTGCCTCTAGTCGGTAAACTGCCCTGAAGAACCTGCCACCTGAAACTCCTGAAATTCACCGGAACTGGCATATCTCATAGTCTCCAAGCCCAGTCCACCGAATCGGTCTGATCCATCCCCAACAACATGTGGTAACCCCTCCTCGCAATGTATCACTTCCTATCTGCCGTCCACCATCTCTGATCGTGAATCCCATCTGTTTGTCTGATAGTGTCTAGAATCGGAAGTAACTCTGCAAACTCTAACCCTGCTCTAGCTGGCAACACTCCTCGGAAGGGAATAGACCATCCCTCAAGAACCCATGCGTCACGAACTGAATGGCCCGGGTGACTCACACGTCGGTAGAGTCTGTACAAAAAATCTCCCTGCCACCAATCATCCCAGAATCTGATCTGTTTGCCATCACCAAGTCTCCAACGCAAACACCCAGACCCAAAGATCCTAGGAAAAGCCTGAAGTGACGAGAGACCAAGAATATCCCGCAAGACCCTCAACCTTGAGTGACCCGAGAAGGTATCGAAGAGAAGTCCCAAGACGACCTGTCCCAACCGTATCTCACACACTTGATCCTCCTCCACAAAGGATTCGGCTCTGTCACGAATCGCCACCACCATTTCAACAGCAGAGCGTTGTTGACCTCCTGAAGGCGACGAATACCCAACCCTCCCTATCTGATTGGCCTACAAAAAAGCTCCCACCTGACCTTAACAAACCCCCGAAAGCTCTAGCCAAGCTCCTGTGACCACCATCCTCAAGATTCAACCCCAACAAGAATGACTTGTCGAAGTTGATCCTCAGACCTGACGCCCACTCAAATGATAGCATTTGTGCCCTAGTCCAATTGGTATTAGCTTGTAAACGTCTATGTTCAAATATCATCGTTTGTAATGTATAAATATAAACGGCTTTATATTACTTATGTGTTGAAGTAATATGTTAAGCATGATCTGATTTATGACCACTAAAGTAGTAGAACCATAAATCTGTACGGATCACACTTAACGAGTCCCTGGTCAACCTATGCTTCCTTAAAAGCGACCAGTATGAGGATGGTTCTTAATGACGTAGTTCTACTTGTCATAAGGATGTGGGATCCTGGAACCATATCATAGATATCATGAGGTGATTGATATCGGACGACCCGCATTGAATAGTGTTTTCATAGATTAAGCCATAAACATATTCAGATGCGATAGCTTGTCACGACGTCCTTAGACCAAGGAGTCTTTGTGATCACTATGCAATGAACGTACGGCTTTAACTTGCGCCAAATGCTTTCTGTAAAAGGATTGCTATAAAGGGCATGATTGGGTGGCGGAACGGGTTGCATGAGTGACACGAAAGACGGCTAAGGGATTTATCCCTCATACTACGGTATGGGAAAGATATCCGTTAGAAGGCCTCTTGATGGAGACTGACTGAGAGAAAAAGCATGGCCATGCAAATGATACGGGTTATCATTTCTCAGTCATCTCGCATATCAAGTAACAATAATTGATTGAACAAGGGAGACGACTCTATGCCTTGAGATCAATTGGGATATCTAGAGATAAAAGGATGGTGACTTGTACGCACAAAGGTTAAGTCGAATTATCGATCATCTTGCACCTTGGGTAATCATAATGTTTTACTAGAGACCACTTATGATGGATCGGGCAAGAGCGAGTCTTGCGCTGATCTGCCAACGGTGGCATGAGCCTAGAGGGTCACACACATACAAGACGGATAACTTGAGACAAGGAAACATGGATGTTTCTTAAGGAGAAGTATATGGACAAAACTGGAGGTTTTGTGCCATAGGTTCGGTTTGAGAGAATAATTAGCGAATCGAGAAAAATTGAGTTTTTCGTCGATATCGCGTCGGACTTTGTTTGATAAGTAACGACAAAAAGGTAGGGCAACTTTTGGACGCGGCATGAGACAACACGGGAGGGCCCATTGGGCTCGGCCCATGAAGCCTCATGGTCGGCCCAATAAGGGCCCAATAAGGCCATATGGCCGGCCCACTTGGTGGGGCCATTGTGGGGGCCACACAATGCCATGCTTAGTTGGTGATTGTGGATTAAGAGGTGAGTGATTTAAGGGGTATGGGTTAAAGCACCTTTAAGCCCATACCAATCACTTTTAACCCATACTTGTGAGTTGGGTGATGAATTATAATGCAAGACTTTAATTCATTAATTCATTAAGTCACAAAACACACAAAAATCCTCTCTCTCTCTCATTGTGGCCGGCCACCCCTCTCCTCTTCATCATCTTGCTCTCTTGTTCTTCATTTAATTGTTCTAGTAGGCAATTAAGTGAAGGATCTTGAAGATCATCCTCTTGGTGTGGACTAGCTTTAGAGAAGAAGATCCGAACGTTCTTCTTTATCGATTCAAACAAGACTTAAAGGTAAACATCTTGTGGAATAGATTTTGCTTTGGGATTTAATGGTTTAAATGTTCTTGGACAAGGTTTGGAGTAGATTATCTTTTATTGCTTGCGCTATCTCGACGATCTAGAACGCTCCAAAACCCTACATCAAAATACTGTAAAACCGACCGGAGCTGACACAACTGATGTGACTCGGCCTCAACAAATAACAGAGTGTCGTCTGCGAACTGAAGGTGTGAGACTCTCTCCTCAACACCCACCCGAATCCCCCTAAAAAGCATAGCCTCCTCTCCACACTGGAGAAGAAGGTGTAGCCCCTCCGCTGCAATGATGAACAAGAGCGGGGATTGCGCAAGCTGGCGCACCGGTGGAGGTGGCCGCCGGAGGTCTGCAGGTGTCGCTGATGGCTGCCGTAGCGTTGTCGGCGTCTCTGGTGGTGATTAGGACAACGATCAGGTCACCGGTCCCCATTCTCGTCACCAATCCGGTCCTCCCTCCTCCGTCTCTGCTGCCTCGGCCTTTTCTGCCCCAACCTGACCGGCCATGACCAGGCATCCTGGTGGCCGTACCATCACCACGAAGGAGGTGCAGATCAGCGCCTACAGACGGAGACACCATGGCAGCTCAACCCGAGGTGGTGGCGACGGTCTCGGATTGGTTTTGATCGGAGATCTCCACCCTGAGACATCGACCACTACTCGCTGTCACCTTCCTCGTGAGTTGAAGCGAGCCTGCCAGCCCCACTGCCGCGAAGGCTCCCTGAACCCTAGTTAGGGTTTTGGAGCTCGGCGCCTCCAGCGCCCACCTTGAATATCCATAAGCCGATCGCCCCTCTCGAGCCTCCTCTCGGTCTCTGCCGACTTTGCCAGGGGCCTGGGCAGTCGCAGAGAACCGTAAAGGCTGTCTGGACGTCGATGATTGTTATATCGATACCGTAAAGTGTTTCCTGATTGTATATCGATACAATCTTAACTGGAATCATCAATCACAAGTCCATACAAAGATAATTCCTTAACCGATTACATGCAAGTTTGATTAAATCCGGTTTTAATCTTAGCATGTGGGTGATAATTAAACATACATTAACTTATGGATATAAAACTATACATACATTAAAATCTACTGAAATAAATGTAAAGCCCCAAGCATAGCCTAGCCCGTCTTAAAACTTAAGGAAATCGAAATACAAATCATAAGACTAAGTCTTCTAGATTTGAATCGGTCTCCTCCTCTTGGACTCCCACTAGCTCCGAGCCTCCTTAGGAACTCCATCTTGATTTCTTCTAGCGTGGGTCTTCGTAATTACAATTTAAATAAAAAATTGAAATTACAAAATTAATGACACGCAGACCGGAATTTATACAACCCAAATCTAGCAACTCCCAGGTTGCAAAATAAACCGAAATTTAAACCGGGCTTGGCTACGCTTCAATATTGAAACCAACATGTTGTTAAACATCATGTTATCACACATCATGTTATCAAACAACAATATTAATTCCAAATTTTATCATATTTAAAAGTGGGAAAAAATCTGGTTTATCGAAACCGGTTTCAATCTTGATTAGTAAAAATTGAACCGGATTACTTTAGTGGGGGAGAGACCACTCATTGAGGCTGAGGAGGAGGACCGCAACAGAGTCCAGACCGATCTTGTGGGTTTGGAAAAGTCTCATGCAGACATCTGGAGGTAGAAGTCGAGGGTTCGGTGGGCTCTTGAGGAAGAAGGGAACACTCGGTACTTCCAAAGATGCGCTGGGTCGAGAGCAAGGAGGAGTCGTATTCAGAGTATGGTCATCGATGGTCAAGAGCATACGCAACCAGAGCCGATCCGTAGAGCTGCAGTTGATCATTTTGCGGCAAGATTCCGTCCCGGCCCTATTTCGAGGTCTAGTTTGCCGCTACTTCCGTTCCGGACATTGTCGCCTGGGGCGTCAGACTTTTTATAGGATGTGTTCACCGAGGAGATTCTCTCGGCTCTCTCAGAGTGTGATGGGGATAAGGCCCGGGTCCAGATGGCTTCACCATGTGTTTTTTCTGCAAGATGTGGGATGTGGTCAGGGAGGATGTGCTTAGCTTTTTCCATGATTTTCACCTGACATGGAGAATTGGGTCGGGTCTCAGCTTTTTTCAGCCGATTAGTTTTATTTCGGGACCTTATAAGTTTTTGGTAAGGTTCTATCCGCCTGCGACGTTATTTAGGAGATTTGATTTGTGAGGTGCAGTCAGGCTTCATCCGTGGGAGACAATTGGTTGATGGCGTTCTGGTGGCGAACAAGTTGATTGATATGGTTCGGAGGATGAGCTCCAAGGTGGCGGTGGTCAAGCTTGATTTCGAGAAAACTTTTGACCAGGTCGACTAAAGCTACCTTTGGAGAGTTATGGCTGCTATGGGCTTTGGCCCTAAGTGGAGACACTTCATAGCTTCTTGTCTAGGCTCATCAGCTTCGGTCCTGGTCAACGGCTCCCCCACAAGTCAGTTTGACATCAGGAGAGGAGTCAGGCAGGGATGCCCCTTATCCCCGCTCCTTCTCATCATTGCAGCGGAGGGGCTTCATCTCCTTCTCCAGCGAGGAGAGGAGGCACTTCTTTTCAGGGGGGATTCAGGTGGGAGATGAGGAGAGAGTCTCACACTTTCAATTTGATGATGGTGCTCTGTTATTCGTAGAGGCCGAGCCTCACCAGCTGTTCCAGCTCCGGTTGGTTCTACAGTATTTTGAGTGGGCAATAGGTTTGAAGATCAATTTCGACAAGTCAGTCGTCTTAGGGTTCAATCTGGAGGATGGCGGTGATAGTCGTTTCGCACGAGCTTTAGGTTGTGTTTTTATACAGCTTCCTTTACCTTATTTGGGTTTCAGTGTGGGGGCAAATAACCGGCGGATGATGACTTGGGAACCGATTGTGGCCTAGTTCAGGGCTAGGTTAGCTTTATGGCAATCGAGCGCTCTCTCCTTTGGTGGTAGGATCACGCTGATTAAGGCGGCTCTCTCGAGTTTTTCTATTTTTTACATGTCTCTTTTCTAGGCTCTCAAGGCTATTGTAGCTGCGATGGACTCCAATATGAAGAGGTTCCTATAGAGAGGCTGAGGTGGCCGTCGGGGGTTCGCGAAAGTCAGATGGGAGATTGTTTGTAGACCGACCAGGCAGGGTAGTTTGGGGATTCGTCGCCTTGAGGAGGTCAACAACGCTTTGTTGTTGAAATGGTGGTGGCATTTTGCGACAGAACCAAGTCCTTTATGGAGAAGGATTTTGTGTGCAAGGTACGGTTGGGATAGGTCGGCATGGGATCTCTCTTCTCTGCCTTTCTCTGGTTACTCAGGGTCAAGGGCTTTGTGCGCGATCCTAGGCTTGTCGTCTCTTCAGGCCTTTCCTCGGATCTTCGGGCCTGGGTGTGTTCGTTGGAGACTTTGTGATGGCAGTCAGATCAGATTAGATTCTGGGATGATTGATGGCTGGGAGATTTTTGCTTGAGGACCAGGCTCCACAGACTTTACCGATGTGTTAGTCATCCAGGTAACTCGGTTCGTGATGAATGGGTACTGGATGGATGGTCCATACCCTTCCGCAGGGTGTTGACAGCTAGAGCGGGTCTAGAGTTTGCAGAGATACTTACAGTTCTTGGCAATATCAAACTAACATATGGGGTTTGAGACCAGATATGGTGGACGTCAGACGGGAGAGAATACACAGTGAGGAGGAGGTTATCGTATGTTGTTGGGGACAGATTAGGCCAATTCGGTAGACTGTTCTTCGAGGCTGTGTGATATGCTGGTTCCGCCGAACTTCAGGAGTTTCGGATGGCTAGTACTCTAGGGCATCTTACCCATTAGAAGCACTCTTGCTTTCAGGGGGATCATTCCGATCGGTTATCGTATGTGCGCTCTATGTGTAAGAGGGAGGAGACGACAGAGCATCTCATGCTCTTATGTCGCTGGACTAGGAGAACGGTGGGGCCTTCTGTTCCCTACTACTCAGACAGTTCACGATCTCTTCATGGGGCGGAGAGCCAGGATTGCGGACAGAGGTGCGAGGAGGGCTTGGAGCAGACTTATCACGATGAGTTTTCTGGTACATCCAGGTCACCAGAAACGGCCAGAGTTTTAGAGACGAGGAGCGATCACCACGAGAGGCTCTTAGGCTACTACAGATGTGCTCTTACACTCTGGTGCAGGCGGACGAGGGGCGTGATATTTAGTCGTGGACGGGGGAGCGTGCTTTATCCACATGGTGCGCTTACCCGAGGATGGTACTCCGTTCTATCCTTTCCTAGCTCTCTGCAATTGGAGCTCTGTTTTTCTCCTTGTTTTTGTTTTGTGGTTGGTTTGGGGCTTTGTTTTCCTCTTTTTTGATTTCATGTACTCTTTTTTCGTCATTTATAATATCTTTTATTTCTGATAAAAAAATTGCATACGAGTCATTTTCCAAGAAAAAGTTTCGATAATGCTTTAATTTCGTATTACAACAATTGCTTTATAATGTAAGAAAACTTACGTTCTGAAAATGACTTTCTTGAAATGCATTCAAACTCTCCCATATGACAGGGAATAACCTACGAATCAATGTCATATGAGTGCTTTTATAGAAAAGAGTATCGGTAATGTTTCAATTTCGTGTTGCAAAAATTGCTCTATAATGTAAAAAAACATACGTTCTGAAAATGACTTTCTCGGAATGCATTCAAACTCTCCCATATGATAGGGAATGACCTAAGAATCAATGTCATATGAATGCAGATTGACCCCCGATGATCACGATAGCGAGGGTGATATACCAGGGAGAGACGAGGACTCAGTTTTGGTGGGATCATCTTCGGCCTTGGCGCCAATCTACACTGACAGTTTGCGCAGGGGCTACTCTCTGGAGGGGATGCGCTCATTTTTTTCTGCGGGGAGACGCCAGACTTCCTCAGTCTCTGCGATCAGGGTTCCGCGTGCGCCTTATAGGATTATCAGAGAAAGGGCACAAACCAGTCAGACCAGAGAGAGTGAGGAGATTTTGGCTCCAAGAGATACACGGGTAGAGAAGATTGATGGGATTGTGGATTCGGAAGATGAGTGGGAGGATACCACAGAGAGAGACTTAGTCTTGGGTAGCGAGGAGCTGGAGGTTGGAGCTTTGAGGGGGATTATGGAGGATGAGGATGAGACATTGATAGAGAGCCCAAGAAGGGAGGAGGAGGGACTCTCGGCTGCGGACATCACGGCGGTGGATGTGGGGAGGGTCGTTGAGCTGTTGGGAGGCTCTTTTCCAACTCAGAGTGGAGCTGTCACTCTTCCAGTGGGGCCATGGGCTCTTGCTAAGCAATGAAGCTCTTGAGTTGGAACACTAGGGGTCTGGGCTCGGCTCACAAGCGTAGACTTCTGGCAGACACTATCACGGCGCACCGTCCAGTTTTCGTGGCTCTTCAAGAGTCCAGGTTCGCAGTGGTAGATCCGTTGACCATCAGAGCACTCGGGTTTTCCTCCCAGTTCGAGTTTCAGTTCAGTCCGGTAGGACCGGGATTGGGATCAGGCGAGATATCTATTTGGGACACTTCAGTTCTTCGCATGACAAGCTGCGACGTCTTCCCGGGGCTGATCGTATGGGTCGGGGAGGTCCTAACTTCTGGAGAGACCGTCTCTTTCCTCAACCTTCACGCCCCTTCGGTTCCCGCTGCGAGGAGAGACTTTTGGGACATTTTGAGACAGGCACACCACTCGGTAGGCCAGAAGTTTGCCCTTTTGGGTGACTTCAACAAGGTCAGAGATCCGAGCGAGGTAGCCAACCAGGCGGTTCAGGCAAATTGGAGAGCTTTCAATGCTTTTCTTACGGACTTAGGCCTTGTCGACTACCCTATGTCGAACAAGGATTTTACCTGGTTCGGGCCACGCTCGAGAGCGAGCAGACTAGACCGCATCCTTCTCAGTCAGGATATGTTGGCTATCTTCGCAGACCCACTCCTCATGGGACTAACGAAGATGCTCTTGGATCACAGTGCCATTCTTTTAGGCACCCAGGAGCCTGATTGGGGACCGAGACCCAGACGGTTCCTCAACGCCTGGTTGGATCATAGTGATTTCAAGAGCTTTGTGGCGGCAAAGTGGACCTCTTACATTGACGTTGTGGGCTGCCCAAACTATAGGTTGTGGGCGAAGCTTAAACGTCTGAGGTCAGACTTATCCACCTGGAACATCGAGGTGTTTGGTCACGTTGAGCATCAGATTTCCAGGACCGCAGCCAGCATTGAGGCTTTAGATGCTTTGGTGGGGGTGAGACCACTTACTGAGGACGAGGAGGAGGATCGAGGCAGACTTCGGACCGAGCTTGTGGGCTTGGCGAAGACTCGTGCAGACATCTGGAGGCAGAAGTCGAGGGTTCGCTGGGCTCTGGAGGGAGACAGGAACACTCGGTACTTTCACAGATGCGCTGCGACGAGAGGCAACATGAGTCGTATCAGATGTATGGTTATTGATGGCCAGGAGCAGACACAACCAGAGCAGATTCGCATAGCCGCAGTAGATCACTTTCAGGCACGTTTCCAGCCAGATTTTATTTTGAGACCTAGTTTGCCGTCGCTTCCATTCCGGACTTTGCCACCGGGGGAATCAGACTTTCTAGACGTTGCCTTCACTGAGGAGGAAATCCTCTCGGCCCTCTCAGAGTGCGACGAGGGTAAGGCCCCAGGCCCAGATGGCTTCACCATGAGATTCTTCCGCGAGATGTGGAATGTGATTAGAGAAGATATCCTCGGTTTCTTCCATGATTTTCATCTCACATGAAGGATTGGGTCGGGTCTCAATGCTTCTTTCATAGCCTTGATTACGAAGATTGAGACCCCTCGCGATTTCGCACAGTTTAGACCGATTAGTCTTATTTCGGGGCCTTATAAGCTTTTGGCTAAGGTTCTTTCCATACGACTGAGACGATATATTGACGACTTGATTAGCGAGGTTCAGTCTGGCTTCATTTGGGGTGGACAGCTAGTTGATAGGGTTCTGGTGGCGAACGAGTTGATTGACATGGTTCGCAGGACACACTCCAGGGCAGCTGTAGTGAAGCTTGATTTTGAGAAAGCTTTTGACTGTGTCGATTGGGGTTATCTTTGGAGCGTTATGGGCACTATGGGCTTTGGCCCAAAGTGGAGGCATTGGATCGCTTCTTGTCTAGGATCCTCTGCTTCGGTCCTGGTCAATGGCTCCCCCACGAGCCAGTTTGACATCAGAAGAGGAGTCAGACAGGGGTGCCCTTTATCCCCACTCCTGTTCATTATAGCTGCGGAGGGGCTACACCTCCTTCTCCAGCGTGGAGAGGAGGCTGCACTTTTTAGGGGGATCCGGATGAGTGATGAGGAGAGAGTCTCACATCTTCAGTTTGCAGACGATACCCTCTTATTTGTTGAGGCCGAGCCCCACCATCTGTTCTAGCTCCGTTTGGTCTTACAGTATTTTTAGTGGACGTCAGGCCTGAGGATCAACTTCGACAAGTCGGTCTTGTTGGGGTTGAATCTGGAGGAGGGTGGTGACAGACGCTTAGCTAGAGCTTTCGGTTGTGTGGTCGGACAGCTTCCTCTACCTTATTTGGGCTTCAGCTTGGGGGCAGATTACCGACGGGTGGTGACTTGGGAACCGATTGTGGCCAAGTTCAGGACCAGATTAGCCCTGTGGCAGGCGAGCACACTCTCTTTTGGAGGCCGGATCACACTGATTAAGGTGGCTCTCTCGAGTTTGCCTATTTTTTACATGTCTCTCTTCTGGGCTCCCAGGACTACCACTGCTGTGATGGAGTCCATTATGAGGAGGTTCCTATGGAGGGGCAAAGGTGGAAGCCGGGGGCTTGCGAAGGTTAGGTGGGAGCGTGTCTGTAGGCCGATCAGACAGGGAGGTTTCGGCATCTGTCGCCTTCAAGAGGTCAACAGCGCTCTGCTGTTGAAATGGTGGTGGCGATTCGCAACAGAACCGAATCCATTGTGGAGGAGGATATTGTGTGCGAAATACGGATGGGACAGGTCGTCATGGGACTTTTCTTCGCTACCTTTCTCTGGTCACTCAGGGTCCAGGGCCTTGCGGGATATTCTTGGTCTCTCGACTCATCAGGCTTTTCCTAAGATCTTTGGACCTGGGTGTGTCCGTTGGAGACTTGGAGATGGCAGACAGATCAGATTCTGGGATGACTGCTGGTTGGGAGATTTTTGCTTGCGAACCAGGTTTCACAGATTATACAGACGTGTGAGCCACCCGGGCCATTCAGTTCACGATTCATGGGTTCTTGAGGGCTGGTCTATTCCTTTCCGTGAGGTGCTGCCAGCCAGAACAGGGTTGGAGTTTGTAGAGCTGCTTACGGTACTTGGCACGGTCAGACCGACAGAGGGGATTCGAGACCAGATCTGGTGGACAGCTGATAGGAGAGGATACACTGCGAGTAGGGGCTACCACATGTTGTTGGGGACAGATCAGGCAGTTCCGATAGACTGGGCTTCAAGGTTGTGGGATACGCCAGTTCCCCCAAACTTCAGGAGTTTTGGGTGGCTGGTTCTTCAGGGCAGCTTACCGACTAGAGGCACTCTCGCTTTCAGGGGGGTCATCCCGATTGGTCATCGCATGTGTGCTCTGTGCGATAGGAGGGAGGAGACGACAGAACACCTTATGCTCTCCTGCAGGTGGACTATGAGATTCTGGAGAGAGATTCACAGATGGTGGGGTATCCAGCTTTCTTCCACTCAGACAGTTCATGATCTCTTCATGGGGTTGAGAGCCAGAGTCGCAGCCAGAGGAGCGAGGAGGGCCTGGAGCAGACTCGTCACGATGGGCTTTTGGTACATCTGGGTCACCAGGAACGGCAGGATCTTCAGGGATGAGGAGCGATCACCTGGAGAGACCCTCAGACTATTCCAAATGCGGTCGTATACACTGGTGCAGGCAGACGAGGGACGAGACATCCAGTCTTGGACGGGTGAGCGCACTTTAGCCGCCTGGTGCGCGCACCCGAGGTTGGTACTCCAGTCTATTCTTTCTTAGCTTCTCTCTTTTTGGGCCATGTTTATTTGAGGCTCTATTTCTCCTTTTTGTTTTGGGGCTCAGTTTTCCCCTTCTTTGTTCATTTGTACTCTACTCTTTTCCATTTATATTATTCATTATTGCTGATCAAAAAAAATGTCATATGAATGCTTATCCAAAAAAGAGTGCCGGTAATTCTTCAATTTCGTATTGCAAAAATTGCTATATAATCTAAGAAAACTTACGTTCTGAAAAATGCATTTAAACACTTCTATATGATAGGAAATGACCTATGAATCAATGTCATATGAGTGCTTTTCAAAAAAAGAATGCCGGTAATACTTCAATTGCGTATTGAAAAAATTGCTCAATAACGTAAGAAAACTTACGTTCCGAAAATGACTTTCTAGGAATACCCTCAAACTCAATCTATGATAGGAAATGATCTAAGAATCAATGTTATATGTGTGTTTTTCCAAAAAAAAAAAAAGAACGGTAATGCTTCAATTTCGTATTGCAAAAATTGCTCTATAATGTAAGAAAACTTACGTTCCGAAAATGACTTATTCGAAATACCATCAAATTCTCACATATGATAGGGAATGACCTAAGAATCAATGCCATATGAGTTTTTTTTATGAGCAATAAAAGATATTATAAATGACGAGGAAACAGAGTACAAAAAACAAAAAGGAGAAAACTGAGCCCCAATCCAACCACAAACAAACCGAAGGGGAAAATAGAGCCCCCAAAACAACCAGAAAGCGCTGAAAAAACAAAGAGAGAGGAAAGGATAGAACGAAGTACCATCCTCGGGTTCGCGCACCAAATTAATGTGATATGAGTGCTTTCCCAAAAAAGAGTATAGGCACTGCTTCAATTTCTTATTGCAAAAAAATTGTTGTATAATGTAAGAAAACTAACGTCCTAAAAATGATTTTCTCGGAATGCATTTAAACTCTCCTATATGATAAGAAATGACGTCAGAATCAATGTCATATGAGTTTTTTTTCTTCTTTTTATCAGTAATAAATGATATTATAAACGACGAGAAATAAAATAAGTACAACCCAAAAATCAGGGGAAAATTGAACCCCGATCCAGAAAGATAAAAGACAAAAGGCTAAGAGATAATAGAGCGAAGTACCGTCCTCGGATTTGCGCACCATGTGGGCAAAGCACGCTCACCCGTCCAAGACTGAATGTCACGACCCTCGTCCGCCTGTACTAGTGTATGAGAGTATCTGCAGCAACCTCAAGGTCTCTCCAGGCGAGCGCTCCTCGTCTCGAAAAATCCGACCATTCCTGTTAACCCAAATGTACCAAAAACCCATCGTGATCTGTCTGCTCCAAGCCCTCCTCGCTCCTCTATCCGCGATCCTCGAGCTCCACCCCGTAAACAGGTCGTGAACGGATCGAGTGGTGGGGAACGGGATCCCCCACCACCTGTGGATCTCCCTCCAAAACCTCCTAGTCCAGCTACATGAAAGCATGAGATGCTCCGTCGTCTCCTCTCTCCTCCCGCACAGAGCGCAAAGGCGGTGATTGATCGGGATGACACCCCTGAAAGTAAGAGTGCCTCTGGTCGGGAGGCCGCCCTGGAGCACTAAGCATCTGAACCTCCTGAAGTTCGGCGGAATTGGCATACCCCATAGTCTGGGAGCCCAGTCTACCGACTCCGCATGATCTACCCCCGACAGCATATGGAAGCCTCTCCTCGCCGTGTAACCTCTCCTGTCAGATGCCCACCAAATCTGATCACTGACACCCTCTCTCGGCTTGGTTGTATCAATAACAGAGAGTAACTCCGCCAACTCTAGCCCTGCTCTGGCCGTCAAGACCCCACAGAAAGGTATGCACCATCCCCCAGTATCCAAGCAGCACCAAGAGTATGTCGCGGGTTACTCACGCAGCTGTAAAGCCTCTGAAATCTGGTCCTCAAACAGAAGTCTCCCAGCCAACAATCATCCCAGAACCTAATCTCACTGTCGTCTCTGAGTCTCCAACGAACACAGCCTGGGTCAAAAATCCTAGGGATGGCCTGATGGGAAGTGAGCCCTAGAATAGTACGAAAAACCCTTGATGGCCAAAAGTCGATGATAAAAATATCGTGTCTTTTCGAACACCCGACAGTGAACCGGTCTCAAGTAATAACGGGTAGTAGAAGTAACCCGGAGTATCGAACCCAAAGGACAACTAAGACTTTAAGCACTCAAGTTGAATTTCTCAATTAATCCCAATCAAACGATCGTTGTTGAGTGATGAAGTTTAATAAAACGAAACAATATTGATTGAAGCACGATTCAGGGTCTTTAACGGCATTCAACATTTCACAATTCATGACTATTTTAATTCATGCTCAAGAACAAAGTATTTACTCATTAAGGGTGACAACGTGATATCCAAGAACACTTCAAATTACCTCCCGGCCAAAATGAAGACTAAAAAAGTTTGAATTAACCGAACTATTCCTAGACACGGTTTACCAAGAAAACTAAGTGACATTACGAACAGTGATATCAAAGAACTTTAAGTTTTTAGAACCTATAGATGTTGCAATTGTGCTAACCACACTATCCCTAGCAATGGTTTAAACCCAATTTCCATTATTTCAATCCATTCTTCACATTCGTTTCACAACAATTAGAAAGAACTAAATCAAACATTCGGGTGTGCCGAAATTGTAAGCATTAAGCAGTGGAAAATGGAAACACCCGACACGGGCTATGAGCAAGAATTAGATTAGGACATAATAAAAGAAATGAAGAACATCAACAAGCCCTAAATTGATGAACGAACTAGCAGTTCATGATTCAATAGATATTTCAATATATAAATAATGACTCATTATGGAAAACATACAACAAGTTGATTCATCAAATTGGAATTCAAATACAAATTACTCATAAGAGATAGGAAAGGAGAAGATGAAACCCGATTTGAGTATTCGATACATGAATCTGGCCTTCTCCGATCTTCCCCGAACTTTGATTTCGACTCCTTATCGATGAATCTCCTCTAGAATGCCTTGATTTTCTGGAATTTTTGAGCTCTCTCCCTTTTGATTGCTATAAAACTGGATGCCTTTTCAGAAAATGGGTTGAGCCCTTTTATAGTGCAAAATTCGTCGCGACCACGGGCTTGTGTTCAAGTCGTGCTCCACTTTATTCGGCCACTTCTCGCCCACGTCCTTCTGCACGAACTGAGTGGTTGACCGCCTACGACCACGGGTTGGACCCGAGAGGAACCTCGAGGTTGACCACGGCCCCGTGGTCATCGACCACGGTTTGGACCCGAGAGGGACCCCGAGATTGACCACAATTTGGACCTGAAAGGGACACCAAGGTCGACCACGGCCCCGTAGTCATCGACCACGGTTTGGACCCGAGAGGGACCCCGAGATCGACCACGGCCCTGTGGTCATCGAACACGGGATTGACCCAAATTTCCCGTAAAGTCGTTAAAAAGTTTTGGAATCAGCACAATAATACTCAAAGTACCCGTCAGACATAGAGAGGCTAGAATGGTGTGAAATGTAACATAAACAGGTAGAAATAAAGGTTAAAGTAGGAAAAATGATCGAAAAGAACACATGAAAATGCTTACGCATCAACACTCCCACACTAAACCTTTTCTCGTCCTGAGAAAAAAATAAAATCCGACCCAAAGGAGAAAACCACTCAAGTGCCAGTTTAAACCCCGAGATCACCCCGATAGGAGGAGTTTGGCATCTCCTGAGGGTTTTCAGAACTGACTACCCACAAATCCGCTATACAAAAGTTGCATAAGAACACAATTCGGACACAAAGGTGCAAACGTTAGGACATTTTTTCTCAGGAACATCACTGAGTATATTGGACAGTAGAAGTTTAGAAAAATCAATTTCAAACCGTGGTATGTAGAATAAGAAGGAGTTAGATCGTATACCATCAATCCCGGTTATAAGCGTTGTTTGCTCTGGCCACTCCTTTTGCATTACAAGACGGTATGAGATTTAGGAACCACTGTCGAATCGCCTTCGGAGGAAATAATTGAATTGATTGAATCCTATGTGTATGGCTTTCCTGGCTTGTAACGTTGGCTCGGGCTAAGGATATGGAAAGATGATTTTAGATGAGCGAAGTCGAGCAAAGCGTGACTAGCAACTCTTCCGCACATTCTCGTGTTGGAATTTTCCTTAGTCCTCCTGAACCTCTTTCAACTGCCTTAGCTTTAACAGAGTAGCCATTTTCTCATCTATTCAATTTTTCTGGTGCGTGCCTTGTATGTGCTCGGAGTTTCTGCCTGTGGAAGAGACTTACCTCTCTTTTTTCCATATGGAAGAGACTTAACTCTCTTCTAAATTTTATTTTATTATATTTTTATTTTATTTTGAACAGCCCCGAGCACCTGGAATGAAAAGACAACGTCAACAACTAACTTCTTCGAGCTTCTTTTCTGCTCCATACATGTCTTGGTCTTCTTAATACCCGATTTCTTGAACTTCTCGCAGCTCATTATTCACGATTGCCAGGGTTGGTAAAAAAAAGGAAGTATTCAAAATGTGGTACAATGGCTTAAAATGATCTTGAGTTTAGAAAACAAGCTTTTTGGCTCAGATGGATGACGATGGATAAAATTATAATCAGGTAGGCAATTGTAAGGCTCAAACGCAACAAAAAAGGCCTACAGATTTTCCTCAATCCAACTATCAACTCGAAGGGATTGTACTTAGTTCTTAAACTCAAATTGACTTAAAAAGCACAAACAGGGTCTCGGCTACAACAGTTAAAACAGTTCAAGCACGCAAACACTTTTTACTCTCCCTTACTAAACATATCACAAATTTAAACCAACTTATCCAAATTACACACCATCCATAAACCCACTAACATACATTCAAAAATGAAACTAACATGCACATGCCAGATAGAGTAAATCACACATGAACTATCGGTTTCACGAGAATTATCAGCATACATTCACGCATAATGTATTAGCTTTAAAATCAATTGAATCGAATCATGCCAAAATTAAAAATATGTAATCAAATCTTAGCAAGCATAATCATCCATGTCAAGAAACAATATCCAGCAAAAAGAGTCTCCAACCATGAGCACACCCCCACACATAGGGTGCACTGCCTTAGTGCAACAGAAAAAATTCTGAACACGAAAAGAAAAACAAAAGAGAAAAAGAGCATATAAAAATTGAAAACAAAGATAGAGAACGCAAACCCTAAACCGTTGACTCGAAGTCATCCATGTCTCTGATCAGTTTTGCTCCGGTGGCGGTAGTATAGGCCTGGAGGGTATGGGTAGTGTTGCCCGGGTGGAGAGGCACATGTAGTGCCCAACATAGTTCTTGAAGCCCCACGGCGTTTTGAAAGGACTCGTCAGGCACCCGTCAGATACGGATTTATGGTAACTGAGGGTGGTGACTTGGAGATTGTGGATTCTGACGATCTGGCAACATTTCAAGAAGCCATGGGGCGTTCTGATTCCGAGAAATGGTTAAGCGCCATGAAGGAGGAGATGAAATCCATGCATGACAACAAAGTTTGGAACTTGGTGGATCCAACCCCTGGTGTTAAGAACATTGGTTGCAAATGGATCTTTAAGATCAAACATGACATGGATGGAGTTCCTCAAATCTATAAGGCCTGACTGGTTGCAAAAGGTTTTAGGCAAATACATTGAGTTGATTATGATGAAAATTTTCGCCAGTGTCCATGGTAAAATCGATCCGAATCCTATTCAAATTAGCGGCATATCACGATCATGAGATATGGCAGATAAATAGGTTCATTTATGGATTGAAGCAGAGGTCCAAAGAATGTCGGAAAGATATGTAAGCTACAGAGGTCCATTTATGGATTGAAGCAGGTTTCTCAGAGTTGGAATCGTCGATTTGATGAAGCCATAAAAGAATTTGGTTTCATGCAAAATGAAGAAGAGCCTTGCGTGTACAAGAGGGCGGATGGGAGTGTAGTCGTATTTTTAGTGTTGTATGTAGATGACATACTCCTTACCGAAAATGACATGCCCACCATACAAGCCATCAAAGCTTGGTTGGGGAAGTGGTTCGAGATGAAGGATTTAGGCGAACCCGCGTATATCCTGGGGATCAAGATTTATCGAGATCGCCCAAGGTGGATCATTGGGCTAAGCCAGAGCACTTACATCGACAAGATCTTGAAAATATTTTTGATGCACGAATCAAAGAAGGGATTCCTTCCCATGAGACATGGAGTGAAGCTCAACAAAACCCACTGCCCCTCAACACTTGATAAGCTGAAGCGCATATGTGGAATCCCCTATGCATCAGCAGTAGGATCCATCATGTACGCCATGATCTGCACGAGACTTGATGTCTCTTATGCCCTGTCATGCATAAGAAGATTCTAGTCTAACCCCGGAGAGGACCATTAGACAACAGTGAAGAGGATCCTGAAGTACCTCAAAAGGACAAATGACGCCTTCTTGGTCTACGGGGGAAGAGATGAGGAGCTAGAGGTGACGGGATACGTCGACGCCAATTTTCAGACTGACTCGGACGACTCACGGTCATAGTCTGGATACGTGTTCATACTAAACGGTGGGGCTTTCCGCTGGAAGAGCTTCAAGCAGCCGACCGTTGCAGATTCTACCACAGAAGCCAAGTACATAGCTGCTGGAGAAACGACAAAAGAGGTTGTGTGGATCCAGAAGTTCATGGCAGGATTTGACGTAATGAAGAATTCGTCCGATCTGGTGAACTTGTACTACGACAACACTGGCGCCATAGCACAGGCTAAGGAGCCCAGATCTAAACATGTACATAGGCGTTTTCACTTGATTCGATAATACATCGAACAAGGTGAAATGAAGATTTGTAAGATTGCGACAGAAGATAATGCAACCAACCCGTTCACAAAGGCTCTCTTAAAGCCTAAACATAAAGGTCATGTAAGGTCAATGGGATTACGTTGGAATTTAGATTGGAGCTAGGGGCAAGTGGGAGATTGTTACACCTAGTGCCCAAGTCCAATTATTTTCCCTATAATCTTCTATTCAGCAATGAAATGCATTTATATTATTATTATTATTATGTGTCAAGCGATAACTTCATCTAGAGTCGTTAGTGTTTACACAAGAACACCAGAACCATTAGATATAATGAAGTTATGATTGAGGTATCCCTAGTCGAGTACTTATCTATAAATGACTAGTGTGATGATGACTTATGATCAAATCCTGCTGATCAAGGTGGTGGGACTACCAAAGTCATATCGCAGATACCATCTGGAGGATGATATTGGATGACCCGCGGTGGAGTATGACACATAGATTAAGTCACCAACGCATACTCCGTCGTCGTGTGATCACTGCCTTAACACCTTGGAGCGAGTGACTCACATGCACGTCACTCCATTAGTTTGACATGTCCTAACGCTGCCAGTAACAGGGCAGCCATAACAGACATTGTTGGCTATTTGACGGACTGTAGTAGGAGCGCACATTGCGTCCGAAGGGATTTTTTACCCACGGTGAGACGTGGTGAATGGTATGGTTCATGGCCCCTTAATGAATGTGACTGATGAAGTGTGCGGCCGCACCAATGCGTATCAGTCAACTCGGAATTCAAGGAACTAGATCGAATACATGAGGATGACGATTCTATGCCTCATTCGATCTCATACGCCTTAAAGCAAACAAAAGGTTAGTGATACAGATTACAGAAAGGAGATATCGAACCGATCGATACACTCGTGGACATTGGGTAATCACTACGTCTTACTAGAGGCCACTAGTGATGGATCGGGTGAGATGAGATCTCTCGTTGATCTGCCAATGGGTCACGGGCCTACAGGGTCGCACACCATGAGCGAGAACTGAAGCCTACTCGATGGGACTCAAGAGGTCCAAAAGGAGACTAGGAATATTCGCCACGAAGTGTAGTGCCGATCGCCACCAACACTTGTGGAGGATGGCGATCGTCACCTTGGGTATGGCGATCGCCACCAACAATTGTGGAGGGTGGCGATCGCCACTTATGGTGTGACAATCGCCACATCGGCCTAACGGGAAAAGCCCTAAGGCACTCACCCAAGCCTATAAAAAGAGGCCAAGGGTGTGTGCCTCAATAATGCATTCTTGCAATATTCGCTATTCCACCAAAAGTCTCTAGTTGCTACATTTGGGAGCGGGAGAAAGAGTGGGAGTGGGTTCTTTGGTGGTCTAGTAGCCACTAGTTAAATTCTAGTTTCGTGTTTGACGAGCTCCGGTGTGTGCGAGACGTAGAGGACGAGCTCAAGAGCATGTCTTTGATCGGGAGATTTCACGCTAAGAGAGGTAGAAGATCGGATATTTCCTCGTTCCTATGATTCATATATTGTTTGCGAACGTTCTTGCGGCGAGTTCTCGGTTAATATTCGTCGCTTCCGCTGTGATTGAGACCCCGGGAACCCCAACAACGATATGCACGAGACCGGATTTCTCGTTGTTGGAGTCCGCGGCATCCAAAACACCGTCAACGCAGCGGAAGCAAGACAAAACAGCCTCGAACCTTCACAAGATCGACTACCCAAGTTAGATCTAAAAGCAAAAGAGTTTTCGGGTTTTACCATGAATCTGCCTAGCAGAAAAACGTGATTTTGAAGCTCCATATCTCGAGCTACATATGTCCAAATGCTTCGGTTCTTTCTGGAGTGTGAATTTCAGCCAATTATCTACAACCTTCATGTTTTGCACCTTGTCCAGTTCGGAATGGAACACCTCCGTCTGATGCAATATAGTTTACTGGATGGAGCTGGATAGTGCTGGCCGGATTCTTCGGTTGTTGCATGAATCACGGAGTGACCACCGGATATATCAAGACCGGACTTGAGCCTCCTTAGGCGCCTACGTACCCATATGACGGGATCAAATTCCACGTAGTTCAACTAGAGATCCCGGGATTATTTGTGCAGAGCTTCGGTCAGAAAGGAAGAAGAAGACACACATGAAAAAGCTGGAGAGCTCTTGGTTTTATAGAGTAGATGGATGAAATGTAGTCAAGTAATTTACTTTTAATTATCACCACATAATGGGATTAGAATAAGCTCATCTAGTCATCATCCATTAACGAAAAATTAGTGGACAAAGGGATCCACCCTTTGTGCCACTTTAGGCCTTATTGGGCCGGCCACATAGGGCCTCATGGGCCGAAGCCCAATTGTTTCGGCCATTCGGTCCCGTGACGTGTCCAGTCTTTGCCCGTCCTCTCCTCAAACAAAGTTCGATACGACATCGGCGAAAAACTAGGTTTTTCTCGATTTATGTGCCATTTTCCCAGCATGGGCCCACGCCCCAAAACTCCCAGTTTTGGTCGTGGCTCGTGTCTTACGTGATAGCATTTTGTGCCCTAGTCCAATTGCTAGTAGTCTATAAATGTCTATGTATATTTATCATCGTTTGTAATAAATAAAACGGCTTTGTATTACTTATGTGTTGAAGTATTATGTTAAGCATGATCTGATTTATGACCACTAAAGTAGTAGAACCATAAATCTGTACGGATCACACTTAACGAGTCCCTGGTCAATATACGCTTCAATCGAAGCGACCAGTATGAGGATGGTTCTCAATGATGTAGTTCTGGTTATCATAGGGATGTGGGATCCTGGAATCATATCATAGATATCATGAAGTGATTGATATCGGACAACCCGCTTTGAATAGTGTTTCATAGATTAAGCCATGAACATATTCAAATGCGATACCTTGTCACGATATCCTTAGACCAAAGAGTCTTTGTGATCGCTATGCGATCGACGTACGGCTTTAACTTGTGCCTAACGCTTTCCGTAACATGATTGCAATAATGGGCATGATTGGGTGGCGGAACAGATTGCATGAGTGACACGAAAGACGGCTAAGGGATTTATCTCTCGTACTACGGTATGGGAAAAATATCCGTTAAGGCAGCTTGATCGAGAGTGACTGAGAAAAAGAGCATGACCATGCCAGTGATACGGGTTATCAGTTCTCAGCCATCTCACATATCAAGTAACAATAATTGATTAAACAAGGATGACGACTCTATGCCTTGTGATCAATCGGGATGTCTAGAGATAATAGAATAGTGACTTGTACGCACAAGGTTAAATCGAATCATCGATCATCATGCACCTTGGGTAATCATAATGTCTTACTAGAGACCACTTATGATGGATCGGGCAAGAGAGATCTCTTGCGCCGATCTGCCAACGGTCATGTGAAATTTACCCTACTTTTAATTATAACCACATAATGGGATTAGAATAAGCTCATCTAGTCATCATCCATTAACGAAAAATTAGTGGACAAAGGGATCCACCCTTTGTGCCACTTTAGGCCTTATTAGGCCGGCCACATAGGGCCTCATGGGCCGAAGCCCAATTGTTTCGGCCATTCGGTCCCGTGACGTGTCCAGTCTTTGCCCGTCCTCTCCTCAAACAAAGTTCGATACGACATCGGCGAAAAACTAGGGTTTTCTCGATTTGTGTGCCATTTTCCCAAGCATGGGCCCACGGCCCAAAACGCCTAGTTTTGGTCGTGGCTCGTGTCTTACGTGATAGCATTTTGTGCCCTAGTCCAATTGCTAGTAGTCTATAAATGTCTATGTATATTTATTATCGTTTGTAATAAATAAAACGGCTTTGTATTACTTATGTGTTGAAGTATTATGTTAAGCATGATCTGATTTATAACCACTAAAGTAGTAGAACCATAAATCTGTACGGGTCACACTTAACGAGTCCCTGATCAATATACGCTTCAATCGAAGCGACCAGTATGAGGATGGTTCTCAATGATATAGTTCTGGTTATCATAGGGATGTGGGATCCCGAAATCATATCATAGATATCATGAGGTGATTGATATCGGACGACCCGCTTTGAATAGTGTTTCATAGATTAAGCCATGAACATATTCAAATGCGATAGCTTGTCACAATATCCTTAGACCAAGGAGTCTTTGTGATCGCTATGTGATCGACGTACGGCTTTAACTTACGCCTAACTCTTTCCGTAACATGATTGCAATAACGGGCATGATTGGGTGGCGGAACGGATTGCATGAGTGACACGAAAGACGGCTAAGAGATTTATCCCTCGTACTTCGGTATGGGAAAGATATCCGTTAAGGTCGCTTGATCGAGAGTGACTGAGAGAAAGAGCATGGCCATGCCAGTGATACGAGTTATCAGTTCTCAGCCATCTCACATATCAAGTAACAATGATTGATTAAACAAGGATGACGACTCTATGCCTTATGATCAATCGGGATGTCTAGAGATAATAGAATAGTGACTTGTACGCACAAGGTTAAATCGAATCATCGATCATCATGCACCTTGGGTAATCATAATGTCTTACTAGAGACCACTTATGATGGATCGGGCAAGAGAGATCTCTTGCGTCGATTTGCCAACGGTGGCATGAGCTTGGAGGGTTTGCGGGGCTGTTAGATTATATTAGGTTTCCTACCTTTAATTTCCTATATTTATATTTCTTTTTCTCAATATATTAGGGTTTCCTATTATATTCTTATTACCTCTATAAATAGATGTCTCTTGTAATTCACCACACACATCAATAATATACCCCTCATTATTTCTATCAGTTATGTTTAGTTGATAATATCAAATAAAATATAAAAAAAAACATATAAAGGCTATTTTAAAATAGAAATAAAATTAGTAATTAACTCAGATCTACAAAGTGGCAAGAAAATATTTATAACTATAGGAACTCACTCATATCTACGTATCAACAATAAATAAAGTCACATCTACGGATTGAAAAAAAATAACTATAATTACTATTTTAATCTACAGAAAATAACTCCAATAGATTAAAAAACAACCACATGCATGACCATTTTAGCCATGAAATTAAATAAAGCTGTAAACAATCATACGGGTTTTAATGGGTTATGCTTTGCACCATGCAGTAACTTTCATCACACATCATATTATCAAACATTAATACAGTATCAGTTTATCAAAATTTCAATTTTTATAATTATTAATTATTGATCACATCGGGTCAAAATCATAACCATGTGATTTCTTCCACGAGTGTGTGGCGATCACCACATATACCCTGCGGCGATCGTCACACATGTGACGGCCAGATCTGTTCTAAACGGATATGAACACTTTTCGAAAAATAAAAAACCGTGGGTTTAGATTATAACTTCAATCCAATCGAACGTTAAATGTGTTATATTCGAAAATTCTCAACCCTAATTCTATGAACTAACTTTCTTGTTCATCATGATCAATTTCATGCATATGAGCAATTAATCAAATCAATATTCAATTAATTCTAATCATGCAATTTTAGCCAAAACAATTACACATATTATATCCAATATCATGCATAATTTAATTAAACTTAAATTCCAGCCAACCTCTGATACCACAGTTGGGAAACGAGAAATCTCATTCATGCGCAGCAGAAGTAAATGACAAAAATTTAACCCGTTTCATAGCAAGGATCTAGTGCATGTTCAAGCTTAATTGATGAAAGGGTTAGAGATCTTCAATTCCTCTTGTAGCGTCTTTACCAAACCTTTGAGAGTGCACATGTTCTTTACGAATCACTTGAAAGGGTCTTTTTCGGGATGCGCTCTCTACCGGTATCCACACGAGCAAGTCTTGATCGAAGCTTGGCGAAAAACAATCTACTAGAATTGTTCTTCTCAAATCAAATCTAATTAGCTACTAAGCAGATATGAAATTTTAGGAGAATTTCTAATGTTGCGAATCTCGCATTATGGTTAAACTAAACAGTTGCAACAATTTTATAGGCTTAGAGTTAGGATCTTGTTTCCAATAAATCCTACAAATTTTTGGAGTTTCCAAACTTCTAAAATACCCAAAATTCGTACTCCATAATTGCTTTTCCTAGTTGATTTCAAATTTCCAAAAACCAAACCAAAATAGGAAACGATCTGTCTAGAGGCATGTGGCGATCGCCACACCCTTATGGTGCAGGTGGTGATTGCCACACTCCATGTGGCGATCGCCACTCCCTTAGGGTACATGTGACTATCGTCACATCCAATGTGGCGATCACCACTTCCTTTGGGCGACTTTAGGGTTTATTTTCTAATTTTTTGATGGACTTTCCAAAGTCCATTTTTGTTTTTGGCTTGCTCTTTGTGTGTGACCCTGTAGGCTCATGATTCATTGGCAAATGGAAGAAAGTTCCATTCAGTCCATTTATCATAAGTGGTCTCTAATAAGACATTATGATTACCCAATGATCATGATTATCGGTGGTTCAACTTAACTTTTGTTGTAACCATCACAATCCCTTTGTCAATAGATATCTTCTTTGAACATAATGCATATAGTTGTCATCCTTATTTCATTCAAACCTGTTTCTTGATCCCGAGATGACTAAGAATGATAAG
Organism: Geranium rotundifolium; assembly: GCA_963920655.1. Lineage (NCBI taxonomy): Eukaryota > Viridiplantae > Streptophyta > Magnoliopsida > Geraniales > Geraniaceae > Geranium > Geranium rotundifolium. The sequence continues at coordinate 12,187,194 of OY987322.1, read as the reverse complement.
TACCTTTATCACTGGTGCGGCCGCACACTTTCTCTCAATTTTTCTCATCAAGAGGCCTAAACAGATATCGTTCCCACTAGTGTGTGAGGGACAAATCCCTTGATCGGCAACTGTATCCCTCATATGATTCGTCACACAGCCAATCATACCTATTTTGTAGCCAGTTACAAACAACGTAGATGAACATGTCAAACTATGTGACTTGTCATATAAGAATCCACGAAGACTCCAAAGTCTGTAAGGATTGAATGATACTACGACAACTTGAGCATGTTCATGATTGGATCTATGTCCCATACTCAGGCCATGTCGTCCAATATCACTTCCCAAGTCATATCTATGATATGACTTGGTAAACCTATACAAATGATCATTAGAGCGTGATCAAGAGTCATCCTCATACTGGTCGCTTTATAAACTTTTGACCATGGACCTGTCAAGTATAATTACGTGCGTATCTAAGGGTTTTACTATCAGTGATGACACACTCGATGACTTGGATGAAATTATGCTTGATTTATTATCACAACACAATGATAATAAAATGCCAATTTTATTGCTAATAATAGAAGACATAACGTTTGTACATATATCAATTGGATTAGGGCATATTTCCTATAGTTTTTAGTCCACAGTTTCACTAGCCAACATATCATACAAACAATTATCTGCAGAAGAATTAAATAAAATTCATTACAATTATTCACTGTAATAAAAAACATAATAAAACACAAAACCCCTGCAAGAGGGAACATTATATCAAGGAAAAGTAAGAAACAAAATGTTGTCTACAAATCGAGTGCATAATCTGAGTATAGAGCTATGGCTCAATCTGTAACCGAAATAATGTGCGTCTATTACCTCTTATCCGAATTGACTTTCGAAAACATAAGTATTCCTTTGGATAAGCGTGGACGATGAGTTTCTTCGGCCACTTCAAAACTCAAAGCAAAACTGATGACTTGATTTAAAAATGAAGAAATTGACAAATGGCATTTTTGTCTTTTCACTTTTAAAATGAATATTTTAATCCAAATTATGACTAAAAGGGAGCAAGAAAAATGCAACTTAGGGTATTTATATTTTTCCCAATATTTTTCCAACTTTCATTCGAGGCATATAGATTTATTTAGGGAAAATTCCATACGAGTCCTCTTAACTGTACACGAGTTGCACTCACACCTCCTCAACTTCAAAATCAACTTGTGGAGTCCACTAAATTTGAAAAAATTTCACTTTACCATTTTTCATTAACTTTTTAAAATATCTGTTAGCTTTTTTGTGAAATGATGAAAATACCCTCGTATTAAATAATTAAAATAAATAAGTAAAAATGATTGTTGTAAAAAATAAAGAATAAAATTCTGTTAGTAGTAAAAAAAATTTATAAATTTTTTTGTAAAATAAAAAATAATTTTTAAACATCGTTTTTAATTTTTATTAAATTTGTTTGAAAATAAATTAATACTTAACTATTTTTTTATTCTTTATTTTTGTAAAAAAATAGGAAAAAAAGTTCAAAATAATTTTTATTTAAAATTTTTTAATGCAAGAGTATTTTCGTCATTTCACAACAATATTAACAGAATTTTTAAAAAAGTTAATAAAAAGGAATTTAGTGAAACATTTTTAATTTAAGAGACTTTAAAAGTTGATTATAAAATTAAAAGAAGGTTTAAACAAAAATGTTTAAGAAGAGTGTGTAGAACTTTCCATTTATTTATTATTAAATTGTCAAACCGAACAGCCCTTTGGGTTTGGTACTAGGCTCCTCACCGCTCGCTGAAGAAAAAAAATTGAGCAGTAATTTTTATCTCTCTCCTCCTCATTCTGTTTCTCTACAAAACAAGAAAAGATCTTGTTGGATCAGACATGATTGAGACCGTAGCTCCTCCAGCTCCAAGATGATGCTCCCCTCTCTACCCACGCATCTCCTCCTCCCTCCACCAAGCGATCCAAGGTCCGATCTCTCTCTCCCTTTCTTGTCATTTTTCTGTTAAACCCAAATCCCCGATTTGTGTATTCGCTGATGGGTTGTGTTTTATGTGCCAATTTGGTTTATTGACTTGTTGATCCCAGCCCTAGGCGTCCGAACCGGCCTCTTCGTCCACCAACGATGACCCGAGCTCGTCCCCGGCGAAGATGGATTTTGGGTCTGGCTCGGAGATGGAATCGCCTGATCTTTCTCTCTAAAACAAGACCAGACGCAGCTCCTCCAGCTCCAAGAGGATGCTTCCCTCTCCCCACGCATCTCCTCCTCCCTCCACCAATCCATCCAAGGTCTCTCTCTCTCTCTCTCTCTCCATTTTTCTGTTAAACCCAAATCACCAATTTGTGTCTTCGAAGATGGGTTTTGTGTTTTCTGTGCAAATTGGGTTTATCGACATGTTGATCCCAACCCTAGGCGTCCGAACCGGCCTCTTCGTCCATCAACGATGATCCAAGCTCGTCCCCGGCAAAGATTGATTCTGGGTCTGGCTCGGAGACGGAATCGCCTGATCTGCACAACACTGAAGCCAACAAGGTATCTGCCGATGTGACGGCTCTGGATAAATCTGCCGACGAGCATGTACATGCCCATGCTTTGGCTTTGCCGTTGCCCCCAGGTGCTTCTCCCTTTTCATATTTCTGGTATCCTTTACAATGTATACTAAATCATCTTGGCTTGTACATGCTTACTGTAATGATATGTAACATGTCTAATACTTTCCAATCTTCCTAAGTTACTCATAGGATGAACACTTCTTCGAAAATTGTACTATTATCCCGTGCTTTGTTTACCTAGGTTTGGAAATCATCTGTATGATGGGTTAGCATGCCCTCATTTGCTGATAGCTTGTGTCTGGCTGCGTGATAGTGATCCTCACTATTCTCAATTCATCGGTGCTAGTTTTCTTGTTTCTCGGAGGCAGTGAATCTATAACTACTAGACTCGTTTATCTTGTTCTAGTAGTTTTCATACTCTAGCGCATCATATGCTTGTCTATTTTGAGTTTCTAGGCTATATGGCTGAGGTTCTATCCTTCTTCAACTGGTTTCTGTGTTCATGCATGATGGTGGGTGAGATGACTGTTGTTGGCTCCTTGCTAGTTCTCTAACATTTGGGATTTTATAATTTCAGCTTATAAATAGAGTTGTCTTAGACACCTTATGCATCAAGGATCAAGCTCTTACGAGTGAAGGTCAGTATCTACTAACTTGAGTTTGCAAATGCATTTTTTCTGTTTTTTCCTTTTCTACTATAACACCAGATGGTTTTTTTTGGATTCTAACTTTCAGTGCCATTGTTAATTATTAGGTGTTGAGAAAATAACAGGCTGGGCATCAAGTCACCATCTCATGCACTGTTCTCAGGTGTTCTCAGGTTTTAGTGAAAGATAGTAAACTTGTGATCTCCAGTGAAAGAATATTGTTTCTCTCAAATTTATAGTTATAATAGTTGAAAATGAACTTATTTTAACTATTCAATTTCAGACATCACACTCGTATTAAAATTATCTTGATTCCCAATGTTGCAGCATTCGATATGGACTTGACATTCTACAAGGCATTAAAAATGAAAACAAAAGTTCAGAGAAATCACTTAAGGTAGAAGCTGCTCTCGTGTAATAAATGAATGTTGATTTGCTTCATACTGGCTTAACTCCCCGGTGCTATTTCAGGATGTGTTCACCGAGAATGAATTTGAGAAGAAGCTTCTAGTGGATGTTATTCCCCCAAGTGATATACGAGTTACTTATTGGAGCTTTAGAGAATGTGAAAGATACTTTGAAGGAATTGGTAATGCTTCCCCTTCAGAGGCCTGAATTGTTTACCAAAGGACAGCTGACTAAGGTAGATATATTTTTTTTTGCGATATTCAGATTGTTAAGCTGCAATAATTAGATAATACCGCCTCAGGTGTTAAGCTGGAATAATTAGATAATGCAATAGTCACTACATGCGTTATTGTGTTTAACATTTTTATTAATGTGATTGAACAGTTTTATTTTTTCCTTGTAGATACAACATTTGTTTAAGTTTAGAGCGAACTTGAATTGGTTATCTTTTTAGTTTATCCTACATGCGTTATTGTGTTTCCATGATCGAGTCAATGTAATTGTCAAGTATTACCTAACTTGATCTCTCTATGTCATATAATTTTCCTCAACTAATATGATTACTAGTGATATATTTCATCTGTTTTATGGAATCAATCGAGGGTCGATAAATCTTCCTCGTGGTTTCTGGTTTAAATATATTTGGCATGAAGTCTTTGGAAATTTTAATGTTTGATTGATGACTTGGTCACATTCTTTTTGGATGACAAATGCAAAACATTTACTTTGGGGATGATAATAATAGGCCAGACATCCTAAACTAACTTTTTTCCCTTTTTTTGGTTGTTTTATATTTTTAAATTTGTTGCCTTAGTGGTTAGTGTTTTCATTATATGTTTTATTTTCAAGTAGGGGTATCCATTGGATAAAATATCACGGAACAGATGTCCTTTTCTGAGTATACGTGCCATGGTAGCTTTAGAAACGTCTGATTATTATTTGTTCTTGCTTTCTGCTCTGTTTGTTGTGATTTTTTTCCTTCCGTTATAAACTAAGCAAAACGTCGATCTGGTTATCGTTTCAGGTCGATAGCATGCTAGGAAGACGTGAAAATCCAGGGGAGCATGAAGCCATGCGGAAAATGAAGAACGAGTTCATGGTCAACTGGGATGGTTTACGCACAAAGGATAAAGAACATGTACTGGTACTTGCAGCCACCAACAGGCCGTTTGATCTCGACGAGGTTGTCATCAGGATGCTTCACCGAAGGTAAATGCCTACTCTATCTCGGTGCTTGCGTATTCAATGTACAGTTGCTTTAACCTCTTCGTGTTTTCTTACGGCAGATTAATGGTGAACTTGCCAGACGCCATGAACAGAGAAAAGATCGTACGTGTTATATTAGCTAAAGAAGAATTGGCACCTGATGTTGATCTTGAAGTGGTTGCAAATATGACAGATGGGTATTCCGGGAGCGATTTAAAGGTTTCCTTATTTTCTCTTTTCTGACAGTTTTATTTTAATTTTTAAGTAAAAAACAAAGTAAAAGGGTATTATTATTTTTCCTTCTCATTTAGTCTGTTTGTTGCAGAATCTGTGTGTGACGGCAGTGCATTTGTCTAATAAGAGAAATTTTAGAGAAGAAAAGGAAGGTTTGTTCAATGTTTATTCCCGTTCTATGGTTCTTCTAATTCTTAGTTGTTTACGCAAAGGAGTAATAATGTGATCTTATCGATAAATCAGAAAATATTTTTCATTTGTATATGTTCTTTATGTGATATGGGAAATATTTTATTACTCTGTTTGATAGCTGCATGTAACATAGCACGATATAAGTGGAACACATTTTGTCCTTTGACTTGGCTTGTTCAAAATATTTGTGTTCAAGATCCCAAGTTCGATTTTGGAGATTTTTTTATCCTTATATTTTAGTCTATACGAAATATTGAAGATTATATGCCTCTTGTTCAATGGTCAACCATTTACTTAGTTAGATTACAACAAAATGGTGATTTTATATTGCACAAAATGATTATTTAATTTACTAGGAGTATATTTTCCATACTATATTCTATCCATTTCTTAATTTTTTGATCTTAGTATTTTATTTACTTTATGGACAATGACAAATAGTATATACGAGTCATGATTTTGACAAACAAAAGTATTTACATATCATAATTATTGAATATGACAATTCAGTGAGTTTGCTTTACAAGTTACGTCGTTACAAAATAATAAATGACGTTGAATGATCAAATATGTGCAGAAACAAAATACATTTTTGCTTCCATATTTTTGAGTTAATAATACATTAATACAATATTGACCACCTATTTATGTATACAATACAAATTTATAGTTATGTTCCTTGTAGATATTTATCAGTAGCTTTTATAAAAACAAATATAATCGTCGTTCATTTAGAATATACAATGCAGGTGAGCTAGGGCCGGCCCTGTGTATGGAACCTGATGTTGATCTTGAAGTGTTTGCGAATATGACAGATGGGTATTCCAGGAGCAATTTAAAGGTTTCCTTAATTTTCTCTTTTCTGGCAGTTTTATTTTAATTTGTATGTAAAAAACAAAGTAAAAGGGTATTATTATTTTCCCTTCTCATTTAGTCTGTTTTTTGCAGAATCTGTGTGTGACGGCAGCACATTGTCCAATAAGAGAAATTTTAGAGAAGGAAAAGAACGGTTGTTCAATGTTTTTTCCCGTGCTATGGTTCTTCTAATTCTTAGTTGTCTACGCAAAGGAGTAATAATGTGATCTTATTGATAAATCAGAAAACTATTTTCTTTTGTATATGTTCTTTTTGTGATCTGGGAAATATATGAGTGGAACACATTTTGTCCATTGACTTGGCTTGTTCAAAATATTTGTGTTCAAGATCCCAAGTTCCATTTTGGAGATTCTTGTTTTAGTTTCCTTGGAGTTATGATGTGTGTTGTTCTCGTCCTTTTCTTAAAATGTGTTTCATTTTTCCACCGAAATTTCAAGAGAAATCGAGAACATTGGCTGAGAACAAACCGGTGCCCTCATTGTATAGCAGTGCAGATGGGCGTCCTTTGAAGATGGAAGACTTCAGATACGCACATGAGCAGGTATTCCTGAGGCTATTTTTTTCAAACCAAATTTAGTAGTTTAGGTTGCATGGTACTTGAAAAATCACATGGTCTTATTTTGACCCGAATCCGGTCCTTGTGATTCGGACAAAGTTGCAATGCGATTGAAAATGCAGGTTTGTGCAAGCGTGTCGTCGGAGTCTACAAAAATGATAGAGCTAGTGCAATGGAAATATTTGTACGGAGAAGGCGGGTCTCGGAAGAAAAAGCCGCTGAGCTATTTCGTGTAGGGAAGAGTTTTGTTTATAGGAATCGGTCGGACTCAGTTTACATTTCCTTGATTGAGGCCATAATGTTTTTATTCATGGAAATGCCAGCCATTGCAGGTCCTGTTTTCACCCATTATTGTGTCATATACAGGTTTCTGTTTTTAGATTCTGAGATATGCCAGGAGACATTGACAAAGGCTCTCGCCAAATATTTTGGCGCCAGGATACTAATTATTTATTCTCTTATGTTGCCTGGTGTAAGCTTCATTAGTTTTTCTTTTTCTTGAGGTCATCTTTATTTTCCCTGAACTAACGAGATTACAAATAATATATTTCATATGTTTTATAGAATTCAATCGAGGTTCGATAAATGATACAAGGTCAGATTTACATTTTCATGTTTTCCTCTTTCATGGATGTCATGTCTTGCATACGCGGATAAATTGTGTTCACCACAGGGGTTTTCTTTTGTCTCCGTTTTCATTGTTTTTATCAGTTCGAATAATAAATATTAAAAGACGTTTTATGTTTAATCAGCAGTTGAGTATATGCACCATGGTGACTTGAAAATCAATGAGTATGAAGCTACAGGGACGGTAATGAGTTTAAACTGTCACACTTATCTACAGTTCTGCCTTTTTCTTTTTCTTTATCAGTCAGTTATGCCTTTATGTTTTGTATAGTGAAACTCATATTTTGTATTCCATGATGTATATGTGGTACAAGCGTGTCGTCGGAGTCTACAAACATGGCAGAGCTAGTGCAATGGAACGATTTGTACGGAGAAGGCGGGTCTCAGAAGAAGCCGCTGAGCTATTTCATGTAGGGAGGAGTTTTGTTTATAGGAATTGGTTGGACTCAGTTTACATTTCCTTGATTGAGGCCAGAATGTTTTTATTCATGTGTAAATGACAGCCATTGCAGGTCCTGTTTTCACCCATTATTGTATCATATACAGGTTTCTCTTTTTAGGTTCTGAGATATGCCAGGAGACAATTACAAAGGCTCTTGCCAAATATTTTGGCGCCAGGATGTTAATTGTTGATACTCTCATGTTGCCTGGTGTAAGCTTCATTAGTTTTTCTTTTTCTTGAGGTCATCTATTGTTTCAGCGCTTAATAGTCTTTTATGTTTCTTATTTACTTCAGGGACCGGCTCCTGAAGATGTTGATTGTGTGAAAGAAAGTTCAAGGCCCGAAAGAAATTTTGTATTTGCTAATCGTGTCCCAACTCTTGCTGTTGCTCTACATCACAAGAAACAAACTTCAATTGGTGAGGCTGATATTACAGGCGGTTCTACATTGAGTTCTCAGGCTCAGCCAAAGCAGGAGACGTCTACTGCAACATCTAAAAACTATACTTTTCGAGCAGGCATGCTTGGCTTCCATAATTCTGTTACTGTTATTATAAGCTCATCTCATTCATCCTTTGTTCTGTTAGAGTTTGTAATTATTATGTATTAATAATTTCATGACATGTAGGTGATAGAGTGGGATTTGCTACTTCCCTTCCTACTGGTTTTACCAGTCCAACACAACCATCTTTTAGGTATATCTTGCAACCTTTCTCTCAGTGAGTTCATTTGCTGCAAGTGAACTGTATTTCATTGCCTTCTTTCAGGATCAGATATTGTGCTACTATGGTCGAGTGAATGTAATTTTTTATCTAAAACCTAACTGGAACACCTCTCTGTCAAATAATAATGTAATTTATGTTTAATCAGCAGTTGAGTATATGCGCCATGGTGACTTGAAAATCAATGAGTATGAAGCTACAGAGACGGTAATGAGTTTAAACTTTCTCACTTATCTACAGTTCTGCCTTAATTTCTTTTTTTTTATCAGCCTGTTCTGCCTTTCTGTTTTGTATAGTGAAACTCATATTTTGCATTCTATGATTTGTATGTTGTACATAGGAGGTATTTATAGGATTATCCATACAACTACTTACAAGGTATACATGATCCTATTTGAATGGTTTAAACCCTTATCGTCACCATCTCAACATCCAAATCACTATACAACACTCCCCGTATAGATATTATTAGTCATGCCTAGCTTGTTAAAAGTATAATTAATCCTAGTACCCGTTAATGTCTTGTTGAAAAGATCTCCCACATGTTATCTAGTATGAACACACTGTAAAAATTTGATTTTGTAGTAGTTTTTCAGGTACGAAGTGATAGTCGGTCTCAATATGCTTAATCCGGTCATGAAACACGGTCGAGTATTACCTAAACTGATCCCGTTCTATCATATAATTTCCCTTAACTAACATGATTACAAGTGATATATTTCATCTGTTTCATAGAACGCAATCGAGATTCAATTAATGATACGAGTTCAGATTTACATTTTCATGTGCTCCTCTTTCAGGGATGATCTTGCATACATGCGGACAATGGTGTTCACCACAGTGATTTTCTTGTCCGTGTTTTCATTATTTTTATTAGTACGAATAATGAATATTAAAATATGTTGTATGTTTAATAGTGAGTTGAGTATATGTGTCATGGTGGCTTGAGAAGCCATGAATATATAGATAGAAAGCCGGTAATGAGTTTGAACTGTCTTACGTATCTATAGTTCTTTATTACAAGTTTTGTATTGTGAAACTCATATTCTGTGTTACATGATTTGTGTGCTGTACATAGGAGGTATTTATGGGATTAGCTATCTGACAATTACTTGAGAAGCCTTGAATATAAATGCACTAAGTCGGGTATGAGTTTGAAGGATCCCACTTTTGTGTTTGATCAGTTGAATTGTCCCACTACAGTTCTGCATTTCTGTTCTATAACCTGTTTCGGGTTGAATTACTACTAGTTTAATGTGTCTCACTAAATATAAAAATATGTTGATTGAAAAGTTTTACGATTTGCTTGTGGATGCACTATTTGGTAAAGTTACGAGCAAACTTAGTCTGGTCAATTTAATACTTTTAATTTGTCTTCGGTACCAGTTTTTACAAGGTCAATGTAATTGTTATGTCTTATTTAAGGATTCGGTATTGTGCTTCCAAGGTCGAGTCAGTGTGGTCGTGAAGTATTACTCTGTTTGATAGCTGCATATAATATAGCACGATATGGGTGGAACACATTTTGTCCTTTGACTTGGCTTGTTCAAAATATTTGTGTTCAAGATCCCAAGTTCCATTTTGGAGATTCTTTTGTCCTTATATTTTAGTCTATACAAAATCATGAAGATTATATGCCTCTTGTTCAATGGTCAACCATTTATTTAGTTAGATTACAACAAAATGGTGATTTTATATTGCACAAACTGATTATTTAATTTATTTGGAGTATATTTTCCATACTATATTCTATCCATTTCTTAATTTTTTTGATCTTAGTATTTTATTTACTTTATGGACAATAACAAATAGTATATACGAAAATGACAGAGCTAGTGCAATGGAACGATTTGTACGGAGTAGGCGGGTCTCGGAAGAAGAAGCCGCTGAGCTATTTCATGTAGGGAGGAGTTTTGTTTATAGTTATCGGTCGGACTCAGTTTACATTTCCTTGATTGAGGCCAGAATGTTTTTATTCATGGAAATGCCAGCCATTGTAGGTCCTGTTTTCACCCATTATTGTATCATATACAGGTTTCCCTTTTTAGGTTCTGGGATATGCCAGGAGACATTGACACTCTTGCAAATATTTTGGCGCCAGGATGCTAATTTTTGATTCTCTCATGTTGCCTGGAGTAAGCTTCATTAGTTTTTCTTTTTCTTGAGGTCATCTATTTTTTCAGCGATTAATAGTCTTTTATGTTTCATATTTACTTCAGGGACCGACTCCTGAAGATGTTGATTGTGTGAAAGAAAGTTCAAGGCCCGAAAGTAATTTTGTATTTACTAAACGTGTCCTACCTCCTGTTGTTGTTCTACATCACAAGAAACAAACTTCAAGTGCTGAGGTTGATATTGCAGGCGGTTCTACATTGAGTTCTCAGGCTCAGCCAAAGCAGGAGACGTCTACTGCAACATCTAAAAACTATACTTTTCGTGCGGGCATGCTCGGCGTCCATAATTATGTTATTGTTATTATAAACTCATCTCATTCATCCTTTGTTCTGTTAGAGTTTGTAATCATTATATGTATTAACAATTTCATGACATGCAGGTGATAGAGTGGGATTTGATGCTTCCCTTCCTACTGGTTTTACCAGTCCAACACAACCATCTTTTAGGTATATCTTGCAACCTTTCTCTAATTGAGTTCATTTGCTGGATGGAATATATGAATTTGTCAGGCAACTAACTTTTATGTTTTGGCCATGATTGCTCAGTTCACTATTACTGTTTTTGATAATATAGATTGATGGGCAAAGTTATGAGTTGTGTTATATTATTGTTGGCATCTAATTTATGTGCTGAGGACCAACAGTTGGTTGTCGGGGAAAAGTTGTCCTTGCATTTGAGGAAAATGAGACCTCAAAAATTTGGGTTAGATTTGACAGATCAATTCTAGAGGGAAATGATCTAGGTGTTCTTTGTGAAGAAGATCATGGTTTCTTTTGTTCCTGTGACTAGTTGACCTGTGCTTATTTTTGCTTTTGTCTGTGCATTTATTATTTTATGTTAATACTTCTGCTTTGTTTCAAAAACAACATTTAGAGAGTTCAGCAAGGGAACAGACCGAGAAACTTGAAATCAGTGAACTCTTTGAGGTGAATTCTTACTTATCCTATACTGTAATCAGAGTCTTGCTCACATATATGTTTGTGTTTTTACCAGAGATGGTACAGCTGCCTCAGGTGTTAAGCTGCAATAATTAGATAATGCAATAGTCACTACATTTTTCTTGAAGTAACCATATAAATTTTGCACAAATACAAGCAGGATGAAGCTTTACTTTTGGAACTGCGACATTGAAACTCTGAAAGTGCAGTTAGTATTCGCTCGATGAGTAAAATGATTCGATTCCCAAGTCAGTAGTAAATATAAAAATACTGTGATTGAACAGTTTTATTTTTTCCTTGTAGATACAACATTTGTTTAAGTTTAGAGAGAACTTGGATTTGTTATCTTTTTAGTTTATCCTACGTGCGTTATTGTGTTTCCATGGTCGAGTCAATGTAATTGTCAAGTATTACCTAACTTGATATCTATCTGTCATATAGTCTTCCTTAACTAATATGATTACTAGTGATATATTTCATCTGTTTTATAGAATTAGTCGAGGGTCGATAAATCTTTCTCGTGGTTTCTGGTTTAAATATATTTGGCATGAAGTCTTTGGAAATTTTAATGTTTTATTGATGACCTGGTCACATTCTTTTTGGATGACAAATGCAAAACATTTACTTTAGGGATGATAATAAGAGGCCAGACATCCTAAACTAACTTCTTTCCTTTTTTTTGGTTGTTTTATATTTTTAAATTTGTTTCCTTAGTGGTTAGTGTTTTCATTATATGTTTTATTTTCAAGTAGGGGTATCCATTGGATAAAATATCACGGAAAAAATGTCCTTTTCTGAGTATACGTGCCATGGTGGCTTTAGAAACCATGAGTATAAAGGTACAAAGTCGGGAATATAGTGATTGAACAGTTTTATTTTTAATTTGCAGCGAGTATACGTGCCATGATGTCTTGAGTAGCCATGAATATAAAGGTACAAAGTCGGGAATGAGTTTGAATTTTCCCACTTCTCTACAGTTCCGCCTTTCTGTTCTATAACCTGTTTCTTATGATTTAATTTTTTTTGGGTTAAAGTGTCTGACTAAATAAAAAATATAATGATTGAACAATTTTATTTTTTTCTTCGTATATACACCATTTATATTTTGAATTTCTTTTTAGTTTATCCTACGAACCGGTGCTGCAATGGTTTTCTTTTTCTTTGTGTTTCAGTGTGCTTCTTTTATATTAGAGTGATTGATGGCAATCAAAACCTTTTAATTCTTCTGTGCTGCAGTTGATTATTTGGTTGATATGCTAGCTAGTGAAACTGTGGAGTAAAAGACTTCATTTTTCGGCTAAGTTTGACCTATTGAAGTTATTCTAGTACTTATTTCTTATGTTGCGTGCATGTTCTTTCTTTCTTTCCCATTACTGGGTTCTACGATGTCAGGTTTTCATTTTCATATGTTGTTCTTTCAGTGATGTGGCATGTCTTGCATACATACAGACAAATGGTGCTCGTTATATGGGTTAGGGGGTTTCATTTGTCTCGCTTTTCAATATATTTTACTAGTACAAATAATATGTATGAAAAAAATTGTTTTATGCCGTCTTGGCTTGAGAAGCCTTGAATATAAATGCACTATGTCGGGTATGAGTTTGACCGATCCCACTTTTGTGTTTGATCAGTTAAAATAGTCCCACTACAGTTCTGCATTTCTGTTCTATAACCTGTTTCGTGTTGAATTATTACTAGTTTAATGTGTGTCACTAAATATTAAAATATGCTGATTGAAAAGTTTTACGATTTGCTTGTGGATTCACTATTTGGTAAAGTTATGTGCAAACTTAGTTTGGTCAATTTAATTCTTTTGATTTCTTTTAATTTATCCTCGGTACCAGTTTTTACAAGGTCAATGTAATTTTCATGAATTTAAATGATCAAATATGTGCACACAAAAAATACATTTTTGCTTCCATATTTTTGAGTTAATAATACACTAATACAATATTGACCACCTATTTATGTATACAATACAAATTTATTGTTATGTTCCTTGAAGATATTTATCAGTAGCTTTTATAAGAAAAATATAATTGTAGTTCATTTAGAATATACAGTGGGGGTGAGCTAGGGACAGATGGGTATTACAGGAGCAATTTAAAGGTTTCCTTAATTTTCTCTTTTCTGGCAGTTTTATTTTAATTTTGAAATTAAAAACAAAGTAGAAGGGTATTATTATTTTCCCTTCTCATTTAGTCTGTTTTTTGCAGCATCTGTGTGTGGTGGCAGTGCATTGTCCAATAAGAGAATTTTTAGAGAAGGATAAGAAGGGTTGTTCAATGTTTTTCCCATTCTATGGTTCTTCTAATTCTTAGTCGTCTACGCAAAGGAGTAATAACGTGATCTTATTGATAAATCAGAAAACTATTTCCTTTTGTATGTGTTCTTTATGTGATATGGAAATTTTTCTGTGCTGCAGTTGATTATTTGGTTGATATGCTATCTAGTGAAACTGTGGAGTAAACGACTTCATTTTTTTGGCTAAGTTTGACCTATTGAAGTTATTCTAGTACTTATTTCTTATGCTGCGTGCATGTTCTTTCTTTCTTTCCTATTCCAGGGTTCTACGATGTCAGGTTTTCATTTTCATGTGTTGTTCTTTTAGTGATGTGGCATGTCTTGCATACATACGGACAAATGGTGCTCGTTATATGGGTTAGGGGGTTTCATTTATCTCGTTTTTCAATATATTTTACTAGTACAAATAATATGTATGAAAAAAATTGGTCTTAGCTTGAGAAGCGTTGAATATAAATGCACTAAGTCGGGTATGAGTTTGAACGATCCCACTTTTGTGTTTGATCAGTTGAATTGTCCCTCTACAGTTCTGCATTTCTGTTCTATAATCTGTTTCGTGTTGAATTATTACTAGTTTAATGTGTCACTAAATATAAAAGTATGGTGATTGAAACTATTTGGTACAGTTACGAGCAAACTTAGTTTGGTCAATTTAATACTTTTAATTTCTTTTAATTTATCCTCGGTACCAGTTTTTACAAGGTCAATGTAATTGTCATGTCTTCTTTAAGGATTCGGTATTGTGCTTCCATGGTCGAGTCAATGTGGTCGTCAAGTATTACCTAAATTGATCCTGCTCTATCATATAATCTTCCATAACTAACGCGAATAGAAGTGATATATTTCATTTGTTTATAGAATGCAATCGAGATTCGATAAATGATACGAGGTCAGATTTACATTTTCATGTGCTCCTCTTTCATGGATGGCATGTCTTGCATACGCGTAATAAACTGTGTTCACCACAGGGGTTTTCTATTGTCTCTGTTTTCATTATTTTTATCAGTACGAATAATAAATATTAAAATACGTTTTATGTTTAATCAGCAGTTGAGTATATGTGCCATGGTGGATTTAAAATCAAGGAGTATAAAGCTATAGAGACGGTAATGAGTTTGAACTATCTTACTTATCTACAATTCCGCCTTTTTCTTTTTCTTTATCAGCCAGTTCTGCCTTTCTGTTTTGTATAGCGAAACTCATATTTTGTATTCCATGATGTATATGTGGTCATAGAAGGTATTTATAGGATTAGCTATCCAACTACTTACAAGTTATACATTATCCTATTTGAATGGTTCAAACCTCATATCATCACCATCTCAACATCCAAATCACTAACACACTCCCCCTCAAGTTGAAGCATAGATATTATTAATCATGCCCAGTTTGTTACAAAGATAATTGATCCTAGTCACTGTTAATGCACTATAAAACATCTCTCACATGTTATCTAGTCTTATAGAAATTAGATTTTGTGGGAGTTTTTCAGGTATGATTTGCTTGTAGATGCCCTATTTGGTAAAGTTACGAGCGAACTTAGTTTTGGTCAATTTTATACTTTTAATTTATCCTCTGTACCAGTTTTTACAAGGTCAATGTAATTGTCACGTCTTCTTTTAAGGATTAAGTATTGTGCTTCCATGGTCGAGTCAATGTGGTCGTCAAGTATTACCTAAATTGATCCCGCTCTATCATATAATTTCCCTTAACTAACGAGATTACAAATGATATATTTCATATGTTTTATAGAATCCAATCGAGGTTCGATAAGTAATACGAGGTCAGATTTACATTTTCATGTGCTCCTCTTTCATGGATGTCATGCCTTGCATACGCGGATATATTGTGTTCACCACACGGGTTTTCTTTTGTCCCCGTTTTCATTATTTTTATCAGAATAATAAATATTAAAATATGTTTTATGTTTAATCAGCAGTTGAGTATATGCGCCATGGTGACTTGAAAATCAATGAGTATGAAGCTACAGGGACGGTAATGAGTTGAAACTGTCTCACTTATCTACAGTTCTGCCTTTATTTCTTTTTTTTATCAGCCAGTTCTGCCTTCTGTTTTGTATAATGAAACTCATATTAGCCATACAACTACTTACAAGGTATACATGATCCTATTTGAATGGTTTAAACCCCATATCATCACCATCTCAACATCCAAATCACTATATAACACTCCCCTTCAATTTGAGGTATAGATATTATTAGTCATGCCAAACTTGTTAAAAAGATAATTGATCCTAGTACCGTTAATGCCTTGTTGAAAAGATTTCCCACATGTTATCTAGTCTTAACAGACTCTGTAAAAATTAGATTTTGTAGGAGCTTTTCAGCGGTCTCAATATGCTTAATCCGGTTATGAAACACGGTAGAGTATTACCTAAATTGATCTCGCTCTATCATATAATTCCCCTTAACTAGCATGATTACAAGTGATATATTTTATTTGTTTCATAGAATGCAATCGAGATTCAATAAATGGAAAATGACACTTTTGTGCACCTAAATATACACTGTTGACGCTTTCATACCCTAACTTTTTTTTCTTTTTTTTACACTTTACTTTCATTTTGGGACAACTTTCTTCAGAAATTTCAAAATACGCAAATTACTCCTGAATTGAACCAAAACTAAATCTGATTTAATTCTGGTCCAATTAAAGAGTGTGAAAAGACGAAATTGCCCTCAACTATTCATCAAATTTTCAAAGGTATGGCCCCTTTCAACTATTCCTCTCTTCCTCTTCCGCCACCCCCTCCTCACCGGTGTTTCTCCGGCATGTGGGGAGTACGGTGGAACGACGAGGCCTCAAGAACACCTGCGCCAAGGTGTCCGTTTCGACCCCATCGTCCTCGACCCCTCCTCGTCTTCTCCAGTGATTTTTCGCCGGAGCCGGCCATGGTTATTCCTCTGCAGCCTCCACAACACAAAATGGCGAGCATCGACGAGGTGGGCAGCGGGCTGGAGCATCGACGAGGTGGGCAATGGGCAGCGTCCGAAAGGGTAGAATGCGGTGCTCTGACGATCGTCTCCGGCACAGAATGGCCGGAAAAGAGTTGGAGGGAAAGAGGGAATAAGAAATGAGTTCAAGAATTCAAAATTTTCACTCGCCGGAAAGTGTGCCGGGACATGTCTTCCGGCACACTTTATGATATGTGAAAATTTTGGAACAACTTCGGTCACCTCCACCAACTCCGGTCACTCCGGTACAAAGCCCAGCAGGTAAGCTCCGACGATCGACGATGCTCACGATGCTCCGGCGATCGCTGCCATTATCTCCTGTCATCACCACCGCAGGAGGCTCTGTTTTGATGAAGTAGGAGGGTCCAATAGCATTCACTAGAAAATTTGATGAATAGATGAGGATAATTTCGTCTTTTCCCACTATTTACAATATTGGGCCGGTTCTCTCCATTAGACCAGGAGTAATTTCGGTATTTTGAGAATTTTAGGGGTAAATTGTCTAAAATGAAAGTAAGATATGGAAAAAAGAGAATAAAAAGAGTTAGAGTATGAAAGTGTCAAAAGTGTATATTCAGGTACACAAAAATGTCATTTTCCCTTCAATAAATGATACGAGTTCAGATTTACATTTTCATGTGCTCCTCTTTCAGGGATGATCTTGCATACATGCGGACAAATGGTGTTTCACCATGGGGATTTTCTTGTCCATGTTTTCATTATTTTTATTAGTACGAATAATGAATATTAAAATATGTTGTATGTTTAATATAGTCAGTTGAGTATGTGTGTCATGGTGGCTTGAGAAGTCATGAATATATAGATAGAAAGCCAGTAATTTTATGTGCTAGTGATGTGGGACTACAGTTCTTTATTACAAGTTTTGTATTGTGAAACTCACATTCTGTGTTTCATGATTTGTGTGCTGTACATAGAAGGTATTTATGGGATTAGCTATCTAACTACTTTTCCTTGGCACAATGTCACAAACTACACTTCTATAGTCCCACATCACTAGCACATAGAATTTTCTAGTATTCTCCTCATAAATAGACACAAGTTGGACTGATTGAATCAAGTTGTTATCTCTCCTTTGAGATTGAGAATTGATATGTTATATTAATTAATAATCTTATTTTATTTGGATTATGAACAGTTATTATTGAATTGTTTTTTACTGTCTTCTTTGAGGACTATATTGTGCTACCATGGTCGAGTCAATGTAATTGTCAACTATTGCACAATAATAGGATCCCTCTCTCCGTCAGGTAATTTCTAGTCTTTGAAATTTTCACTTTATGGTCACATATTTTCTGATAAAAGATGCAAAACATTAAGTTGTGCACATAACATTCGGGATATCCTAAACACATAAGAACTTCTTTTCTTATTTGGTTGTTTGGTGTTTTTTTATTGATGTAGTGATTGTTTTTTTATGTTTATGTGTTTTACTTTCAGGGACGGACATGTCGTGCATAAAAAAATGGGGAATAAATATTCTCTTGTCTGGGTTTTCTTTTGGTTTGTCTTTCAGTATGTTTCTTATTTTCATGTGCTCCTCTTTCAGGGGTGGTAAATCTTGCATGCATGCAGGCAAATGGTTTTTGTCACAGGAGTTTTCTTATACTAAGTAGAAAAAATGTTTATTTTTGATGTGCAGTTGAGTATACCCGCCATGGTGGGTTGACAAGACATGAAAATAAAAAGCTGCAAAGTTGGGAATAAGTTTGAAGTGTCCCTCTTCTCTACAGTTCTGCCTTTCTGGATTAGATATGGTGCTTCTATGTGGTGGAGTCAATGTTTTGCTTGTAGATACACTATTTCGTCAACTTTAGAGAGAACTTGGTTGGTTAAATTTAATACTTTTAGTTTATTTTCTTGGGCAGTTGAGTATACGTGCTATGGTGACTTGAGAAGATATGAATATAAAGTTAACAAGTCGGGAATAAATTTGAATTGTCCACCTTCTCTACAGTTCTGCCTTCATGTTTATAACTTGATTCGTAAGATTGAATTATTTTTGATGTAAAGCGTCTACCTAACTTTAAAATGCAGTGATTAAACAAGTTTATGTTTAGCTTGTAGATAAATCATATGGTAAAGAGTAGAGATAACTTTGTTGGGTAGAATAAAAACCACTAATTTCATATCACCTAGTTTTATCGTGGCATTGACGTAATAGAACTCTTTTTCAATGTCTTCTTTCAGGATGAGATATTGTGCTTCCATGGTCGAGTCAATATAATTTTCATCTAATATTTAGAGCAGAGCTTCTTTTCTTTCAAATAAGTTCCCTTTTTTTTATGAGCTGAAATATATTATTGCACTAAAAGAAACAATAAAAAAAATAATAAAGGACAATGAAGGAAAGGCAAAAACAAAAACAAAGAGCCGGAACACTATGGAAAGAGTATAAAACGATATCGAATAAGTTCTCTTAATTAACATGTACACACGAGTGATACCTTTCATCAATTTTCTTAAAATGTAGCAGAGGTTCCATAAAATTTCATTGTTGTTCTATGTGTGAATCTATTGGTTTGATTTACATATTTTTTGTGATGTCTTTTATTAGTCTTTAAAATATTCACTTTATGATTGATGGCAAGGTCACATTGTGGTTGACGACATACGCAAAATATTTCAACTTCAGCTTTAAACTTTTGAACCTGCCAAACGAGTCAAACTTCTGTAAAGTCTCATAATCCCCTTCTGGCCAGTGTACTCATGGGCCAGCATACATTCGAGTGTATCAGGCCTAACAAGTCACCCGCTCTCTCACCCCTACTGGTGAAGGGCGACTTTGTCATCTTTCCCATCAAGTAAGATATGCGCCTATCAATTTGATCGAATTCAAATAGACCTAACAGTCCATACTTGTGAAGTGTTGATGGTCGTCTCTTACTTATGCCGCCCATTGGCAGAACGGCGTGAGAACTCATCTCACCCGAACCATCGCCAGTGGCCTCTAGTAAGACATAGTGATTACCCAATGTCCACGAGTGTATCGATAGGTTCGATATCTCTTGTCTGTCATCTGTATCACTAACCCTTTGTTTGCTTTAAGGCGTATGAGATCACATGGCACATAAAATTGTCATCCTCATTTGTTCGATCTAGTTCCTTAAATTCCGAGTTGACTGATAGGTATTGGTGCGGCCGCACACTTCATCAGTCACACTCATCAAGGGGCCCTGAACCATACCCTTCACCACGTCTCACCGTGGGGAAACAAATCCCTTCGGACGTTCAATGGCCAACGATGTCTGTTATGGCTGCCCTGTTACAGGCAGCGTTGGGACATGTCAAACCAATGGAGTAACTTGCATGTGAGCCACTCGCTCCAAGGTCTTAAGGCAGTGATCACACGACGACGATGAAAAGGATTCCCATGGGTTCCAAAAATTAATTTCATGCAGCGGAATGAATTAACCATGGGAATTGATGAAGAACATATAGATCTTATTGAGAAATTCAGCATACATGTAACTTTTCTAATCTGAAAATTATACCTTTAATCGATGCAAAAACACAAATGAAAATAATGAAGAATTGGACAAAAGGCAATTGAGGAATGATGAGAGGGAGGATTGGCCAATATGGGAGAGAGGGGGAGTGATTGCCGAAAATTTGAGATATTTTTGGTAAAAAAGCATTATGTATTTATCAAAAAATCTGATTTTGAATATCATTTTGATAATTACACAATATACCCATTTAATCTCATAATCACAATTAAGCCCCATTCATGACTTAAAACCCTAAATGGGCTTTAAGCCCATTCAGCCAAATTAAAATTAAAACTCATTTAATTGAGTTCTAATTATGGTTTAGCTAAACCGGTCCAATCTCCCTCATTCAATTTCTTCAACCGTCTAGTTAATAAACATAGGCCAGAAATCAACCAAATCGTTTTCAATTTGACTAAATTGAAAAGCGGATTCTCCCAATTACCATCCATGCTTGTTTGTCACATATTGTACTTAAAGCGCGAGACCCTCTAGGCTCACGACCCGTTGGCAGACTAGTAAAATTACTATTTTACCCTTTCAATCATAAGTGGTCTCTAGCAAGACATTATGATTACCCAACGTTCGTGATTATCGATTATTCGACTTAACCTGTTATCGTAATGTCACAGTCCTTTTATCAAACTGATATCCAGATTGATCAATAGGCATAGAACCGTCACCCTAATTTATCAATCACTGTTTCTTGATATCTGAGATGACTGAAAACTGATACTAAGGTATCACATGCACGGTCGTGCTATTCCTTCAGTCATACTCATCAAGTGGCCTAAACGGATATCTTTCTCATACCGAAGTATGAGTAATAAATCCCTCAGACGCCTTTCGAGTTCACAAATGCAATTAATATCCAAGCCAATCAAAGCCATTATAGCTACCCTTTTATAGGTAACGTTAGACTAGGTCAAACTCAGGTATTCGTTACACAGTGCACACAAAGACTCTTTAGTCTTAGGATATAATGACAAGATACGATCTGTGAGTATCTCACGACAAAATCTATGTTGCATACTCACAATCGGGTTGTCTGATATCATCGACCTGATGATATCTACGATATAACTCCGGCACATACTTTTCCATGATCAGTAGAGCATGATCACTAGGAAACTTTATCGCTTCTGAAGAAGCTTAGCTGATCAGGGACTCATCGAATGCAATTCTTTCTTATCTACAGTTCTACTATAAGTGGTTATACACATAATGACATAGATCAAATTACATTCGATATACTTCTACAACACATTAGTAATATAATGTCTTTTATTAAATCGAAAAATGATGTACATTACAATATAGATTGAGGAATTACATTGGACTAAGGCATAATCCTAACAATCTCCCACTTGCCCCTAGTTCCAACTTAAGTTCCAATCTACCCCCATAGACTTCACATGAGCCTCATTGCTTAGGCTGCGGTAAAGCTTTCGTCAAGGGATCAGCAACATTATCATTAGTCGGTACATAAGTAATCTCCACATCACCATTATCGATATACTCCCTGATAATGTGATGCTTTCTCTGTATGTGTTTAGTTCTGTTGTAGAATCTGGGCTCTTGAGCTAATGCTATGGCCCCCCGAGTTGTCACACAACAAGCTTACCGGATCAGATGCTCGCGGCATTACATTTAATCCGGTTAGAAAGTTTCTAACCCATACGGCTTCCTTAGCTGCTTCTGCTGCATCTATGTATTCAAGCTCTGTTGTAGAATCGGCAGTTGTGGCTTCCTTGAAGCTCTTCCAGCTGAATGCTCCACCATTTAACACGAATACAAATCATGCCTGAGATTTGAAATCATCAGGATCTGTCTGAAAACTAAGCATCAACATATCCTTTGATTGCTAGTTCTCCATCCTTTCCACCATACACTAGGAATGTATCCTTAGTTCTTCTCAGATATTTGAGGATACTCTTGACAGCAATCCAGTGCTCCTGGCCTGGGTTAGACTGATATTTGCTGGTACAGTTTAGTGCGAACGAGACGTCCAGTCTCGTGCATATCATGGCATACTTGATGGATCCCACAGCCGAAGCATATGGGATTTTACTCATCCTGCTCAGCTCATCAGGAGTACTAGGACTCTATTGTTTGCTGAGCTTAATGCCATGCCGCATGGGTATGTATCCCTTCTTAGAATCAAGTATTGAGAATCTTCTCAACAGCTTATCTATGTAAGTGCTCTAACTTAGGCCCAATATTCTTTTGGAACGATCTCTGTATATCTTGATGCCCAAAATGAAAGCAGCATCACCTAAGTCCTTCATCGATAAGCATTTTCCTAACCAAACTTTAACCTCAAGCAAGGTTGGGATGTCATTCCCGATGATCAATATGTCATCGACATATAGCACTAGGAATACAATATTACTCCCACTCACTTTCTTATATACACAAGGTTCACTTTCGTTTTTGATAAAACCGAATTCCCTTACGGCATCATCAAAATGAAGGTTCCAACTCCGTGAAGCTTGCTTCAATCCATAAATGGATCTAAGCAGCTTACAAATCTTTCTGGGATTCCCTGGATCAACAAAACCCTCGGGCTGTGTCATATACACATCCTCTTTTAAGTTCCCGTTAACGAAGGCGGTTTTGACATCCATCTGTCATATCTCATAGTCGTAGTATAATACGGATAGATTTGACCATAGCTACTGGTGAGAAGGTTTCGTCATAATCGATACCTTCGATCCGGCGATAACCTTTCGCAACCAATCTAGCTTTATAGGTCTGAGGTTTTCCATCCATGTCGGTCTTAAGTTTATAGACCCATTTACAGCCGATGGGTTTTATCCCAGAGATTTGATCCACCAAGCACCAGACTTGGTTGTCATACATGGAATTCATTTCCTCACTCATGGCGTTCTGCCATTTTTCGTAGTCTGGACTGGCCAAATCTTGTCTGAATGTTTCTGGATCATCCTGATCCACCAATATCAAGTCATTTCCCTCAGTGGCTAAAAAGTCATATCTGATGGGAACTTGACGAGATCACTCAGACCTTCTTGGACCTTCTGGAATAGGTGTAGGGATTGGTTCTTGATCAATGACCTCTTCTGACTCCTGTATTTATATTCTGACATAGTGGGTTGTTCCGTATCATCTTGAATTTCTTCAAGATGCACGACACTCCCACTAGCACTTTTGGAAATAAATTTCTTTTCAAAAAATACCCCTATTCGAGCAACAAAATCTTTGTTCTCGCTGGGTTTAAAGAAATACCCCCTTGTTTCCTTGGGGTACCCCACAAAGACACACTTATCTGATTTGGGTTCGATTTTATCGCCTAGCAAACGCTTGACATAAGCTTCACATCCCCAAATCTTAAGGAAAGCTAATATGGGTTTCTTCCCGTTACATACTTCGTATGGAGTGCTTTCCAGTGTCTTTGTAGGAGCCCGATTCAAAATGAATGCGGCCGTCTCTAGGGCATAGCCCCAGAAGGAGATAGGGAGGTCAGCCTGACTCATCATTGACCGAACCATGCCAAGCAAGGTCTGATTTCTCCGTTCGGATACACCATTCATTTGAGGTGTTCCAGGCGAAGTCAATTGAGAGAGGATCCCACACTCATTTAAATGACTGTGAAACTCATGGTCCAAGTACTCACCGCCTCAGTCAGATCGAAGCGTTTTCATACTTTTACCAAGCTGGTTTTGTGCTTCATTCTGGAACTCTTTGAACTTGTCAAAAGTTTCTGACTTATGTCTCATAAGATAGACATGCCCGTATCTACTGAAGTCATCAGTAAATGTGACGAAGTAGTGAACACCCCTTCTGTCCTGAGTGCTCATAGGTCCACACACATCGGAATGTATGAGACCTAATAAGTCACTAGCCCTTTCACCTAAACCGGCAAAAGGTGCCTTTGTCATTTTGCCCCTAAGGCATGACTCACATCTCTCAATTGAAGTGAATTCAAACAGACTTAAAAGTCCACACTTGTGAAGTGTTGAGATGCGTTTCTAGCCTATATGGCCTAAACGGCAGTGCCATATCATAGTCTGGTTTAAATCATCGGATTTAACCCTTGTGTTACTTATGTTATAAATTGAGCCAGTGTGAGTGTTTTGAATATTAAGAATATATAAACCACCAACCAATGATGCATTGCAATAAAATATATTATTCTTAAAAATATTGAATATTCCATTATCAATAGAAAAACAATATCCTTCCTTGTCAAGCAAGGATACAAAAATAATATTCCTGCGAAGTGCAGGTACACAATGAACATTGTTTAAAATTAAAACTAGTCCGCTAGGCAAACTGAGACTAACATTTCCTACTGCAGTTGTTAAGACTTGATTGCCATCACCAACTCGTAGGTCCGCCTCGCCCCTGCCCACGTCTCTTCTACTTCCCAGAGCCTGCACATTAACACAAATGTGAGATTCTGCACCAGTATCTAGTACCCAAGAATCTGAAGTAGATTAACTGAGATTGAGCTCAATCACAAATATATCTGATCCTGAAGATGTGGAAGCTCCACTCTTCCTAAGAAACTGCTTGTGTTTCTTACAATCCTTCTTCCAGTGCCACTGTCCTTGGCAATAGAAGCAGATGACATCCTCCTTAGGATTCTCAACAGCCTTGGGAGCTGCTGGACCATTAGGTTGTCAAATCTTCCCCGCTAGGTGCATAGGGGCCTTATCCTTGCCTAGACTGGCTTTCTTGAAGCTCACTTGCTTGTTGACCATAAGAACCTCCTTGGATTTGTCCTTGAGATTCTTTTTAGCAGTCACGAGCATACCATGAAGCTCTGTCACAGTCTTATCCATGTCTTGCATATTATAATTTCCAACGAAATCACGATATGTCTCTGGAAGTGAATGCAGCACACAGTCTGCAGACATTTCCTTATCAACAGGATGACTGAGTCTGGTCAAGTGTTCCAAAAGACGTTTCATCTTAAGGACATGGGGACTGACAGGAGCTTCAGCCTTCAGCTTGCAAGACATCAGTTCACTGAAAGTGTCGTATCTTTCGACACACGCTTTCTCTTTGAACATTTTCTCAATCTCTACCATTAAGGCCTTGGGATCATCGGAAATGTCCAAGAACTGCTTTTGCTAGTCAGGCACCATACTGTCCATCATGATGCACTGCACGTCGATCCGGTCGCTAAGGAATTTCTGGTAGGCATCCCTTAGTGCCCTTGCGGCGTTCAATGCTGGCTCGGCAGGTGGTTCCTAGGTAAGGATATAATACTCACTTTCATACTTGAGAACGAGTCTCAAGTTCTGGTCCCAATCGAGGAAGTTTACGTCGTTAAGCTTATCCTGCTCGATTAGCGACCTAAGCGCGCTGTTACCAGAATGATTCGTGTTTGCCATTTAAATCTACACAGTAAACAAAATTTTAATCAGTATTGATTAAAGTTGAAGTTGGAGATTTAGTTATAATACACTTTTTGATTCCAACATTAGAATCTGAACCAGGATCCTATCATATTCTCAATTGAAGTGAACGAAGGCTCACTGCTCTAATTGAGAGCATCAAGGTAGGAATACATCCATCTACAAGACCAATTAGTTCCTGACTAGGGTTTGTACTGTAAGTACGTGGCATACCCTATACTGATACCCTAGGTCAGTCCTAGCTGACAATCGTAGACAAGTCTACCAAGCTTGAACTATGGACATAACTAATGTGGTTACTACGCGGAGGCGCACGCACCCACACATAACTACCCATCTCATCCAGACTTCTTCTCTATGAATGTTACGCGGAGGCGTACCGACATCAATAGGGTCAAAGCCCTTTTGAGTGCCCAAACTTGGATGGTATCACGCTTGACTTGTAATTACTTGCGTTTAAGTGAATTATAATAGTCTGATTGTATATCGATACAATCTTAATCCGGAATCATCAATTGCAAATTCATGTAAAGATGATCCTTAGCATGTTACATGCAAGTCTGATTAAATACCGGTTTTTTAATCTTTGCATGTGGGTGATAGCTAATCATACATAAACTTGTATATTAAAACTATCATACATTCATACATTCACAACATATAAATGTAACGGTAAATTATGCAAAACTAAGCCCATCTTAAGTTCCTAAGAATCTAGCAAAACTGATCCTAAAGACTTTGTCTTCAAGGTCCAGACTTACTCCATTCTTGTGCACTCCCACTGGCTTCGAGCCTCCTCCAAACTTCAAGTCTTCCTCTTGACTTGTATCTTGCATCGGTCTTCGTGATTACAAATTTAAATAAAATAAATATATTACAAATCACGACACGCAGGCCGTATTTACTACAACCCAAGACTTAGCAACACGCAGGTTGCAAAATCGAAATTAAAAATAAAAGTCTAGAGGGCTTAACATCATGTTATCAAAGATCATGTGATCACTCAGCATGCTTATCAAACAACAAAATTTTTCAAATTTTATCTTTCTTAAGTGTGGAAAAATTCCAGTTTATCGAAACCGGACGATTTAATTAATTAATTGAATTTTAAACCGGTTCATGCTGCTGGTATTGAAACCGAACAAAATCTGAAAAATAAATTTTATTTTAGGACTTTAAATATTCTCGCGAATCGGCCCAACCGAGGTCGCCCGCGGAGGCAACCATAGCGGCCCACGAGGGCTGCCATGGTCGCCCCTTGGGCAGACCCTGATGCCCGCGAGGCAACCATGGTGGCCCGCGAGGGCTGCCATGGTCGCCCGCAAGGGCAGACCGTGGTCGCCCGCGGCAGCGACCATGGTGGCCCACGAGGGCTGCCATGGTCGCCCGTAAACGACCTGGTCGGGCCTTGGTGCCGACCATGGTCTGCCCTAGGGCATTCCATGGTCCACCAAGGGTCTCGACCCTGGTTAGCCATGGCTAACCCGAAACAGCCCCAAAAATTAATTTTTCCAATTTTTCAAAAACAACTAAATCTGAATTTTTTTTAATTCAGTACTTATCGTCATTCAAAGACCATAAGAACATAAAAATAAAAATCAGATCATGCATAATGAATTAAACACAAAACAACTCATGCTCTGATACCACGTAAAGGGATTCCCATGGGTTCTAAAGATTAATTTTGTGCAGCAGAATGAATTAACCATGGGAATCAATGAAGAACATATGGATCTTATTGAGAAATTCAGGATACATGTAACTTTTCTAATCTAAAAATTATACCTTTAATCGATGCAAAAATACAAGTCTAGTGTTTCTCTATCAAGTCCACACAAGCACAATACCTTGGGAGGTTTCTTCACTCTCCCTTGCTAATGAAAATAATGAAGAATTGGACAAAAGGCAATGGAGGAATGATGAGAGGGAGGATCGGCCAATATGAGAGAGATGGGGGAGTGATTACCGAAAATTTGAGATATTTTTGGTAAAAATATAGTGTATTTATCAAAAAATCTGATTTTGAATATCATTTTGATAATTACACAATATACCCATTTAATTTCATAATCACAATTAAGCCTCATTCATGACTTAAAACTCTAAATGGGCTTTAAGCCCATTCAGCCAAATTAAAATTAAAACCCATTAATTGAGTTCTAATTATGGTTTAGCTAAACCGGTCCAATCTCCCTAATTCGATTTCTTCAACCGTCTTGTTAATAAACCTAGGCCATAAATCAACCGAATCGTTTTCAATTTGACTAAATTGAAAAGTGGATTCTCCCAATTACCATCCATGCTTGTTTGTCACATATTGTACTTAAAGCGTGTGACCCTCTAGGCTCACGACCCGTTGACAGACTGGTAAAATTACTATTTTACCCTTTCCATCATAAGTGGTATGTAGCAAGACATTATGATTACCCAACATTCGTGATTATCGATTATTCGACTTAACCTATTATCGTACATGTCACTGTCCTTTTATCAAACCGATATCCAGATTGATCAATAGGCATAAAACCGTCACCCTAATTTATCAATCACTGTTTCTTGATATATGAGATGACTGAAAACAGATACTAAGGTATCACCTGCACGGTCGTGCTATTCCTTCAGTCATACTCATCAAGTGGCCTAAATGGATATATTTCTCATACCGGAGTATGAGTGATAAATCCCTCAGACGCCTTTCGAGTTCACAAACGCATTTAATATCCAAGCCAATCAAAGCCGTTATAGCTACCCTTCTAAAGGTAACGTTAGACTAGGTCAAACTCAGGTATTCGTTACACAGTGCACACAAAGACTCTTTAGTCTTAGGATATAAAGCTACGATATGTGAGTATCTCATGACAGGATCTATGTTGCATACTCACAATCGGGTTGCCCGATATCATCGACCCGATGATATCTACGATATAACTTTGGCACATATTTTGCCATGATCAGTAGAGCATGATCACAAGGAGTTGGTCTCATACTGATCGCTTCCGAAGAAGCTTAGTTGATCAGAGACTCATCGAATGCAATTCTTTCTGATCTACATATCTACTATAAGTGGTTATACACATAATGACATAGATCAAACTACATTCGATACACTACTACAACACATTAGTAATATAATGCCTTTTATTAGATCGAAAAATGATGTACATTACAATATAGATTGAGGAATTACATTGGGCTAGGGCATAATCCTAACAAACGGAGTATGCGTTCATGACTTAATGTATGCGCCATACTCCTAGTCGGGTCGTCCAATATCATCCTCTAGATGATATCCGTGATATGACCTCTAATCTGCAGAACGTGATCATAAGTCATCATCACACTAGTCACTTATGAATAAGAATTCGACCAAGGACTCCGTCAAGCATAACTTTATAATATTTAAAGGTTCTGCTGTTCTTATGTAAACACTAACGACTTTAGATGAAGTTGTCGCTTGACACATTATTATAACACAATAATAATGTAACTGCCTCTTTTATTTCTTAACAAAAGATAAGAGATTACATGGTTAAGACTTGGACTAGGGCACTAGATCTTACACTGGGCTAGGATCACAAGCGCAGACTCCTGACAGACACTATCACGGCACACCGTCCAATTTTCGTGGCTTTACAGAAGTTCAGGTATGCAGTAGTAGATCCGACGATTATCAGAGCACTCATATTTTCTTCCCAGTTTGAGTTTCGATTCAGTATGGGTTGGGTTCAGGCGAGATCTCAATTTGGGACGCTTCAGTACTTCGTATGACCAGTTGTGACATTTTCCCGGGGCTCATTGTGTGGGTTGGGGAGGACATAGCTTATGGAGAGGCTGTTTCTTTTCTCAACCTTTACGCCCCTTCGGTACCCGCCGCGAGGAGGGACTTTTGGGGTGTTTTGAGACAAGTTCACCACTCGGTAGGACAGAAGTTTGCTCTTTTGGGAGACTTCAATACGGTCAGTGATATGAGCAAGGTAGCCAATCAGGCAGTCCAGGCGGATTGGAGAGATTTTGACGCTTTTCTTACGAACTTAGGCCTTATCGACTTCCCAATGTCGAACAAGGATTTCACCTGGTTTGCGCCACGCTCGAGAGCGAGCAGGCTTGACTGTATCCTCCTCAGTCAGGACATGTTGGCTATCTTCGCAGAGCCGATCCTCACGGGGCTGACGAAGATGCTCTTGGATCACAGTGTCAGTCTTTTAGGCACCCAGGAGGCTGATTGGGGACCGAGGCCTAGACGGTTCCTCAACGCCTGGTTGGATCATAGTGATTTCAAGAGTTTTGTGGCGGCAAAGTGGACCTCTTTACATTGACGTTGTGGGCTGCCCAAACTATATGTTTTGGGCGAAGCTCAAACGTCTAAGGTCAGACTTAGCTACCTGGAACATCGAGGTGTTTGGTCACGTGGAGCACCAGATTTCCAAGACCACAGCCAGCATTGAGGCTTTAGATGCTATAGTGGCGGAGAGACCACTTACTGAGGTTGAGTAGAAGGACCGAGGTAGACTCTGGACCGAGCTCTTGGGCTTGGCGAAGTCTCGCGCGGACATTTGGAGGCAGTAGTCGAGGGTTCGCTGGGCTCTTGAGGGGAGATAGGAACATTCGGTACTTTCACAAATGCGCCGCGACGAGAGGCAGGAGGATTCGTATTCAGTGTATGGTTATTGACGGCCAGGAGCAGACACAGCCGGAGCCGATCCGCAGAGATGCAGTTGATCATTTTCAGGCGAGATTTCGGCCAGATCCTATTTCGAGACCTAGTTTGCCGCCACTCCCGTTCCGGAATTTGCCACCGGGGGGTCAGACTTTTTAGAGGAGGAATTCACCGAGGAGGAGATCCTCTCGGCCCTCTCAGAGTGCTAAGGGCCTAAGGCCCCGGGTCTAGATGGCTTCACCATGCGCTTTTTTCGTGAGATGTGGGATGTGGTTAGGGAGGATATGCTCGGTTTCTTCCATGATTTCCACCTGATAGGGAGGATGTGCTCGGTTCCTTCCATGCACTCATATGACATCAGTTCTTAGATCATTCCCTATCATATGAGAGAGTTTGAGGCATTTCGAGAAAATCATTTTCAAAATGTAACTTTACTTACATAATAGAGCAATTTTTGCAATACGAAATTGAAGAATAACATGTCTTCTTTTTTTGGAAAAGCACTCACATGACATTAATTCTTAGGTCATTCTCTATCACATGGGAGAGTTTGAGGGCATTCCTGGAAAATAATTTTTGAAACGTAACTTTACTTACATTATAGAGCCATTTTTGCAGTACGAAATTGAAGCATTACCGGTATTGTTTTTTGGAAAAGCACTCATATGACATTGATTCTTAGGTCATTCCCTATCACATGAGAGAGTTTGAGGGCATTCCGAGAAAGACGTTTCAGAACGTAAGATTTCCTACATTATAGAGTTATTTTTGCAATACGAAATTAAAGTATTATCAGCACTCTTTTATGGAAAAGCACTCATATGGCATTGATACTTATGTCATTCCCTATCATATGGAGGAGTTTGAGGGCATTCTGAGAAAGACATTTCAGAACGTAAGTTTTTTTACATTATAGAGCTAATTTTGCAATATGAAATTAAATCATTACCGGTACTCTTTTTTGGATAAGCACTGATATGACATTCATTCTTAGGTCATTTCCTATTATATGGGAGAGTTTGAGGGCATTCCGAAAAAGTCATTTTCGGAACGTAAGTTTTCTTACATTATAAAGCAATTTTTGCAATACAGTATTGAAGCATTACCGGTCTTCTTTTTTTGAAAAGAGAGCTCTCTTATTGGCCTCTTTCTTCATGAAATGGGGAGGAGAGTGTGGTGAAGTGATGATGGTGATCACCAGCTGAAGGTTTCGAACAGTTTTGAGCCTCTAACCGATCGGCTTGACGAATCTGTGGTGATGCCTGATCGGAAACATGGTTGCTTCGTGGATAGCATCATGGCAGCGTCGGGGCGGGCAGATGGGACTCGTCCAGGTAGCGCGACACGATTGCAAAAGGCAGGAAGGAGATGCCAGCCAGATTGAGATCGAGCTTGATCGAAAACGCAAACGCTAGCGCGAGGGTGCAGGCTACGAGCTTGTCGTTGCAGAGGCCTATTCGCTTCTCCGGCGAGGTTAATCCAGTGTAGGGAAACGAGCAAAACAGGGAGGTCAACGCCAAACGCACAGGATTGGGTTCTGGAAATTCAAAATTTGTGTTGGCGGCTACGACCCTCAAAACCCTAGCTGCGAGACAGCACACGTCCGACGGTGGAGACGCTGAGGGACCTGGTCAGGTGATTCAAGGCACAAGGAGGGTGAATGTCAGAGGCGGACGGAGCCTCAGGGTAGAGATCGTCATTCGAAACAAATCTGAAGGCCTCGTCGCGACCTCGGCAGTGACGGCCAGGGTGTCTTCGATCATCACCGGAGATGTTGGTCGCCCACTCGACGTAGCAGGAGATGCTGATCGTCCTCCTGGCCTCGCAAGTGAGGTTCGTAGTACCAGGCGATTGGGAAGGGCATGGGCAGGGCTAGGAGGTTGTGGTGCTCGCGAGGCTGCTTCGAGGAGGGTTCAGTCAGGGAACCGAGGCAGACGAGAGGTAAGGTGTGGGGAGCGAAGGCACTCAGACGACTTCACATCGGCAGGTCAGCTCTACCGACGTCATCGGCTGCTGCGACACCAGGAGCTGTGGCGGACTCTCTCGGGCCGAAGCAGCAACTTGGGCCTGTACCGGACCGATCCTCCAATTTGGACCCAACAGGTCATGCAAGTGGGCTGATTCGACACCAATCGGGCCAACCCAAACCGATTTTGATTGAGCCGGTCCATACCCCAGCCAGCTCCGGTTCTTTCTTTACTGGTTCCACAGTGAAGCTAGGATCGGCCGGTTCGTCTGACAAGGTACACAATCTGATCAATTGTTCAGAATTTTTTTACTGATTTTCCTGAATAAGTTGAGCTGGTTAATTCGGCGAAGCCAGCCAGTTCTTCTCTGGCCGATCCGAAATGCCCTTTTGATTGTAGGCGTACTGAAATCAAAGAGGGGAAACGACCTTTGACTGCTTTAGCTCACTCCCCCGTTGCTGATAGTGTAGACTCCACAGACCGGACCGCCACTTTGGTGTTTCCGATGGACTCGGCTCCAGCCAATTGTGAGGCCCGAGGCGGCCGGATCATAAAAATTATCACACTTGCGGATCGGAAATTTGAGGAAGCTTCCAAATCCGCGTTTTCGACCCATGTGGATAATTTAGCGGCTCGCCCTTCAGGCTCTTTGGCTGACTTGGCGGACAAGGCTCATGCCGATGGTGAGACCTTAGGCGATCGGGCAGAAAAAATTACCTCACGTAAGGATAGTAAATTTGAGGAGGCTTCCAAATCCGCTTTTCCAACTTACGTGGTAATTTACAGACTCGCCCTTCGATTGTTGAGCTACGAGATCTTTTTCAGAGTTTTGGGGAGATTTTGGAGGTGACGCTCCCGAGAAGACACCGTCAGGCGAGCTACAGTTTCGTTCATCTCGCTACGGAGCAGGCGTATATGGAGGCGAACTCGGCCTTACACGGATCAGTCCTGAGAGGGCGCACCCTTATTGTGGCAGCTGGACGATACTCTTCTACTCCTCGACAGTCACAGTTCGCCACTGCTCGTGGGCCGCAGACCACCGCTCCAGCTACTTCTCGCGAGCCTCGGACTATCAGTTCGGACATCTCAATTCGTAGCCGCGTTTTATTTCACACCTTCTCGCAATGATTCAAGTTCTGTATCCTCGCAATGGCGGTTCGAGATTTTGTTCGATGAGTCCTTCTCTCGGAGATGTGGGGCACAGGCTCGGAGGTGGTCACGATTTCTGATTTGGGACAGCGGGTGTTTTTACTATCCTTCGCTGATGCTAGTGCGATTGACAGACATCGGGCCGATCAATGGGCAGATTGTAACCGGTTCTTACATGGCGGAGTGTTCCGTTGGGTACATATCCGGGGGATCCCGTGTTCAGCTTGGTCATCGGCTTCGATCGAGACGGTTGAAGGCGGTATTGGCAGCTTCATTGTTACTCACCCTGATTCCATCAGCGAGAGGTGCTTCGAGCGTGTTGCAGTACTGGTGCACGTCTCGGATCCCCTCCGGAGATCTAGGGGAGTAGACTGTCGGCTAGGAGAGGGGTCTGTCAGAGTAGGCTTGGAGGTTGTTGGTATCCCCGACATCCCCATCGTGACTCAGGTTGACTCCGACTGAACCTATACCAAGTCCGCGCGGGGGCACTTATACCGTTTGGGCAGGGTTGGGGTAGGGTTTCCTGGGCCGAGGAGTCGGCGGGACTGGCATATCCCACAGTCTCGAAGACCAGTCCACCGAATCGGCCTGATCCGTCTCCAACAACATGTGGTAACCCCTCGTCGCAGTGTATCCTCTCCTATCTAACATCCACCAGATCTAATCGCGAATCCCATCTGTCGGTTTGATAGTTCCAAGAACCGTAAGTAACTCTGCAAACTCTAACCATGCTCTAGCTGGCAGCACCCCTCGGAAGGGAATAGACCATCCCTCAAGAACCTATGCATCACGAACTGAATGGCCCGGGTGGCTCACACGCCGGTAGAGTTTGTGAAACCTGGTCCTCAAGCAAAAATCTCCCAGCCAGCAATCATCCCAGAATCTGACCAGCCTGCCATCACCAAGTCTCCAACGGGCACACCCAGACCCAAGAATATCCCGCAAAGCCCTCGACCCTGAGTGATTCGAGAAAGGTAGCGAGAAAAAATCCCAAGACGACCTGTCCCAACCGTATCTCGCACACTAGATCCTTCTCCACAAGGGATTTGGCTCTGTCGCGAATCGCTAACACCATTTCAACAACAGAGCGCTGTTGACCTCCTGAAGGCGACGAATACCCAACCCTCCTTGTATGATCGGCCTACAAAAAAACTCCCATCTGACCTTCGCAAACCCCCAACGTCCACCTCTGCCTCTCCATAGGAACCTCCTCATAATGGACTCCATCACAACAACAGTAGTTCTGGGAGCCCGGAAAAGAGACATGTAGAAGATAGGCAAGCTCGAGAGGGCCGCCTTAATCAGCGTGATTCGTCCTCCAAAGGAGAGTCTGATCGCCTGCCACAAAGCTAACCTGGTCCTAAACTTGGCCACAGTCGGCTCCCAAGTCACCACCCGTCGGTAATCTACCTCCAAACTAAAACCCAAATAAGGTAGAGGATGCTGCCCGAACACACAATCGAAAGCTCTAGCAAAGCGTCTATCACCACCCTCTTCCAGATTCAACCCCAACAAGACCGACTTGTCGAAGTTGATCCTCAGGCCTGACGCCCACTCAAAATACTGTAAAACCAACCGGAGCTGAAACAACTGATGAGGCTCGGCCTCAACAAATAAAAGGGTGTCGTCTGCAAACTGTAGGTGTGAGACTCTCTCCTCATCACTCACCCGGATCCCCCTAAAAAGCGCAGCCTCCTCTCCACGCTGAAGAAGGAGGTGTAGCCCCTCCACTGCAATAATTAACAGGAGCGGGGATAAAGGGCATCCCTGTCTGACTCCTCTCCTGATGTCAAACTGGCTCGTGGGGGAGCCAGTAACCAGGACCGAAGAAGAGGAGCCCAGACAAGAAGCAATCCAGTGTCTCCACTTAGTGCCAAAGCCCATAGCGGCCATAACGCTCCAAAGGTAACTCCAATCGACCCGGTCAAAAGCTTTCTCAAAATCAAGCTTGACTACTCCCGCCCTGGAGCGTGTTCTACGAACCATGTCAATCAACTCGTTCGCCACCAAGACCCCATCAACTAGCAGTCTACCCCGAATGAAGCCAGACTATACTTCACTAATCAAATCATCAATAAACCGTCTCAACCGTATGGAAAGAACCTTAGCCAAAAGCTTATAAGGTCCCGAAATAAGACTAATCGGTCGGAACTGCACGAAGTCGCGTGGGGTCTCAATTTTCGAAATCAAGGCAATGAAGGAAGTATTGAGGCCCGACCCAATCCTCCCTGTCAGATAAAAATCATGGAAGAAACCGAGGACATCCTCCCTGATCACGTCCCATATCTCGCGAAAGAAGTGCATGATGAAGCTATCTGGACCTGGGGCCTTACCCCCATCGCACTCTGAAAGGGCCGAGAGGATCTCCTCCTTAGTGAAAGCAGCCTCTAAAAAGTCTGAACCCCCCGACGGAAAAGTCCGGAATGGAAGTGGCGGCAAACTAGGGCTCAAAATAAAATCTGGCCGGAATCTCGCCTAGAAATGATCTACTGCAACTCTGCGGATCGGCTCTGGCTGTGTCTGCTCCCGGCCGTCAATAACCATACACCGGATACGACTTCTCATGCCTCTCGTCGCGGCGCATCTGTGAAAATACCGAGTGTTCCTATCTCCCTCCAGAGCCCAGTGAACCCTCAACTTCTGCCTTCGGATGTCCGCGCGAGTCTTCGCCAAGCCCATAAGCTCGGTCCAGAGTCAGCCTCGATCCTCCTCCTCATCCTCAGTAAGTGGTCTCACCCCCACCAAAGCGTCTAAAGCCTCAATACTGGCTGTGGTTCTGGAAATTTGGTGCTCTACGTGACCAAACACCTCGATGTTCCAGGTCGCTAAGTATGACCTCAGACCTTTGAGCTTCGCCCACAACCTATAGTTTGGGCAGGCCACAAAGTCAATGTAAGAGGTCCACTTTGCTGCCACAAAGCTCTTGAAATCACTATGATCCAACCAGGCGTTGAGGAACCGTCTGGGTCTCGGTCCCCAATCATCCTCCTAGGTGCCTAAAAGAATGACACTGTGATCCCAGAGCATTTTCGTCAGCCCCGTGAGGATCGGGTCTGCAAAGATAGCCAACATATCCTGACTGAGGAGGATGCGGTCAAGCCTGCTCGCTCTTGAGCGTGGCCCGAACCAGGTAAAATCCTTGTTCGACATAGGGAAGTTGACAAGGCCTAAGTCCGTAAGAAAAGCGTCAAAAATTCTCCAATCTGCCTGCACCGCCTGATTGGCTACCTCACTCGGATCCCTGACCGTATTGAAGTCACCCAAAAGGGCAAACTTCTGGCCTACCGAGTGATGAACCTGTCTCAAAATGCCCCAGAAATCCTTCCTCGCGGCGGGGACCAAAGGGGCGTGAAGGTTGAGGAAAGAAACAGTCTCTCCAGAAGCTAAGACCTCCCCAACCCACACGATCAGCCCCGAGAAGATGTCGCAGCTAGTCATACGAAGTACTGTAGTGTCCCAAATAGATATCTCGCCTGAACCCAACTTCGATCTTGCCGGACTGAACTGAAACTCAAACTGGGAAGAAAACCCGAGTGCTCTGATGATCATCGGATCTACCACTGCGAACCTGGACTCTTTTAGAGCCACGAAGACTGGACCGTGCGCCGTGATAATGTCTGCTAGCCCAAGAGGCACTCATGCTTTCACGGGTGTAATCCCGATCCGTAACCGCCTTTGCGCGCTGTTTGGGAGGAGAGAGGAGTCAACGCAGCATCTCATGCTTTCCTGCAGCTGGACTAGGAGGTTTTGGAGGGAGATCCACAGGTGGTGGGGGATCCCGTTCTCCACGACTTAGATTGTTCATGACCTTTTCATGGGGTGGAGTGCTAGGATTGCGGACAGAGGAGTGAGGAGGGCTTGGAGCAGACTAATCCCGATAGGTTTCTGGTATATCTAGGTTATCAGGAACAACCAAATTTTCCGAGATGAGGAGCCCTCACCTGGAGAGGCCCTTAGGTTGCTGCAGATACGCTCATACACGCTGGTATAGGCGGACGAGGGTCGTGACATTCAGTCTTGGACGAAGGAGCGTGCTTTTCCCACCTGGTGCACAAACCCGAGGACGGTACTTCGCTCTATTTTGTCTTAGCCCTTTTATTGTTTGCTTTTATCTTTTGTTTTTGGGCTCATTTTCCCCTTTTTTTGGTTGTACTCTTTATTTCTCTTGTCATTTATAATATCATTTATCGCTGATAAAAAAAACTCATATGACATTGGGTGGTTGATCTTTTTTGGTACTTGGCGGTGTCCGGTAGCACCTCCGGCAACTTTCCGACGACCTACGGCAAGGCTATTTTCAGCCTTTTCTTCATCCTATGAGGAGAAGAGGAGGTCGGGAAGGCTATTCCGGCGACCGGCACATTGTTTCCAAAAGTTTTGAGCCACTTTCCAATCAGTTTTGTGAAGCTCCAGATCGGAAACCATGGAGGAGGCAGGAGACCGCATGGGAGAAGACAAGGAAGGGTCGGTCTATCTCTTTGGGATCGAGGGGCAATGTAGATGCTGATGATCGACAACGGGTTGCCAGGAAAAGGACGGATAGGCTCGTTGAAGGGAGATCTGAAAATGGCGAGGGCGGATCAGTGAAGGAGGCTCGACTGCGGGCCCTCTTCACTTCTCCGGCGACGGAGGCGCATCGGATCATTGCCATGATGCCTCTCACACTACTTCCTTGCTGATCAGACGTCAGGATCGGGTTGGGGAATTTTCAAAATAAGTGTTGACGGCTGCAGACTCCACGAACCCTAACCTGGTGGTTTCAGTCAATGGGCTGGGTTAAACCACCAGCACCCGATCGGTTCACCGTGGCTCGGGAGGGATTTATGGGGAACAAAGGTTTGGCTCGAGGCGAACGTGGAGGCCACTCGAGAAGTCGAGCTCTTCCCCCTCGTTGAAGTATAGTGGCAGAGAACTCCTTGAGAAGTCCTCCGACCACCTGGTTGGATGGAAGGTCTACGGTCAATGACGTCCGACCTCCAAGAGGTACTACCGGCACGGTATACGGATCGGAAGCGCTGAGGCGTCTGCGCTCCGGCAGCCAGGCTCCAACAACGTCGAACGAACTTGCAAGGAGCTCGGGCTCGACCTCTAGTGGGACGCGCAACATTGGGCTAGGTCGAGCCCATTTCTCTGCTGGGCTGACACCTTCTGATGGGCTGGACAAAGGCTCTTCTGGTGGGCTTGTCCGGGACAAGCCTACAAATGATGGACTGGGCCGAGGGAAGGCAGCAGCTAATCGTCCCATACCAACACCGGCCCAAACAGACTCTCTGTACTCCGGCTCGACGGACCGATTTCTATTGGAGCAAGGAAAAAAGGTACACAAACCGGCTCATTGTTCAGAAAATTTATTTACTGCTAGCATTTTAATTCCCAAATTGGCCGAGCTTGTTTATCCGGCAAAGCCAGTCACACCTTCTCTGGCCGATTGGAAATGCCCTTCGCATCGTAGGTTTAGTGACATTAGAGAGGGGAAGCGCCTGATGGTCGACTTTGTTGATTCGGCTCTAGCCGATTGTGTTGCCTCAGGAGAGAGGGGCGATAGGGAGGCAGCTGATTCGGAAATTGGAGGAGGCTTCCAAATCCGCTTTTCTGACCTACGTCGGTAATTTACCGATTCACCCTTCCGACACAGAGCTGCGAGGCCTTTTTCGGAGTTTTGGGGAGATTTTGAAGGTGACTCTCCCGAGGCGACATCGTCAGGCGAGATATTCTTGTTCACCTCGCTTCGGAGCAGGCACGTTTGGAGGCAATCTCGGCCTTGCACGGATCGCTTTTGAGATGGCACACTCTCTGTGTGGCAGCTGGACGACACCCACCTACTCCTCGTGAGTCTTAGATTGCTCCTTTGATCACTCATGTTACTCCGCGAGAGCCACGGACTACCCCTTCGATCACCCCGACCCACAACCGCGTTTTATTTCGTTCCTCCTCGCAGCGGTTCCGATTTTGCATTCTTATCAGTAGTGGTTCGGCTGAGAGTGGAGGCGGGTCTTTCGGTTGAGAGTATCGCGGTGGCTGATGTTTGGAGGGTTATTGATCTATTGGGAGGTTCGCTTCCGACTCAGAGTAGAGCTGATATTGCTTTTCTAGCAAGGCCGAGGGCTCCCACTCAGCAATGAAGTTTTTTATCGCATTTTCCCGGACTTGATCGTGTGGGTTGGGGAGGTCATAGCTTCTGGAGAGATCTTCTCCTACCTCAACCTCCATGCCCCTTCAGGTCCCGCTGCAAGGAGGGATTTTTGGGGTATTTTGAGACAGGTTCACCTCTTGGTAGGAAAAAAGTTTGCCCTTCTAGGTCAGGACTTCAACAAGGTATACAACCCGGTTCACTGCTCTGCTAATTTTATTTATGATTCCCCTGGTTTACACGAACCAGTAGAGCCGGTTAATCCAGTGAAGCCAGCCAGTCCTTTACTGGCCGATCCGAAATACCCTTCGAATCGTAGGCTTAGTTGCATTAGAGAGGGAAAGTGTGTGATGGCTGACCCTTTTGATTCGGCTAGAGCCGACCATGTGGTCTCGGGTGAGCAGACCGGTGAGATTTTGGGCGATCGGATCGCAGAAATTAACTCACGTACGGCTCGGAAATTGGAGGAGGCTTCCAAATCCGCTTTTCTGACCTACGTGGGTAACTTACCGACTCGTCCTTCGGACGCAGAGCTCCGAGACCTTTTTTGGAGGTTTGGGGAGATTTTAGAGGTGATTCTCCCGAGACGGCATCGTCAATCGAGCTTCGCTTTTGTTCGACTTGCTTCGGAGCAGGCGCGTATGTAGGCGATCTCGGCCATGCACAGATCGGTTCTAAGAGGCCACACCTTTATGGTGGCAGTAAGACGACACTCACCTACCGCTAGCGAGCCTTGGATTGCTCCATCGACCACTCCAGTTACTTCTTGTGAGCCTCGTACTACCCCCTCGGTTCGAAGCCCCGTTTTACTTCTTACCTCCTCCCAGCGGTTCCAGTTTTGTATTCTTGTAGAGGTTGCCCCTGATTTTGATCGACGTGCCCTACTCTCGGAGATGTGGGCCATAGGCTCGGAGGTGGTCACGATCTCGGATTTGGGGCAATGGGTGTTCTTACTATCATTCGTAGATGCTAGTGCGATTGACTGGCTTCAGGCCGATCAGTGGACAAATCTCCGTCGGTGGATCTTTTTCTACTCGGCTGATTGCGACCGGTTCTTACATGGCGGGGTGTTTCGCTGGGTACACATAAGGGGGATCCCGCTGTCCACTTGGTCTTTAGCTTCAATTGAGACGGTGGCACGTGGTATTGGCAGTTTTATAGTTACTCATCCAGATTCCATTGGCGAGGGGTGCTTCTAGCGTGTTGCAGTATTGGTGCACGTCTCGGACCCCCTCTGGAGATCTTGGGGAGTAGATTGCCGGCTAGGAGAAGGATCGGTCATAGTGGGATTGGAGGTTGTTCACACAACCGACATCCCCACATCACTCGGACTGACTCCGACCTGAACCTATCCCTTGTCCAAGCGGGGGCACTTATACCGTTCAGGCCGGGTTTGTTGGGGTTTCCGGCATCTCAAGCGCAGCAGAGGCAACAAATTTATCCGAGAACCCGCCACAGGATCGTTTGCAAGCAATCGATGAATCATTAAACGAATAAAGATCAGATCTTTTACCTCTCGTAGCGTGAAATCTCCCGATCAAAGATGTACCCTTAGACCCGTCCTCCACGTCTCGCACACACCGGAGATCGACAAACACGAAGCTAGAATTCAACTAGTGGCTACTAGACCACCAAAGAACCTACTCTCACTCTTTCTCTAGCTCCCAAATGTAGCAACTATAGACTTTTGGAGAAATAGCCAATATTGCAAGAATGCATTGGGGAGGCACTCACCCTTGGCCTCTTTTTATAGGCTTGGGTGAGTGCATAGGGGTTTTTCCCGTTAGGCCTATGTGACGATCGTCACACCAGGGGTGCGATTGCCACCCTCCACAAGTGTTGGTGGCGATCGCCACTACACTTCGTGGCGAATATTTCTATTCTCCTTTTGGACCTCTTGAGTCCCATCGAGTAGGCTTCGTTTCTCGCTCATGGCGTGCGACCCTGTAGGCCCATGACCCATTGGCAGATCGGCGTGAGATACCATCTTACCCGATCCATCACTAGTGGCCTCTAGTAAAACGTAGTGACTATCCAATGTCCACGAATGTATTGATTAGTTCGATATCTTCTTTCTGTCATATGTATAACAAACCATTTGT
This sequence comes from Geranium rotundifolium, assembly GCA_963920655.1. NCBI lineage: Eukaryota > Viridiplantae > Streptophyta > Magnoliopsida > Geraniales > Geraniaceae > Geranium > Geranium rotundifolium. Next base: position 12,145,451 of record OY987322.1, on the reverse strand, counting down.
TTGCTTTAAGGCATATGTAATCGAATGAGGCATAGAGTCGTCATCCTCATGTATTCGATCTATTTCCTTAAATTCTGAGTTGACTGATACATATTGGTGCGGCCGCACACTTCATCAGTCACACTCATGGCAGCGAGCCAAGCACACACGTTGTCACTAAGCTCGATCCTTGACAAGGAGAAACTTAGTGGAATGAACTTCCTTGACTGGAAGCGTAACTTGAGAATTGTACTCAAGCACGAGAGAAAGGAACATCTGCTTGATGAGCCCATACCCCGAATGCCAGATGCGGGTTCTACGAGGAATGTTTGGGACGCTCACAATGGAGGCTGACCTCCAGAAACAACTAATGGATCTTGGTGGGAACTCATACGCCATAATGGAACAACTCAAGAAGATGTTCAAAGAGAAGGCTAGAACCGAAAGATTCAAGTCTGTCAAGGGCTTGATGTTCACCAAGATGCCATCTGGAGAGTCAGTCATCCGTCATGTGCTGAAAATGAAGGGTCAGTTCCGGCTACTTCTCACGAGCCTCGGATTGCTACATTGGCCGCTCCGGCTACTTCTCACGAACCTCGGACTACCCCCTCGACCGTCTTGGTTTGGAGTCGCGTTCTATTCCGTACCTCCTCGCAGCGGTTCCAGTTTTGGGTTCTCGCAGTTGAGGTCCGCGATTTTGAGCGACGAGCTCTTCTCTCGGAAATGTGGAGCACAGGCTCTAAGGTAGTCACGAATTCAGATTTGGGGCAGCGGGTGTTTTTTCTATCTTTCGCAGATGCTAGCGCGATTGAATGGCTTCAGGCCGATCAGTAGGAAGATCTCCGTTGGTGGTTCTTCTTCTACTCGACTGATTGTGACCAGTTCTTACATGGTGGAGTGTTTCGCTTGGTACATATCCGGGTGATTATGCTGTCAGCTTGGTCGTCGGCTTCGATCGAGACGGTGGCAGGCAGTATTGACAGCTTCATCGTTACTCACTCATATTCCATCAGCGAGGGGTCTTTTGAGCGTGTTGTAGTATTGGTGCACGTCTCGGATCCTCTCCGGAGATCTTAGGGAGTAGATAGCCAGCTAGGAGAGGGGTCGGTCATAGTAGGCTTGGAGGTTGTTGGTATCACTGACATTCCAACCTTGACTCAGGCTGACTCTGATCTGAACCTATCCCCTGTCCACACGTGGGCACTTATACGATTCGGGCAGGGTCGGGGTAGTGTTTCGTGGGCCGAGGAGTCGGAGACTTTGGGGGGGGGGGGGGGGGGGGGGGCAGACGAAGGTTCTAGGGGAGCAGATTATTACTCATGAGGAGGTTTTGGAGACACATGCTGATGCTCAGAGGACGCAGGTTGTTATTCAGGAGGAGGTTATGGAGACACAGACTGAGGCTCAAAGTGAGGTTCTGGGGGCCCAGATTATTGTTCCGGAGGTTTTGGAGGCGCAATCTAGAGCTCAGGGGGTGGCCACAGCACGGGAGGCGGTGTGCTTCGTTCGGACTCCGATGTCCCCTCCGACGCCCTACCTGAGGATTGTTGACCTTGATTCTACTCGGATCGGTGAGAGGGACCTTTGACCCCTGATTCGACGTCCAGACCTTTGACCCATGATAATCATGACAGTGAGGGCGAGCTACCAGGGAGAGACGAGGACTTCGTAAGGGTGGGTTCGTCATCGACCTTGAGGCCGATCTCCACGGATAGTTTGCGCAGGGGCTACTCTTTGGAGGGGATGCGCTCCTTTTTCTCTGTAGGGAGGCGCCCGAGATCTTCAATTTATGTGATCCGGGTTCCACGTGCGCCTATCAGGATTGTCTGCGGTAGGACCCAGCCCAGACAGTTACGGTTCCCGGGATCTCAAGCACGGCGGAAGCGGCAAATTTAACCGAGAACCCGCCACAGTGACGTTTGCAAACAATAGATGAATCATAAGAAAGAGTAAAGATCCGATATCGGTTCCTTTATGTCTCGCACACACCGGAACTCAACAAACACGAAGCTAGAATTCAACTAGTGGCTACTAGACCATCAAGGAACCCACACACTCTTTCTCTAGCTCCCAAATGTAGCAACTAGAGACTTTTGGAGAAATAGCTAATATTGCAAGAATGCATTGTGGAGGCACTCACCCTTGGCCTCTATTTATAGGCTTGTGTGAGTGTCTTAGGGCTTTTCCAGTCAGATGTCGCAATTGCCACATTTGTTGGTGGCGATCGCCACACCCAAGGTGACGATTGCAACACTCCACAAGTGTTGGTGGCGATCGCCACCCCATAGGTGGTGATCGGAATTACACTTCGTGGCAAATATTTCTATTCTCCTTTTGGACCTCTTGAGTCCCATTGAGTGGGTTTCAGTTCTCGCTCATGGTGTGCGACCATGTAGGCCCGTGACCCATTGGCAGATTGGCGTGAGATCCAATCTCACCCGATCCATCACTAGTGGCCTCTAGTAAGACGTACTGATTACCCAATGTCCACGAGTGTATCGATCGGTTCGATATCTCCTTTCTGACATCTGTATCACTAACCCTTTGTTTGCTTTAAGGCGTATGAGATCGAATGAGGCATATAATCGTCATCCTCATGTATTCGATCTAGTTCCTTGAATTCCGAGTTGACTGATACGTATTGGTGCGGCCGCACACTTCATCAGTCACACTCATCAAGGGGCCCAGAACCATACCCTTCACCACGTCTCACCTGTAGGGTTTTGGAGCGTTCTAGATCGTCGAGATAGCGGAAGCATTATAAGAAAATCTACTCCAAACCTTGTCCAAGAACATAAACCATTAAATCCCAAAGCAAAATCTATTCCACAAGATATTTACCTTTAAGTCTTGTATGAATCGATAAAGAAAACGTTCGGATCTTCTTCTCTAAAGCAAGTCCACACGAAGGGGATGATCTTGATGATCCCTCACTTAATTGCCTACTAGAACAATTAAATGAAGAACAAGAGAGCAAGAACAAGAGGAGGAAGAGGGTGGTCGGCCAAGCTAGAAGAGAGAGAGGTATTTGTGAGTTTTTTTGATTAAATGAATAATGAATTAAAGTCTTGTATTTCAATTCATCATCCAGTCTCACAAGCATGGGTTAAAAGTGATTGGTATGGGCTTAAAAGTGCTTTAACCCATACCCCTTAAATCACTCACCTCTTAATCCACAATCACCAACTAAGCATGGTGTTGTGTGGCCCCCACACATGGACCCACCATGTGGGCCGGCCAAGAGGTCTTGTTGGGCCCTTAATGGGCCGGCCATGAGGCTTCATGGGCCGAGCCCAATGGGCCCTCCCGTGTTGTCTCATGCCGTGTCCAAAAGTCGCCCGACCCTTTTTTCGTCACTTATCAAACAAAGTCCGACGCGATATCGACGAAAAACTCAGTTTTTCTCGATTCGCTAATTATTCTCTCAAACCGAACCTATGGCACAAAACCTCCAGTTTTGTCCATATATTACTCCTCAAGAAACTTCAATGTTTCCTTGTCTCAAGTTATCCGTCTTGAATGTGTGTGACCCTCTAGGCTCATGCCACCGTTGGCAGATCGGCGCCAAAGATCGCTCTTGCCCGATCCATCATAAGTGGTCTCTAGTAAGACATTATGTTACCCAAGGTGCATGACGATCGATGATTCGACTTAACCTTGTGCGTACAAGTCACTATCCTATTATCTCTAGATATCCTGATTGATCACAAGGCATAGAGTCGTCACCCTTGTTTAATTAATCATTTTTACTTGATATGCGAGATGGCTGAGAACTGATAACCCGTATCATTGGCATGGCCATGCTCTTACTCTCAGTCAGTCTCCATCAAGAGGCCCTTTTAACGGATATCTTTCCCATACCGTAGTATGAGGGATAAATCCCTTAGCCGTCTTTCGTGTCACTCATGCAACCCGTTCCGCCACCCAATCATGCCCTTTATAGCAATCCTTTTACAGAAAGCGTTTGGCGCAAGTTAAAGCCGTATGATCACAAGGACTCCTTGGTCTAAGGATGTCGTGACAAGCTATCTCATTTGAATATGTTCATGGCTTAATCTATGAAAACACTATTCAAAGCGGGTCGTCCGATATCAATCACCTCATGATATCTATAATATGATTCCAGGATCCCTCATCCCTATGACAAGTAGAACTACGTCATTAAGAACCATCCTCATACTGGTCGCTTTAAGGAAGCATAGGTTGACCAGGGACTAGTTAAGTGTGATCCGTACAGATTTATGGTTCTACTACTTTAGTGGTCATAAATCAGATCATGCTTAACATATTACTTCAACACATAAGTAATACAAAGCCATTTTATATATATATATATATATATATATATATATATATATATATATATATATATATATATATATATTACAAACGATGATATTGTACATAGACGTTTACAGGCTAATAGCAATTGGACTAGGGCACAAATGCTATCAATCTCCCACTTGCCCTTAGTTCCAATCTAAGTCCCAGTCTATACCCATTGACCTAACATGTTTATCATGTTTTTCTTGTGGAAGAGCCTTGGTCAAGGGGTCGGCTGTGTTATCATCAGTTGCAACGTAGTGGATCTTCACGTCACCTCTAGCAACTATGTCGAGGATGATGTGATACTTTCTGAGTACATGTTTGGATCTGTCATGTGCCCTGGGTTCCTTAGCTTGCGCAATGGCCCCGGTGTTGTCACAATATAAGTCTACTGGGTTAGACGGGTTTTTAATTACACCTAACCCAACCATGAAACTCCTGATCCATACAACCTCTTTTGCCGCTTCAGATGCGGCAATGTACTCAGCTTCGGTCGTAGAGTCGGCAATGGTATCCTGCTTCTTGCTTTTCCAACTGAATGCTCCACCGTTCAACGTAAACACATATCCCAACTGACTCTTAAAGTCATCGGGGTCTGTCTGGAAACTAGCGTCGACATATCCTTTGACGACGAGATCATCATTTCTCCCCCCGTATACAAGAAAGACGTCTTTGGTTTTTCTCAAATATTTGAGAATCGCCTTGACAGCCATCCAGTGTGCCTCACTGGGTTTGGATTGATGTCTACTGGTACAGCTTAGGGCAAACGAGACATCCGGTCTCGTACATATCATGGCATACATTATAGACCCTATAGCCGAAGCATATGGGATCTCATTCATTCTTGCTAGCTCTGCAGGTGTCTCAGCACACTGCTTCTTGCTAAGCTTTATGCCATGACGCATGGGCAGCAACCCTTTCTTTGAATCTTGCATTGAGATTCGTCTCAACACTTTGTCTATGTAGGTGCTTTGACTTAAGCCCAAGACCCGCTTGGCACGGTCTCTATATATCTTGATCCCCAAGATGTAAGAGGCCTCACCTAAGTCCTTCATTACGAAACACTCACCTAACCAAGTCTTTGTTAAGAGCAAGGTAGGGACATCGTTTCCAATGAGCAGTATGTCATCAACATAAAGCACCAAGAAGACTATATTGCTCCCATTTGCCTTTTTATACACGCAAGGTTCATCATCGTTTTTGACGAAGCCAAACTGTTTCACTACTTCATCAAAACGCTGATTCCAACTCCGAGATGCTTGCTTCAAACCATAGATTGATTTGAGCAACTTGCAAATCTTTCCCTTATTCTTTGGATCCTCAAAACACTCAGGCTGGGACATACAAACGTCCTCAGCTAACCTCCCGTTGAGGAAGGCGGTTTTGACATCCATTTGCCATATCTCATAGTTGTGATACGCTGCTACGGCAAGTAGAATGCGGATAGATTTGACCATAGCTACTGGAGAAAAGGTCTCTTCATAGTCAATTCCGTGGATTTGTCTATAACCTTTTGCTATCAGTCTTGCTTTATAGGTCTGAGGTTTGCCATCCATGTCTATCTTTATTTTAAAGATCCATTTACACCCAATGACTTTTACGTCAGGGGTATGATCCACCAAGTCCCACACTTGATTATCTGACATGGATTGCATTTCTTCCCTCATGGCTTCCAGCCATTTCTCAGAGTCGGTTCCGTCCAAGGCCTCTCGGAAGGTAGCTGGATCATTGTCCACTAATACTAAACCATCACCTTCAGTTACTAAGAAACCGTATCTGACAGGTGCATGACTTATCCTTTCAGACCGACTCGGACCGTCCTCATTAACTGTAGCTATTGGTTCTTGCTCAACGACCACTTCTGGCTCTACTTCTTCTAGTGGGTCGTCTAGTGGTTCCTGAATAACTGTCTCATCTAGAACTTCATCAAGATGAACAGCCCTCCCACTGACTGTCTTAGAAATGAACTTTTTCCAAGAATATCCCACCTCGAGCAACAAAAACTTTATTTTCGCTCGGTTTGTAGAAGTAGTATCCTTTTGTTTCTTTTGGATATCCGACGAAAGTGCATTTATCTGATCTCGGTTCGAGCTTGGTTGCAAGCAACCGTTTTACATAAGCCTCGCAACCCCAGATTTTTAGGAAAGACAAAACGGGTTCCTTCCCGTACCATTTTCCGAATGATGTCCCTTCCACTGCTTTCGACGGAGCCCTGTTTATTATAAAAGCGGCCGTTTGCAGAGCATAACCCCAGAAGGAGATCGGGAGATCAGTGAGACTTAACATTGATCGAACCATATCTAACAATGTTCGATTCCTCCGCTCGGACACACCATTAAGTTGCGGTGTTCCTGGCGGAGTCCACTGAGATAGTATTCCACCTACAGTAAGATAACTAAGAAACTCCTCGGATAAGTATTCTCCACCCCGATCAGAACGGAGTGCCCTGATACTCTTTCCGAGTTGGTTTTCTACTTCAGTCCTAAACTCTTTGAATTTATCAAAAGCTTCGGACTTATGTCTCATGAGATAGACATAACCATATCTACTGAAATCGTCAGTAAATGTGATAAAGTAGCCTCAACCACCTCTTGCTGGTGTACTCATTGGTCCACATACGTCTGAATGTATTAGACCCAATAGATCACCTGCCCTCTCACCTAAACTAGTGAAGGGCGCTTTAGTCGTCTTGCCCATTAAACAAGCTTCGCATCTATTAATCGTTTGGAATTCAAATTGACTTAGAAGTCCGCGCTTATGAAGCGCTGAGATGCGTTTCTCATTTATGTGACCTAGACGACAATGCCAGATAAGAGTTTGGTCTAAATCATTAGCTTTAAACCTCTTAGCATTTACATTATAGAGCATGTTGGATCTCGAGTTTTGCATATTCAATATGTATAAACCTCCAACAGTGTGAGCATTGCCATAATACATGTTGTTGCGCATAATATCAAAAACCCGTCTTAATATTAAAATAATAACCCTTTTTCAAGAAGAGAAATTGAGATAATATTCCTGCTGAAAGCAGGTACGCAAAACACATCATTAAGTTCAATTACAAGCCCACTGGGCAAAACAAGGTTCACAGAACCCACGGCAGTTGCGGCAACTCTGGTATTGTTCCCAACTCTTAGGTCCACCTCGCTTTCCCCCATATCTCTTCTACTGTGTAACACCTGCATATCCGCACAGACATGAGACTCAGCTCCAGTGTCAAGTACCCAGGTATTAATTGTAGAAAGATATAACTCTAATGGAATACCTGATGAAGCAGCGGCCCCACCGCCCTTCTTCTGGTCCTCCTTCATCTGCTGACAGTCTTTCCTCCAATGACCAGGCTTTTGACAGTAGTAACAGACCAACTCTTTTGCCTTCCCTTTGCCTTGTACGGGCATGGGAGGTCTAGGAATAAATGGTCGTCTGTTCTTCCCTGTCAGGTGCTTTGGGCCTTTACCCTTGCCACCACCAGCTTTGAAGCTGGGTCCCTTCTTGACCATAAAGACATTTTTGGGCGAACTGCCCCTTATGCTCTTCTCGGCAGTCACTAGCATGTTGTGCAACTCCGACGCGGTCTTGTCCATATCATGCATGTGATAGTTCATGACAAACAAACCATATGCATGAGGAAGGGATTGCAGAATAAAATCCGCAGTCATTTCCTTTTCCATAGACATACCGATACTAGTCATATGGTCAAAATGCCCCTTCATCTGTAGGACGTGAGGACCTACAGAGCTGCCTGCTGACATCTTGCAAGCAATGAGTTCTCGGAGAACAGTGTATTTTTCAATACGTACTTTCTCCTTGAACATATCCTTGATTTGTGCAAACATTGCAAACGGATCATGGGATAGCTCTATAAACTGGTTCTGGAGGTCCGCCTCCATGCAGCCCAGCATGACACACGCAACGTCGATAGAGTCGCTAAGGTGTTTCTGGTATGCATCCTTAACGACCCTCGTTGCGTTGGCAGCTGGCTCCTCAGGGATAGCCTTATCAAGGACGTACTCCCTGCGTTCCAACTTTAACACAAGTCGTAAATTTCTGTCCCAGTCCAGATAATTTGTTCCATTGAGTTTACACTTTTCGAGTATAGTCCTCAATGACAAATTAGACGAGTTTGTTGAATTACTAGCCATTTCTACACGAAGAAAGTAAATTTAATCAGAATGGTTGAATAAATTTACGAAGATCCGAATTAAACACCAACCATAAGATTCTAAGATTTAGAATCTTAAACCAAGATCCCTTATTCGTCATCTTCTTCTCTAAAGCAAGTCCACACGAAGGGGATGATCTTGATGATCCCTCACTTAATTGCCTACTAGAACAATTAAATGAAGAACAAGAGAGCAAGAACAAGAGGAGGAAGAGGGTGGCCGGCCAAGCTAGAAGAGAGAGAGGTATTTGTGAGTTTTTTTGATTAAATGAATAATGAATTAAAGTCTTGTATTTCAATTCATCATCCAATCTCACAAGCATGGGTTAAAAGTGATTGGTATGGGCTTAAAATTGCTTTAACCCATACCCCTTAAATCACTCACCTCTTAATCCACAATCACCAACTAAGCATGGTGTTGTGTGGCCCCCACACATGGACCCACCATGTGGGCCGGCCAAGAGGTCTTGTTGGGCCCTTAATGGGCCGGCCATGAGGCTTCATGGGCCGAGCCCAATGGGCCCTCCCGTGTTGTCTCATGCCGTGTCCAAAAGTCGCCCGACCCTTTTTTCGTCACTTATCAAACAAAGTCCGACGCGATATCGACGAAAAACTCAGTTTTTCTCGATTCGCTAATTATTCTCTCAAACTGAACCTATGGCACAAAACCTCCAGTTTTGTCCATATATTACTCCTCAAGAAACTTCAATGTTTCCTTGTCTCAAATTATCCGTCTTGAATGTGTGTGACCCTCTAGGCTCATGCCACCGTTGACAGATCGGCGCCAAAGATCGCTCTTGCCCGATCCATCATTAGTGGTCTCTAGTAAGACATTATGATTACCCAAGGTGCATGACGATCGATGATTCGACTTAACCTTGTGCGTACAAGTCACTATCCTATTATCTCTAGATATCCTGATTGATCACAAGGCATAGAGTCGTCAACCTTGTTTAATCAATCATTGTTACTTGATATGCGAGATGGCTGAGAACTGATAACCCGTATCATTGGCATGGCCATGCTCTTACTCTCAGTTAGTCTCCATCAAGAGGCCCTTTTAACGGATATCTTTCCCATACCGTAGTATGAGGGATAAATCCCTTAGCTGTCTTTCGTGTCACTCATGCAACCCGTTCCGCCACCCAATCATGCCCTTTATAGCAATCCTTTTACAGAAAGCGTTTGGCGCAAGTTAAAGCCGTATGATCACAAAGACTCCTTGGTCTAAGGATGTCGTGACAAGCTATCGCATTTGAATATGTTCATGGCTTAATCTATGAAAACACTATTCAAAGCGGGTCGTTTGATATCAATCACCTCATGATATCTATGATATGATTCCAGGATCCCTCATCCCTATTACAAGTAGAACTACGTCATTAAGAACCATCCTCATACTGGCCGCTTTAAGGAAGCATAGGTTGACCAGGGACTAGTTAAGTGTGATCCGTACAGATTTATGGTTCTACTACTTTAGTGGTCATAAATCAGATCATGCTTAACATATTACTTCAACACATAAGTAATACAAAGCCGTTTTATATATATATATATATATATATATATTACAAACGATGATATTGTACATAGACGTTTACAGGCTAATAGCAATTGGACTAGGGCACAAATCTAGAGGTTCTATTGTTCTTGTGTAAACACTAATGACTTTAGATGAAGTTATCGCTTGACACATTACCACAACACAATAATAATGCAAATGCCATTCATTGTTAAACGGAAAATTTTACAGAAAAGACTTGGACTAGAGCACAAGCTCTTACAATCTTCCACTTGCCCCTAGTTCCAATCTAAATCTCAACGTAAACCCATTGACCTTACATGATCTTCATGTTTAGGCTGTGAGAGAGCCTTTGTCAATGGGTCGGTTGCATTGTCTTTTATCGCAATCTTACAAATCTTCACTTCACCTTGTTCGATGTATTCTCGAATCAAGTGGAATCGCCTCTGTACATGTTTGGATCTGGCAGTGTTGTCTCAGTACAAGTTCACTAGATCGGAAGAATTCTTCATTACGTCCAATCCTGCCATGAACTTCCGGATCCACACAGCCTCTTTTACGCTTCTCGAGCAGCTATGTGCTCAGCTTCTGTGGTAGAATCTGCAACGGTCGGCTGCTTGAAGCTCTTCAAGTTGAAAGCCCCACCGTTTAGTATGAAAACGAATCCAAACTGTAACCGTGAGTTGTCCGAGTCAGTCTGAGAACTGGCGTCAACGTATCACCTCTACCTCCTCATCTCTTCCCCCGTAGACCAAGATGGCATCCTTTGTCCTCTTTAGGTACTTCAGGATCGTCTTCATTATTATCTAGCGGTCCTCTCCGTGGTTAGATTGGAATTTGCTTACGCAGGAAAGGGCATAAGAGACATCAAGTCTCGTGCAGATCATGGCGTACATGATGGATCCTACTGCTGATGCATAGGGAATTCCACTCATGATGGATTCTACTGCATGATGGATTCTACAGCTCAGCAGGTGTTGTAGGACACTGAGTCTTGCCTCTTCACTCCTTGTCTCATGGGAAGGAATCCCTTGTTGGATTCGTGTATCGAAAATCTTTTCAAGATCTTGTTGATGTAAGTCCAATGGCTTAGCCGAATGATCCTCCTCGGGTGATCTCGATAAATCTTGATCCCCAGGATATATGCGGCTTCGCCTAAATCCTTCATCTCGAAACACTTCCCTAACCAAGCTTTGGTGGCTTGCATGGTGGGGATGTCGTTTCCGATAAGGTGTATGTCATCTACTGTCAATCAGGGTAAATTTGGGCTAGTATTATATTAGGCCCATTAGAGATAGTATTATGGAAAGCCCATAAGGGTTTAGGTTTGAGTATTACTAGTTTGGTTTATATTCCTATTGTTCTCTATATAAAGGAGTCTCCTCTATGTAATTCACAACCAATTTGAGAAAGAAAGTACAATAAAATACATATTGTTTCATAAAGATTGTCATGATATCAGAGGCTCTCTAAAAAAATTCGATCTTGTTTCAATTTTCGAGCGAGTTTTGCTTTGCCCACTCGTTAATTATGTTTTAGCGGGTGGGCGAGGCATTATAAATCCGTCATCCAGCATCCACCAGCATCATCCGCCATCATCCGCCATCCAGATCCATTATCCGTCATCCGCCATGATCCGTCAACCGCCGTCATCTGCCATCCGCATCCGTCATCTGATCATCTGTCATCCGATCATTCGTCATCCGCCATCATCCGTCATCAATCATCCATCATCTGATCATCCACCATCCAGATCCGTCATCTGTCATCCGCCATCCGCCATCCAGCATCCGATCATCTAGTTTCCTTTCTACCTGATTTGCTCCAATACCCCGTTTGCTACCAAGATTTTCGGCCAATTTTCTTTGTTCATCAACATGATTTAGGTGTTTTCTCGAGACGTTTGGTTTATTTCATATTATTAGCCTCCCTTAAATGTGGGAGGATGTGCTAAAGCCGTAGCGCATTCGGTATCTATCTCTAAATTCGGTATCTCCGTATCCGGTCTTCACCTCGGTTTCCAGTTCTGTCTCTGGTCTTCGTATTTGGTCCATCTCCGACATCTGTATCCGGTCTTAGAATTAGGGATCAATCCCCAAAACCTCCAGGCTCCGGTCTTTTTCAAAATTGGGTATAAATTCCCAAAGCCTTCAGGCTCAGGTGTCTGTCTTCGAGTTTTCGAGTTCAAGCACCAGTCATCGTCACTTCAACGCCATTGCCGTCATGTGCTGCTATTGCATCAGTTTTTTTCGTAATCAAATTGATGTTGGTCGACCCACATCAATTTGAGGGGGGGAGGGGGTGTCAATCAGGGTAAATTAGGGCTAGTATTATGGAAAGCCCATTAGGGTTTAGGTTTGAGTATTACTAGTTTGGTTTATATTCCTATTGTTCCCCATATAAAGGAGTCTCCTCTATGTAATTCACAACCAATTTGAGAAAGCAAGTACAATAAAATACATATTGTTTCATAAAGATTGTCATCTACATACAACACTAAGAATACGACTGCACTTCCATCTGCCCTCTTGTACACGCAATGCTCGTCTTCATTTTGCATGAAACCAAATTCTTTTATGGCTTCATCAAATCGACGATTCCAACTCCGAGAAGACTGCTTCAATCCATAAATGGACCTCTGAGCTTACAAATCTTTCCTGCTTTCTTTGGATCGACAAAACCCTGAGGTTGGGTTATATACACGTCCTCATTTAGCTTCCCATTGAAGAAATCAGTCTTGACTCCATCTGCCATATCTCATAGTCGTGATATGCAGCTAATGCGAATAAAATCCGGATCGATTTGACCACAGCCACTGGCAAGAAAGTTTCATCATAATCAACTCCATGGATTTGCCTAAAACATTTCGCAACCAGTCGGGCCTTATAGGACTGAGAACTCCATCCATGTCGTGTATGATCTTAAAGATCCATTTGCAACCGATGGCCTTAACACCAGGGGTTGGATCCACCAAGTTCCAAACTTGGTTGTCATACATGGATTTCATCTCCTCCTTCATCGCGCTTAACCATTTCTCGGAATCAGAACTCCCCATGTCTTCTTGCTAGGATGTCGGATCATCACAATCCACAATCAATAAGCCACCACCCTATGTTACATAAATCCGTATCTGACGAGTCCTTTCCGAACGCCGTGGGGCTTCAAGAACTATGTTGGGCACTTCATGTGCCTCTTGTTCTAGCTCAGGCTCTACCTCTATATTGTCTAGGTGGGGATCCCGAAATTCTTCAGGATTCTCAGTACTCGTGCCATCTCGGATCTCTTCCATATGTACAGTCCTCCCACTGGCTGTTTTGGAGAGGAATTAATTCTCCAAAAAGACACCTTTCCGAGCAACAAATACTTTTTTCTCGTCGGGTTTGTAGAAGTAGTACCCAAAAGTCTCTTCCGGGTACCCTGCGAAGATACACATGTCAGATCTTTGATCGAGCTTGTCTGCCATAAGGCGTTTGACGTAAGACTCGCAACCCCAAATCTTAATGAACGACAACTTGGGACGTTTCCCACTCCACACTTCTTATGGCGTTGTCTCCACCGCCTTTGTTGGTGTCTAGTTCAGAATGAACGCAGCTGTCTCAAGAGCGTATTCCCAAAAGGATACGGGGAGATCTGTCTAACTCATCATAGAGCGAACAATGTCCAACAAGGTTCGGTTTCTCCTTTCGGACACACTGTTCAATTGAGGTGTTCCTGGCGGAGTCCATTCAAATAATATCCCACACTCTCCTAGGTGGTCGATGAAGTCTTGGGTCAAGTATTCACCACCTCGGTCTGAGCGAAGTGCTTTAACTTTCTTCTCAAGTTGATTCTCAACTTAAGCCTTAAACTCTTTGAACTTGTCAAACGAGTCAGACTTATGTCTCATAAGATAGACATAACCATATTTACTGTAATCATCAGTAAATGTGATAAAGTATCTGAATCCCCTCTTGGCTTGTGTACTCATGGGCCCACATACGTCAGTGTGTATTAAGCTCAACTAGTCACCCACCCTCTCACCCCTACCGGTGAAGGGCGACTTCGTCATCTTGCCCATCAAACAAAATTTGCACCTATCAATTTGTTCGAATTCAAACGGACTTAACTGTCCACACTTGTGAAGTGCTGATAGTCGTCTCTCGCTTATGTGGCCCAGACGAAAGTGTCATAATCGAGTCTCACTCGATTCATCAACCTTGAGCGTTTTGGTATTCACATTGAATACCTCATTCTCGCCGAGTTCGCCAGGGAGGGGACAGGAAGGGTGGTGGTGTACAAGACAGGGGCAGAGACGAGGTTGCGAGAGGCAGGAGGAAGTCCGGGAGGGCTGCCAGTCCGATTCTCCGGCGAGGAGGGGCCTTCCCAGACTGAGGAGGGACGTTAGCAGGACACCATGAAGCGGGGCACCACGAAGAGGGGCGGACCAGATCAAGTCGCGGAGGCTGCCCAAACCATAATTTTTCAACAGACGCGTCTCGGTCAACTGAGAGAAGAACAGGTCATCGACTCGGGAAAGAGACGCCGGCAGGTCGTGGGCGAAGGCGATGGGAAGCTCCGAGTCACGCTCCTGGCAATGCACCGAGCTGGCTGGCCTGACTGCCGCGAGCCCTAAAGCTCGACACATGGGACTCCAACGTCGAGGAACAGTAAGAGGGATGGGGAGAGTTAGAGTCTCCCAGGTGCGCGAACCGAAGCAACCAGAGGAACGAGTGTAGGATATAAGAATGGATGTGTAATTGCCTAGGGTGATTTCCGGCGGCCTCTTCCGGCCAGCTCCGGCGAAGGTCCGACAGGGATTTTTTTGCACCGATCTTTGCGTTATGAGGAGGAGAGTATGGTGGGATGGGAATTCTGAGCATCAGTTGAAGATTTCCAACACTTTTGCCCCTCTATCCGATCAGTTTGAGCCTAAACCCGATCGGAAAAATAGGCAGCCTCGCAAGGCGATGCCAGGCAACGCTTGGACGGGGAGAGGTGCTTCGCCCGGACGTGGAGACGAGAGTGATCGGCATGGAAAACTCAGGGGTGGGTCGATCGGAGCGAGGTCGGGACTGGCTGCGAACCCTAATGCAAACCATATCGCATGGAAGACAGTGGCTGCAGATCAGAGGCAGAGACGACCTATCTGCTTCTCCGACGACGTCGATCTAGTTAGAGGAGGAGACGAGCAAGCCGAGGATATGGTCAGGCTTCGTGGGAAGGCAGAGCATGTCGAGGCGGCGGCGGCTGCAGAAACCCTAATGGAGCGCAGGTTTGGTTTGATCATCGCGATGAGGTCCTCGACGTCGGAGATTGCTCCTGGTTTAGCAGCAATGTCTGAGGCTGCTCCAGGCCTGGCTGCGACGACGAGAAGAAGGGTAGAGGCTACTATGGGGGGCTCGATTAGGGTGAGGATGTCGGAGCAGACCAAACCACTCGTTGGGGGGGCTGCTGACCGAACCCTAAAGGCACAGCCGCACCGCGGCCATGGGGCAGAGGGAGAGACCGCCGGCTCTAGTGGCGGTCCACGGCAGATCACCGACGTTGGCAGAGGCACGTCCAGGGCCACCGTTCGGGTCAAGCGGACGAGCAGCAGCAACAGCCAACCGCGACGCAGTCGGCGGACCAAAGCTCTTAGATCGACGGGGGGTGGCGGACGAGGGATCGGGCGGGGTACGGGGAATACACCGGACGGCAAAGGGAATTCACCGGCGACTTGATCGGGCACTACCGGGCTCGTAGCCACGGAGGGTGGGCTGCCGACGTGTCCCGGCCCAGGAACGACACACCTCGCACCGGCCCGCTCAACCACCAACGGCCAATTACCCCTCGGATAGACGACGATCAAGGTTCCTGCTGGATCGCGTCTTCAAAGCCCGGTTCGAACACCGGTTAATTCCGGTTCATGCTATTCAGAACCCACCTTACAACACAAGTCAACCGGCTCATCAAATAAGGTACGCAACTCAGTTTGTGGCTCAGATAATTTTACTAGTTTGCTTGAACCGGTTGAGCCGAATAACTCGGCGAAGCTAGCCATCCCTAGACTAGCCGACCCGAAATGCCCTTCGGATCGTAGACTTAGAGACATTAGAGAGGGTAAACGTTTGGTGGTGGACCCTGCTATTTCGGCTCAAGCCGGCTTAGAGGTCTCGGCTGAGGAAGCTCAAGCTGATTGCGAGAGTTTTGGCGGTCGGATCAAAAAAATTACTTCAGGTATGGACCGGAATTTGGAGGAGGCTCCCAAATCCGCTTTTCCGACATACGTGGGTAATTTACCGACCCGTCCGTCAGTTGAGGAGCTCAAGAGCCTCTTCAAGAGGTTTGGGGAGATACTGAGGGTGACCATCCCGAGGAGACATTGCCAGACGAGCTACGGATTTGTTCACCTAGCCTCGGAGCTGGCACGCGCAGAGGCGATCTCGGCCTTACACTTGTCGGTCTTGAGGGGGCACACCCTTAGAGTTGCAGTTGGAGGATACTCGCTCACCACCCCGGGTCTCTTCCGCGAGCCTCGAGTAGCGACTACTGGGCCACAGGCAGCATCGACTATTCCGCGTGAGCATCGGTTTTCGGCCGCTGCGACCCGCAGCCAAATCTTACTCCACACCTTCTCACAGCGCTTTCAGTTTTGCATATTAGCAGTGGCGGTCCGTGATTTTGATCGGCGAGCTCTCCTCTCAGAGATGTGGGGCACAAGTTCGGAGGTTGTCACGATCTTAGACTTGGGACAGCATGTGTTCCTTCTGTCATTTGCAGATGTCGGTGCGATAGACAGACTCCAGGGGGACCAGTGGGCTGATCTTCGTCCCTGGTTTTTCTTCTTTTCGGCTGGTTGCGACAGATTCCTACACGGGGGAGTGTTCCGCTGGTTACACATTTGGGGGATTCCGCTATCAGCATGTCTTTGACGTCGATCGAGACGGTGGTAGGCGACATTGGCAGCTACATAGTTACTCACCTAGACTCCTTTGGAGAGGGATCTTTTGAGCGTGTTGCAGTATTGGTGCACGTCTCGGATCCTCTCCGGACGTCGTGGGGAGTTGTTTGCCGGTTAGGAGTAGGGTCGGTCATAGTGGGTTTGGAGGTCGCTTCCATTTCAGAGATCCCTTTCTTCACTCCGGCAGACTCCGACCTTCACCTATCTCCTGTCCGAGCGTGGGCCATCATACCGTTCAGACAGGGCAGGGGTAAGGTTTCCTGGGCAGAGGAGATGAGGCGTTAGATTTACGGGCTGTGATGGGTTTGGAGGCGTTAGAGCAGACTACTTCTCAGGGAAGGGCTCAGGAGGCAGAGGTTGTTGGGCAGGATGAGGAGGCTGAGACTCAGATTATAATTCAGGAGAAGGCTCTAGAGACGCAGTCGGGAGCCATCGGCTTCGCTCGGACACCAGGATCCCCTCCGACACCTTACCCGAGGATTGTTGATCTTGATTCTACTCGGATTGGTGAGGGGGATTCCCAACACCTGGGATTCGAGGAGGGGGATCTTTATCCGACGTCCAGACCCTTGACCCCCAATGAGCACGATAGCGAGGGTGATATACCAGGGAGAGACGAGGACTCAGTTTGGGTGGGATCATCTTCGGCCTTGGCGCCAATCTCCACTGACAGTTTGTGCAGGGACTACTCTCTGGAGGGGATGCGCTCCTTTTTTTCTGCGGGGAGACGCCCAACTTCCTCAGTCTCTGCAATCCGGGTTCCACGTGCGCCTTATAGGATTATCAGATCAAGGGCACAGACCAGTCAGATCAGAGAGAGTGAGGAGATTTTGGCTCCAAGAGATACACGGGTAGAGAAGATTGATGGGGCTGCGGATTCAGAGGATGAGTGGGAGGGGACCGCAGAGGGAGACTTAGTCTTGGGTAGCGAGGAGCTGGAGGTTGGAGCTTTGAGGGGGATTGAGGAGGATGATGAGGAGGAGTTGATATAGAGCTCGAGAAGGGAGGAGGAGAGACTCTCGGCTGCGGACATCACGGCGGCGGATGTGGGGAGGGTCGTTCAGCTGTTGGGAGGCTCTCTTCCAACTCAGAGTGGAGCTGTCACTCTTCCAGCGGGGCCGTGGGCTCCCGCTCAGCAATGAAGCTCTTGAGTTGGAACGCTAGGGGTCTAGGCTCGGCTCACAAGCATAGACTCCTGGCAGACACTGTCACGGCGCACCGTCCAGTTTTCGTGGCTCTTCAAGAGTCAAGGTTCGTAGTGATAGATCCGTTGACCATCAGAGCACTCGGGTTTTCTTCCCAGTTTGAGTTTATCATAGATATCATCAGGTCGATGATATCGGACAACCCGATTGTGAGTATGCTGCATAGATCCAGTCATGAGATACTCACAGATCGTAGCTTGTCATTATATCCTAAGACCAAGGAGTCTTTGTGTACATTATGTAACGAATAACTAAGTTTGACCTAGTCTAATGTTATCTGTAAAATGGTAGCTATAACAGCTTCAATTGGCTTAGATATATATTGCATTAGTGAACTCAAAAGGCGTATGAGGGATTTATCACTCATACTTCGGTATGAGAAAGATATCCGTTAAGGCCACTTGATGAGTATGACTGAAGGAATAGCACGGCCGTGCAGGGGATACCTTAGTATCAGTTTTCAATCATCTCAGATATCAAGGAACAGTGATTGATAAATTAGGATGACGATTCTATGCCTATTGATCAATCTGGATATCGGTTTGATAAAAGGAAAGTGACATGTACGATAACAGGTTAAGTTGAATAATCGATAATCACGAACGTTGGGTAATCATAATGTCTTGCTAGAGACCACTTATGATGGAAAGGGTAAAATAGTAATTTTACCAGTCTGCCAACCGTTCGTGGGCCTAGAGGGTCACACGCATTAAGCACGATACATGACAAATAATTATGGATGGAAATTGGGAGAATCAGGTTTTCAATATAGTCACATTGAAAACGATTCGGTGGTTTTCTGGCCTAAGGTTTTAACCAGACAGTTGAAGAAATCAATTCGAGAAAATTAAACCGATTTATCTAAATTGAAATTAGAACTCAATTTAATAGGTTTAATTTGGGTTTTAGTTAAACGGGCTTAAAGCCCATTTAGGGATTTAAGTGATGAATGGAGAAAAGTGCAAATAGGAGTTTAAGAGGGTAAGATATGCAATTAATTGATTTTGAAATTCAATTAAGATTTTTTAGTTTTAATTTCAAATTAATTGCAAAATATCTCCCTTATTTTCTCTAACTATTTTGGCAACTTTCCCCACTTAGTACTCTTGACTTGGCCGACTCTCTCTTCCCATTCTTCCATAGTTTTTTTGTCAATTTTATTCTCAAAACATTGATAGCAAAAGTGTGATAGAAAACTGGTTTTTGGTTGTTGTGCTTGTGTGGACTCAATAGAGAAACACTACATTGCGTTTTCATCGATTGACAAAGGTAATTTTCAGATTTGAAAAGGTTAAGAGCATGCTGAATTTTTCATTAAGATCTTCGTCTCTTTCGATCACCATGGTTACATAAGGCTCCGCTGCATGAACGTTTGGAACCCATGGTGATCTCTTTCAATACCGGGATCTTAGAGTCTGGTAACTGGAATGAGTACAATTTAAATCCCTTAACGAGGATCCATTGGAGGGCAAGTCTGGTGTCAGCAGTCGTGGTAATTCCAGCTCCAATAGCGTATATTTAAGTTGTTGAAGTTAAAAAGCTCGTAGTTGGATCAGCCGGTCCGCCCTTTGGGTGTGCACCGGTCGCCTTGTCCCTTCTACCGGCGATGCGCTCCTAGCCTTAATTGGCCGGGTCGTGCCTCCGGCGCTGTTACTTTGAAGAAATTAGAGTGCTCAAAGCAAGCCATCGCTCTGTATACATTAGCATGGGATAACATCATAGGATTTCGGTCCTATTCTGTTGGCCTTCGGGATCGGAGTAATGATTAACAGGGATAGTCGGGGGCATTCGTATTTCATAGTTAGAGGTGAAATTCTTGGATTTATGAAAGAAGAAAAACTGCGAAAGCATTTGCCAAGGATGTTTACATTAATCAAGAACGAAAGTTGGGGACATTAATCCAGGGTCGCCTACGAACCGTCTGTGGTCGACCTACGACGCCCATGGGCGCCCATCACATCGACCATGGGCAGTCTGTGGTCAACCAACGACGTCCATAGTCGCCCGCGACGTCGCCAATGAACGTCAATGGTCGACCAACGTCGCCCACGGGCACCGTCGTAACCCTTGGTCGACCGAGGACGTCCATGGTCGCCAACTCGCCCATGACATCGCCCATGGGCTGTTTGTGGTCGACCAACGACGTCCATGGTTGCCCACAGACCCGTCTGTGGTCGACCGACGACGCCCATGCTCGCCCATGACATCGACCATGGGCAGGTTGGGGTCGACTGAGGACGTCCATGGTCGCCAATGGGCCATCTGTGGTCAACCGACCACGCCCATGCTAGCCCATGACATCGTTGACGGGCGGTTTGTGGTCGACCAACGACGTCCATGGTCGACCGACGACGCCCATGGTCGCCCATGAAGTCGACCATGGGGCAGTCTAGGTCAACCAACGACGTCCATGGTCGACCAAGGTCAACCAATGTCGCCCACGGGCACCGACATCGCCCTTTGTCGACCGAGGACGTCCATGGTCGCCCACAGGTCGTCCGTGGTTGACCAACGTCGCCTGTGGTCGATCGAGAACGTCCATGGTCGCCCGCGACGTCGCCCAACGACTTCCAAGGTCGACCAACGTCGCCCACGGGCACCGACGTCGCCCATGGACGTCCATGGTCGATCAACATCGCCCATGGGTGCCATCGACGACTAAGGCGTCCAAGGGCCGTCTATGGTCGAACGAGGACGTCCATGGTCGCCCGCAACGTCGCCCACGGACTTCCAAGTTCGACCTACATCGCCCACAAGCACTGACGTTGCCCTTGGTCGACCGAGGACGTCCATGGTCGCCTACGGGCCGTATGTGGTCGATCGACGACGCCCATGGCGTTGCCCATGGGCAGTCTGTGGTCGACCAACGACGCCCATGGTCGCCCGTGACGTCGCCCATGGACGTGCATGGTCGATACACATCGCCCACGTGCACCGACGTCGTCCTTGGACGACCGAGGACGTCCATGGTCGATCAACATCGCCCACGGGCACCAACGTAGTCCTTGGTCGAACGAGGACGTCCATGGTCGCCAACGGGCCATCTGTGGTCAACCGATGTCTCCCATGCTCACCCATGACATCGCCCATGGGCAGTCTGTGGACGACCAACGACGTCCATGGTCGCCCACGGACCCGTTTGTGGTCGACCGACGACGCCCATGGTCGCCCATGACGTCGACCATGGGCAGTCTGTGGTCGACCAACGACGTCCATGGTTGACCAAGGACGTCCATGGTCGACCAACGTCGCCCACGGGCACTGACGTCGCCCTTTGTCGACCGCGGACGTCCATGGTCGCCAACGGGCCGTCTGTGGTCGACCAACGTTGCCCATGGTCGACCGAGGACGTCCACGGTCGCCCGCGACGTCGCCCACGGACTTCCTAGGTCGACCAACGTCGCCCACGGGCACCGACGTCGCTCATGGACGTCCATGGTCTATCAACATCGCCCACGGGTTTCGGCCCCATTATCCATCATCGCCGGTGCCCAAAACCCTAGGGTTTTGGGCCGGTCCATGGCACGTGAGCTGACGGGGTTGTGGCCCAAAACCGTAGGGCTTTTGGCCACCGCCCGATTTAACCAATCCATAATTAATTCTGCTCGGATTTCCTAAGATGTGCACCCTATGGGTGTGACACTTTAGCCTCATGTCCTGTTGGCATATCGGTGTAAAACCACCATTTTATCCTTGCCATCATAAGTGGCCTCTAGTAAGGCATTATGATTACCCAAAGTTCATGATTATCGGCGATCCGATTTAACCTCATGTTGATTAATCATAAGGCATAGAGTCGTCATTCTTATTTAATTAATCAACGTTTCTTGATACCCGAGATGACTGAAAATGATACTTTGTATCATCTGCATGGCCATGCGTTTCCTTTCAGTTATTCTCATCGAGTGGCCTAAACCAATACCTATCCCACACCGTAGTATGAGGGATAAATCCCTCAGACATCTCTCGTATCACACATATAGCCCATCCCCGAGCCAATCACAACCGTTATGGTTACCCTTTCACATATAACGTTAGGTTTGAGCCAAACTCGGATATTGACTATATTGTAATCATATAGACTCTTTAGTCTAAGGATACAATGACAAGCTACGAACTCTAAATATGTTCATGACAACATCTATGTAACATATTCAAGTCGGGTCGTTCAATATCATTTCCACAATGATATCTATGATCTGACTCCGGCAAAACCTATTGCCATGATCAGTAAAGCATGATCATAAAGAGTCGTCCTCATACTGGTCGCTTCAGATGAAATTTGACTGACCAGGGACCCGTTAAGTATAAATCATACAGATCCATAATTCAACTCATCTTGGTATCTCATCCAGTCCCTTTCCTATGACCAACCTGATTGAAGAAATACAATCGTCAACCCTTGCGATTTGAATTAGCCTTGGTTTTGTGGACCATGGGTGACTCTCAAATTCTTTCAATCTAATTAAGGGTCCCGCCCTTGTTAACACCAGCTTTCGAAAAAGGTTATCCCTTTGTTGACAATAAAAACATCCTTAGTTTAACTATTGATGTTCATCTTATCAGTGTGGCGCATCCCGCGCAACTCTGAAATGGTCATATACATGTGTGTGTTAAAGTTTGCTCTAAACTCATCATACACATCCGTTGCCTTTTGAAGACTATGTCTTCTTGCAACCCAGCATCTATCTAACCCACATCAGTAGAGTGTTAGAGTGCTTTACGAATGCATCTCTAAGAGCTCTAGTGGCATTAGAAGCTAGTTAGTTCTGAAATTCTGATCAGCTAGTCGTGCAAGATGCCACACACAATGTTACGTAAGAAGTTATAACGTTGTGTCTGACTTCTTGTGTAGATAACTTAGGACAGTAAAGATAAAGCTATAGACAATGACACA
The DNA here is from genome assembly GCA_963920655.1 of Geranium rotundifolium. Classification (NCBI taxonomy): domain Eukaryota; kingdom Viridiplantae; phylum Streptophyta; class Magnoliopsida; order Geraniales; family Geraniaceae; genus Geranium; species Geranium rotundifolium. Next base: position 12,122,441 of record OY987322.1, on the reverse strand, counting down.
GCAGATTGTTTACCCAGTTCGGTGCAACGTCACCTACGTCTGGGGGCTCTCAGCCTAGTGGAAAGATTTCACTTATCAGTAATCCGTCAGAACATACAAGTACCTGTGATCAACCCTAGATCTATACTTAATGCTACGTCTTACAGTGCAATCTATCTCAGGGTCTCCCCCTGAATCCAAGAACGTCTTGATTCCACTCTTCGAGCAATTGCCTTGCTCTGTCGTCTTCAAGTCTTCTTCAAGCTTGGTGGTTGCGTGCAGTCTTCACTCACGCGATCAGTAAACCCTCAATCACCTAACTCTCAATAGTTATGTGATGCACAATATCCTTAGCTCAATCTGCAATTTCTAAGCCCGCAAACCTTCACGTCTAAGAACCTTGCAAATTGTTGCTAGGAAACAAATAAAGAACCACACGATTGCTAAGGGGGTAGCCTAAGCTTTTATAGCAATCGAGGATGAGTACTAACCCTAACGGGTTTCCTCTTAATCGCCGTCTTTCTTCTTTTCAGATTAGGAGTTGTTCTGCAATTTCCTAATCGTCTTCTTGCTTTATTGCCGAATCTGCACTTTCCTGATTTCTGTCGATCAGGATGTTTGCCGAGATGCCGTAAGCAATGTTACACAAGACGTCGTAGAAGATGCTTCGACATTCTTTGTGACATGTTTCTTCAGTTCCTTTAAAAATCAGCCAATCTCTAAAACCGTCGTAACTACAATCTCCCCCTTTGGCTATTTTTAAGGACAGCATTCTTCATCGTATTCTGCATCGTATTTTTCGTCTCGTCGATCGGCAGTGTCGTAGCGCGTATCATCGCGTACTTGCGTCGTCGCGTGTCTCTATCTTTCTTGTATCATCACTTTCTTGTATCATCGCGCGCGCGTATATACTCTTACTCTTACTCCCCCTTGATGGCTCAAAAAGAGCCAAAATTTAAACAAATATTTGTAACTAGGCAGGGTAATAAGAAATAAACCAAACTTAACTCACACTTACTCCCAATCAGCAGTCGAGAGTAAGCGTGAAACAGTGTTCAACAAAAAAAATTACAGAATAAAAGTGTTCAGTTGTTCGGAAATCAGAAAGTTCATGAAATTTAAACAGAGCTGCTGCTGGAACTCGCAGTCTCTTCTTCAGTCGCTTCAGAGGAAGTATCTTTGGTAGATTTTCTGGATCATTAGGTAGAGAGGTGGTGTCATCATCTTCGGAGCCAGGAGGAGACATGGATTTCAGCAGGTTGGCGCAATGTGATCGGCGCTGGGAGAGATGCTTCAGGGCTGTCTTCAAATTGACGATATCCTCGTCAAGCACGGCTATCTCTCGTTCAAGCATAACTGCATCCCTGCTGGTGGTCTTGGTAAGAGGGGCGACACTTGTGGCTCGACTGGTCGTTGCCTTGGCTTCTGGCCTGACAAGATCAGGAGCATGCTTGCCCTCAAACAACTTGTGGCTCACCACAATTAGTCCTCCTCTTTTGCCAACCTTATCCGTTGTCTTCAACACTCCAGGGTATTGATGTACAAGCAACTCAGAGATAAGAGATGGAAAGGCAATAGAGATTTTTACAACAATTGATCTGGCATGACGAATAAGATGATCAATGACAAATTGTTCAAAATCAAGTGTAGACCCAGTACCTATTTGAAAAATTAGGATCGCCAGCTCTGGTTTGATAGATGATGCGTGTGTAGAGGGAGCCCAATTTGCTACTCCAATGCAAAAGAGAATGGAGTACTTCGAGGTCAGATCCGATGATGCAACAGTGCCTTTGGTTGGCCACTTCCTGCTTTTATCTCCGGTGATCTCACGAAGTACTTTGTTCAGATCGGGAGGTAGCATGGATCGAACCCGCTTTCTCCCCAGAAAGTCATTGATAATGTCAGAGGAGATGTCAAAGCGAATGCCTCTGACATATACCTTATCAAACTCTGGATCATCTGGGGTCCCAAACGTAGCAGGCAAATTGGCAATAAACTCCTTAACCAAGAGGGGATAGTGGTTACCAGTGTTCGTGACTGTTTTCATCAGTTCTACCTTCTCCAGGAGTTGGATAATGGCATCTAGGCCTAGCAGTTCCGATGACAGGGTCTTCTCCAGGTACGCTGTTCTCTGAAACACGAACTCCCATCTTTTCGCACCGTCTGCCGAGTGAAACGACACATTGTCGTAAGTGACACTCACTGTGTTCTTGACTGTCTTCACGACCTTTTTCTTCTTTTCTTTCTTAGCAGTAACTTCCTCTACTTCATCATCAGTTGCCTCATCTACCAATATCCTTTTGGAGACCACTTTCTTCCCTTTTTCCTTGACATTCATCTTCTTCCTTTTATTGCTGGGGCCTCCAGCATCTTTCTCCTCTTTTCTCTTCTTGGTTTCCTTGAGTTTGTCCACCATCACAGCTAGACTCTCATTTTCTTCTATTACCTTCTTCTTCAGAGATGACAACACGGTGTGTGCTGCCTCAGTAGCATCTTCTATCGCCTCTTCTCTGGCATCTAGAGAAACTTCTTCTATGTTGTTTGTGGCGACATTGTTGTCCTTCTCAGCTTCTTCCTCGGCTTCGTCCGAGTCAGCGACTTCTTCTTCTACTACAGCCTCCTCTGTGGCTTTTGGGACGACATCTGTTGTTCCTTCCTCTTCTCCTTCTCCTTCAGCAATGCGTTCCAACTCATGACTGACCGGGGTCAAGCCTTTGTATGCCTCGACTAGTTGCTCTTTAGTCCAATTCTCATTTGGAGCTGGATCATCATTGATGTCGACAGCATTATCAACGTTACATGTAGGAGTAGTAGTAGTGAATGCAACAAAGTTGCTTACCTCTTCAGATCCACTATCTTCATTGTCATAATCTGATAGGGTGGCATTGTATCCTCGTTTTTGTTGTTTGAGGAAATTTGGACATTCTCTACGGAGGTGGCCGAATCCTTCACATTCATGACATTGAAGTCCTTTGTTTTTGTTTTCTTCCCCACTCCTGTTTGGTCTGTCAATACTTCCTCCTGGTTGAGCTTTTTGTGGAGCTTTGTTTCTGGCATTTGCTGTGACATTCCGTCCACCCATTCGACTGAATCTTCTCATGACTTTGTTGTAATTTTTCGTGAGAAGGGCCATTGTAGCATCGATGTCTTCATCAGAATCGGAATCCTCAGGATCTGGTTGCTTGTGTGTTGAGCTTTTGAAAGCAACTCCTTTGTTCCTTTTGTCGATGTTAGGTAGAGACAACTCATAGGTCATTAGAGACCCCATCAGCTCATCAAAATTCAAGACCTTGAGGTCATGAACTTCCTCAATTGTTGTGATCTTCATCTTAAACCTAGGGCTAAGAGCACGCAAGGTTTTTCTTACCAAATTTTCATCAGACATTGGTTCTCCCAGAGAGTAGGATTCATTGGCGAGATCACGAATACGAACATTGAAATCTGCAATTGATTCGTCTTCTTTCATGATGAGGGCTTCGAAGTTGGTTGTCAGATATTGCAGTTTTTGTTCTCGAACCTTAGTTGTTCCTTCATATGCAACAGCCAGAATGTCCCATGCTTATTTGGCAGTTGTGCATGTGTTGATCAGTCTGAACACGTTTTTGTCAACACCATTGAAGATAGCATTCAGAGCTCGAGAATTTCCCAGTGATTCTTCATCTTCATCATCAGTCCAGTCTTATCTGGTTTTGGGCCGATAGGATTGCCATCAATGTCACTGAGTTGTGGAGCATTCCAACCATTGATTACAGCCTTCCATGTCTTGTTGTCTAGTGAATTCATGAAGGCACACATTCGAGCCTTCCAATAGCCATAGTTGCTTCCATCTAGAACAGGTGGTCGATTTATGAATCCTCCTTCTCTGGTATTGTCCATCTTGATCAAAATATTTGTTTAGGAACTTCACCTAAAGCTATAGGTGCCTCCTCTGATACCAACTGAAATTCTGATCAGCTAGTCGTGCAAGATGTCACACACAATGTTACGTAAGAAGCTATAACATTGTGTCTGACTTCTTGCGTAAATAACTTAGGACAGTAAAGATAAAGCTATAGACAATGACACAGCAGATTGTTTACCCAGTTCGGTGCAACGTCACCTACGTCTGGGGGCTCTCAGCCTAGTGGAAAGATTTCACTTATCAGTAATCCGTCAGAACATACAAGTACCTGTGATCAACCCTAGATCTATACTTTATGCTACGTCTTACAGTGCAATCTATCTCAGGGTCTCCCCTTGAATCCAAGAACGTCTTGATTCCACTCTTCGAGCAATTGCCTTGCTCTGTCGTCTTCAAGTCTTCTTCAAGCTTGGTGGTTGCGTGCAGTCTTCACTCACGCGATCAGTAAACCCTCAATCACCTAACTCTCAATAGTTATGTGATGCACAATATCCTTAGCTCAATCTGCAATTTCTAAGCCCGCAAACCTTCACGTCTAAGAACCTTGCAAATTGTTGCTAGGAAACAAATAAAGAACCACACGATTGCTAAGGGGGTAGCCTAAGCTTTTATAGAAATCGAGGATGAGTACTAACCCTAACGGGTTTCCTCTTAATCGCCGTCTTTCTTCTTTTCAGATTAGGAGTCGTTCTGCAATTTCCTAATCGTCTTCTTGCTTTACTGCCGAACCTGCACTTTCCTGATTTCTGTCGATCAGGATGTTTGCCGAGATGCCGTAAACAATGTTACACAAGATGTCGTAGAAGATGCTTCGACATTCTTTGTGACATGTTTCTTCAGTTCCTTTAAAAATCAGCCAATCTCTAAAACCGTCGTAACTACAAGTTCCTTAGGGATTATTTATTTAGTACCAGTAAATAGGCCTCATCCTTTCCAAGGATATATCTCAGTGAATGAATGTGTTTTGATTTGCATTACGAAAAATAAATTTAATCAGTTTAAACTTAAGTTGAAGATCATAATTAAACCACAACCGTTCGATTCTTTACTTAGAATCTTTACCAAGATCCCTGATTTACTCGATTGAAGTGAACGAAGGCTCACTGCTCTAATCGAGCTATGTAGGTAGGACATCCAGTCCAATTACAACCGTTGTAACTCTTGGTTAGGGACAGTACATAAATGTACACGACATTCCCTATATGATACCCTAGGTCAACCCTAGCTGACAATCGTAGTCAAGCCAACCAAATTCAATTATGGTTCAGTTCATATGTGGATACTACGCGGAGGCGCACGCACCCACATACGACTAACCAACTTATATAGCCCGCATCCCAATGAATGCTACGCGGAGGCGCACCCATCCATAGGGCTAGGAGCTAGTCTAAGTGTTGAGATTTGGGTGGTATCTCACATGACTTGAATTAAATTGTAAATCGGTTGTGTTTAACTTCCTTGATTGTAAATTCTTACAATCTTATTTGAAAACATCACGTTCATGATGCTTCAATTGCCAATTACATGCAAAGTATGATTAATTCCAATTTTAATCCTTTACATGTTGGTGATGCTCTGACATACATTTCTTAACGTACAAAACATTCATTCATAAATTTCTACTCATGCATATCTAGTATACATATAAAGCGGAAATAAATGTACAAAACTAAAGCCCATTCCTAGTATCAAACTAAGAAATTGAAAATCCCTAAAGACTATTTCTTCCGGTTCTTCTAGACCGACTTCAATTGAGGACTCCCACTAGCTCTGGACACCTTCAACTCCGATTGAATCTCCATACACCATAAGCCGCCTTTCCGGTTCACCATTCTTCTTGATCCAATTACAAGATGTACACGGTTCACAGACCGGAAAATTAAATAACATAATTGAAATTTAAAACGGCTACGCAGACCGCAAAATTAATTACTTCCTTTAACCAACGGTTCGCAGACCGCGAAATTAAATCGAACGGTCTAGGGCTTTAACTTGTACCACACAAAACATGTTATCAATCAATTGACATGTTATCAATCAATTGACATGTTATCAAACAAACATGTTATCAATCAATTGACATGTTATCAAACAAACATGTTATCAATCAATATGGATATTAACCGGTTTTAATCTTGCCTACATTTTGATCCAATTTGTCGAAATTGCACCGGTTTTAAAAACGGTTTATCGAAACCTATTAAATATGAAAAATTCCAAAATAATTGGATTTTCAGAATTTAGGGTTTGCTGCCACGATCTCGGATTGCAACCTAAAACCCTAATGGGCTAGGGCCCAATGGGCCGAAACCCATTAGGGCATAAACCCTAATCGGCCGCGCCTAGGGTTTGGTAACCCTAGCCGCCGCCGCCTCCACCGAACCGCCACGCCGAGCCATGGTGGGGACGGGGTGGCCATGGCCACCTGGCTAACCCGCAGCCACGGTCATGGCCGGCGCCGGTCGTCGGCACTGCCCGTCCGGTGGCCCGAGAGCCCCGGTCCGGTGACCCGGAAAATCCAAAAAATTCTAAAAAATTCCAGATCTATTATTTTTCATAAAAAAATCAGTTTTCATGCAGATCTAAGTCCAAAAACTGAAATTAAAATTCTGAAAAATAATATGGCAATAAAACAATACCGAAATCATATATATTCAATCAAAAATTGCAGATCTACGACAATAGACTGCCTCTGATACCACTGTTGGGATTCGGGGAATCCAAATCAGAGATGCGCAGCGGAAATAAAATGAGAAAAATAACCCTGAACCCGTCAGGATCTTATCTACGCGATAAATCTAAGAGTTACGAAAGCATGTACCTTTTCGGTTTTGCAGATCAGTCAGGTTGCGGGCTAGATAGCGCCCAAACCTGACCTCTAATGGAAAAGGCTAATTCACGAGAAATTGAATAACTTTGAATTTCCTTTAATCTGGCACTGGTTTCCGGTCAATCGGACTTCAGATCTGGGAGATATGTGCCTCGCAAGTTTCGTCGCCAGATCTGGAAAAACAACAAGTTTGATTAGAAAAAAAATATAACTTGAGGTTTGGATCGGATCAGACGTCTGAAAATCCCGAATCGATCTTTCCCTCTATCCGGCACACACAAGGCATAGAGTCGTCACCCTTGTTTAATCAATAATTATTACTTGATATGTGAGATGGCTGAGAACTGATAACCCGTATCACCGGCATGGCCATGCTCTTACTCTCAGTCAGTCTCGATCAAGAGGCCTTTAACGGATATCTTTCCCATACCGTAGTATGAGGGATAAATCCCTTAGCCGTCTTTCGTGTCACTCATGCAACCCGTTCCGCCACCCAATCATGCCCGTTATTACAATCCTGTTACGGAAAGCGTTAGGCGCAAGTTAAAGCCGCACGTACATTGCATAGCGATCACAAAGACTCCTTGGTCTAAGGATATGGTGACAAGCTATCGCCTTCGAATATGTTTATGGCTTAATCTATGAAAACACTATTCAAAGCGGGTCGTCCAATATCAATCACCTCATGATATCTATGATATGATTCCGGGATCCCTCATCCCTATGACAAGTAGAACTACGTCATTGAGAACCATCCTCATACTGGTCGCTTCTTTGGAAGCATATATTGACCAGGGACTCGTTAAGTGTGATCCATACAAATTTATGGTTCTACTACTTTAGTGGTCATAAATCAGATCATGCTTAACATATTACTTCAACACATAAGTAATACAAAGCCGTTTTATATATATTACAAACGATGATAATGTACATAGACATTTACAGGATATTAGCAATTGGACTAGGGCACAAAATGCTATCACCTCCTTGGTGAACACATGCTCTAAAGAGTCTGATTCCCCCGGTGGAAGATTCTAGAACGGAAGTAGTGGCAAACTAGGCCTCGAAATGGGGACCGGACGGAATCTTGCCGTAAAATGATCAACTGCATATCGGCTTTAGCTGTGTCTGCTCTTGGCCATGAATAATCATGCTCTGAATACGACTCCTCCTGCCTCTCGTCGCAGGGCATCTGTGGAAGTACCGAGTGTTCCTGTCTCCCTCAAGAGCCCACCGAACCCTCGACTTCTGCCTCCAGATGTCCGCACGAGACTTTTCCAAGCCCACAAGCTCGATCCGGAGTCTACTGCGGTCCTCCTCCTCAGTCTCAGTTAGTGGTCTCTCCCTCACTAAAGCATCTAATGCCTCAATGCTAACTTTGGTCTTTGAAATCTGGTGCTCCACTTTACCAAACACTTCGATGTTCAAGGTAACTAAGACTGACCTCAGACGTTTGAGCTTCCGCCCACAACATATAGTTTGGGCAGCCCACAACGTCGACGTAGGAGGCCCACTTTGCCGCCACAAAACTCTTGAAATCACTATGTTCTAGTCAGGCGTTGAGCAGCCGCCCAGGCCTCAGTTCCAAATCGGCCTCCTGGGCACCTAAAATAATGGCACTGTGTTCCGAAGCATGTTCGTCAAACCCGTGAGTATCGGGTCTGCGAAGAGGGCCAACATATCCTGACTGAGGAGGATGCGATCGAGCCTGCTCGTTCTCGAGCGGGACCCGAACCAGGTGAAATCCTTGTTCGACATGGGGAAGTCGACAAGGCTTGAGTGTAAGAAAAGCGTCAAAATTTCTCAAATCCGGATGGACCGCCTTGTTGGCTACTTTCTTCCGATCCTTGACCGTCTTGAAGTCCCCCAGAAGGGAAACTGCTGGCCTACTGAGATGTGAACCCGTCTCAAAATACCTCAAAAATCTCTCCTCCCTGCTGGTACTGAAGGGGGGCTTGAAGGTTGAAGAAGGAGATGGTCTCTCATGAAATAATGACCTCAACCCACACGATCAGCCCCGGGAAAATGTCGCAACTGATCATGCGGAGTACTGACGCATCCCAAATCGAAACCTCTCCTAAACCCCACCCTGGCCCTGCCGGACTGAATTGGTACTCACACGGAGATAAAACCCGAGTACCCTGATAATCGTCGGATCTATCACTGCATACCTAGACTCCTATAGAGCCACGAAAATTGGGCGGTGTGCCGTGACTGTGTCTGCCAGGAGTATGCGCTTGTGCGCCAAGCCTAGACCCCTGGCGTTCCGACTCTTGAGCTTCATTGCTGAGCGGGAGCCCTCGGCCCCGCTAGAAAAGCAATATCAGCTGCACTCTGAGTAGGAAGCGAACCTCCCAACAGATCAATAACCCTCCATACATCAGCCACCGTGATACTCTCAACCGAAAGTCCCGCCTCCACCCTCTCCGGGGCCTCCTGAACCTCCGAAGCCTCAACCTCTACCTCCTCATAAATCTCCCTCAGAACTCCAACTGCCTTATCCCCTCTACCCAAATCTGTATCGTCCATAGAGGTCTCCTCCCACTCACCGCCCGGAGTCCGATATCTCACCTATCTCTTCTACCCGTGTATCCCTCAACCCTGAAAACTTCTCACTCTCCTCACCCTGTCTGTGTAAGAGCTTGTGCATTAGTCTAAGTCTTTTCTATGTAATCTTCTATTTAGCTATGAATGAAATTTACATTATTATTGTGTTGTGATAATGTGTCAGGCGATAACTTCATCTAAAGTCGTTAGTGTTTACACAAGAACTGCATAACGTTTAGATATAATGAAGTTATTCTTGATGTATCCCTAGTCGAGTACAAATTACTAGTGTGATGATGACTTAAGATCAAGTCTTGCTCATCAAGGTGGTGGGACTACCAAAGTCATATCAGAGATACCATCTGGAGGATGATATTGGATGACCCCCGGTGGAGTATGGCGCATACATTAAGTCACCAATGCATACTCCGTCGTCGTGTGATCAGTGCCTTAATACCTTGGAGCAAGTGGCTCACTTGCATGTCACTCCATTAGTTTGACATGTCCTAACGCTGCCTGTAACAGGACAGCCATAATGGACATCGTTGGCTATTAGACGGACTGTAGTGGGAGCGCACATTGCGTCTGAAGGGATTTGTTTCCCCACGGTGAGACGTGGTGAAGGATATGGTTCTGGGAACCTTGATGAGTGTGACTGATGAAGTATGCGGCCGCAACAATACGTATCAGTCAACTCGGTAATTCAACGAAGTAGATCGAATACATGAGAATGACGATTCTATGCCTCATAAGATCTCATACGCCTTTAAGCAAACAAAGGGTTAGTTATACAAATGACAGAAAGGAGATATCAAACCGATTGATACACTCATGGACATTGGGTAATCACTACGTCTTACTAGAGGCCACTAGTGATGGATCGGGTGAGATGGGACCTCACGCCGATCTGCCAATGGGTCACGGGCCTACAGGGTCACACACCATTAGCGAGAACCGAAGCCTACTCGATGGGACTCAAGAGGTCCAAAAGGAGAATAGGAATATTCGCGACGAAGTGTAATGCCGATCGCAACCTATGGGGTGGCCATCGCCACCAACACTTGTGGATGGTGGCGATCGTCACCTTAGGTGTGTCGATCGCCACCAACAAATATTGAGGGTGGCGATTGCCACATCGGCCTGACGAGAAATGCCCTAAGGTACTCACCCAAGCCTATAAATAGAGGCCAAGGGTGAGTGCCTCCACAATGCATTCTTGCAATATTAGCTATTTCTCCAAAAGTTTCTAGTTGCTACATTTGGGAGCTAGAGAAGAGTGTGTGGGTTTTTCGGTGGCCTAATAGCCACTAGTTGAATTCTAGCTTCGTGTTTGTCGAGCTCCGGTGTGTGCGAGACGTAGAGGACGAGCTCAAGAGCACGTCTTTGATCGGAAGATTTCACGCTACGAGAGGTAAGAGATCGGATCTTTACTCGTTCTTATGATTTATCTATTGTTTGCAAACGTCACTGTGGCGGGTTCTCGGTTAAATTCGTCGCTTCTGTTGTGCTTGAGATCCTAGGAACCCCAACAGTGTATCAGAGGATAGTTGCTCTCTAGATGAATCGTACATGCATGATTTGGCGGTAAAATTGATTGCTTGAGCATATGTGATTGTTGCCATGATTGATCTATGTATGAATCTCTACTTTTTCTCTTTGATTAAGCCTCATGACTATTGAAAATCCGTTTTTGATAGTATTTTCGATAAAGACGGGAGTTTTATTTATTTGTGGGTGGTTTTCGACTTGGGACTGATGCACACGATGCACCGAGTCGTTACCGGGGGTCAGGGCTTGACCCGAGTGAAATCGGATCGAGACTTGGGCTCGGAAAAACCCGAAAATTGGGCTGGCCGAGGAGGGTGGCGATCGCCACATACCTGCCTCCTTTTCTCCGCCAATCTGGATGTGGCGATCGCCACCTCCATTGGATTTTGGGCTAAGTCGAAATTTCGACCTAAAGGCAATTCGAGATTTTGAGTAGAATTTTTTTTTATCAGCAATAATAAATATTATAAATGTCAAGAGAAAAGTATAAAGGAACATAGTAGGGGAAAATTGTGCTTCAAACCAAAAGAGGGAAAATCAAAGCCCCAAACAACCCAAAAAAAGAGAAAAGCTAAGAAAGGATAGACTGGAGTACCAACCTCGGGCTCGCGCACCAGGTGGCTAAAATGCGCTCCCCCGTCCAAGCCTGGACGTCCCGCCCCTGGTCTGCCTGCACCAGAGTATAAGAACGCATCTGATGTAGTTTGAGAGTCTCTCCAGGTGATCGCTTCTCATCTCTGAAAATCCTGCCGTTCATGGTGACCCAGATGTACCAGAAACCCATTGTGACAAGTCTGCTCCATGCCCTCCTCCTCCTCCTCCTCCTCCTCCTCCTCTGTCTGTAACTCTGGCTCTCCACCCATGAAGAGATCGTGAACTGTCTGAGTAGAAGGAAACTGGATACCCCACCATCTGTTAATCTCCCTCCAGAATCTCCTAGTCCACCTGCAAGATTGCATAAGATGCTCCGTCGTCTCCTCCCTCCTACCGCATAGAGCACACATGCAATGACCAATCGGGATGACCCCCCTAAAAGCAAGAGTGCTTCTAGGCGGTAAACTGCCCTGAAGAACCAGCCATCCGAAACTCCTGAAGTTTGGCGAAACTGGCATACCCCACAGTCTCGAAGCCCAGTTTACTAAAACTGCCTGATCTGTCCCCAGCAACATGTGGTAACCCCTCCTCGCAGTGTATCCTCCCCTATCTGATGTCAACCAGATCTGATCGTGAATCCCATCTGTAGGCCTGATAGTGCAAAGAACCGAAAGTAACTTTGCAAACTCTAACCTTGCTCTAGCTGGCAGCACCGCTCGGAAGGGAATAGACCATCCCTCAAGAACCCAAGCATCATGAACTGAATGGCCCGGGTGACTCACACGCCTGTAGATTCTGTGAAACCTGGTCCTCAAGCAAAAATCTACCAACCAGCAATCATCCCAGAATCTGAAAACTGTTGTAATTGCCAATAGTGAGTAGGATTGTTTTATTGTTTGATGCCATGAATGTACATGATCCTCGATATGGTTAAATTGGTTTTCATTGAGTATATAAAATATCGAAAAGCTATTTTCCGACGAGATAAAGTACGGTATCGAGTTTCCACGGGATTGATGACCCGATAAACCGTAAGACCGCACAGTTGTGACAGTCAACGAACTTTGGTGCGTCGTTGGCACATTGTGTTGAACTTTTTGTATTGCCCAACGACCTATTAGGGTTTTGCTTGATACACTAGAGTTTCAACATTCCGGCTGATGGACGGGCCAGGTCCTTGCGATTTGATCAAGGACCGATTTCAGGTTTTCATGGGGAAAATGCAGGAGTCTCGGTTTAGGGTTTCGAGATCGGGACTTTCGAGTGCCAAGTGAGATCGTTACAATAAAATCATAAAGATTAAAATATGATTTGATATGATTGATAACATGCATTGTGTGACAACATATACATTTGATAACATGATTTTTTTGTTTATTTATCAGCAATAACGAATAGCATAAATGGAAAGAGTAAAGTACAAATTAACAAAGAAGGGGAAAACTGAGCCCCAAATAACAAAAGGAGGAGAAACAGAGCCCCCAAAAAAAGCACAGCTCAAAACGAAAGAAGCTAAGAAAGAATAGACTGGAGTACCAACCTCGGGTTCGTGCACCAGGCGGCTAAAGTGCGTTCCTCTGTCCAAGACTGGATATCTCGTCCCTCGTCTGCCTGCACCAGAGTATACGACCGCACCCGAAGTAGTATGAGGGTCTCTCCAGGTGATCGCTCCTCCCTGAAGATCCTGCCGTTCCTGGTGACCCAGATGTACCAAAAGCCCATCGTGACGAGTCTGCTCCAGGCCCTCCTCGCTCCTCTGGCTGCGACTCTGGCTCTCCACCTCATGAAGAGACCATGAACTGTCCGGTGGGAGGAAGCTGGATACCCCACCATCTGTGAATCTCTCTCCAGAATCTCCTAGTCCACCTGCAGGATATCAAAAGGTGCTCTGTCGTCTCCTCCCTCCTATCGCACAAAGCACACATGCGATGACCAATCGGGATGACCCCCCTGAAAGCGAGAGAGCCTCTAGTCGGTAGGCTACCCTGAAGAACCAGCCACCCAAAACTCCTGAAGTTTGGGGGAACTGGCGTATCCCACAGCCTCGAAGCCCAGTCTATCGGAACTGCCTGATCTGTCCCCAACAACATGTGGTAGCCCCTACTCGCAGTGTGTCCTCTCCTATCATATGTCCACAAAATATGGTCCCGAATCCCCTCTGTCGGGCTGACCGTGCCAAGTACCGTAAGTAGCTCTGCAAACTCTAACCCTGTTCTGGCTGGCAGCACCCCACGGAAAGGAATAGACCAGCCCTCAAGAACCCATCCATCGTGAACTGAATGGCCCGGGTGGCTCACCCGTCTGTATAATCTGTGGAACCTGGTACGCAAGCAAAAATCTCCCAACCAGCAATCATCTCAGAATCTGATCTGTCTGCCATCTCCAAGTCTCCAACGGAGACACCCAGGTCCAAAGATCCTCGGAAAAGCCTGATGAGACGAGAGACCAAGAATATCCCGCAAGGCCCTCGACACCGAGTGTCCAGAGAAAGGTAGCGAAGAGAAGTCCCATGAAGACCTGTCCCATCCGTATTTCGCACACAGTATCCTCCTCCACAATGGACTTGGTTCTGTTGCGAATCGCCACCACCATTTCAACAGTAGAGCGCTGTTGACCTCCTGAAGGCGACGGATGCCCAAACCTCCCTGTCTGATCGGCCTACAGACACGCTCCCACCTAACCTTCGCAAGCCCCCGGCGTCCACCTTTGCCTCTCCATAGGAAGGCTAGCTCACTTAGAGTGGGTGAATCAAGGGTCTTGGTTCTTGATTCTTGCGAAGGATCAAAGTGTTCAAGGTTTTGCAGCAAATCTTCACAGATAAATTCAGAGTCTAACTTGAATTTATTGATCTGTGTAGATAATGGTAGCGAGCCAAGCACACACGTTAGTGGAACGAACTTCCTCGACTGGGAGCGTAATTTGAGAATTTTACTCAAACACGAGAGGAAGGAACATGTGCTTGACGAGCCTACCCCCTGTGCCAGATGCGGGTTCCACGAAGAGTGTTAGGGACGCTCATCAAAAGCGCCTTAACGACTCGCTCGATGTGGGATGCCCCATGTTGAGCACGATGGAGGTTGATCATGGATCTTAGTGGGAACTCATACGCAATAATGGAACAACTCATGGAGATGTTCAAAGAGAAGATTAGGACCGAAAGGTTCACGTCTGTCAAGGGCTTGATGTTCACCAAGATGCCATCTGGAGAGTCAGTCCGCCGTCATGTGCTGAAAATGAAGGGTCAGTTCGAGCACCTAACAAGGTTGGGTGTCGTATTCACTGACGAGTTGAAGGTCGATATGATCCTGTCAACTCTCCCTTCCATGTATGATGGGTTCATCATGAACTACAACATGCATGACATGCACACGACCATCACAGAGCTGCACGAAATGCTTCTATCTGCTGAGATAAACCTCAAGGGTAAAACCAAAGAGGTGTTGATGGTCAGAGGGGGCACCAGCATCAAGAGAGCTGGTGGGAGCTCTGTCAAGCCTTCCAAACTGACTGACAGAAAAGGGAAAGGTCCTGAGGTTCATAAGGACAAGTCTGCGCTCAAGGGCAAGAGCAAGGCCAAGTTGGACGTGAAGGACACCATCTGCTTCTTCTCTGATCAGCGTGCTCACTGGAAGAGGGATTGCAAGAAGTTCCTAGAGGAGCAGAAGAAGGCCAGTAGGACTGGCGCTTCAGGTATTTATTTCATTGAAGTAAATCTGTCTACTGACTCTGGTTGGGTGCTAGATTCCAGATCCCAATCTCACATTTGTGTTAATGTGCAGGTGTCGTGGCAACAGCCGTAGCGGTCGTTAGTCTCCCGTCGGGACGTCTTTTGATTTTGATCAATATTTATTATGTGCCCTCTTTCCGTAAAGACATTATTTCTATTTCTGTTTTAGAAATTGAAGGTTTCAATTTTGTTATTGACAATGGTCTTTTCAAGATTTATAGAAACAATGTTTGTTATGGGGAAGCATTGCTTGTTAATGGTTTCTATGTTTTGAAAACTAGTGACATCAACGAGAATGAGGTATACAATATAAATACCAAAAGGCTCAAGGTTGATGAATCGAGTGAGACTCGATTATGGCACTTCCTTCTGGGCCACATAAGCGAGAGACGACTATCAGCACTTCACAAGTGTGGACTGTTAAGTCCGTTTGAATTCGAACAAATTGATATGTGCGAATCTTGTTTGATGAGCAAGATGACGAAGTCGCCCTTCACCGGTAGAGGTGAGAGGCGGGTGACTTGTTGGGCCTCATACACACTAAGGTATGTGGGCCCATGAGTGCACAAGCCAGAAGAGGATTCAGATACTTTATCACATTTACTGATGATTACTGTAGATATGGTTATGTCAATCTTAAGAGACATAAGTCTGAGTAATTTGACAATTTCAAAGAGTTTAAGGCTGAAGTTGAGAATCAACTTTGGAAGAAAGTTAGAGGACTTCGTTCAGACCGAGGTGGCGAATACTTGACTCAAGACTACATCGACCACCTAGGAGAGTGTGGGATATTGTCTGAGTGGACTCCGCCAGAAACACCTCAATTGAACGATGTGTCCGAAAGGAGAAACCGAACCTTGTTGGACATGGTTCGCTCTATGATGAGTCATACAGATCTCCCGTATCCTTTTGGGTATATGCTCTTGAGACAGTTGCGTTCATTCTGAACCAGGCTCCTACGAAGGCGGTGGAGACAATGCCATACGAAGTGTGGAGTGGGAAACGTCCCAAGTTGCCGTTCAACAAGATTTCGGGTTTTGAGGCTTACGTCAAACGCCTTATGGCAGACAAGCTCGAACCAAGATCTGACAAGTGTATCTTCGTTGGGTACCCAAAGAGACTTTTGGGTACTACTTCTACAAACTCGACGAGAACAAAGTATTTTTGCTCGGAAATGTGTTTTTTTGGAGACGGAATTCCTCTCCAAAACAGCCAGTGAGAGGACTGTGCATCTGAAAGATATCCGAGATGGCACGAGTACTGAGAATCCTGAAGAATTTCGGGATCCCCACTTAGACAATGTAAAGGTAGAGCCTGAGCTGGAACAAGAGGCACATGCAGTGCCCAACATAGTTCTTGAAGCCCCACGGCGTTATGTAAGGCCTCGTCAGGCACCCGTCAGATACAGATTTATGGTAACTAAGGGTGGTGACTTGAAGATTGTGGATTCTGACGATCCGAAAACCTTTTGAAGAAGCCATGGGGAGTTCTGATTCCGAGAAATGGTTAAGCGCCATGAAAGAGGAGATGAAATTCATGCATAACAACCAAGTTTGGAACTTGGCGGATTCAGCCCCTGGTGTTAAGACCATCAGTCGCCAATGGATCTCTAAGATCAAACATGACATGGATGGAGTTCCTTTGACCTATAAAGCTTGACTGGTTGCGAAAAGTTTTAGGCAAATCCATGGAGTTGATTATGATGAAACTTTTTCGCCAGTGGCCATGTTCAAATCATGTTACAGGTATCATCTGGAGGAAGATATTGGATGACCCGAGGTGGAGTATGGCGCATAGATCAAGTCACCACCACATACTCCGTCGTCGTGTGCTCACTACCTTAATACCTTGGAGCGAGTGGCTCACATGCACGTCAATCCATTGGTTTGACATGTCCTAACACTGCCTGTAACATGGCAGCCATAACGGACATCGTTGGCCATTGGACGGACTGTAGTGGGAGCGCACGTTGCGTCCAAAGGGATTTGTTTTCCCACGGTGAGACGACCGTGGTGAATGGTATGGTTCAGGGCCTCTTGATGAGTGTGATTGATGAATTGTGCGGCTGCACCAAATGTATCAGTCAACTCGGAATTCGAGGAACTAGATCGAATACATGAGGATGACATTCTATGCCTCATACGATCTCATACTCCTTAAAGCAAACAAAGCGTCACTGATATAAATGACATGAAGGAGATATTGAATCGATACCTCGTGGACATTGGGTAATATCAACGTCTTACTAGATATCACTTGTGATGGATCAAGTGAAATGGAGTTTCACGCCGATCTGCCAATGGGTCACGGGACTATAGGGTCACACGCCAGTGGCAAGAACCCGAAGCTTCTTAATAGGATTAAAGCGGTCTGAAATGGGTGGAATAGAAGTGTGGGCCATGTGGGTTGTGATCGACACCTTTGTGGCATCGATCGACACCTTGGTGTTGTCGATCGAACAGCTGACACGTGGGGGTGTCGATCGACACCTCTGTTCTCAGAAGAGTGTCGATCGACGCCATACGCGGACGGCTGAGCCCTAGAGGCCCTCAATAAAGCCTATAAATAGAGGCTTGGGGTGAGAGCCTCCATAAGCTTGATAGAGCATATTTGCTATTCACCAAAAAAGGTTTCTTATAGCTCTCTCATTGAGAATAGAAGAATGAGAGAGAAATAGAAGCCACCAAGGAAGCTTGTTTTTTTTTTTTCTGATCAGCAATAATGAATAATATAAATGGAAAGAGTAAAGTACAAATGAACAAAGAAGGGGAAAACTGAGCCCCAAAACCAAAAGGAAAAACAGAGCCTAAAAAAAACACGGCCCAAAAAGAGAGAAGCTAAAAAAGAATAGACTGGAGTACCAACCTCGGGTTTGCGCACCAGGCGGCCAGAGTGCGCTCCCCCGTCCAAGACTGGATGTCTCGTCCCTCGTCTGCCTGCACCATAGTATACGAACGCATCTGAAGTAGTGTGAGGGTCTCTCCAGGTGATCGCTCCTCATCCCTGAAGATTCTGCCGTTCTTGGTGACCGAGATGTACCAAAAGCCCATCGTGACGAGTCTGCTCCACGCCCTCCTCGCTCCTCTATCTGCGACTCTGGCTCTCCACCCATGAAGAGATCATGAACTGTCTGAGTGGAAGGAAGCTGAATACCGAAACATCTGTGAATCTCTCTCCAGAATCTCCTAGTCCACCTGCAGGAGAGCATAAGGTGATCTGTCTTCTCCTCCCTCCTATCGCACAGAGCACACATGCGATGACCAATCGGGATGACCCCCCTGAAAGCAAGAGCGCCTCTAGTCGGTAAACTGTCCTGGAGAACCAACCACCCAAAACTCCTGAAGTTTGGGGGAACTGGCGTATCCCACAGCCTCGAAGCCCAGTCTATCGGAACAGCTTGATCTGTCCCCAACAACATGTGGTAGCCCCTACTCACAGTATATCCTCTCCTATTAGATGTCCACCAGATCTGGTCACGAATCCCCTCTGTCGGTCTGACCGTGCCAAGTACCGTAAGGAGCTCTGCAAACTCCAACCCTGTTCTGGCTGACAGCATCCCACAGAAATGAATAGACCAACCCTCAAGAACCCATGCATTGTGACCTGAATGGCCCGGGTGGCTCACACGTCTGTATAATCTGTGAAACCTGGTTCGCAAGCAAAAATCTCCCAACCAGCAGTCATCCCAGATTCTGATCTGTCTGCCATCTCCAAGTCTCCAACGGACACACCCATATCCAAAAATCCTAGGAAACGCCTGATTAGACGAGAGACCAAGAATATCCCGCAAAGCCCTCGACCCTGAGTGACCAGAGAAAGGTAGCGAAGAGAAGTCCCATGAAGACCTGTCCCATCCGTATTTCGCACACAGTATCCTCCTCCACAGTAGATTCGGTTATGTTGCGAATCGCCACCACCATTTTAACAGCAGAGCGCTGTTGACCTCCTGAAGGCGACGGATGCCCAAGCCTCCCTGTCTAATCGGCCTACATACAAGCTCCCACCTAACCTTCGCAAGCCCCTGGCGTCCACCTTTGCCTCTCCATAGGAATCTCCTCATAATGGACTCTATCACAGCAATGGTAGTCCTGGGAGCCCGGAAGAGAGACATGTAAAAAAGAGACACAACCGAAAGCTCTAGCTAAGCGTCTGTCACCACCCTCCTCCAGATTCAACCCCAATAAGACCGACTTGACGAAGTTGATCCTCAGGCCTGACGTCCACTCAAAATACTGTAAAACCAAACGGAGCTGGAATAGGTGATGGGGATCAGCCTCAACATATAAGAGGGTGTCGTCTGCAAAGGCTCCAGAGTGTGCCTCCAAAGCCTCCTCCCGGACAGTAATCTGAGTCTCAACCCGTGCCTCGATATCCTTCTCCTGCGAAACTCCATCTGTCTCCTGAACCCCTGCCATAGAGGTAGCCTGACCACCCGATGTCTCCTCCTGTGTGTCTAGAGCCTCCATCTCCTCTGCCCAGGAAATCTTTCCCCTCCCCTGTCTGAATGGAACTAAGGCCCCTGCTCGGATTGGAGATAGGCGAAGGTCGGAGTCCGCCGGGGTGACGAACTCTAGTGGTCTGGTCACTCTAGTGTATCCTCTCCTAACTGACGTCCACCAGATCTGATCACGAACCTCATCTGTCGGCCTGATAGTGCCAAGAACCGTAAGTAGCTCTACAAACTCCTCCTCGACCTCAGTAAGTGGTGTCTCCCCCACCAGAGCGTCTAAAGCCTCAATGCTGGTTGTGGTCCTGAAAATCTGGTGCTCTACATGACCAAACACCATATAGTTTGGGCAGCACACAAACCCGATGTTCCAGGTGGCTAAGTCCGACCTCAGATGTTTGAGCTTCGCCCACAACATATAGTTTGGGCAGCACACAACGTCGATGTAAGAGGCCCACTTTGCTGCCACAAAGCTCTTGAAATCACTATGATCCAACGTGGAGTTGAGGAACTGTCTGGGTCTCAGTCCCCAATCAGCCTCCTAGGTGCCTAAAAGAATGGCACTGTGATACGAGAGCATCTTCGTCAGCCCCATGAGGATCAGGTCTGCAAAGATAGCCAACATATCCTGACTTAGAAGGATGCGGTCAAGCCTGCTCGCTCTCGAGCGTGGCCCGAACCAGGTAAAATCCTTGTTCGACATAGGGAAGTCGACAAGGCCTAAGTCCGTAAGAAAAGCGTCGAAAGCTCTCCAATCTGCCTGTACCGCCTAATTGGCTACCCCGCTCGGATCACTGACCGTATTGAAGTCACCCAAACGGGAAAACTTCTGGCTTACCGAGTGGTGAACCTGTCTCAAAATACCCCATAAATCTCTCCTCGCGGCGAGAACCGAAGGGGCGTGAAGGTTAAGGAAAGAAACAGTCTCTCCAGAAGCTAGGACCTCCCCAACCCACACGATCAGCCCCGGGAAGACTTCGCAGCTGGTCATTCGAAGAACAGTAGTGACCCAAATAGATATCTCACCTGATCCCAACCCCGGTCCTGCCGGACTGAACTGAAACTCAAACTGGGAAGAGAAACCGAGTGCTCTGATGGTCAACGGATCTACCCCTGCGGATCTGGACTCTTGAAGAGCCACGAAGACTGGACGGTACGCCGTGATAGTGTCTGCCAGGAGTCTACGCTTGTGAACCGAGCCCAGACCCCTAGTGTTCCAACTTAGGAGCCGAAAGTCCCTCCTCCTCCCTTCTCGGGCTCTCTATCAACTCCGTAAGCTCTCCCTCCTCGTCATCCTCCTCACTCCCCTTCAAAGCTCCAACCTCCACCTCCCCTCTACCCAAGACTAAGTCTCCATTTGTGGTCTCCTCCCACTCATCCTCCGAGTCCACAACCCCATCAATATCCTCTACCCGTGTATCCCTTGGAGCCGAAAGCTCCTCACTCTCTCTGATCTGACTGGACTGTGCCCTCTCTCTGACAATCCTATAAGGCGCACGCGGAACCCGGATCGTAGAGACTGAAGACGTCGGTCGTCTCCCCGCAGAAAAAAAATGAGCGCATCCCCTCCAGAGAGTAGCCCCTGCGCAAACTATCAGTGGAGATCGGCGCCAAGGCCGAAGATGATCCCACCCAAACTGAGTCCTCGTCTCGCCCTGGTAGGTCACCCTCGCTATCGTGATCATCGGGGGTCAAGGGTCTGGACGTCGGATAAAATCCCCCTCCTCGAATCCCCGACACTGGGAATCCCCCCTCACCGATCCGAGTAGAATCAAGATCAACAATCCTCGGGCAAGGTGTCGGAGGGGATCCTAGTGTCCGAGCAAAGCCCACGGCTCCCGACTGTATCTCCAGAGCCTCCTCCTGAACTATAATCTGAGTCTCAACCTGTGCCTCCTTACCCTCATCCTGCACAACAACCTCTGCCTCCTGAACCCCTCCCTTAGAAGTAGCCTGCTCCCCCGGCATCACAGCCCGTGTATCTAACGCCTCCATCTCCTCTTCCCAGGAAACCTTACCCCTACCATGTCTGAACGGTTCACGGGCCCCCGCTCGGACAGGAGATAGGTGAAGGCCGGAGTCTGCCGGAGTAAAGAAAGGGATCTCTGAAATGGAAGCGACCTCCAAACCCACTCTGACCGACCCCACTCCTAACCAGCAAACAACTCCCCACGACCTCCGGAGAGGGTCCAAGACGTGCACCAATACTGCAACACGCTCAAAACATCCCACACCAATGGAGTCTGGGTGAGTAACTATGTAGCTACCAATGTTGCATACCATCGTCTCGATAGACGTCAAAGAACATGCTGATAGCGGAATCCCCGTATGTGTAACCAGTGGAACACTCCCCCGTGTAGGAATTTGTCGCAATCAGCCGAAAAGATTAAGAACCAGCGACGAAGATCTATCCACTAGTCTCCCTGGAGTCTTTCTATCGCGCCGGCATCTGCAAATGACTGGAAGAACACACGCTGTCCCAAGTCTGAGATCGTGACAACCTCCGATCCTGTGCCCCACATCTCTGAGAGGAGAGTTCGCCGATCGAAATCACGGACCGCCACTGCTAATATGCAAAACTGAAAACGCTGCGAGGAGGTGTGAAATACACGCGGCTACGAACCGGAGCGATCGGGATCCGGGACTCACGGGGAAAGTTCGATGCTGTCTGGGAATCAGTAGTCCCTGCTTGAGGCTCACGGGAGAGAGCCGGGGTGGAGACTGAGTGTCGTCCAACCGCTACTCTGAGGGTGTGTCCTCTGAAAACAGACAAGTGTAGGGCTGAGATCGCCTCTGTGAGGCTAGATGAACAAATCCGTAGCTCGTCCGACGAAGTCTCCTCGGAAGGATCACCTCTAAAACCTCCCCAAACCTCCTGAAGAGGTTCCCGAGCTCCTCGACTGGCAGGTGGATTGGTAAATTACCCACATATGTCGGGAAAACGGATTTGGGAGCCTCCTCCAATTTCCGGTCCATACCTGGAGTAATTTTTATGGTCCGACCGCCCTCACTCTCGCAATCTGGGTGAGTCGTCTCAGCCGGGACCCCTTAATCGGCTTGGTCTTAAACCACAGGGTCCTCCAACAACAGGTTACCCTCTCTAATGTCTCTAAGCTTACGATCCGAAGGGCATTTCGAATCGGCCAGTGAAGGACTGGCTGGCTTCACCGAATTTACCGGTTCAAGTAAACTAGTAAAAATTATCCGAACCAAAGACCGGGCTGCGTACCTTAATAGACGAATCGAGTGATTTTTGTTGGAAAGTGGATCCCAAGAAAAAAGAACCGGAGTTTTCCGGTGTCTGAACCGGATTTTGGAGGCTCCGTATCTTGACGTCGGTCTGTCCAAGAGGAGGTCGGGCTTGTGCCAATTTGTTCTTCCCTGGGCCGACACGCAATAGCCCCCCAACGTTGGCCACCAGTCGGGTACGGCCCGATCGAGCTGCTGCGACGATCGCCAGAGCCTCCGCACCGTCGTGTTGCCATTAGGCGTCTCACTGCCCCACGAGAGTTCTCTACGCTTTGCTCCGTCGCTCCCCGTCGACCGTCCTAGTGGGCCGGATCTGCGAAAACGCCAGTGACGTGCTTGGCTTCCACTGTCCGTTTGGTTTTCCTGGAGGGTGACCCTGATCGAGCCTCCCTCGACGTCTGCGATCCGCCGAAGACCGCCACCGTAGCCGACGCCTTCACCCACTGTCCCCCATGATCACGACGCGACTATTCTATTAATTTCGCAGCCGCCGCGCCCTGACCTTGCCGATCGGGCCGTCGTCTATTGTTGCAAACATCGGTGGGGGAGACACCAGCAACGCCACCGATGTGGAAGTGTCGTGGTGCCCTCGGCCATCTGGAGGAGTAGTCGTCACCCTTGACCGAGACACGTAGTCTAGGGTTTGGAGCGTCCTGAGCCGCCAACTGCAGGTTTGAATTTCCTAGCTCCCTCAATTGCAGGTGTTGATTGGCTTATGGTGCATTGCCGGTTCGCTTCCACCATCGCAGAAACGCAGCGGGCCTCGCCGCCGATGTGCTGGTCTGGTTGCAGCGTGATCCTCCGCAGTTGCCATGGTCGACCTGGTGTGTCGAGGCCCCTCTTCCACCTGCCTACCATCGAGGGTCGCTCCCCCTTGCCTCGGTCTGCCAGAAACCTGACCGCCACTTCCACCCGAGGACCGCCGCCCTGGTTCCCGAGCCTCCTCCAGATCTGCCTCGATTTCCAGATCGGTTAAGGGCCCAAATCTGTTGGAAATCTAGGGCTGATGAGGATCACAGGTACTCCATCGCACTCGCCTGCCCATGAAGGAGAGATCGGCACAAAAAAACGCCTCCAAAGGCCTCGTCAGTCCTCCCCAACCCACACGATCAGTTCTGGGATGACGTCGCAGCTGGTCATGCGAAGTACTGTGGTGTCCCATATAGATATCTCGCCTGAACCCAACCCTGGCCCTGCTGGACTGAACTGAAACTCAAACAGGGAAGAAAAACCTAGTGCTCTGATGATCATCGGATCTACCACTGGCAACCTGGACTCCTATAGAGCCACAAAGACTAGGCGGTGCGTCGTGATAGTGTCTGCCAGGAGTCTACGCTTGGAAACCGAGCCCAGACCCCTAGCATTCCAACTCAAAAGCTTCACTGCTGAGCGGGAGCCCACGGCCCCGCTGGAAGAGTGACAGCTCCACTCTGAGTTGGAAGAGAGCCTCCCAACAGCTGAACGACCCTCCTCCTCCCTTCTCGAGCTCTCTATCAACTCCTCCTCATCATCCTCCTCAATCCCCCTCAAAGCTCCAACCCCCAGCTCCTCGCTACCCAAGACTAAGTCTCCCTCTGCGGTCTCCTCCCACTCATCCTCCGAATCCGCAGCCCCATCAATCTTCTCTACCCGTGTATCTCTTGGAGCCAAAATCTCCTCACTATCTCTGATCTGACTGGTCAATGCCCTTGATATGATAATCCTATAAGGCGCACGTGGAACCTGGATCGCAGAGACTGAGGAAGTTGGGCGTCTCCCCGCAGAAAAAAATGAGCGCATCCCCTCCAGAGAGTAGCCCCTGCGCAAACTGTCAGTGGAGATTGGCGCCAAGGCCGAAGATGATCCCACCCAAACTGAGTCCTCCTCTCTCCCTGGTATATCACCCTCGCTATCGTGCTCATCGGGGGTCAAGGGTCTGAACGTCGGATAAAGATCCCACTCCTCGAATCCCAGGTGTTGGGAACCCCCCTCACCAATCCGAGTAGAATCAAGATCAACAATCCTCGGGTAAGGTGTCGGAGGGGATCCTGGTGTCCGAGCGAAGCCGACGGCTCCCGACTGCGTCTCTAGAGCCTTCTCTTGAACTATAATCTGAGTCTCAGCCTCCTCATCCTGCCCAACAACCTCTGCCTCCTGAGCCCTTCCCTGAGAAGTAGTCTGCTCTAACGCCTCCAAACCCATCACAGCCCGTAAATCTAACGCCTCCATCTCCTCTGCCCAGGAAACCTTACCCCTGCCCTGTCTGAACGGTAAGATGGCCCCCGCTCGGACAGGAGACAGGTGAAGGTCGGAGTCTGCCGGAGTGAAGAATGGGATCTCTGAAATGGAAGCGACCTCCAAACCCACTCTGACCGACCCTACTCCTAGCCGGCAAAGAACTCCCAACGACGTCCGGAGAGGATCCGAGACGTGCACCAATACTGCAACACGCTCAAATGATCCCTCTCCAAAGGAGTCTGGGTGAGTAACTATGTAGCTGCCAATGTCGCCTACCACCGTCTCGATCGACGTCAAAGACCATGCTGATAGCGGAATCCCCCGAATGTGTAACCAGCGGAACACTCCCCTGTGTAGGAATCTGTCGCAACCAGCCGAAATGAAGAAAAACCAGGGACGAAGATCAGCCCACTAGTCCCCCTGGAGTCTTTCTATCGCACCGGCATCTGCAAATGACAGAAGGAACACACGCTGTTCCAAGTCTGAGATCGTGAAAACCTCCGAACCCGTGCCCCACATCACTGCCCCACGAGAGTTCTCTACGCTTTGCTCCGTCGCTCCCCGTCGACCGTTCTAGTGGGCCGGATCTGCGAAAACGGCAGTGACGTGGTTGGCTTCAACTGTCCGTTTGGTTTTCCTGGAGGGTGACCCTGATCGAGCCTCCCTCGACGTCTGCGATCCGCCGAAGACCGCCACCGTAGCCGACGCCTTCACCCACTGTCCCATGATCACGACGCGACTATTCCATTAATTTCGCAGCCGCCGCGCCCTGACCTGGCCGATCGGACCGTCGTCTATTGTTGCCGACATCGGTGGGGGAGACACCAGCAACGCCACCGATGTGGAAGTGTCGTGGTGCCCTCGGCCATCCGGAGGAGTAGTCGTCACCCTTGACCGAGACACGTAGTCTAGGGTTTGGAGCGTCCTGAACCGCCAACTGCAGGTTTGAATTTCCTAGCTCCCTCAACTGCAGGTGTTGATCGGCTTATGGTGCCTCGCCGGTTCGCTTCCACCATCGCAGAAACGCAGCGGGCCTCGCCGCCGATGTGCTGGTCTGGTTGCAGCGTGATCCTCCGCAGTCGCCATGGTCGACCTGGTGTGTCGAGGCCCCTCTTCCACCTGCCTGCCATCGAGGGTCGCTCCCCCTTGCGTCGGTCTGCCAGAAACCTGACCGCCACTTCCACCCGAGGACCGCCGCCCTGGTTCCCGAGCCTCCACCAGATCTGCCTCGATTTCCAGATCGGTTAAGGGCCCAAATCTGTTGGAAATCGAGGGCTGATGAGGATCACAGGTACTCCATCGCACTCGCCTGCCCATGAAGGAGAGATCGCCACAAAAAAACGCCTCCAAAGGCCTCGTCAGAGCTGGCTGGAATTGCCCGGGGCTGGCTGGAAATCGCCTTTTTGCGAGTGGCTCAAGTGCTCATCACTCCAGTAGTTTGACATGCCCCAACGATGTCTATAACAGGGCAGTCATAACAATCAACGTTGGCTATTGGACCGCCTGTAGTGGGAGCGCACATTGCGTCCGAAGGGATTTGTTTCCCCACAGTGAGACGTGGTGAAGGGTACGAATTTGGGCCCCTTTATGAGCATGACTAAAAAAAGTATGCGGCCGCACAAATTATGTATCAGTAATCTCGAAAATCAAGGAACTAGATCGAATACATGGGGATGACGGCTCTATGCCTCGTTAGATCTCATACGCCTTAAAGCAAACAAAGGAGATATCGAACCGATCGATACACTCGTGGACATTGGGTAATCACTACGTCTTACTTGAGGCCACTGGTGATGGATCGGGTGAGATAGGTTCTCACGCCGATCTGCCAATGGGTCACAAGCCTACAGGGTCACGGTGCTAGTAGCAAGAACAGAAGCTTCTCTCAATAGGACTCAAGCGATCCAAAATGGGTGGAATAGAAGTGTGGCAATGTGGGTGGTGATCGACACCTTATTGGCGTCGATCGACGCACGCTATATAGGGTGTCGATTGACGCACACCATATAGGGTTTCGATCGACACCACCAAGGTTGGTGTCGATCGAGGCCATCGGCAGTAGGGTGTCGATCAGGGCCGTCGCCAGTGGGGTGTCGATTGACACCTCTGTTCTCATAGGAGTGTCGATCGACACCATACGCAGACGGGCTGAGCCATAGAGGCCCTCACCCAAGCCTATAAATAGAGGCTTGGGGTGAGAGCTTCCATAAGCTTGAGATAGCACATTAGCTATTCACCCAAAAGGTTTCTTCTAGCTCTCTCATCGAGAATAGAAGAACAAGAGAGAAAGAGACGCGACCAAGGAAGCTAGTGATTCTTGTGGAGGTCTTAGCTGCACAAGGTTCAAGCCCGGTTGTGTGTGTACTCATAGAGAACGAGTCCAAGGAGTCGTTTCAAGATTGGATTAGTGGGTTTTTCGCTAGACTACGAGAGGTAAAAATCCGATCTTTACTTGTTCGAATGATTCATCTATTATTTGTAAACGATCCTGTGGCGGGTTCTCGGTTAATATTCGTCGCATCCGCTGTGATAGAGATCCCGGGAACCCCAACAACGTTATCATAAAGAGTTAGCATCATACTGGTCGCTTCTAATAAAGCTTAACTGACTAGGGAGACATTAAATATGATTCGTTAAGATCCGCAGTTCTACTATTAGTGATGACACACATAATGATATAGATCAAAGCATATTTAATATATTACTACAACACATTAGTAATATAATGACGATTTATTTATTCGAAAGATGATAAAACAATACAACTGTAGATCACTTTTATTTTGGACTAGGGCGCAACTCCAACAGAAGGCACCTTTCACGGGCTTAGGTGAAAGGGCGGGTGACTTGTTAGGTCTTATACATTCCGATGTATGCCAGAATGGGTTATAATTACTTCATCACGTTTACTGATGATTTTAGTAGATTTGGTTATGTCTACTTAATGAGACATAAATTTGAAGCATTTTACAAGTTCAAAGAGTTTTAGAATGAAGTACAAAACAAGCTTGAAAAGAGTATAAAAGCTTTTTAGTCTGACCGGGGTTGAGAGTACTTAGACCAACAGTTTCACAGTCACGTAGTAGATTGTGGGATCCTCTCAGAATTGAGTCCACCTTGAACACCACAATTAAATGGTGTGTCTGAGTGGAGGAATCGAACCTTACTAGATATGGTTCGATCAATGATGAGTCAGACTGATCTCCCAATCTCTTTCTGGGGTTATGCCTTGGAAACGGCCGCATTCATTTTGAATCGGGCTCCGACGAAGGCATTGGAAAGTAAAACATACGAAGTATGGAGTGGGAAGAACCCCATATTGTCTTTCCTAAAGATTTGGGATGTGAAGCTTATGTCAAGCGCTTGCAAGGCGATAAACTCGAACCCAAATCAGATAAATTTGTCTTTATAGGGTACCATAGGGAAACAAGGGGTACTGCTTCTACAAACCCAACGAGAACAATTTTTGTTGCTCGTTGTGGGGTTTTTTTTGGAAAGGGAATTTATTTTCAAAACAACTAGTGCGAGTCCCGTAAATCACGAAGAATTTTGAGAGGGTACGGAACATCCTAAAACAATTCAGGAACCTACTAGGCAGATTGTAGAAGTACAGAGCCTGAGGTGATCGTAGATGAAGAACCAATCCCTACTGAAAGATGGTCCAAGAAGGTCTGAAAGATCTCGTCATGTGTCTGTCAGATATGGCTTCCTAGCCATTGAAGGAAATGACTTGATAGTTGTGGATTATGATGATCCATCAACATTTCAACAAACCTTGGACAATACCTACTCCGCTAAATGGCAGGAAGCCATGAAAGAGGAGATGAAATTCATGTTGGATAACCAAGTCCGGAACTTGGTTGATCAAACCCCTGGGATAAAACCCATCGGTTGTTAGTGGGTCTATAACCTCAAGACCGACATGAATGAAAATCCTCAGACCTATAAGGCTAGATTGGTTGCAAAAGGTTATCGTCTGGATTATGATGAAACCTTTTCACCAGTAGCAATGGTCAAATCGATCCGGGTTATTCTTGTCATACCTGCATATCACGACTATGAGATATGACGGATGGATATCAAAATTGCCTTCCTTAACGGGAACTTACAAGAGGATGTGTATATGACACAACCTGAGGGTTTTGTCGATCCAAAGAATCATTTATGGATTGAAGAGGCTTCACGGAGTTGGAATCTTCATTTTAATGAAGCTGTAAAACAATTCGGCTTTATCAAAAATTAAGATGAAACTTGTGTTTACAAGAAGGTGAGTGGGATTAATATTATATTCTTGGTGCTTTATGTGGATGACATACTACTCATCGGGAATGACGTCCTGACCTTGCTTGCCACTAAAGCCTGGTTAGGGAAGTGCTTCTCGATGAAGGACTTAGGTGATGATGCATTTATTTTGGGCATCAAGATCTATTGAGATTGTTCAAAAAGGATTTTGGGCCTAAGTCAAAGCACTTACATAGATAAAGTATTGAGAAGATTCTCAATGCTTAAATCTAAGAAAGACACCGTGTCCTAGTACACCTGATGAGTTGAGCATGATGAGTAAGATCCTATATGCTTCGGTTGTAGGATCCATCATGTATGCCATGATATGCACGAGACCGGATGACTCGTTCTCGCTCAGTTGTGCCAGCATATTTTAGTCTAATCCTGGGCAAGAATACTGGACTGTTGTCAAGACCATCCTCACATATTTGAGGACTAAGGACGCGTTCTTTTAGTGTATTGGAGGGGGGGGGGGTGGTAGATTGAGAAATAGCAGTCAAAGGATATGTTGATGCTAGTTTCCAAACAGGTACTGATGACTTCAAATCTCGGGCATGATATGTCTTTGTGTTGAACGGTGGAGCATTTGGCAGGAATAGCTTCAAGCAAGCCACGACTACGGATTCTACAACAGAGGTTGAGTATATAGTTGTTGCGGAAGTAGCTAAGGAGGTCGTATGGATTAGAAGTTTTATAACCGCATAAGATGTAATGCCGCGAGCGTCTGATCCGGTAAGCTTGTTGTGTGACAACACGGGGGCCATAGCACATGCTCAAGAGCCCATATTTCACAACAGATCCAAAGATATACGCAGAAAATATCACATTATCAAAGAGTTCATTAATAATGGTGACGTGGAGATTGCATATGTGCCGACTTATAATAATATGGCCGATCCCTTGACAAAGGCTCTACTGCAGCCAAAGCATAACAGACATGTGAGGTCTATGGGAGTAGATTGGAACTTAGATTGGAACTAGGGGCAACTGGGAGATTGTTAGAGTTGTGCCCTAGTCCAAGTGTAAAAGTGATTTACAGTTGTAATGTTTTATCATCTTTCATAATAAATAAATCGGCATTATATTACTAATGTGTTGTAGTAATAAATTAAATATGATTTGATCTGTATCATTATGTGTGTCATCACTAATAATAGAACTGTAGATCAAATAGAATCATATTTAATAAGTCCCTAGTCAGTTAAGCTTCATTAGAAGTGACCAGTATGAGAAAAACTCTATATGATCACGCTCTACTGATCATGGCAAGGGCAATTGCAAGAGTTAGATCATAGATATCATTCAGAGAATGATATTGGCCGACCCGATAGTGAGTATGTGGTATAGATGTTGCCATGAACATACTCACATATTGTAGTTTGTCATTGTATCCTTAGACCGAGGAGTCTTTGTGGTCACTATGTAATAACTATTTGAGTTTGACTTAGTCTAACGTTACCTGTAAAAGGGTAATTATAAAGGATCTGATTGGTTCAATTATAAATTACATGAGTGAACTCGAATGATGACTAATGGATTTATCCTTCATACTCTGGTATGTGAATGATATCTATTTAGGCCACTTGATGAGTATGACTGAAATAAATTGCATGACCATGTGGGTGATACTTAGTATCAGTTTTCAATCATCTCAGATATAGAGAAACATATGATCAATCAAGATATCGGGTGATAAAAGGATAGTGACATGGACAATAAGAGGTTAAATCGAATCATCGATAATCATGGACGTTGGGTAATTATAATGTCTCACTAGAGTCCACTTATGATGGAAAAGACAAAATGGTAATCATAATGTCTCACACATTTTAAGCAAGTTATATAGCAAAAGGACTTGTAAAGTCAATATACGAGAAGTTTGAGAATTAGGAAAATTCACTATTCGGTTTAGTTAAATCAGAGCGGATTATACAATTTCCGGCCTAGGTTAGTCTAAGTGTAGCGGTGGCGGTCCACGATTATGATCGGCGAGCCCTCCTCTCCGAGATGTAGGGCACGGGTTAGGAGGTTGTCACGACTTCAGACTTGGGCCAGCGTGTTTTCCTTCTATCCTTTGCAGACACCGGCACGATAGACAGACTCCAGGCGGAATAAAGGGCAGGCCTTCGTCTCTGGTTCTTCTTCTTTTCGGCTGATTGCGACAGATTTATGCATGGGGAGTGTTCCGCAGGGTGCACATACGGGGGATTCCGCTGTCAGCCTGGTCTCCGACTTCGTTTGAGACAATAGTAGGCGATATTGGCAGCTTCATAGTAGCTCGCCCAGACTCCGCTAGTGTAGGGTGTTTTGAGCGTGTTGCAGTATTGGTGCACGTCTCGGACCCCCTCCGGAGATCATGGGGAGTTGTTTGCCGGCTAGGAGCGGGGTTGGTCAGAGTGGGTTTGGAGGTCGTCCCCGTCATGGAGATCCCGTTCGTCACTCCGACGGACTCCGACCTTCACCTATCCCCAATCCGAGCAGGGGCCTTAGTTCCGTTCAGACAAGGGAGGGAAAAGATTTCCTAGGCAGAGGAGATGGAGGCTTTAGAGACACAGGAGGAGACATCGGGTGGTCAGGCTACCTCTATGGCAGGGGTTCAGGAGACAGATGGAATTGCGCAGGAGGAGGGTATTGAGACACGGGTTGAGACTCAGATTACTGTCCAGGAGGAGGCTTTAGAGGCACACTCTGGAGCTTTGGCCTTTGCTCGGACTACAGGATCCCCGCCGATACCCTACCCGAGGATTGTTGACCTCGATTCTACCCGGATCGGTGAGGGGGATTCACTGTGTCTTGGATTCGAGGAGGAGGATCTTTATCCGACATCCAGTCCTTTGACCCCCGATGACCACGATAGTGAGGGTGATCTGCCAGGGAGAGGCGAGGACTCAGCTTGGGCAGGATCGTCCTCTACCTTGGCTCCAATCTCCACAGTCAGACTGCGCAGGGGCTACTCTTTACAGGGGATGCGATCGTTTTTCTCTGCTGGGAGACGCCCGACATCTTCTTCTCTTCGATTTGGGTTCCGCGCGCACCTTATAGGAGTGTCAGAGACAGGGCCAGAGAGAGAGAGGAGTCCTCAGTTTTGAGGGATGCACGGATAGAGGAGTTGGATGGAGCTGCGGGCTCGGATGATGAGTGGGAGGAGACTATGGAGGATGACTCGGCTCTGGGTAGAGGGGAGACGGAGGTAGGATTTCTGGGAGGGATTGAGGTGGATGTCGAGGAGGGAGAGTTTTCGGAGTTGGCAGAGACCACGAGGAGTGCAGAGGAAGGACTTTCGGCTGCGAGCATCACGGCAGCAGATGTAGAGAGGGTTGTTGATTTGTTGGGAGGTTGTCTTCCGACTCAGAGCGGAGCTGTCGCTCTCCCAGCGGGGCCAAGGGTTCCCGCTCAGCAATGAAGCTCTTGAGTTGGAACGCTAGGGGTTTGGGCTCGGTTCACAAGTGCGGACTCCTTGCAGATACTATCACGACGCACCGCCCAGTCTTTGTGGCTCTACCGGAGTCCAGGTTCGCAGTGGTAGACCCGATGACCATCAGAGCACTAGGTTTTTCGTCCCAGTTGAGTTTCAGTTCAGTCCGGCAGGGCCAGGGTCGGGTTCAAGCGAGATATTTATATGGGACACTACAGTACTTCGCATGACCAGTTGCGACATCTTCCCAGGGCTGACCGTGTGGGTTGGGGAGGTTTTGGCTTCAGGACAGACAGTTTCTTTCCTCAACCTCCACTCCCCTTTTGTTCCCGCCGAGAGGTGGGACTTCTGGGACATTTTGAGACAGGCCCATCACTCGGTAGGCCAAAAGTTTGCCCTCTTGGGTGACTTCAATACTGTCAGGTAGCCAATCAGGCAGTGCAGACAGATTGGAGAGCTTTTGATGCTTTTCTTACGGACTTAGGCCTTGTCGACTTCCCTATGTCGAACAAGGATTTCATCTGGTTCGGACCACGCTCGAGAGCGAGCAAGCTAGACCGCATCCTTCTCAGTCAGGATATGTTGGCTATCTTCATAGACCCAATCCTCATGGGGTTAACGAAGATGCTCTCAGATCACAGTGCCATTCTTTTAGGCACCCAGGAGGCTGATTGGGGACCGAGACCCAGACGGTTTCTCAACGCCTGGTTGGATCAAAGTGAGTTCAAGAGCTTTGTGGTAGCGAAGTGGACATCTTATACTGACGTTGTGGGCTGCCCAAACTACAAGTTATGGGCGAAGTTCAAACGTCTAAGGTCAGATTTAGCCACCTGGAACATTGAGGTGTTTGGTCACGTAGAGCACCAGATTTCTAGGACCACAGTCAACATTGAGGCTTTAGACGCTTTGGTGGGGGTGAGACCACTTACTGAGGCTGAGGAGGAGGATCGAGGCAGATTATAGACTGAGCTTGTGGGTTTAGCGAAGACTCGGGCGGACATTTGGAGGCAGAAGTCGAGGGTTCGCTGAGCTCTGGAGGGAGATAGGAACACTCGGTACTTTCACAAATGCGCCGCGACGAGAGGGAGGAGGAGTCGTATCCGGGGTATGGTTATTGATGGTCAGGAGCAGACGCAGCAGAGCCGATTCGCAGAGCCGCAGTTAGATCATTTCCAGGCGAGATTCCGGCCATACCTTATCTCGAGACCCAGTTTACCGCCACTTCTGTTTCCGACACTACCACCGGGGGGCTCAGATTTTTTAGAGGCTGTTTTTGTTGAGGAAGAGATCCTCTCGGCCCTTTCAGAGTGTGATGGGGGCAAGGCCCCAGGTCCAGACGGCTTCACCATGAGCTTTTTTCGTGAGATGTGGGACGTGATCAGAGAGGATGTCCTCAACTTCCTTCATAACTTTCATCTGACAGGGAGGATTGGGTTGGGTCTCAATGCTTCTTTCATAGCCCTGATTCTGAAGATTGAGACCCCTCGAGTCTTCGCGCAGTTTCGACCGATTAGTCTTATATCGGGGCCTTATAAGCTTTTGGCTAAGGTTCTCTCCATACGACTGAGGCGGTATGTTGATGATCTGATTAGTGAGGTTCAGCCTGGCTTCATTCGGGGTAGACAGCTAGTTGATGGGGTCCTGGTGGCGACCGAGTTGATTGACATGATTCGCAGGACACACTCCGGGGCGACAGTCGTAAAGCTTGATTTTGAGAAAGCTTTCGACCGAGTCGATTGGAGCGTTATGACTGCCATGGGCTTTGGCCCTAATGGAGACACTGGATTGCTTCTTGCCTGGGCTCCTCTACTTCAGTTCTAGTCAATGGCTCCCCCACGAGCCAATTTGACATCGGGAGAGGAGTCAGACAGGGATGCCCCCTATCCCTGCTCCTTTTCATTATTGCAGCGGAGGGGCTTCACCTCCTTCTTCAGCGAGGGGAGGAGGCTGCACTTTTCAGGGGGATCCGGGTGAGTAATGAGGAGAGAGTCTCACACCTTCAGTTTGCAGATGACACCCTTTTATTTGTCGAGGCCGAGCCGCATCAGTTGTTTCAGCTCCGATCGGTACTACGGTATTTTGAGTGGGCATCAGGCCTGAGGATCAACTTCGACAAGTCGGTCTTTTTGGGGTTGAATCTGGAGGAGGGTGGCTCGACAAGTCGGTCTTAGCTAGAGCTTTCGGTTGTGTGGTTGGGCAGCTCCCTCTACCCTACTTGAGTTTCAACTTGGGGGCAGACTACCGTCGGGTGGTGACTTGGGAGCCGATTGTGGCTAAGTTCAGATCCAGACTAGCTTTGTGGCAGGCGAGCACACTCTCTTTTGGAGGACGGGTCACACAGATTAAGGCGGCTCTCTCAAGCTTGCCTATTTTCTACATGTCTCTCTTCCGGGCTCCCAGGACTACTACTGCTGTGATGGAATCCATTATGAGGAGGTTCCTCTGGAGAGACAAGGGTGGACACAGGGGGTTTGCGAAGGTTAGGTGGGAACGCGTCTGTAGGCCTATCAGACAGGGAGGCTTGGGCATCTGGTGCCTTCAGGAGGTCAACAGCGCTCTGTTGTTGAAATGGTGGTGGCGATTCGCAACAGAGCCAAATCCATTGTGGAGGAGGATTCTGTGTGCGAAATACCGATGGGACAGGTCGTCATGGGACTTGTCATCGCTCCCTTTCTCTGGTCACTCAGGGTCGAGGGCTTTGCGGGATATTCTTGGTCTCTCGTCTCATCCGGCTTATCCTAGGATTTTTTGATCGGGGTGTGTCTATTGGAGGCTGGGGGGATGGCAGACATATCAGATTCTTGGATGATTGCTGGTTGGGAGATTTTTGCTTGAGAACCACAGATTATACAGTTGTGTCAGTCACCCGGGCCATACTGTTCACGATGCATGGGTCCTTGAGGGATGGTCTATTCCCTTCCGTGGGGTGCTACCGGTCAGAACAGGGTT
Source organism: Geranium rotundifolium (assembly GCA_963920655.1). Classification (NCBI taxonomy): domain Eukaryota; kingdom Viridiplantae; phylum Streptophyta; class Magnoliopsida; order Geraniales; family Geraniaceae; genus Geranium; species Geranium rotundifolium. The sequence goes on along the minus strand of OY987322.1, from coordinate 12,086,751 downwards.
AGAGTTTGTAGAGCTGCTTGCGATACTTGGCACGGTCAGACCGACAGATGGGATTCGTGATCAGATATGCTGGACTTCTGATAGGAGAGGATATGCTGCGAATAGGGTCTACCACATGTTGCTGGGGACAGATCAGGCGGTTCTGGTAGACTGGGCTTCGAGATTGTGGGAAACGCCAGTTCCCCCAAACTTCATGAGTTTCGGGTGGCTGGTTCTTCAGGACAGTTTACCGATTAGAGGCGCTCTTGCTTTCAGGGGGGTCATCTCGATTGGTCATCGCATGTAGGAG